>CM029622.1:2822019-4022019 GCA_017311315.1 Dendrocalamus latiflorus | reverse complement strand
TCAAAGATTGTTTGGCTCAGTTTTGTATTCTCTTGTGTATGAAGATTTATTTAAGCTGGCATAAAAGCTCATTTTTTTTCTTATCACAAAAGATATGTAAGTTGCTTTTTACAGTCTTTCTTGATGCTGCATTTGCAATTTTAAGCACTGCCGTTAGCTTCTTGGATATGTCATGAATGCATATTGCACGAGAACTAACCGTCCAGTTTGTTCTGTTTTTTCCAACTTCCACTTGATTAAGGTGCTTGCATTACTTCTGTTGAGGAACCGTCGCTGGCGACCAGTCCGATCGATTCATCTGCTTAATAGAAATGAGATCAATCACAGAAGACAGAATAATAGATTGAAAACACACAGAGAGGAAGAGAGAACTCCTGGTCTTTCTTTATTGCTTTTGATTGCATGAGTACAAATCTACCGGTACGGCTCCCTATTTATAGTCTACCGATGAGGTGCCCACCATAGGCCAAGGCTTCCGGCCCAGGCCTAGGTTTCCTAACACTCCCTCTTGGGCACTCATCTGACATGTTCATGCCTCGTCAAAACTCCATAAAAAAACTCAGTGGAAACAATTTGGAGAAAGAGTACATGATACATGTTATGCTGCGATGCACGAATTTCCTCATTAAAAACCTTGGTCGAGAAACTTCAGGAAACTCGTCAAGGGAAAAAGAGCACAATTTACCCAATTTCATTCAGTCTTCAAGACTTATTTTTTTGGGTACTTGATCTTAATGATCTAGATTTACTAACGGGCTTGAGAGAATTCTCCCCCTGAATTCTGCACTTCTCTAAGTCTTATCATTCCAATTCCTTGAACGCACCTTTCAAAGCTAGATGCAGGGAGTGATTTAGTGAACAAATCTGCCAAATTTTCACATGACTTAGTATGCAGTACTTTAATCATCTTCTGCAATTCATGAGCATAGAAGAACTTGGGGTTCATGTGCTTTGTGAGATAACTCTTCATATAGCCCGTCTGCACTTGTGCAACGCAAGCTGCATTATCTTCATAGATAATTGTGGGGGTTTGCACAATATTCATTCCACATGACTACTGGATGTGGTGAATCATTCGTCGAAGCCAAGCGCATTCTCGTGCGGCTTCATACAGTGCTATAATTTCTGAGTAGTTCGTCGAAGTCGTTACAAGAATACATAGCCTGTTTGTGACCTTGCGGTATGCAGGTCAGACAGGTACCCGGCATCTGCATAGCCAATCAAGTTCAGATCTTAATTCTTTCTGTAGAACAATCCAAGGTCCTTGCTTCCTTGGAGGTATCGAAAGATGTCCTTTATTTCCTACCAATGCCTTTTGGTAGGTTCAACACTGTACCTTGCTAACAGGTTCACGGCAAATGCAATATCCGGTCTAGTGCAGTTTGCTAAATACATAAGTGCTCCTACTGCACTCAAGTATGGGAATTCCGGTCCCAGGTTTTCCTCCCCCTCTTCCCTAGGTCGGAAAAGATCTTTTTCTTGCTGTAAAGACCTCCCGATCATCGGTACTTTTGATGGGTATGCCTTCTCAAAGCCAAACCTTCCTAACACCTTCTGGGTGTAGGCTGACTGATGTACTAATATTCCTTCAGGGACATGCTCGAGCTGCAGGCCTAAGCAGAATTTGGTCTTGCCCAAATCTTTCATTTCAAATTCTGACTATAGGTGGTATCTTGCTTCTTTTTTGTCTTCTATTGTCCTGATGATATTCAGATCATCTACATACACTGAGATTATACAAAATCCATTCTGGAATCATCATATAAACACACAGGGACAATCTTCATTGTTCGTGTAGCCTTTCTTGCAGAGAAAGTCGCTTAAGCGATTATACCACATTCTGCCATATTGCTTCAGTCCGTACAAGGATTTTCTGAGCTTCACACTGTACAGATTTCTATTTGCTCTGTCTTGGTTCGGGAGAGCGATTCCTTCAAGGACCTTCATATAAACCTCTGAATCTAAGTTTCCATAAAGGTATTCAGTTACCACGTCCATTAATTTCGTTTCTAAATTCAAGTTCACTGCTATTGAGATTAGATATCTAAAGGTAATTCCACTCATGACTGTTGAGTAGGTTTCTTCATAATCAACTCCAGGACATTGAGTGAAACCTTGTGCTACCAGCCTTACTTTGTATCTCACTACTTCGTTTCTTTCATTTCTCTTTCGAACAAATACCCACTTATGCCCTACAGGGTGCACATGGGGAGGTGTGCGGTATATAGGCCCAAGCACCTCTCTTTTGTTCAGAGATAGTAATTCAGTTTCTATTGTCTTCTTCCGATCTTCCCAATCTAATCTTTTCTTACATTCAGCGAGCGATGCAGGCTCAGGATCAAGATCGATGAATGTGACAATTTTCTTTGCGAAGTAGATATCGATATTGGCTGTTGTCCTATCCATGGATTCTCCCATGTGCACATAATTTATAGCTATTTCTTCATGAGTTGCTTCTTCTGGAGCGATTGCTTCTTCTGGAGCTTCTCTTTGCACATCGCTTCTTCCAATTGCGGTGGCAAGTCTCTTTAGTTTTTCGGCTCCAATGTGTGCGCACACATCTATGCCGATTCCTTCTTCCATGGGGATATTCAGATCCAGTATGCCCTTTTTTGAAGGTGTCATACTCATGTCAGGTCTCAACTGGCTCCCCTTCTCATTCTGGGGAACTTCAGTGATCGGCTGTGATAAGTCCTTCTTATCCTTCTTTGTCGGGCATCCCCGGTTACTTGGGATTTGAGGGGCCGAAGTTCTCGTCCTTTTGTTCTGAGGCCTCTGGACGAGATTAGGGATACCTTCTGCTTTCTTTGGTATTTCAACTCTCTCTGGTGCATTGCGTGCAGGCACATGCGACTTAGTCACGCTCTTCAAATCACTAAAGTGATCAGGTATCTGATTTGCTAATGCTTGCAAGTCAATGATCTTCTGGACCTCTTTATCTGCTTCACTAGTGTGCGAGTCATGTGCATGGATTCTCGTGGCTTGCCACGTAATTTCCCGACATTTTTCATCAAGTGGTTGATTTCCTCCCCCTAATGTTGGGAAATTATCCTCATCAAAAATGCAATCAACGAAGTGGGCGGTATGCAAATCTCCCAATATGGGTTCCAAATACCTAATTATGGATGCAGTCTCATAACCAACGTATATCCTAGTCTTGCGGAGAGGGCCCATTGCAGTACGCTGTGGAGGGGGTATAGGTACATAAACCTAGCATCCAAACCTTCTGAGATGAGAAATTTTCGGTGATGACCCTTGCGCTAGTTGCATAGATGAATGGATGTTGTAGGCCAATGGTCTAAAGTTGATGAGATTTGCTGCATGTCCCCAACATGTAGCGGGCAAATTACAATTCTGCAAAGGGGTCGGGCAATAAATTTAATTCTCTTGATTGATGCCTCTGCCAAACCATTCTGGGTATAGACATGCAGTACTGAATGCTCAACTGCAATCCCCATCGCCATGCAATAATCATCAAATGCCTTTGAAGTAAATTCTCTGGCGTTATCCATTCTGATGGACTTTATATGATGGTCAGGGAAGACATTTCTGATGCGAATGATCTGCAAGATCAACTTTGCGAAAGTATGGTTTCTTGTGGACAATAAACCCACATACGACCATTTCGAGGAAGCATCAATGAGCACCATGAAATACTTAAATGGTCCTGAAAGAGGCTGAATGGGACCGCAAATGTCACCCTGGATGCGTTCCAGGAATGCAGGGACTTCATCCTTCACTTTTAGAGTGGAGGGTCTAGTAATTAATTTCCCGGTGGCACATGCAGAGCACACAAAATCTTCATGATTCAGGAAATTCTTTACATTAATATTATGCCCTTGGGAACTGTTGATTATATTTCTCATCATTCTAAGACCTGGGTGGCCTAATCTATCGTGCCAGAGACAGAAGAGTTCAGAGCTTCTAAATACTGTCTTCAGGACAGTATAGGCTGCAGGTGCCTTTGTGTTGGTATAATATAGCCCAATTTGTAGTGAAGAAGGTTTTTCTAATACCCTTTTTCCATTCTCTTCGCGCTTCGTAATGAGCAAATATTCCTTACCATACTCTTTTTCAGTCTCAACATGGAAACCATTGGCGCGAATATCTTTAAAACTTAGGAGAGTTCTAATCGATTATGGGTACAATAAGGCTTCTTCAATGACCAAAGTTGTGCCCATGGGAGTACAATTGTGGCTCTTCTTGAACCAATTATGCATGCATTGCTTTCGGTGATTGTCATAAGGCTACCAGCATTATTATGAATTGATTGAAAATATTTTGTCTCTCTTAAGATGGTATTCGTTGTGCTGCTGTCAGCTAAGCACACTTCCTCCATAGGGCGCCACACGCATTCTAATATAAGGTATTTTATTAACATGCATTAGAAGGCAATCAACACATAAATAAAATACTTCAATATCAGAACATATCATGCCATTATAAACTGAATAAATGAATGAATTATTCAAAATCATCCAACCATTACAAGAAAACAAATGCTAAAGTACCATCTATGCAGGTTCTAACTTGTCCTTTTCACATAAAATAAATGAGAATTAAAGTCTAATGCATTCTGTACATTAGACTGAATCTACTAGAAAATCAGAGACTTCTTTGGCTATTTTCTCTGGAGTGATATGCTCTTCAAGAGAAATCATGGCGGTGACTGCCTCCAGGTCGAAAGGGGGTGTTGCTGCCGGGATGGTCTCAACCTCCATCAACGCGGGCAGCTGCTCAGAACTCTCCTCCTCAACTGATGCAAAGTGGGCTTCAGGCTGCCCTTTGCCATCCTTCTTCTTCTGGGCTTGGAAGACATCAATGACATGCTGCGGCTCCTTACAGATCCGCGACCAATGCACCCACTTGCCACACTTGTAGCAACCTTGGTCCTGCTGGCCATAGGTCTTGCCACTCCGCTTTGCCTTGCTTGTCTTTTTATCACTCGGAGCATCTGACTTGCCTTTCTGGGTAGCGGCCTTACCCTTCCTCCCCCTTCTCTTCATCAAGGGCTTTCGCACCTTGTAGCTCCTAGCATTGGCCTCACGGCCAACGGAGCTCCCTGGTGGCTGAGTGACGTAATTCTTGCGGAGAAGTTCATCCTGAGCCTCCACAACCTACAACATATAATCAATTCGGCATACTCCTTATAGCCGTCTTGACGATAGTTGCGTGCGGATTGTACTACATTGGGGTGGAAGGTGGATAGGCTCTTCTCAATCTTCTGCTCGCCTGTGATCTGCTTGCCATTGAGTTGAAGATTGGTATAAATCCTGTGCAAGGCAGAATTATACTCTCCGACCATCGTGAAGTCGGCAAACCTCAGTCTGATCCATTCTTGCTCTGCTTGAGGAAGAATGGTGTACTTTAGCCTCTCAAACCACTTCTTGAGTGCGGTCCAAAGTGCTAGCGCACTCTTCTCTGCCATGTACTCATTCTTGAGAGTGAGGCAGAGGTGGTGCCTGAGAAAATGAAGTGCCTAATCATTCTCCTCAAGAGTGGGTTGGGCGTCATGTGGTCCACCAATCCCAATAGCCGCGCGGAGCTTCTTAGCTCCAAGCACTATCTCGACATCGGAAACCCACGTCAGATAGTTTCGGCCATGCTGGTCAAGCTCCTCGAACTCCCAGTTCGTGATGCCAGTCATCTATATGTGTATGAAAGGAAATAAATAAGTTTACTGCTGGTAAACATACACGGAAAACTTTACAATGGGTGAATAAATGGTACAAAAGATTCTCGTAATATTCCATAATTTTCTATGAATTTTCTATAAATTTTACAGCTAATTTCATATATTAAAAGCAATTTTAAACAATTACGATTAACCAAAATAGTAAATAAATATAGAAAATACAGAAAATAATAATAGCAAAAATAAATATGCTTTAAATGCTAAACATAATTCAAAATTCGGATTCCCGAGGCCCTTTTATGCTAGAATATGAGTTTTTAGCGAATTCTGCAATTTCCAAGGGTTTATACACAAATTTTCAGTCTAGAGAAAAATTTGGCGTAATTTCCTAATTTTCTGTGGGGTTTTTTTGCAAAATTCAGGATCCATTCGTAAATCTAAGGACCTATTCATAATTTTCAAAATTACAAGGACCTTTCTGCAAAATTCAGGACCCACATGCAAAATCCGAGGGCTGATCGGTAATTTCTCATAAATTGGAGGGCATTTCTGCAATTTGCCGCTCCCTCGGTCGGGCCTTTTTTTTCCTTTCTTTCCCCCTTCCCCCGTCCGGCCCACCTTATCTGGCACACTCACAGCCCATGCCAGCCGGCTTCAAAGGGCAAGGGTAGGGTTTCCCCTACCCCTGTTCACACTGGCGGCGGCGACTCGGTTGGCCCAAGCGAGCGCGAGCGTGGGAGGCTGCCGGCCGACGGCCGGGTGAGACGGCGCGGTCGCACCAACGGCTGTAGGCCGGAGCTCAGGGGCGGCAGCCGGTGGCGAGGCGGCGCACGAGGCCGACTTCAAGCGGCGACGCGGCGACGTGCGAGGCCAGCATCAGGCAGTGCGCTTCGGGCACGACGGCGCGGTGGGGAGAAGCCAGAGTGGCATGCGAGGCGGAGGCGCGAAGCCCAAGCGAAGGCGCGGGCTTGAAGCTAGGGAGGCGCATGCGCGTGTGAGACGGCGACCGAGGTGGCTCGACTACAGCCCAAAGGCCGAGGGGGCGCGCGCATGCGGGAAGAAGCCGAGGCGGCTCAGCTACGGGCTGGCGGCCGGGCGGCGCACACAGGAATTGAAGCGGTCAACGGCGGTGGCCATGCGGGGCGGCGACCGAGCAAGCGGCGAGCGGTTCGAGCCGGGCGCGCGCGACAAGGCGGCCGGACGCGGTTCGACTACGGGCGACAGACCAGTGGCGGCCGGATCCGTGCCGAGGCGGCCGGGCGTGATTCGGCTTTGGGTGACGAACTGGCGGCGGCCGGATGTGCGCGGAGGCAGCCGAGCGTGGTTCGACTTCGGGCAACAAACCAGCGGCGGTCGGGTGCGTACTTCGAGCAACGACGAATAGCTCCATGCGGCGGCGGCTGCTGCTGGCCGGCGGCCAGTAGCCGAGAGGGACCGGCGGCAAGCCGGCGATAGGCCAGCGGTAGGCCGACGATAGGTCGGCAACTTCTTCGCGTGCGGCGGCCGTACGGGGCCGCCCATGCGTATTTTTCTTTTTTTCTCTTTTTCGTTCTACAATGCAATCAACATCTACTCTGTGATGCAATCTATTGATCGACATTGTGTAGACGACTTCAAGTCTTCTCGTGGTAGATTAGAGCGGATTTGCACCATAGAAAATCAATCTAGAACACGAAAACTGCGAATTTAGAGCGAACTAGATAATTCAATCTATTAGAACTTCGATGATTACCTTCGATTCACCGGAGCGAACTTTACCTTCGATTCACCAGAGCGAACTCGTCCGATTGATTCCTCTGCTTAATAGAAACGAGATCAATCACAGAAGACAGAATAATAGATTGAAAACATACTGAGAGGTAGAGAGAACTTCTGATCTTTCTTTATTGTTTTTGATTGCATGAGTACAAAATCTGCCGGTATGGCTCCCTATTTATAGTCTACCGATGAGGTGCCTACCATGGGCCAAGGCTTCTGGCCCAAGCCCAGGTTTCCTAACAACTTCAACATCCTGCCTGGCTCTTTCTTCCTAAAATTGTCCATCGGTGCTCTTCCTTTCGCACCCGTATATTTAGCATTCTCATCTATGGTAATCGGTTTCCTTCTTTTGAGCAGGTAGTGTCAATGTATGGTGGCCGCAAGAGCTCAGATGACAATGAAAGATGAAACTAAGGTCTGACGCATGCGTTATGGTAAATTCCTAGAGGCCAGTGGTGGACCCAGAAAAGTGTTTGAACTTCAGAGCTAAGTTGCTCGGATACGTTGATACCAATAGCGCGGCACGCCATTTCCTCCAATACACCGATATGTGTATATAGAATAACAAAATACAAAAATATAGAAATTAATGTTTTCTTATGAGGAAATAAACGACATAAGGCAAACATAATGGCATGAATCAACCAACAAATTATAGATATTAATGACAGTTGCATACATTGCTAATCCTACCTATTTGCTCCTTTTCCGTAAGCAAGAACCACCTATTAAGAGGAAGTAGTATATTTCTATAGAGCAAAAATTATGTAAATATATGTACAAGAGTTCAACTAACTTTCTATTGCCTAAGGCACATATTGTATTTTTGTACAACATCCATTAGAAAGAACGAAGAAAGTAGAGACTAAACTCCAGAAAGAAACCAGAGCTAGAGCAAAGTAGAATAGAGTACAGTGCAGCAAAAAAGAAAATAAATGAAGTGGACAGAGAACACCTAGATCTGGAGGGATGACGATGACGGTGAATTGGAGGTGTTGCTCCCTTCCCGATGCTGCGCTCCTTGTTCGCCGCATCGCCTCTCTGCTCATTATAAATTCAAGCTCCATTAAGTTGGTTTTGGTGATAATGACTAATACAATTGTGAGACTAATATGTTTATTGATTATAATATTGCTTAGTCTTATTTGGATGAAAATGTGAAAAACATAAAAGGTATGTATTCAATATCACATTCTTATGTTATTGTATTTCTCGGATCTGAAATATAGAATGAACTTCACCAAATAAGTCAAACTTGAATTTGTGCATATATTTTCACAATACATTCTTGTATGTACACATTTAGGGGGAGTTCACTCTATGTTTTATGATTTCATTAGTATTTATCTATATTCCATTTTCACATATTAAAGATCTTTATATTGAAATATATCTCTTGAGTATATATAGCTTGTGTAGCTCATATATACTCATAATCGAGTTGTCATCTAATTCTTTCATTATGCGTTAATAGTTAAATGATTAATAATAACTGGATAAGTAAGATTATCTTTAAAATCTTATCTTAGAGTATACAAGTGTTGTGTACACGATGTATACTCACAAATGAATTTTTATCTCATTATTTGTTGAGATTGTCATGAATCACCAAAAAGAGAAGATTGTAAAATATAGTCTCTCTATTAATGATGAAGTTTGGCCATTGATGACAATTGTTTTGTAGACTAACATTTTCCATGAGTTAACTAAATAGGCTAGATTTCACAAATGAGGAAGACTTGGAATGACTTCATGTGTTGAAGATCATCAAGTCAAGAAGAAGATGCATGTCCAAGAGCAGATGATCATGTGTTGATCATCAAGTCAAGTGAAGACCTATCATATAATGATGGAGTTGAAATAATGGATATATCATGAGTTGATGTATGTCAAGACTATGACTCAAGGCAAAGATATAGCTAGCTAGGGCTAAGGATGTGTTCCTAGTCTTTTATTGGTCTTGGCGTTTGGTTGAAAGACCGATTGCTAGGATAGGTTGTCATACTATTAACAGGCTTTGGAGCAAGGTACAACATTACATCAACCCCCTCCTCAAAATTCCAATACTTGGCATGCTTCCACAAAAATCAGAACTATTGCTACACATTCTGCGGAACTTCCGTCTTCCAGAACTACCGATAATGAAATTGCGGTACTTTTGACTTTTCTAAAAAATAGCTGATTTGATTTAAAATGTGTTGATTTCAATTCTATCATACATTCCCTTTACTCCTTAAAGTCAAGTTTATCTTTGTTATCATTACTACCCACCTCCAAGTAATCTCTTGACTCCACATGCCATTTTGATCCTTTTGTGATATTCTTTTATCATAAAATGACATTCTCTCTAAGAGTGGTAGACTTTTGATCATCTTGACATCAGCATAAGTTTAATCCTTTTATTTATAAGTGATATTATCTTTTCCTTTTCAAAGTAGTATCAAATCTTTTCTCTTGCCGAGCAAATTCTTTTCTTAACCAAACTCTTTCATATAATATCTTTAATGTGGTATCCATTCTTACAAGTGGTATATCTCTCCTAAGTGGTATCCTCTCAAATGGTATCAAGTGATATCTTCTTACAAGTGGTATCCCCTTAAGTATTATTAAGTGGAAATCTTGGAAGATGAAGTGCCTATTTTGACCTTATGGGATACAAGTTGATTATACAAGTAGCATCAAGTTTTACAAATGAAATCAATCACACTTGATGTCATGTATGCTCTCAAAATGGTAAAGTTTTTATAAATGGATTTAATCATACTTGATATCATCTAAGCTCATGAGTGGTATCTAGTTTTTACAATTGGAATTAATTATACTTGGTACCATTCATAATCACAAGTGGTATTTTCAAAAAATGGTATCTAATGTCATCATAAATGGCATAAATGTCAAAGTGGTATATGCCTTTCATGAAAAATACAAAAGAAACACAAAATCACCTAGTATGGACAAAAGGCATATAAGTGGTACCTATTATGGACAAAAGGTTTACAATTGGTATCTTTAATATTTGGTGAAAGATGATGTAAGGAGATAAAGCATAAATAAAAGGGAAAAGATATGAAAAGAGAAGTAAAACAAGAAAGAGGAGAATTCTTTGTGTCAAAGGAGGAGAAGAAAAAATACCAAGAAAGCAAAAAGGGTAGATTTAATATTGGGAAAATTATTATACCTATTAGCCCAAAATATTTTATGGATCTTGTGAATACATGTGTTTCATTTTCATTTGCTTCATTTAGTTTTCATAAAGTGAAAATTGGTTTTTTGAGCTTTTAATGAAAATACTTTTGAATGGAGACTTTCAAAGTGCATTTTATCATAACTTTTGAATGGAGACTTCTTTTTAAAAATTCTTGTTTGAAAAGTTTTTTAGGAGTCCAAAATTCATTGCTGCAAAAGTTGAAAGCATTTCAACTACAGTTGAGAAAGTTGTGTACTTTTCTCATTTTAACGAAATGCTAAAATTTCAGAACATGCATGATTTTGAGAAATTTTGTGATTTTTTGTATCTTTTAATGTGCTCATAATCTGAGGAAGGCATAATAATAAATTTTGCTCCCCTATTGTTGACCAATATTGACAAATTTTTATAGATTTATTGGACATCTTTAGATTAGGTTATCAGCTAGCTTTTGAAACTAAATTGAAATATCAAAATCTTGAAAATCTGAAACTTTAAATTGGAGTGTGCTTCATATGCTACAAGTGGTATATAATATCAAAAGGGGAAAACTTCAAAAGCCTTTATGGAGCTTTCATAATTAAGATTATTTGAGTATGTTTCAAATATCTTTTCGTTTAGTTTCCTAATATTTCCTCTTGGTCACATATGTTTATTTCATACTCTTTATAACTAAAATTAAATTAAATCAATTTGTATCAAGCTCTGTGTGTTCAAAAATCTCCATTTTTACTAAATTTGCTTTCTCCTTGATTTTTGATGATAAATGCCAAAAGCAGGAGAAGAATGTATAATAGCATTGTTATTGAAATGTATAATGCCAAAATGGGGAGAATAAAATTGATGCTAATAAGGGAGAATTCTTTATTATGCTTATTTACGCCTTTACCTTAGTCGAATTTCCTATCATATGTTTATTTTTATCCAAATGCTATTATTGTTAATAAATTTATCATTCATCACCAAAAGGGGGAGATTGTAAGTTTGAACTCCCTTAAGTTGGTTTTGGTGATAATGACTAATACAATGGTGAGACTAATACGTTTATTAATTATGATATTGCTTAGTCTTATTTGGATGAAAAGGTGAAAAACATAAGAGGTATGCATTTAATATCACATTATTATCTCATTGCATTCTTTGGATCCGAAATATAGAATGAACTTTACCTAATAAGTAAAACTTGAATATATGCATATGTTTTCACAATACATTCTTGTATGCACACATTTAGGGGGAGTTCAATATATGTTTTGTGGTTTCATTAGTATTGATCCATATTCCATTTTCAAATATTAAAGATCTTTACTTTAAAATATATCCCTTGTGAGATATATAGCTTGTGTAGTTCATATATACACATAATCGGGTTGCCATATAGTTCTTTCATTATGTGTTAATAGTTAAATAATTAATGCAACCAGATAAGTAAGTTTGCTTTAAAAGCTTATAATAGGAGGTGCAAGAGATCTGAGACAGAACACTACACAACCAAACCCAACACTACACTAGAGTTTTCTTCACCACGTCGAGATGGACATGAGGTAGAAGAAACAATGGAACAATATGGTGAAGTAATGGGAGGAAACCCGCGAACTAGCAGGGTCTGCTGCGGCCCGCGACGAACAAGTAAGGGCTGCTACGGCTTAGGCCGAACAAGCCGAGCGTGCCAGGAGGTCAACTCCCTACAATGACGCCCCCGTAGCACCAACCCCATCTCGAACATTCCAACCGAGCGTTCGCCACAACACTCGCCCGAGTGGAAGACGTATCCCCCTTTGTTGGTGCAGGGATCCGCACAAGTTCTTTAAGTATAAGCAGCGGCTCAGCCTAGGCATGCATTACTGGGGTTGCGCAACTACTCATGTGACTATCCTGACCGCTGTCAAGACACGAGTAGTTATCGACAGCTGGTAAGGACCAGTTACAGTGTGTTCCCCATACTATTTCTCTTTTACAGTATGCACTAACAACCTGTCCCGTCTACCCACAGTCCCCAGAACTGCTATATGGCTGCCGCAAGTGAATCGACCTAGAGATCCACCCATATGACTAGTGGGTTGTTGACTTAGAGGAGTAGAATGTTAAAAGGGCCAGCGAGATATGAGAGGAGGAGCGTCGCAACAACGAGCAAAACCGAGCATATATGTTGGAAGACGAAAGCTCATCTTGAGGCATGCATGCGTAGGGAGCATGAGACTAGCAAGAGGGAGCATGAGAAAAAGAGGAAAATAACGGCCAAGGCCAAAGAGGTCACCGAGGAGTTCAACGCCGAGCTCGCAAGGAAGGAAAAATGGTCCTGGTCCACGCAGTAGGTTGGGCCATTCCGCACTAGTCCTCGAAGGTCAAATTTACTTCCATTCCAAAAAGGTGCATATGTATCGTAGGAGTACTTCGGTTTGTTGCATCATGCGTGATGCTCTTTCTTATGCATGTAACCAAACCCTATACACCATGTTATTCCCAGTTTTATTATGAAGTCTATTTTAATTCGCAAAAGCACATCAACTCATCCTTTCGCATTCAATTCTTCACGTAGCAAGGCACCCAACAATATGGAAAATAAGTCCTCCTCCATGTATGAATTCTCGGTTACATCACAGTATCACTTACCTTCGTACTTACCAATCGTTGCTATCTCAATCGTCCTCACAAAAAATTTCACAAAATTGCTTGCTCTACAACAACATACAACAATCGCAAAATGTTATTGAGAATCTAACAGATTTTGCACCATTCATAATCTATGAAAATCACAATGGATCAGCCGACATTGTCTCCTATTTTTTTAAAAAATACAACTAATAGATAAAATTTGATAAATGTTACCTACCTGTAACAATTGTTATTTACCCCTATACGTGGTCAGGGGGCTAGTTGCGCAAAAATGAGCTAAGTTGCAGTCGTCGAATAGTCAGGCGACTGGACTTCCAATCGCCCGGCTGTTCGGCGTCAAGTTCCAATCATCTAACTGTTGGGCGACTGGACCTTGTCGCCCAACGGCCCGCCGACTACATGCGTGTCGTGCGGCCATTGGGCAACATGTTTTAGTCGCCCAACGGTTGGGCGACTGGAGGTTATTCTTTTAAAAAAATTCACGCGGGTATATTTCTATTATTTTGAATAAAAAATTGATTATTTTTTAAAAATTCTCAGCACAAGTGCATGAAGCAGCAATCACACAAGAAACCACACTACTACAAAAGAGGCTATACTGTATGCTTACATCGCAGACGGTTCTTATTAATACCCATCTGTGATAATTTACAGATGGTTATTGATAAAAATCATCTATGATAAATTGCAAACATCACAAACAGTTATTTATTTAAACTGTCTGTGATAATGAAGTTATCACAAACAATTTGTATAAAAAACCATCTGCAATATATTTTCCACCTTACAATCTTCTAAAATTTTATAATCTCCCACCTACTTCTTCCCGAGATGAATTCAAGTTTGCATACGGTGTCCATTTTCGATGTTCTTATACTCATTGGAAAGCTAACGATGAGCCCGATCCAAACAAATAACCCACTTGCACCAGTTGCCCTCAAAGACCCCTCAAAAGCAGCCATATTTAGCCCCAAATTTGAATCACAAGTTTTTGGTTTCTGTTTTTGCCCAAAAAATATCTTTCCTTTAAAATTTGGGGTTTGTCTCAACTGTAAAGTTGTAGATCTCATCTAAACCTGTCAAACAAGCACATATAAGCCATATAAAACTTTGCTATTTTATCTTTTGAGACTAACTGTTTACATTGTACCGATATATGTATCGCAATTATGTATCACAGATGGTTTGAGCCACAAATTGTCTGTGATAATTATGTATCACAAACAATTTGTAATTCAAACCATCTGTAATAATTATGTATCACAGGCAGTTTGTGGCTCAAACCATTTGTGATAATTATGTCCCTGATCGCTGGGCCCATCGATCCTCTCCAATCCAATCCAAGCTAATAGAAACCCATCAACCCCTACCCCACGGACAGTGGCGTAGCCAGGATTTGTAGCTATGGTGGTCCATTGTCTAAAATTTATTTAAACGCCATAAATTTAACATGTCGGTACACAAGTATATGAATTACGAAATGCAATTAAGGGAAAAAGGACATACGAACTTCATAAAATAGACGAATATAGCTTTCTTAACATAGAATTGAAATATTACATACCCATAGTAGTTGAAGAACAGTACGTCACTACTTCTTCTTCTTGTCAGGATATAAAAAGAACATCACATTAATTTTATATTAGAACATTAAATACATTCTATATTTATGGACAAAGCTATTTAAAAAATACATTTTATAAAGGAGTATATCAGAAGAGTTTGCTTGCATGGGTAACTTCCTGAAAGCCGCATTTGGAGCAAACGCAAGCTAAGACAACAAATACCTACCTCGGCAAATTTACGAGACCGTTTACACCGACTTCTGTTCATAGAAGAAAGAAGGTAATATAAATATTTAACTTTCTAAAATAATTTCTCTATTTCTCTCATCCTGAAAATAAGTTATAGGACACAGACATATCACTACCTCACTCTTCTCGCTCCTGTCTCGCACACGCATCTCTTTTTTATTTTCCCCACCACTCGTATCCTCCCACTAAAAGCTTTTTTTTAGTCCTTACTATTTATTTTAGCTAAAAACCATCAACTGTCGTTCAATATGAACATGCCAAGCTAGTCATCGATTTTATTGTACATCTAGATGCTAAGCTAGCTAACGATTTTACTGTACATCTAGATTCCCAAGTTGCGTGTCATTAGCTTGACACATATAGAGCAAATTAAATGATTTAGCGGGAGGTAAAATGTAGCTGTGATTCAACAAGTTTTTGCATTATGATTAAATACATGAAGGCCTCATTATCCGAGCGCAGGGTGGTCCGCGGCCCACACGGACCACCCTGTAGCTCCGCCAGTGCCCACGGATCGTAGATCCACCTCTCCGTCCCCACGCCAAAAATTTTCGTACTCCTGCTTCTCCCTCCCCTATAAATACTCACCCGAGCTCAGCCTCCTCGCCATTCCGTACGAAGCAGACGACGTGCAAGTCTACAGGAGGCAAGGCACCACGCGAAGCAGCTAGCATGGCTAACAAGGTGACGCACAAGTTTATGGAAGGCAAGACGCTGCGGAAGTGGCTAGCTATCAAGGCGACACTCAAGCCGGTGTCAGCGATGGTGGGTATCAAGAACATCTAGCTTGCACGCTGCATTAGGGGCAAGAAGGCCTAGGCATAGAGGCCTTGTCAGCGTGGTTAAGCTTCTACTGTCTACTAAGATCTCTGTTTTTTCTCTGTTCTTGCCATGTTTAAGAGTTAGGCTCGTAGGATTAGGAGATATGTTCTTTTCATGTTCTTGCTGTGTTAGCTAGATAGGTTACCACTACAAGAAAACCCCCCTATAGTAACGCTGTATTGTTATGTTTGATACGCTTTATTTCGTTTCTACAGGAATATAGGCACGTTTTTGTAAAGCGTGTTAGGAGCGTCTTCGCATGGACCGTGTCAGGAGTTGTAGAGACGAATTCTTTAAGCATATCTATGAGATAAAAAGACGTTTTATAGAGACGCTTAATGCATGCCTACATATATTGATACACTTTTATAGACACATTTATACAACGCATCTATCAGTATAGTTACATCGTATAGTAGTGTTTCATTACGTATTAAGAATTGTAGAGACAGTCTCGTAGCTACATTTATATTACGTGTCTACTAATATAGTCACGCTTTATAATGACGCTTTAATGCGTATTAAGAAGTATAGTCACGCTTTATAACGACGCTTTAATGCGTATTAAGAAGTATAGTCGTGCTTTATAATGACGCTTTAATGCGTATTAAGAAGTATAGTCACGCTTTATAATGACGCTTTAATGTGTATTAAGAAGTATAGACACGATTAATAGATACATTTATATTATGTGTTTAATTATATAGACACGCTGTATAGTAACACAGCCACGTGCTCAGAAATGTAGAAACGATATGATGATACATTTACATTGCGTGTGTATCAATATAGATTCGTTGTATAGTAACATCTTGTTGTGTCTCAAGATATGTAGAGACGGTTTCATATGTACATTTATATTTCGTGTCAGTAATGTTTTATATATATATATATTAATATACACACGCTTTGTAGTAATACCTTCTTATGTATTAAGAATTGTGATGTTTTCTTCAAAATGGACATCCAAATATAGATAATATCCGTATGATTAGATAATGACAATGCAAATCACCAATAGTATTCCATTTGTAAAATCATCTCTTTAGCATCCATAAAACAAGATAATAATTAGTTCACTCCCTGGACATCATATAGACCAGTAACTATATCAAACTGAATGGTTCATCACATATGTGGAGTACAGGACAATCAGAAACTCCTAGTCCTAGTAGCAGAGAAATACAAAGGCTCCATTTTCATCACCACTGCTCCACACCAGTAGCAAGGCACTGAAGAAGACCTCGATCTAGATGCGGATCTAGCCCTGCAATTGAACAGATGCAGTTTGTAACATCCTGAAGTTTTTAAATTTGAAAATATGGAGTTTGAGTTATTTTGTCTATTATAATATTTGAATTTGGATTTTTCATGGTATTTTTAAATTCTTATTGAGCTCTCAAAAGTAAAAGAAATTCAATAAGGACCAAAATCAAAATCAATAATATTAATGCTACACATAAGAATATACAAATAAAGGAAACATAAAATCTAAATTAAGAGTCTGAAAAGATGATCCATAAAGGTAAGGGAGAGTATTTGGTTTGACCATGAAATCTCACCTCTAAAAATAATGGAATAAATAGTAAAGGGGTAAACAAAATAAAAATGATAGCAAATATAAATATATGAGTATATATATATGCATACAACTATACATAGCAAGGAAATTAGATAAATTAAATGCCAACCATAGTTGAAAATATTTTGTAAAGTCCAGAAGGTCCTCATGAGCTTCTGTGAATTTTTCTGAAAATTTTGGAACTGGTTTCATATTTTTCTGAGGTTTATTCAATTATCTGGGCATTTCTAAAAATCCTTAAAAATAAAAAGAAGAAAACACTCTCGGGCCGCCACCTGGATGGCCCCGATGCGCGACACATCGCCCACCCGCGCCCATCCACCGCTCGCGCCGCTCCGCCTCTGCCACGCGGGCCCGCGCCCCGACCGCGTCTCTCCTCCCGCTGCCGCGTGGCCGCACGACCCCGCGCTGTCTCGGCCGCGCCTGCGCCGTGGGCCCGCGCCCCGCGCCTCACTGCAGCGCGAGCCCCACGCGCCAGGCGTTTTTCCCCCGCTGGCCGGTGTGAAGGAACGCGCGTAGGCTACGATAGCAGAAAATAAAAAATTTCTACCGCGCACACCAGGACATCATGCTAAGACGGGATCATAGATCGTTACCACTAGACGCGCAGCGCAGCGGAAGAAGAGTTGGAGAAGCCGATCCAACCACGCGCGTCGAGGTAGTAGTGGAAGTAGCCGATCGTCCCGAACAGATCGTCTCCTCCACGCGATCAACCACACCACGAGCAGATCCAATCTGTAGTTTGTTGATGCCGATCAACGCCGCAACGAGCAGCGCCTCCACCGGTATCCACACGTCCGGGGCTGGAACTCCGATCGCGAGTGTACCAGCACTCGCGAGCGGCTAGGGTTTGGCTCGGGAGGTGGCGGCTAGGGTTTTGTTCGGGAGGAACATATGCGTGCATCCCTCAGCCCCCCCGCCTCCAAATATATAGACCTCCTCACTTGGGCCTCGTGGACCGAGGCCCAATAGGAGTCTATCCGGATCTCTATCCGAATTGAGCCCACATCCGAATCACATTCGAATTAGTGTTCCAACCCGTTAAGTGTGCGACCCTGTAGGTTCACGTATACTTGGTCGCGACCCGGAAACACCTTTCCGGTCACCCTGTTAATAGCGGCCTCTAGCAAGACATATTAACCCCAAAGTATACGTAAAGATCATATCGGCTGAACCTGTAATGTTCTCATGTACGAATCCTTTTGCCTCACGATATAGATTAAGCTCAAGGCGAGACCTGTGTCATCCTCTTAATGGCTCAATCACTCTCTCGATTCCGTGATGGATTATAAACTTGTGATTGACTCCTCAATCACATTGGCATGGCCATGCACTTTCATAATCCATTACATCGAGGGGCCCAGAGATATCTCTCCCATAAGGAGGGGCAAATTCTATCTTGATCATTCACATCCCACTACATGTTTCATAGCAAACCCGAAGACTACTTTTATGACTACCCAGTTACGGAGTAGTGGTTAGTAGTCCCAAAATAGGCTACTACGCATGTTGGGAACCATGATGATCTCAAGTCTAACGATTCTACATAAACACTACTTGAGACCAACTAATGACACATGGAATCTCTGCAGTGTCTCATGGCGGGTCTATCCAACATATGTTCACTAACACATGTCCATATTATTGATTTGGTATCTCCATACCATGATCCATGAGACATGATCATCAATCAATACATATGCTGATCTTTGAATCATATATGTTCCTCATATGATATATGATCAGGGATCATTTAGAAATAGCAACATTTTGGCATTAAGAGTCTCATGAATAAGTCACATACTCATTGATCAATAATGATAATGTCTATTTCAAGGAACAAAGCAATGTATCATAAACATAGTATGTGATATATTCAACATCTCCATGTTGCCTCTAGGGCATATCACCAACAGTCTCCCACTTGCACTAGAGTCAACCATGTAGGTATCTAATACCCATTGCCCTAGTGTGAGCCTCATGCTTTGGCTGGGGAAGCGGCTTTGTCAACGGATCTGCAATGTTCAAATCTGTTTGTACTTTGCATATCTTCACATCGCCTCTCTCCACAATCTCGCGGATGAGATGAAATCGCCGTAGAATGTGCTTGGACTTCTGGTGCGATCTAGGCTCCTTGGCTTGCGCAATGGCCCCACTATTGTCACAGTAGAGGTCCATTGGGCTGGAGGCACTAGCCACCACACCAAGCTCAGAAACAAATTTCTTGATCCAAACAGCCTCTTTAGCAGCTTCAGAAGCTGCTATGTACTCGGCCTCTGTTGTAGAATCAGCAACCGTCTCCTGCTTGGAACTCTTCCAGCTCACCGCACCGCCATTCAGGCAGAACACAAATCCAGATTGCGATCTAAAATCATCTTTGTCAGTTTGGAAGCTAGCATCGGTGTAACCATTTACAACGAGCTCTTCCTCACCCCCATAGACGAGGAACACATCTTTAGTTCTTCTCAAGTACTTCAAGATGTTCTTTACGGCAATCCAGTGACTTTCACCTGGATCTGACTGGTATCTACTTGTAGCACTTAAAGCATACGAGACATCTGGACGTGTACAAAGCATGGCATACATAATGGATCCCATAGCCGAAGCATATGGAATCGCATTCATTTTATCCCGCTCATCAGGTGTACTAGGACACTGACTCTTGCTAAGATGTATACCATGTGACATAGGTAGGAAGCCTTTCTTGGAATCCTGCATGTTGAACCTTTTCAACACCTTGTCAATGTACGTATCTTGGCTTAATCCAATTAGCCTTCTTGATCTATCCCTATAGATCTTGATGCCCAGAATATATGCCGCCTCTCCTAAGTCTTTCATAGAGAAACTATTTTTCAATGAAGACTTAACAGATTCGAGCATAGGAATGTCATTTCCGATCAGTAATATGTCATCCACATATAAGACCAGAAACACGAGTGCGCTCCCACTAGCCTTTTTGTAAACACAAGGCTCTTCTTCGTTCTTGATGAAACCAAACCCTTTGATTACTTCATCAAAACGAATGTTCCAACTCCGAGATGCCTGCTTTAATCCATAAATGGATCTTTGCAGCTTGCATATCTTTCCAGCTGATTGCGGATCGACAAAACCCGTGGGCTGTGTCATGTACACATCCTCACTCAGATTTCCATTAAGGAAAGCTGTTTTGACATCCATTTGCCATATTTCATAGTCGAAATATGCAGCAATCGCTAGAATGATCCGAATAGACTTTATCATTGCGACGGGCGAAAAAGTTTCATCATAATCAACACCTTGAATTTGTTTGAAACCTTTGGCCACCAATCGCGCTTTATAGATGTGAACATTTCCATCTATGTCTATCTTTTTCTTGAAAATCCATTTGCACTCAATGGTTTTAACACCATCAGGTGGATCAACCAAGTTCCAAACATGATTACTGTGCATGGATTCAATTTCGGATCTCATGGCTTCAAGCCATTTCTCAGAGTCTGGTCCCACCATCGCTTCTTCATAGGTCTTAGGCTCATCGTTGTCTAACAACAATATGTCCCGTTGTTGAGTAGTCAAGAACATGTACCTTTCAGGTGCACGACGTGACCTCTCTGACCTACGTGGTGCCGGTGTGTCCACAACAGGTTCTTCAACAGTTTGTTCATCCTGTTGTGGTTCTGTAGGAGCTGAAACGTTTTCAGGTGTTTCCCGAATTTCTTCAAGTTGCACCATGCTCCCACTATCCCTTCTTGAGAGAAACTCTTTCTCTAAGAAGACACCATGCCGGGCGACAAACACTTTGCCTTCTCCTTGATTATAGAAGTAATATCCTTTTGTTTCCTTAGGATACCCGATAAAGAAGCATTTATCAGATTTAGGACTGAGCTTATCAGATTGTAAACGTTTTACATAAGCCTCACATCCCCAAATCTTAAGAAAAGACAAGCTAGGACGTTGTCCTGTCCACATCTCATATGGTGTCTTTTCTACTGATTTTGATGGAACCCTGTTTAGTGTGAAAGCGGCTGTTTCAAGAGCGTACCCCCAAAAAGACAACGGAAGATCACTTTGGCTCATCATGGAGCGCACCATATCTAATAAGGTGCGATTTCTCCGTTCAGATACCCCATTCCATTGAGGTGTTCCTGGCGGAGTCAATTGTGGAACAATTCCACAATCCTTCAGATGATTGCCAAACTCATGGCTCAAATACTCGCCTCCACGATCAGATCGTAGAAACTTGATTGTCTTGCCTAAATGATTTTGCACTTCATTTTGGAATTCTTTGAACTTTTCAAAGGATTCGGACTTATGCTTCATCAGGTAGATATACCCATATCTACTAAAATCATCAGTAAAAGTTATGAAGTACTGAAAACCACCTCTGGCTGTTGAGCTCATTGGTCCACATACATCAGAATGTACGAGTGCCAATAAGTCACTTGCCCGTTCACCTTGACCGGTGAAAGGTGCCTTTGTCATCTTGCCAAGTAAACAAGATTCGCATGTCTCAAATGATTCAAAATCAAATGAGTGCAGAATACCATCTCTATGGAGCTTCTCCATGCGTTTCTCATTTATGTGACCTAAGCGACAGTGCCAAATAAACGTGGGATTCAAATCATTCGAACGTTGCCTCTTTGCATTAATGTTATAGACCGGTGACTCTTCAAGAGTAAGAACATATAACCCATTCACCAATGGAGTATGACAATAGAACATATCTTTGAAATAAAGAGAACAACCATTGTTCACAGATCTAAAGTCATAACCTTCTGCTTGCAAACATGAAGCAGAAATAATGTTCTTGGAAAGAGATGGAACACAATAACAATTATTCAATTCCAAAACTAATCCTGAAGGTAAAGACAATGGCATGGTGCCAACAGCGACCGCAGCAACTTTTGCTCCATTGCCAACGCGAAGATCCACTTCGCTCCTCCTCAAACTTCTACTTCTTCTTAGCCCCTGCAACGATTTGCAAAGGTGAGCAACCGATCCGGTATCAAATACCCAAGAATCAGTGGATGAAGTAGCAAGATTGATCTCTATAACATTTATACCTGGAGAGGAAGTCGTACTTCCCTTCTTCTTCTCAAGATCCTCCAAGTACTTTGGGCAGTTCCTTTTCCAATGACCTGATTGCTTACAGTAGTAACAATCTGCATTAGGAGCAGCGCCAAGCTTCTTGACTTGCTTGGCCTTAGAACTGCTCGCGATCTCATCGGGAGCTAACTTTCTTTTGACCGCGCCTTTCTTGACATTGGGCTTGCCCTTGCCTTTCTGCATCATCATCACATGATTGCTGCTTTTCTTAATGCTTTCCTCGGCAGCTTTTAGCATCCCATGCAACTCTGCCAAGGTCTTATCCATGTTGTTCATGTGATAGTTCAGTATGAATGGCTCAAAGCTCGGGGGGAGCGACTGGAGAATCACATCAGTAGCCAACTCTTGGCTAAGGGGAAAACCAAGCTTTTCCAGACTCTCAATGTAGCCAATCATCTTAATCACATGAGGGCTGACGGGATTCCCTTCTGCAAGCCTGCACGCAAACAAGGACTTTGAAGTGTTGAACCTCTCAGCCCTTGCTTGGTTCTCAAACATACCACGCAACCCCACAATGATATTGTAGGCATCTGTGTTCTCATATTGCTTCTGAAGCTCAGAGGACATTGTGGCAAGCATGAGACAGCTCACATCAAGGTAATCATTCGTTTGCTTCTCATAAGCTCTCCGTGCAGCCGCAGTAGCATTATCAGGCAAGTCATCAGGATAATGAGACTCAAGGACATACTCCTTGCGCTCTTGCTTGAGAACAATTCTCAAGTTGCGATACCAATCCATAAAGTTCGTTCCATTGAGTTTTTCTTTCTCAAGAATAGATCGCAAATTAAAAGAACTGGATGCGGCATTAGTTGACATGATCTACAACAAAGAATATGCAAAGTTTAGCACTATGTTTATGTTCATCTTTTATTAAACAATTTAACAAAAGACTCCCACTATGTGTTTTGCAACAAAACTCCCTCTAAGTTACATAGTGGGTCAAGAACCTCATTTCACTAATTCCTAGTGAGCTTTGGCATCACGGCTAGAAAACTAGTGACATGGGTAAGCAACACCTTGCTAATCACATCCCTATGTGACTCTTGCTTGTTGGGTGACATCAACATGCCCCGGCCCCAATCTATGCCCCAAGGTCCAAAACTGTTTTGATAACCTTGTTAAGTAAACCAAATGCTTCCGCATGTAGATGTCCGACATCTACCCCAAATAATGATGATAACCGACGGCACTCTACTTTGGTAGACCTACCATGCGGTGATCATTATCTTTTGGTGCAACATATGGAAGGGCATGAACACCTAATTTTATGAGGGATTCTATCCTACCAAAGCAACATATGACAAAAACATTGCATAAGAATAAGATAGATAATATCACAGATAAACACATTTAACTGTGAAGTAGTATGGCCCAAACAAATGGTGATCTCCATCTCCATGTAGGTGTAGACGATCTCCATCCTCCACATCACTCCTTTAGGCCACCATGCTTGAAAGCTTGTAACCTCAAAACTAGGCTACTACCTATAATAGCTAGAAATTGAAGATTACAAAGATAGATTCAAGCATTAAGGTCGACACGCAGGTCGTTAAATACAATATAGACAGCTAACAATAGCTGAAATAATCATGACACGCAGGCCATGAACGAATGTTACATGCATCACATACATCTCATACATTCCAATAAGATATAGGGCCATACTATTCACGTCATTCTCTGCAAAAACAAGTTAGACGTAGAATCGTATTCTACCTAACGATGTGAACCCAAGACGCTATACAAGGCGGGTACGCACGGCGGTCCCGCTGGCCGGTCAGCGGGCGGGGGGTCGAGGGGGGGGCCGCCCCCCGCGGGTTTCAGGGCAGCGCCCTGAACACCCTACGAAATTTACAGATCCAATCTATGAAATCGCAATGGAAAAACTATTCGGCACAACCACCTTATGCCGATCCGAGACATTCTCTAGGATGCTAGTTTTTCCACTGGGCCGAGGCCATCAGATCCGTAACCTACTAGTATTCGGCATAACCACCTTATGCCGATCCGAGACAATCTCTAGGGCACTAGTATTCCCACTGGCCCGAGGCTATCAGATTCGTATCCTACTAGTATTCGACATAACCACCTTATGCCGATCCGAGACAATCTCTAGGGCACTAGTAGTGATACAATCTGCGCCTCATCCAACCCCTATTCACCGATTGATCTCATCAACCCGTGCTACCATCGATTCATCACATGAACCGACTGATCTAGACTGTAATAGATCCAATCTACTACAACCGCATATCATCATATGCGCTGATCCAGATCGCAAACTAAGCAAGATGGCTCTGATACCACTGAAGGAACGCGCGTAGGCTACGATAGCAGAAAATAAAAACACTCTCGGGCCGCCACCTGGATGGCCCCGATGCGCGACACCGCACCGCCATTCAGGCAGAACACAAATCCAGATTGCGATCTAAAATCATCTTTGTCAGTTTGGAAGCTAGCATCGGTGTAACCATTTACAACGAGCTCTTCCTCACCCCCATAGACGAGGAACACATCTTTAGTTCTTCTCAAGTACTTCAAGATGTTCTTTACGGCAATCCAGTGACTTTCACCTGGATCTGACTGGTATCTACTTGTAGCACTTAAAGCATACGAGACATCTGGACGTGTACAAAGCATGGCATACATAATGGATCCCATAGCCGAAGCATATGGAATCGCATTCATTTTATCCCGCTCATCAGGTGTACTAGGACACTGACTCTTGCTAAGATGTATACCATGTGACATAGGTAGGAAGCCTTTCTTGGAATCCTGCATGTTGAACCTTTTCAACACCTTGTCAATGTACGTATCTTGGCTTAATCCAATTAGCCTTCTTGATCTATCCCTATAGATCTTGATGCCCAGAATATATGCCGCCTCTCCTAAGTCTTTCATAGAGAAACTATTTTTCAATGAAGACTTAACAGATTCGAGCATAGGAATGTCATTTCCGATCAGTAATATGTCATCCACATATAAGACCAGAAACACGAGTGCGCTCCCACTAGCCTTTTTGTAAACACAAGGCTCTTCTTCGTTCTTGATGAAACCAAACCCTTTGATTACTTCATCAAAACGAATGTTCCAACTCCGAGATGCCTGCTTTAATCCATAAATGGATCTTTGCAGCTTGCATATCTTTCCAGCTGATTGCGGATCGACAAAACCCGTGGGCTGTGTCATGTACACATCCTCACTCAGATTTCCATTAAGGAAAGCTGTTTTGACATCCATTTGCCATATTTCATAGTCGAAATATGCAGCAATCGCTAGAATGATCCGAATAGACTTTATCATTGCGACGGGCGAAAAAGTTTCATCATAATCAACACCTTGAATTTGTTTGAAACCTTTGGCCACCAATCGCGCTTTATAGATGTGAACATTTCCATCTATGTCTATCTTTTTCTTGAAAATCCATTTGCACTCAATGGTTTTAACACCATCAGGTGGATCAACCAAGTTCCAAACTTGATTACTGTGCATGGATTCAATTTCGGATCTCATGGCTTCAAGCCATTTCTCAGAGTCTGGTCCCACCATCGCTTCTTCATAGGTCTTAGGCTCATCGTTGTCTAACAACAATATGTCCCGTTGTTGAGTAGTCAAGAACATGTACCTCTCAGGTGCACGACGTGACCTCTCTGACCTACGTGGTGCCGGAGTGTCCACAACAGGTTCTTCAACAGTTTGTTCATCCTGTTGTGGTTCTGTAGGAGCTGAAACGTTTTCAGGTGTTTCCCGAATTTCTTCAAGTTGCACCATGCTCCCACTATCCCTTCTTGAGAGAAACTCTTTCTCTAAGAAGACACCATGCCGGGCGACAAACACTTTGCCTTCTCCTTGATTATAGAAGTAATATCCTTTTGTTTCCTTAGGATACCCGATAAAGAAGCATTTATCAGATTTAGGACTGAGCTTATCAGATTGTAAACGTTTTACATAAGCCTCACATCCCCAAATCTTAAGAAAAGACAAGCTAGGACGTTGTCCTGTCCACATCTCATATGGTGTCTTTTCTACTGATTTTGATGGAACCCTGTTTAGTGTGAAAGCGGCTGTTTCAAGAGCGTACCCCCAAAAAGACAACGGAAGATCACTTTGGCTCATCATGGAGCGCACCATATCTAATAAGGTGCGATTTCTCCGTTCAGATACCCCATTCCATTGAGGTGTTCCTGGCGGAGTCAATTGTGGAACAATTCCACAATCCTTCAGATGATTGCCAAACTCATGGCTCAAATACTCGCCTCCACGATCAGATCGTAGAAACTTGATTGTCTTGCCTAAATGATTTTGCACTTCATTTTGGAATTCTTTGAACTTTTCAAAGGATTCCGACTTATGCTTCATCAGGTAGATATACCCATATCTACTAAAATCATCAGTAAAAGTTATGAAGTACTGAAAACCACCTCTGGCTGTTGAGCTCATTGGTCCACATACATCAGAATGTACGAGTGCCAATAAGTCACTTGCCCGTTCACCTTGACCGGTGAAAGGTGCCTTTGTCATCTTGCCAAGTAAACAAGATTCGCATGTCTCAAATGATTCAAAATCAAATGAGTGCAGAATACCATCTCTATGGAGCTTCTCCATGCGTTTCTCATTTATGTGACCTAAGCGACAGTGCCAAATAAACGTGGGATTCAAATCATTCGAACGTTGCCTCTTTGCATTAATGTTATAGACCGGTGACTCTTCAAGAGTAAGAACATATAACCCATTCACCAATGGAGTATGACAATAGAACATATCTTTGAAATAAAGAGAACAACCATTGTTCACAGATCTAAAGTCATAACCTTCTGCTTGCAAACATGAAGCAGAAATAATGTTCTTGGAAAGAGATGGAACACAATAACAATTATTCAATTCCAAAACTAATCCTGAAGGTAAAGACAATGGCATGGTGCCAACAGCGACCGCAGCAACTTTTGCTCCATTGCCAACGCGAAGATCCACTTCGCTCCTCCTCAAACTTCTACTTCTTCTTAGCCCCTGCAACGATTTGCAAAGGTGAGCAACCGATCCGGTATCAAATACCCAAGAATCAGTGGATGAAGTAGCAAGATTGATCTCTATAACATTTATACCTGGAGAGGAAGTCGTACTTCCCTTCTTCTTCTCAAGATCCTCCAAGTACTTTGGGCAGTTCCTTTTCCAATGACCTGATTGCTTACAGTAGTAACAATCTGCATTAGGAGCAGCGCCAAGCTTCTTGACTTGCTTGGCCTTAGAACTGCTCGCGATCTCATCGGGAGCTAACTTTCTTTTGACCGCGCCTTTCTTGACATTGGGCTTGCCCTTGCCTTTCTGCATCATCATCACATGATTGCTGCTTTTCTTAATGCTTTCCTCGGCAGCTTTTAGCATCCCATGCAACTCTGCCAAGGTCTTATCCATGTTGTTCATGTGATAGTTCAGTATGAATGGCTCAAAGCTCGGGGGGAGCGACTGGAGAATCACATCAGTAGCCAACTCTTGGCTAAGGGGAAAACCAAGCTTTTCCAGACTCTCAATGTAGCCAATCATCTTAATCACATGAGGGCTGACGGGATTCCCTTCTGCAAGCCTGCACGCAAACAAGGACTTTGAAGTGTTGAACCTCTCAGCCCTTGCTTGGTTCTCAAACATACCACGCAACCCCACAATGATATTGTAGGCATCTGTGTTCTCATATTGCTTCTGAAGCTCAGAGGACATTGTGGCAAGCATGAGACAGCTCACATCAAGGTAATCATTCGTTTGC
Organism: Dendrocalamus latiflorus; assembly: GCA_017311315.1. Taxonomy (NCBI): domain Eukaryota; kingdom Viridiplantae; phylum Streptophyta; class Magnoliopsida; order Poales; family Poaceae; genus Dendrocalamus; species Dendrocalamus latiflorus. The sequence goes on along the minus strand of CM029622.1, from coordinate 3,993,765 downwards.
TTCTCATAAGCTCTCCGTGCAGCCGCAGTAGCATTATCAGGCAAGTCATCAGGATAATGAGACTCAAGGACATACTCCTTGCGCTCTTGCTTGAGAACAATTCTCAAGTTGCGATACCAATCCAAAAAGTTCGTTCCATTGAGTTTTTCTTTCTCAAGAATAGATCGCAAATTAAAAGAACTGGATGCGGCATTAGTTGACATGATCTACAACAAAGAATATGCAAAGTTTAGCACTATGTTTATGTTCATCTTTTATTAAACAATTTAACAAAAGTCTCCCACTATGTGTTTTGCAACAAAACTCCCTCTAAGTTACATAGTGGGTCAAGATCCTCATTTCACTAATTCCTAGTGAGCTTTGGCATCACGGCTAGAAAACTAGTGATATGGGTAAGCAACACCTTGCTAATCACATCCCTATGTGACTCTTGCTTGTTGGGTGACATCAACATGCCCCGGCCCCAACCTATGCCCCAAGGTCCAAAACTGTTTTGATAACCTTGTTAAGTAAACCAAATGCTTCCGCATGTAGATGTCCGACATCTACCCCAAATAATGATGATAACCGACGGCACTCTACTTTGGTAGACCTACCATGTGGTGATCATTATCTTTTGGTGCAACATATGGAAGGGCATGAACACCTAATTTTATGAGGGATTCTATCCTACCAAAGCAACATATGATAAAAACATTGCATAAGAATAAGATAGATAATATCACAGATAAACACATTTAACTGTGAAGTAGTATGGCCCAAACAAATGGTGATCTCCATCTCCATGTAGGTGTAGACGATCTCCATCCTCCACATCACTCCTTTAGGCCACCATGTAGGTGTAGACGATCCAATCTATGAAATCGCAATGGAAAAACTATTCGGCACAACCACCTTATGCCGATCCGAGACATTCTCTAGGATGCTAGTTTTTCCACTGGGCCGAGGCCATCAAATCCGTAACCTACTAGTATTCGGCATAACCACCTTATGCCGATCCGAGACAATCTCTAGGGCACTAGTATTCCCACTGGCCCGAGGCTATCAGATTCGTATCCTACTAGTATTCGACATAACCACCTTATGCCGATCCGAGACAATCTCTAGGGCACTAGTAGTGATACAATCTGCGCCTCATCCAACCCCTATTCACCGATTGATCTCATCAACCCGTGCTACCATCGATTCATCACATGAACCGACTGATCTAGACTGTAATAGATCCAATCTACAACAACCGCATATCATCATATGCGCTGATCCAGATCGCAAACTAAGCAAGATGGCTCTGATACCACTGAAGGCACGCGCGTAGGCTATGATAGCAGAAAATAAAAAATTTCTACCGCGCACACCAGGACATCATGCTAAGAGGGGATCATAGATCGTTACCACTAGACGCGCAGCGCAGCGGAAGAAGAGTTGGAGAAGCCGATCCAACCACGCGCGTCGAGGTAGTAGTGGAAGTAGCCGATCGTCCCGAACAGATCGTCTCCTCCACGCGATCAAACACACCACGAGCAGATCCAATCTGTAGTTTGTTGATGCCGATCAACGCCGCACCGAGCAGCGCCTCCACCGGTATCCACACGTCCGGGGCTGGAACGCCGATCGCGAGTGTACCAGCACTCGCGAGCGGCTAGGGTTTGGCTCGGGAGGTGGCGGCTAGGGTTTTGCTCGGGAGGAACATATGCGTGCATCCTCAGCCCCCCCGCCTCCAAATATATAGACCTCCTCACTTGGGCCTCGTGGACCGAGGCCCAATAGGAGTCTATCCGGATCTCTATCCGAATTGAGCCCACATCCGAATCACATTCGAATTAGTGTTCCAACCCGTTAAGTGTGCGACCCTGTAGGTTCACGTATACTTGGTCGCGACCCGGAAACACCTTTCCGGTCACCCTGTTAAAAGTGGCCTCTAGCAAGACATATTAACCCCAAAGTATACGTAAAGATCATATCGGCTGAACCTGTAATGTTCTCATGTACGAATCCCTTTGCCTCACGATATAGATTAAGCTCAAGGCGAGACCTGTGTCATCCTCTTAATAGCTCAATCACTCTCTCGATTCCGTGATGGATTATAAACTTGTGATTGACTCCTCAATTACATTGGCATGGCCATGCACTTTCATAATCCATTACATCGAGGGGCCCAGAGATATCTCTCCCATAAGGAGGGGCAAATTCTATCTTGATCATTCACATCCCACTACATGTTTCATAGCAAACCCGAAGACTACTTTTATGACTACCCAGTTACGGAGTAGTGGTTAGTAGTCCCAAAATAGGCTACTATGCATGTTGGGAACCATGGTGATCTCAAGTCTAACGATTCTACATAAACACTACTTGAGACCAACTAATGACACATAGAATCTCTGCAGTGTCTCATGGCGGGTCTATCCAACATATGTTCACTAACACATGTCCATATTATTGATTTGGTATCTCCATACCATGATCCATGAGACATGATCATCAATCAATACATATGCTGATCTTTGAATCATATTTGTTCCTCATATGATATATGATCAGGGATCATTTAGAAATAGCAACATTTTGGCATTAAGAGTCTCATGAATAAGTCACATACTCATTGATCAATAATGATAATGTCTATTTCAAGGAACAAAGCAATGTATCATAAACATAGTATGTGATATATTCAACATCTCCATGTTGCCTCTAGGGCATATCACCAACAGAAGATGTCAAGGGCTAGGTCGCGAACCTCCAGTTGGCTGCCTGTGGGCATGTCCTGAAGGTCTCACCTGTGTGCTTCGTTCTTCCGCTGCTGCAATTTATTGATTTCGGCCTAATCGGTCCATGAGTAAGTTTATTATTTTAATTACGTTTCCGCATGATATGTACTTTGATATTCAGAACTGTAACTGTGTGCACTATCTACTGATCCAGGGAATAGTGCAGTTAAACACAGTAGATTCCGGATTGCAAAATCTGGGTCTAACACAGTTGATAATAGCATTGACACAAAAAATTGCAGTTTGAAATGATGACATGAGTTAAAATAATGTAGCTTCAACAGTTTTTCTTATTGCAGCTGACACAAATAAGAGACTAAGAGTCCAAGCATATCCATGAGAAGCAACAGATATAAGCCGAACAAAAGTCCTCTATGGTTAGCTTAGGCATGTAGCATAAGTCAGTATTTATAGAAAATTAGCCTACAAACACCATCTTTTTTGCTGTTAGATAAAAACAGCTACTACTCAGGTCACGTGCTGCTAAGAATTATGGCATAGCTAATGACTTTATACCCTATGCCAAGCAGGCCGCAAGGTCTTCGAATATTGATGTTAGTAGTCAAATAAAGAAAGTCATATAATAAGCATGACGCAGGCAGTGAACAGATATAATCTTAACATTACCCAAACATAAAATTTTTAGAAATATCACAAGGATATGAGTAAATTTGAAACATTCACTACCAGTACATAGCACAGACCTATAATGGAAACAAAATTAAGATGCAACATTTCACTATGCTTCTTGTGAAACGGCTACTGGGTAAATTGATTATGTAATATTATCTCTTACACGGTTCCTTCTACGTGCCACTAGATGGTGAAAAATAAGCAAAGAGATCATGAATAAGTTCTTAGTGTGCATTATTTTTGCTACAGCATAGAATACTTAGATACTAGAAAACTCATGTTAATATGAAATGCCTGCAAGTTTCTAAGACTAAAGCATAAGCAAATCTGCAAACAGCATGACGCTACATTGCATGATGACCATAATTAAAGAATAAAACATAACATGTTGTTTCGGAGGGATTGGTTGGAGGAAATGCCAGATCAGAGGATGGGATATGTAGGCTGGCTTGGTGAGCTCCCTCTCACCACGAGCAAAATGGCACTTGTCACACAAGACTACAAGTATAAAGTATAAACCAATATCCAGGGACACTCAAGTACAAAGATCAACACAAAACACACATAACTCATGCAATCTGTAAGTGCTTATACCAATGCTTCCATTACTTAACATTACTAAACCATATATTAGTGCACACTCAGTTACCAATTAACAGCAAAGGAGAACAACATATATATGTTTATATGCTAGAACAAAAACACACAACTGTGAATTGAGGCACTGTTATGTGCCTTATTCATTTGAACATTATCATAAAAAATAGCCAACTCATCTACGTGTAGTGCATGTATTATGATCTACAACATTCCATACAGCTTCTGCATCAAAAATAAAATTTACAGGGGAGAACTAAATCGTAACTTTGATACATAGTGAAAATTAGAAGCTACCATCCAACTTGCTGGCAACCGACAGGCAGGCCACGCTCACCACTTGAACCATCCATGCCTCCCAACTCTGCATCACATTTGCAAAATTTGCAATTGCATCCATCAACAACCACCATATGTGTATATTTCATTCATGATCAGCAAGATCGACTAGCAAATTAATTAAACAAGATGATAATCAGTTAAATTCACGAAAAAACCAACTCCGAGGGGGGCAAACTCACCAGGTGGCAGTTGATGGACAAGAAGCGGTCAAGATAGTTGACTGCATTGAACGCAGTCGCTGCCGCCAATCCCAACCTATGCTGAATATGCAAATTTCGTGTCTTATCATGAGGCAATTGCCCTTTCTCCGCCCAGAAACGATATGTTTTATTTTTTACTGCCTTCACTACGCCTTCACTCGAATATTAACCCAAGTAAAACATTAACCTTACAAATCCAATTTAGCGTAACTGCTCATCCTTGTTCATGAAAGCACTTGCATACTCATAATCATAAATAGTCATAGTAAGTCCAAACATAAGCTCGATTAATGTAATCCTATTGGGGCTAATTGGCACAACACCCTAGCTCGCAGAACAAACCCTAGAACTGCCCTAGAGAGCGTCGAGGCTTGCAGATCCAGCCGCATAGCACACACAACACGATGGAAATATAACAATATCTCGAAGCATACGTGGAAGGTGACGTACTAGGAGACGATAGAGAGATGGGGGCGCGGGGCGTTACCTCTCGAGCGCTTCCTGCCGGCGGCGCCCCTGTTGGCCGTGTCCGGCCTGGATCTCTTGCGGGCGGCGGCGGTTTTTGCCCCCTCCATGGCGCCGGTGCCGATGCACTGGGAGTAGGGGCCCTGCTTGAGCTTGAGGTAGCGGCCGGCCTTGATGGAGCGTGAGACGGGGAACTGGAGGCAAGATGGCTGACCTTGACGGCCGACCTTGGACCTTCTTTGGGGAGGATGGCTGGATGGGGATCTGGATGGGGAGGACTCCGGATCTGGATGGGGAGCAGCCGAGGAGGAGGATGGGGATCTTGGATTGCCGGATCTAGATGGGGAGCAGCCGAGCAGGGGAGGGGAGGATGGGGATCACCGGATCGGATCGCCGAGAGCAGGTTTGCAGTCCGCCGAATGCCGAGCAAGGGAGTGGAGGGGAGGGCTAGAGCCTGGAGTCTGCGGTCTGCCGAATGCCGGTTAGGGACCTAGGGTCGGGTGAGGATGGGGAGGCGCAGTGGAGGATGGGGGAGGCGGAGGGAGGGGAGACGCGGGGGAGGTTGGGGGGAGGCGAAGGGAGGGGAGGCGCAGGGAGGAGATGGGGGGAGGTGCGGGGGAGGCGGAGGGAGTGGAGGCGTGGGGGAGGAGGGGGTAACGCAGGTCCAGCTGGGGCATAGAGGAGAACGGACCTATCATAGAGATATCATGAAAATTTATAAAGTGATTGGGATTTTACATATTATATAATGGCCAATGCTTTTAAATAATACTACTGGGATTTTACATATTATACAGTTAGCTAACCAAATATCTGATTATGCTAATAACTAACAGAGACAGGACAAAAGGTAGTACACTTACAGCAATAAAAATTTGAACCATAGATACTACATAAGCTGAGAGGTTGAAGGGTGAAATTTGATTTCATACAGATCCTTCGCAAAGTTAAAGGGTGAAGTTTGATTTCATACAGATCCTTCGTAACTTGTTGAGAGGCTGAATTATACAGTCAGTTCGTAAGATATAAATCTACCTGCAACAATACCCGTACCCACACACGGGTAAAATTATTTACCCATACCTATATCCGTACGGATAAAAATACCTGACGGTTAAACCACCGCATAATGCACACCCACTGCGGACAACAAAACTCAAGAATATATCATACGATCAAAATCACATGTCGACAAATATCTGTACGTAAATGTCGACAATAACAACGTAGCAACAAAAGTTCACCAAATAAAAGTCTAATAGTCATAGATTTGATAGTTGAGCTAGGCCACAAGTGTGTTTTTATGCTATCTTAGGTTAACTTTATGAGGGTACATATATGTCTGAGCCAGGTATAAATTACCTACGTGTTCGCAAGTACGGGCAGTATGCAGGTGTTGAAACTTGCAAGGCTCAAAAAGGCATGAAACGATCGAATTTTGGGAGTCAAACTAGGTAATAAGCCTTTGGTATGCAAAAGTTATGCCTATTTTACTGTATTGTTGTCCGCTAACACTGAACAAAACTCAGGATCCGTACTAACGTATAAAGTTGTGTATACAATCCTACTAATAGATTTTAACGAGGTTTTAAAGTATTAAATAAATCTTAACATTTTGCACCTAATGATATTCACATATAAATGTTTTTAGCATTTTTTTTCCTAATGACCTTCACAAATTGGTTTATAGGTTGATGGTTAGCACTCACAATGGTTGTATGAATTCAATCTCTTCGATTGGACTCATGGTCCTAGTTTTTGTTTGTTTCTTCTAATTCCATAGTTGAAAAAGATAAAAAAAAATTTGCATTAAGTTGGACTCGAACTAGAGACCTACCTATTAAATTAATTAAAAATATAAATAAAGCTGCAATAAAGGGCCAAACCACCACACTAAGAAACCTTTTTCTTTATAAACTGATATTTTATTAAACAAAATATCACACTTAATAAAACAACACACTAATATTGGTAACTTAATTAGCTGCAGCAGATGTCCATGTGGAGACGTGATGGACTGATGGCGCGATTGAGAATGCCTCGGATGACCGGGAAATTTGGAAGTGGCTATGCCGGTTGTTTGATACGCTTTACGACGTGTCTACATGCTACGGATGGTCAAAAGTATCTGAAATTTCGTGTCATATTGAGATATTTCTAATATCAAAGCAAAAAACATTTTTAATATGTATGCAGATAGTTGTTTGTTACGCTTTGCAACGTGTCTAGACGCTATTGATGATTTAAAGCGTGTCTAACTCCGTGTCATTTTGAGACGCTTTTAGTATCATGTCAAAAGGCATCTTTAGATGGCTATAGACGCTTGTATGATACGCTTAACAACATGTCTAGATGCTATTAACGATTAAAAGCGTGTCTAACACCGTGTCATTTTGAGGCGCTTTCAATATCATGTTAAAAAGTGTCTTTAGATGCCTTTTGACGGTGAAAGCGTGTCAAATGTCGTGTCACATTGATATGCTCAAAAAGTCGTGTCAAGAAGCGTCTTTACATGTCCATGTAGAGACGCTTTCAGCGTGCGTTACTATGAAAGCGTGCCTAGAGGGGGGTTTTCTTGTAGTGTACCTACTCATTATCTTGTGATGTTGTAATGGTGGATTCTAATCTTAATGGAAATGGAATATTCTGGTATGTTTATTGTTGTATTTGCTTGTTTTCAGATAGCATAGTTAACATTTTTTGAGGCTAGCTGAAATATAGAAAAAATTTAGGTATAGAATGAACTATCACAGACGGTTTTGTGGTATAAGCCGTGTGTGAAGGATTATCACAGACGGCTCAAACCAAAAACCATCTGTGATACTCGCACATCACAAAAAGTTCTATCTACCAACCGTATGTGATGGAAAAGTATTATAGACGGTTCTATATATATACCAACCGTCTTCACATACTGTTCTAGTTACAAACCGTTTGTGTTGTGATTATCATAGACGGCTTATAAATCGTCTGTGCTAACCTCCGATTATCACAAACACATAAATTCAGATGATTCAGAAAACCGTCTATAATGATAGTTTCGAACTGTTTATAATGATCCTTTTTGTAGTAGTGCCAACACATGAAGTAGACAATTGTGCTTCTGTCACGAGACAAGAAGTACACCATGCTTGGATTCATGAATGATATAGGTACTACTATTGAACAATAGTACAGTGCTATTTAATTTAACCACATAAATAGAATAACAAGAAGAAGAAAAAAGAAAAATTAAAGATGGTGCCAGAACTCGGTCTTGCGTACTGACAAAAAAACAGAGAAGAAAAGTCGAGAGGTGCCAAGCACACTCCTTTCCCGACAACGAAATTGGCCACAGAAAATTGCTTGGAGTTCTGGTCGGACTCACAAAGAGGCATCTCGCAACCTTGGATGCCGGTGATGGTGATACGCATGAACGGCTTAATTTGGTTGGTAATTCATGACATGGGTTTCTTCGTCACACAAACGATGCATGGTGTGCCTCTACTTGTAATGACTAGAATCGTTTGAGTCGAGCTCGTCATTTTCTGGCGAGTAGCAATGGCGAATCATGGCTCCTAGATCCTCGAAAGCATCGTCCGTACGCTCCAAAACTTTTGTCTGATCGATGGAGTTAGTGCGAGTTCTCTGAATGAACGGATAACTCACTGACTAATACTATATATATTCAGGTTACTATTGTGATGCGAGCTTAATTGTCGACTTGCAGAGTTGGGAATGGATCTAGAAGCCAGCACTCGTGTCACTAGTAGCTCGTCATCAAACTAGGAATGCACTGGTTGTCTAGTTGAGGAGTTTTAAATGGCTTCGATCTCTTCTAGACTTGTCTTCGTCGCCGTGCTTAGGAGCTCCAATGCCAAGGGTACCTTGCAGTGTATGTGGGACTTTGTTTAGTGGCAGCTCAGTTTGATTAATTAAATGGCACCGTATGTGGGACTTGAAGTGATGTCTTATCAGCTGGTTACAAGGAAGGAGTATATATGCCTCAAATTTTACAAGGACAGTTAAACTTCCAATCCTGAACTAGCAACCTTGTGCTTAACTTCCAATCCTGAACCGCTCCCATTTGAAAGGCCTTGCTTTGAACTGATTATTCGCAATTAAGCTCACATCATTGCCACTGCCATTTACAGTGCCTAACAAGTGGGGGGGGGGGGGGAATGACTGGGCCTAATGAACGAATTAACTAACGCGCACCGTTCATGCATGAGATCATTTTCGGCGAAAATGCCAGGCTCATAGTTAATCAGAGAGCTAGCGATCGATCGCATCGAGAAACCGTGCCCGTCAAAAGCAACGCGTCATCGATCGCGGTCACAGAAGAAGCCTCTCACGTAGCTCTCGATCGTGGTCACAGAACACAAGCATTGACCTTAATTTCGTCGATGGGCGTGCGAAATTATCAGCCACGAGAAGTGAAGCTGAAACCTGCGCCGGAAACACGGCGGCGAGCACTGAACCGCTGTGACCTCGCCACGGCGGCGACGGCGACGTGGCAGAACCCATGGCCCATCGCCACCTATGTGGACCAAAAGCAACTATACTTAGCAGCACAATGGAAGGAGAGATCGATCGAAGGGGACGCACACAACGCGACTAATCCAAAGCATTTACGGTTACGGCACAAGAAGAGCAGCAGCAGCAGCACATGCTTATCGCTTACCACTAGCAGGTGACCAATGATTAAGACAAACCTTAATTAGTACTCCTTCATCTCACAACATGAGTCCATCACGTATACTAGAAAGTATATTATTTAAATAATATTTAATAGAATTAGACTATTGTTAATTATATTAGATAGACATACATGTTAGCATAACTGCCTAGTAGTAGAAGTACATACATAAATCAAAGTACATAGTGACATGTCGCCGTCGTGGAGCTAACTAGGGGATCTTGGGAGCTCAGGATTCTGCTACGTGCTGCGAGGTGGCCTTCTGGCGTCAAGTACTTGTTGCTACAGTATCATCTGATCTCATCTAATCTAACCCGGCCTCTCTCAACAGAAAGAGAGAGAGAGCGCGCGCAAGAAAGAAAGAATTAATATTAATTACTGCAGGAAGTGATCGATCTCCTTATAGATAGTTCTTTAGAATGCTAGCTTTTAGTGTGTTCTATATAAATAATGTGAAAGTCTTCTAGTTAATTGCTAGCTAGAACCATTAGAGATGCCCTTAGCAATCTACTCTTACCTGGCCGCGACGGCGCGCGGTCTCCTTCACACGGCACAGGCAATCATGCATGGGCTCTTCATCACGCCAGTGATTAGCTTAAGTCCAGTCGTACTGTTAATTAATTAATTAGCCTAGAGATAAAGCTCCCGGGCTCCGCTGAGTTAGTGTTTTGACAGTAGTATTTGCAGGGAAGCAAGATGCATGTGTACCAAAAGGACAAACACATGTGCAAAATGCACGTGATCATGGATTTATAGGTACATAAATCTTGCATTTAAATCTCTTGAGATAAGAAATCTTCGGTGATGATCCTTGCGCTAGTTACATAGGTGAATGGATATTGTAGGCCGATAGTCTAAAGTTGATGAGATTTGCTGCATGTAGGACTGCATGTCCCCAATATGTAGCAGGTAAATTACAATTCTGCAAAAGGGGTCGGACAATAAATTTAATTCTCTTGATTAATGCCTCTGCCAAATCATTCTGGGTATAGACATGCGGTACCGAATGCTCAACTGCAATCCCCATCGCCATGCAATAATCATCAAATGTCTTTGAAGTAAATTCTCCGGCATTGGCCATTCTGATGGATTTTATGTGATGATCAGGGAAGACATTTCTGATATAAGTGATCTGCGAGATCAGCTTTGCGAAAGTATGGTTTCTTATGGACAATAAACCCACATACGACCATTTCGAAGAAGCATCAATGAGCACCATGAAATACTTGAACGGCCCTGAAAGAGGCTGAATGGGACCGCAAATGTCTCCCTAGATGCGTTTCAGGAATACAGAGACTTCATCCTTCACTTTCAGAATGGAGGTTCTAGTAATTAATTTCCCGGTAGCACATACAGGGCACACAAAATCTTTGTGATTCGGAAAATTCTTTACATTAATATTATGCCATTAGGAATTGTTGATTATATTTCTCATCATTCTAAGATTTAGGTGCCTAATCTGTCATGCCAGAGACAGAAGAGTTCAGAGCTTCTAAATACTGTCGTCAAGGCAGTGTAGGCTGCAGATGCCTTGATGTTGGTATAATATAGCTCAGTTTTTAGTGAACGAAGTTTTTCTAATACTCTTTTTCCATTCTCTTCGCGCTTCGTAATGAGCAAGTATTCTTTACCGTACTCTTCTTAAGTCTCAACGTGGAAACCATTGTGTAGGATCGTCGATGGCAATCAGAGGGGGGTGAATGATTGCAGCGCACAGTGGAAACTTTTCTCAAAATCTATTATGCTATGTTTTTATTCAACCTGCTAATCATTCGAAGCACACAAAAACGGCAATATATATAATATATGTTTTTGTTTTAAAGTTGCTGGAGCATCTAATAAAAACCATGACAACCAACTAATCCTGTGAAGTAACTAATCATGAGAGAGAGAGGGAATTAAAAACTACTAAACTTACTGCATGCATTAAAAAGCCATGAATTCTTCACGTAAAGCCATGCACAAATTAAGTTGTTACCTTTTTCACGTAATCACCTTCTCTCACCTAATTGCTTTTTCTCTTCTCAGAACACAAAAAAATCACCGCCTCATTAATTCTCTGCTGCCAGCTTTTCTTTTCTAGTCATATCGTAGCCTGATGCATGTACTGGACTTCTTCTGGGCAGCAAGGCACGCGGACGAGAATCGAAGCACAAGACGTCGCCGAAAACGCGTTGTCGCAACTTATCTCTGAAAGCCAAAAGATGTCTGGTCCCCCAAAAAGCCGTACCGAACAACTCGGCCAGCCCTGCCTTTTATTATGAGCCAGAGTCCGCCTCTGTTTCCAAATCGGCGTCTCTCCGAAACGCCTCGGCAAGAGTCTGTTTTCCTACTCGGATACGGCTCCGATTCCAAAACAGCTCCGCTACGAAACTAAATACAAATCTCAGCTTTTAATCCTAATACCACTCGTCCAACTAGGCCTAGATTTTTTCTCAACAAGACATTTGGCCCACTAATTTTTAAGGGACTCGAAACCCTTCCTAACACGGGTTTTCATACTTCCGATTTTTCAACTCATTGCGCGTCGAAGCTTCCAGGACCGCACCTCCTGTATCTTCTCCACGCACCATCCACCTTCGATCTCCATGTGCTCCAGCGTGAGCCCGACCACCTCGTGACATCCTCGACCGCCAGGACCTCAGATTTCCCCCTCCTAGTCCCGGTCTTCCTCGTCACCGACCATGACCGTCTCCACGCCCAACCTGCACATGCAAAGATCAAAGAATATTTTTCCCGACACAAGTTCTTACCAACTTGACCGATATTAGTCCACGCACACACGCACACGCCTCGAATAACAATATTAAGCAATGTTGTCAATTATTCATCATCATAAACATCCTAGACCTAGCCACATGGTCTTACAATCTCCCCCTTGATGAATACATTGATAACACCGTAAGATAGTATGATGAATTAGCTTCAAATAGATATAAGTGAAGAACTGAAGCCGAAAAAATATTTTAATCCACAAATCTCAAATTTCTCCCCCTCAATACAAGAGAGCAAATTTCTTCAATATCTCACAAAGCACACCAAATCTCTCCCCCTTTGGCAATGTAATCATCAAGAACTTTCAAATAAGAACTATCTTAAAAAGAAGCAATGAGAATAAAAATCTAGAAGCTTTGTAGATTATCCAAGTCACTTTGAATTGATTTAATAATTTAACCAAGCCATATTTTTGAGTAGAACTATCTAGATCATATAAAGTCATATATCATATAGCAATATCAAAACAAAGTTTTTAATATGATTATATGATTTATATCAATGACAGGCATCTCAACAATGACTAGACCAATTATAAAGAGCACAATGAGATATAACAACAAAAAGTCAAAGCCTAAAAGTGAAGCAAATCTTAACTCTAAACAGGCTAGCAGTCTTATGTAACAACTTATTGCTTCACACTCAATTCTTAGGCATGTGGCATGCTTGTAGCATACTTTTTTTTCATAATGACATATAATTTTTTTTAATGGTGGCATGCTTGAAGCATACTTCTTTTCATTTTGCGCACTTTTGTGCTTTTTTTTTCACCATGGCATGCTTGAAGCAAACATCTTTTCAATTTTTTCTTTATATACTCATTTTTTTAATAACATGCCAAATTGAGTGATCATAAAAATTGGAACATGAAACATGCGAGCCTCATAGCCAAGAGTTAAAATAAGACTCACAATCAAGCTAATCCTTTTCGATGGACATCACAAAGTAATAAATATAATTAATCTAGTCAAAGTATTCCGTCATATCATACTTTTAATTCAAATGTAGCAATTTAATTATAAACAGTCATGATCAAAGCTACACAACATATGAATAGATATGATAAAAATAACTCCACAACTCATTTAAATTTGATGGCTTGGACTTGTTAATTTAATTGGCAAGTATAATAAACAAAGCTTCCTAAATTCTTAAACATCAAGCTCCCCCTCAGAATAATCCCATAAGATGCAACACGCCCAACCCACTTCGCAAAAGAGCAAAATAAGGGGAGTCAAGTGGAATTGAAAGAATATCATCAACATGAGAATCCAACTCAATAGGGTGTAAGACAACATCACCTTTTTCACATGGTCTCTCAACAAGTGAAATCTCTTGCAAGTCATCAAACAAGTGAACACCATCAAGTGTTCCAATCAAGCAATAAAGTACAAGACTGGAATCCAATCGAGCTCATATTCTTCATCCTTGTCAACTGTTCTTATATCACAGGAAACATCGGTCTCGCAGTACTGGGGTTAGTGAAATAAGATCTAGGAATCCAGTACTGAGACACACGAACTGGAGCAACAAAGCTAGAACCAAAATCACGTGCATGTGAATGATCGGAATGCCGAAAAGAACGTGGATTATTTGAATTAAATCTCAATCTAGCATGTAAAAAAGATTTAAAGTCATCATAAAAGTTCTTTAAAAACATAGTTTTCGCATTTGATCTAGGAACAAAAGAAATTGCACGTTTGTGTCTTAAAGCATTCAATATATCCTTCTTCTCTTTCTTAGCACGCCTAAAGCAAAATTCATGTATGTGACCATCTCTTCCACAGTAGGTGCAATGGAATTTAACATAATTAGAATTCTTTTGAGATGATGAGCTAGCACCTACATTATTATTCGATGAAGTTTGCACAAAGCCAGCAGATTTAAACACAGTTTGTTTTGGTTCAGATTTTACTTCAATCTTTCCAGGTTCAAGCAACTTAACAACCTTAGGAGGATTATTTTTGGCATGCTCAACAAAATTAAATCCTAGACCACGATTTTTCACACTTGTTTTTGACTTGTCTAGAATCATATTCAGATTTTTCTTGCCAAAAGAGAATCTCTCTAAAGTGTCCATAAGATACTCATTTTCCTTAGCCAAAGTGGAACAAGCAGTGCATTTAACAGGTTCATTCACAAAATTCTTGGAAGTACTAGATTGAGCAAATCTTTCTTTTTCAGCGAAATCATTCAATTGCCTAGTCAAAGCATCAATTTCAATATTTAACTTAGTACAATTTGAGCAAGACATGCTCTCATGATAAAGCATTTGTTGAATAGATTCCTGAGATGAATTAAGTCTAGTTTCTAGCAATTCACAATTAGAGCAAGCTTTAATTGAGCATTTGAAATACTTGACTCTAAACATGTAGAAGAACTAGATTTGAGCTTTTCAATTTCATCATTTGCATGTTTTAATTTTTCATCACAAGAGTCATGTGTCAATTTTAATTCATCAAATTTATCAGTTACATCTCTAAGTTGAACCAGGTTTGATGCACTAAAAGATCTAACAGCCTCCAACTCAGAATGTAAAACTTGGCAAGACTCACATGATTCATCATCAGGAATTAAAGCTCTAAGTCTATTAATTTCAGAATTTAGACTTTCAACAACACAATTATTTTCTTTCAATTTTTGTTTTGTCTTTTTTAATTCAATATCAAGTTTTATCAAACCATCTTCAAGCTCATCATATGAAGGTCTTACCTCATCGGGATTACTATCGCCATCATCACTGTTGTTGCTTGCCATGAAGCACATGCCTGTGAAGTCATCGTTCTTCTTCTTCTTGCCTTTAGCATCATCATCGTCGTGGTCATCGTCATTGCAGCTCTCATATTCCACATCGCTCAAATCAAGACGCTCAATGGCCGATATGATCTTTTCAGCGAGCTTGCGACGAAAATTGCCACCCTTGGTGTTGTTGTTCTTAGATGGCCGACGACGATAATTCTTCTCTTCCTTTACCACCTTTCCCTTGAGCTTGGGACAATCCATCTTAATGTGGCCTAGCTCGCCACACTCAAAGCATCTGATCGGACCTGACACGCCACCTCGCTTCCTCATCCTCACATTGTTGAGTGCCTTGTATGCTCGTGAGGAGATCAAAACCAAGTCCTCTTCAGGAAGCTCCTCAAACTGTTCCTCTGAAAAAGAAGACAAGGCAGACAAAGAAACACAAGACAAAGCACTCGACGAAGTCGCCTGCACGGGGTTAGTCACAAGTGCTAGAGATGAAGATTTATCGATCTTAGATGGTAAAGCTTCCATCTCATAGGTTTTTAATCTAGAATAAAGATCATCCATGGTTAAAGTATCTAAATCAACAGTTTGATTAATAGTTGTAACAACCATCAACCACTCAGAACCTAAAGATCTTAAAATTTTAGTTGCATTATCTTCATCAGCAGGAATAACACCAACACCACGTAGATCACTCAATATTTTCTCAAACCGAGCAAAGAGATCACTAATGGATTCATTAGGTTTCATAGCAAAATCAGAATATTCTTTTTGATAAAGATTTTTACGCACCTTCTTGATTTTAGTGGTTCCTTCATGATAATCGCAAAGAGTTTTCCAAATTAAATGGGCAGAATTAATATGAGCTACACGATCAAATTCTTTACGAGAAATTCCTTGAAACAGCAAATTACGAGCTTGAGCATTTAAATTAACATCTGCTTTATTTAAATCAGTAACAACAGCAGGAACCTCATATGGTGTAGAAACTTTATTCCAAACATCACTACCCTGAGCCTCAATATAAGCTTGCATCCGACACTTCCAAAAAGCAAAATCAGTACCATCTAGCATGGGGGGACGATTCACATATCTCTCTGACGCCATAGCAACCCGCTCTGATACCACTTGTAGGATCGTCGATGGCAATCAGAGGGGGGGTGAATGATTGCAGCGCACAGTGGAAACTTTTCTCAAAATCTATTATGCTATGTTTTTATTCAACCTGCTAATCATTCGAAGCACACAAAAACGGCAATATATATAATATATGTTTTTGTTTTAAAGTTGCTGGAGCATCTAATAAAAACAATGACAACCAACTAATCCTGTGAAGTAACTAATCATGAGAGAGAGAGGGAATTAAAAACTACTAAACTTACTGCATGCATTAAAAAGCCATGAATTCTTCACGTAAAGCCATGCACAAATTAAGTTGTTACCTTTTTCACGTAATCACCTTCTCTCACCTAATTGCTTTTTCTCTTCTCAGAACACAAAAAAAATCACCGCCTCATTAATTCTCTGCTGCCAGCTTTTCTTTTCTAGTCATATCGTAGCCTGTTGCATGTACTAGACTTCTTCTGGGCAGCAAGGCACGCGGACGAGAATCGAAGCACAAGACGTCGCCGAAAACGCGCTGTCGCAACTTATCTCTGAAAGCCAAAAGATGTCTGGTCCCCCAAAAAACCGTACCGAACAACTCGGCCAGCCCCGCCTTTTATTATGAGCCAGAGTCCGCCTCTGTTTCCAAATCGGCGTCCTCTCCGAAACGCCTCGGCAAGAGTCTGTTTTCCTACTCGGATACGGCTCCGATTCCAAAACAGCTCCGCTACGAAACTAAATACAAATCTCAGCTTTTAATCCTAATACCACTCGTCCAACTGGGCCTAGATTTTTTCTCAACAAGACATTTGGCCCACTAATTTTTAAGGGACTCGAAACCCTTCCTAACACGGGTTTTCATACTTCCGATTTTTCAACTCATCGCGCGTCGAAGCTTCCAGGACCGCACCTCCTGTATCTTCTCCACGCACCATCCACCTTTGATCTCCATGTGCTCCAGCGTGAGCCCAACCACCTCGTGACATCCTCGACCGCCCGGACCTCAGATTTCCCCCTCCTAGTCCCGGTCTTCCTCGTCACCGACCATGACCGTCTCCACGCCCAACCTGCACATGCAAAGATCAAAGAATATTTTTCCCGACACAAGTTCTCACCAACTTGACCGATATTAGTCCACGCACACACGCACACGCCTCGAATAACAATATTAAGCAATGTTGTCAATTATTCATCATCATAAACATCCTAGACCTAGCCACATGGTCTTACACATTGGCGCGAATATCCTTAAAACTTAGGAGAGTTCTAGTCAATTATGGATACAATAAGGCTTCTTCAATGATCAAAGTTGTGCCTATTGGGAGTACAATTGTGGCTCTTCCTGAAACAATTATACATGCATCGCTTCCGGCGATTGTCGTAAGGCTGCCAGCATTCTTACGTATCGACTGAAAATACTTTGTTTCTCTTAAGATGGTATTCGTTGTGCCACTGTCGGCTAAGCACACTTCCTCCATAGGGCACCACACGCGTTCTGCGCAAGAAACGGCTGCCGTGGCGGGCGAAATCGCCCACCGTGGGTGCGTTTCGGCTGCCATGGCAGGGTTTTGGCCGAACAAGCCACCGGCGGTGCTGTTCGCCAGTGCCGACGGGCTGTGCCGAGGGACCCCCCAAAATGCCCATGCGCCAGGCCAAAATCACGGTGAAACCACCGTCCGTCAGCTAAGGAAAACAGTGCCCCTCTCCGGTAACAATCATCCCCCGGGGTCCCAGGGCCAGGTATGGCCCTCGGGTATGCATTCTTACGAATCGACTAAAAATACTTTCTCTCTTAAGATGGTATTCGTTGTGCCGCTGTCGGCTAAGCATACTTCCTCTATAGGGCGCCACACGTGTTCTAATATAAGGTATTTTATTAACATGTATTAGAAGGCATTCAATACATAAATAAAATACTTTAATATCAGAACATATCATGCCATTATAAACTGAATAAATGAATGAATTATTCAAAAAATAATCCAACCATCATGAGAAAATAAATGCTAAAGTACCATCCATGTAAGTTATAACTTGTCCTTTTCACACAAAATAAATGACATTTAAAGTCTAATGCATTCTGTGCATCAGATTGTATCTACTAAAAAATCAGAGACTTCTTCAGCTATTTTCTCGGGAGTGATCTATTCTTTGAGAGAAATCATGATGGTGGCTGCCTCTAAGTCGAAAGGGGGTACTGCTGCCGGGATGGTCTCAACCTCCATCAACGCGGGCAGCTGCTCAAAACTCTCCCCCTCAACTGATGTAAAGTGAGCTTCAGGCTGCCCTTTGCTATCCTTCTTCTTCTGAGCTTGGAAGGCATCAATGACATGCTGCAACTCCTTACAAATCCGCGATCAATGCCCCCACTTGCCACACTTGTAGCAACCATGGTCTTGCTGGCCATAAGTTTTGCCACTCCACTCTGCCTTGCTTGTCTTTTTATCACTTGGAGCATCTGACTTGCCTTTCTGGGCAACGGCTTTACTTTTCCTCCCCCTTCTTTTCATCAAGGGCTTTCGCACCTTGTAGCTCCCGGCATTAACCTCATGGCCAGCGGAGCTCCCTGGTGGCTGAGTGACGTAATTTTTGCGGAGAAGTTCGTCCTGAGCCTCCGCAACCTGCATCATATCAATTAATTCGGCATACTCCTTGTAGCCGTCTTGACGATAGTTGTGTGCGGATTGAACTGCATTGGGGTGGAAGGTGGATAGGGTATTATCAATCTTCTGCTCGTCTATGATCTGCTTGCCACAATTTTGAAGATTGGTACAAATCCTATGCAAGGCAGAATTGTACTCCCCGACCGTCTTGAAGTCGGCAAACCTTAGTCTGATCCACTCTTGCTCTGTTTGAGGAAGAATGGTGTACTTTAGCCTCTCAAACCGCTTCTAAAGTGCGGTCCAGAGTGCTGGCGCGCTCTTCTCTGCCATGTACTCATTCTTGAGAGTGAGGTAGAGGTGGTGCCTGCGAAAATGAAGTGCCTAATCATTCTCCTCAGGAGTGAGTTGGGCGTCATGCAATCCGCCAATCCCAATAGCCGCACGGAATTCTTAGCTTCAAGCACTATCTCGACATCGGAAGCCCACGTTAGATAGTTTTGACCATGCTGGGCTAGCTCCCCGAACTCCCGGTTCGCGATGCCAGTCATTTACATGTGTATGAAAGGAATAAATAAATTTACTGTTGGTAAACATGCATGGAATAATTTACTGCGGATAAATAAATGGTACAAAATATTCTCGTAATGTTCCATAATTTTATATGAATTTTTTATAAATTTTACTACTAATTTCAGTGATTAAAAGCAATTTTAAACAATTACCATCAACAAAACAGTAAATAAATACAGAAA
Organism: Dendrocalamus latiflorus; assembly: GCA_017311315.1. Taxonomy (NCBI): domain Eukaryota; kingdom Viridiplantae; phylum Streptophyta; class Magnoliopsida; order Poales; family Poaceae; genus Dendrocalamus; species Dendrocalamus latiflorus. The sequence goes on along the minus strand of CM029622.1, from coordinate 3,974,100 downwards.
ATTCAGACGATTATCACAGACACATAAATTCAGACGATTTAAAAAATCATCTGTAATAACAGTTCTAAACCGTTTATAATGATCCTTTTTGTAGTAGTGCCAACACATTTTTTAGATAATGGAACTAGGTTCCAGCCTCTACCATCCGAGGATGGTACACAGCTGAGAGTTACGAACAAACCAAAGCCATAAGGCTCTCACTCTTACATCCAATAACGAGGAAATAAAAGCAACAAGGTTCAGCCCAACCTGGACGAACAACTACTAAAATGGAAAAGAAGTAATACTAGGCTTCAATTCGATTCCAAAAGCTCCACCCAAACTTTTTGAAGACCTCCATAACCAATGTCTCCAAGTTTCTACATCCGCGCTTGAACGCCGGTCTCTCCTCTTCCTTATGCATTAGAGACCACTGTCGGATCCAGTACGTCGCCCTGAAGATTACCTGAAGATATGTAGGAGACTTAGCCTTGTTAAACACCATGTCATTTCTATTCAACCATAAAGCCCAACAAAGCTCGGCCGCACCCAATAAAATTTGATTTCTAAGCTGAAGACACAACACATGAAGTAGACAATTGTGCTTCTGTCATGAGACAAGAAGTACACCATGCTTGGATTCATGAATGATATAGGTACTATTATTGAACAATAGTACAGTGCTATTTTAAGAACATAAATAGAATAAGAAGAAGAAGAAAAAAGAAAAAGATGGTGTCAGAACTCGGTCTTGCATACTGACAGAAAAACAGAGAAGATAAGTCGAGAGGTACCAAGCACACTCTTTTCCCGACAACGAAATTGTCCACAGAAAATTGCTTGGAGTTTTTGGTCGGACTCACAAAGAGGCATCTCGCAACCTTGGATGCCGGTGATGGTGATACGCATGAACCGCTTAATTTGGTTGGTAATTCGTGACATGGGTTTCTTCGTCACACAAACGATGCATGATGTGCCTCTACTTGTAATGACTAGAATCATTTGAGTCGAGCTCGTCATTTTCTGGCGAGTAGCAATGCGAATCATGGCTCCTAGATCCTCGAAAGCATCGTCCGTACGCTCCAAAACTTCTGTCTGATCGATGGAGTTAGTGCGAGTTCTCTGAATGAATGGATAACTCACTGACTGACTAATAATCCCCATATTACGAGCTCCAATGCCAAGGGTATCTTGCAGTGTATGTGGGACTTTGTTTAGTGGCAGCTCAGTTTGATTAATTAAATGGCACTGTATGTGGGACTTGAAGTGATGTCTTATCAGCTGGTTACAAGGAAGGAGTATATATGCCTCAAATTTTACAAGTACAGTTAAATTACTTCCAATCCTGAACTAGCAACCTTGTAGCAGTAATTACCGCTCCCATTTGAAAGGCCTTGGTTTGAACTGATTATTCGCAATTAAGCTCACATCATTGCCACTGCCATTTACAGTGCCTAACAAGTGGGGGGAAATGACTGGGCCTAATGAACGAATTAACTAACGCGCACCGTTCATGCACGAGATCATTTTCGGCGAAAATGCCAGGCTCATAGTTAATCAGAGAGCTAGCGATCGATCGCATCGAGAAACCGTGCCCGTCAAAAGCAACGCGTCATCGATCGCGGTCACAGAAGAAGCCTCTCACGTAGCTCTCGATCGTGGTCACAGAACACAAGCATTGACCTTAATTTCGTCGATGGGCGTGCGAAATTATCAGCCACGAGAAGTGAAGCTGAAACCTGCGCCGGAAACACGGTGGCGAGCACTGAACAGCTGTGACCTCGCCACGGCGGCGACGGCGACGTGGCAGAACCCATGGCCCATCGCCACCTATGTGGACCAAAAGCAACTATACTTAGCACCACAATGGAAGGAGAGATCGATCGAAGGGGAGAGCAGCAGCAGCACATGCTTATCGCTTAGAGCAACTCCAGCAGTACTACTCAAAACAGGGCCTCTACTTTTCATTTGAGAGCTCCCCTACTTTTGAGGGCTCAATTTTTTTGCTTCTACTCTAACAGCACCCCTCAAATCTAAGCCCTCAAATCTATTCCACCACACACTGACACATGGGACCCACTCCTGACAAATCCCGATCAATGAAGGCGGTAGGGGATTTTGGTGGCGACGGCGACGGCGAGGTGACAGCGACGGCAATGGGCGGAGGCGTCGGCGACGGCGATGGGCGGAGAAGTCGGCGACGGGGCGACGGCGAGGTGACGGGCGAGGCGGGGAAGCGGAGGCGACGGGCGGGGAGGCGTCGGCGAGGGAGGCGGGCGGGCGGGGAAGCGGAGGAGGGAGGCGGGGAGGCGGAGGAGGCGTCGGCGAGGGAGGCGGCGGGCGGAGGCGTCGGCGAGGGAGGCGGGCGGGCGGGGAAGCGGAGGAGGGAGGCGGGGAGGCGGAGGAGGCGGGCGGGGAGGCGATGGGGAGGCGGAGGAGGCGGGCGGGGAGGCGGAGGAGGCGGGGAGGCGTCGGCGAGGGAGGCGGGCGGGCGGGGAAGCGGAGGAGGGAGGCGGAGGAGGCGGAGGAGGCGGGCGGGGAGGCGGTGGGGAGGCGGAGGAGGCGGGCGGGGAGGCGGGGAGGCGGAGGAGGCGTCGGCGAGGGAGGCGGCGGGCGGAGGCGTCGGCGAGGGAGGCGGGCGGGCGGGGAAGCGGAGGAGGGAGGCGGAGGAGGCGGGCGGGGAGGCGGTGGGGAGGCGGAGGAGGCGGGGAGGCGGAGGAGGCGGGCGGGGAGGCGGTGGGGAGGCGGAGGAGGCGGGGACGCGGAGGAGGCGTCGGCAAGGGAGGCGGCGGGCGGAGGCGTCGGCGAGGGAGGCGGGCGGGCGGGGAAGCGGAGGAGGGAGGCGGAGGAGGCGGGCGGGGAGGCGGTGGGGAGGCGGAGGAGGCGTCGGCGAGGGAGGCGGCGGGCGGAGGCGTCGGCGAGGGAGGCGGGCGGGCAGGGAAGCGGAGGAGGGAGGCGGAGGAGGCGGGCGGGGAGGCGGTGGGGAGGCGTAGGAGGCGGGGAGGCGGAGGAGGCGGGCGGGGAGGCGGTGGGGAGGCGGAGGAGGCGGGGAGGCGGGCGGGGAGGCGAGGAGGCGGGCGGGGAGGCGGACTGCGGAGTGGGAGGGAGGGGGACGGGCGAAGATTTTTCACCAGTGGGAAGAAACGGAAAAATGAGAGCCAGAGTAGGGGGCCCCTAGGAATGAGGGCTGAAGGGGGGATTTGAGGGGCTCCTCAAATTTGAGGGCTCTAGTAGAGGCCCTGCTGGACCTCTATTTTTACCTCAAGCCCTCAAATATGAGGTTTGAGGGGTCAAGTAGGGGCCCTGCTGGAGTTGCTCTTACCACTAGCAGGTGACCAATGATTAAGACAAACCTTAATTAATTAGTACTCTCTTCATCCCATAGTATGAGTAAAGCATACTATTTAAATAATATTTAATAGAATTAGGCAATAGTTAGTCATATTAGGTAGACATGCATGTTGGCATCACTGCCTAGTAGTAGAAGAACATAGTAACATGTCGCCGTCGTGGAGCTAGCTAGGGGATCTTGGGAGCTCAGGATTCTGTTACGTGTCGCGAGGTGGCCTTACAAAGGACCTCTGTAACAATCCTACACTAGTCGATTCCATGCGTGCAACACATTGTTAGGGTGGCAACTAGAGAGAGAGACGAGTACCAACGAGATCCGGTCAATGGTCGGATGGTGGGCAGCTATTCGTCCGTAAAAGCAATCTTTTCAAGACATTGTTTACTAAAATAATTATAGTACATACTACAGTGATGTTATTTAAACCGGTTAAAATTATATGTAAATGTCTATCTATAAATTTTTCTACAAAATATTACTATTTATAAACTAAAACTAAAAACCTAGTGCACCAGGATTCAAGTACTAAGGGGGTATTTGGTTGGAGGCCACAATTTGCCATGCCTCAACTTAAGAATTTGCCACACTTGTGGCTAGTCAAATTTGTGGCAAAAAAGAGGTGTTTGGTTGATAACTAAGGTGTGGCAAAAACTTTGTGGCTATTGTTTGGTTCATTACCACAAAAGTATGGCAAATAATTGTGGCAAGTGTTTGGATTACTCCACATGTAGGCTAATACACTTGTGTAAAAATTATTATTAGAGTAACAACACCTAACAACACCTAAAATTATTATTACTCCACGATTACCTCAAGTCTTGGTACAGATCCAGCACCAGAAACAACATCCATTAAAGCAACCAAGCAATCCAACTTCTCATCAATGCTTAGATCGGAGTACTCGCCTTCCATCAACCCCAGAAGCCATCGTTCTCCAGAATAACTTTCATCAATTTCACTACATTTATTCAGATTTTCGTGTACATTTTTCTGCTTCCTCCTAACAATTCTACGTTCATGCTCAGAAAAGCATAATGAGGTGTCCCATAAGTACCTTGCTAAAGAAATCCCGATTCAGCATATGATGTTTGGAACCAAAACCTGAAGCAACCAGAACTTGTCGTAGTATTTCAACCCAAGTAAGAGAATTCAGGGATTTGATCCAAAAATTCACATTGAATTCTTGTTCCCTAACCTGAAAGAGAAACAACTTCAACAAAAATGCATCTTCACAAGGATAACAGTGACTCCATATATTACAAATTCAACTATCCAGGTGGATAGTAAATCATTCAGCTATTATATTTTTAGATAAGCTCATCAAACAGGAAAAACATTATCATGTTTGCATGATTTTTGACTGCCAAAAGCTTTTATGATTCTGCATCAATGGCCTATTTATAGTTCTCTCATATATCTGATCAAAGAATCAACTCTAATAAGAGTATCATTGTGTAGTCCCAAGCAACCAATAAACTACTTACATCACATCTGTAAGAAAAGAATGCAAGGATACAAAGGGCATCACATATGTTATGGATCTTTTCCTTTTCCTTCTATTAATCATATACCAATACATGGCTAGGCACATAAGTATAGCAGCAATCATTCTTCTCCTCCACAAGAAATGGCAGTACTCCACAAAATATACCGTGGAGAGCGCCTGAGTGGAGACTGCAGAGGTGATCAAGAGCCTGCAAATTATATGGTCTAGCTCAACATTCAAGTCTATTAGATAAATTACATATTCACCTAGCAACTATGCAATATAAACTTCAGTAATTCTCTCTATCTTCAGTATTCCATAGTGGCGATCCAATCAGGGATTCAACACTGACAATATCACATATTAGAAAGCAAACTCTGCAAAGACCTAGCAATTACCTTCACGAGGAACCGGGGGAGGGAGCGACCCGCAGAGGAGGGAGGCAGGGCGACGAGCCGGCGAGGAGCAGGGAAGCAGCAGCCGGGAGGAAGCCGCAGCCGGGAGGAAGCGCCGCCGGGAGGATGGCGCCGCAGCCGGAAGGAAGCGCCGCCGGGAGGATGGCGCCGCAGCCGGGAGGAGGGCGCCGCCGCCGGGAGGAAGCCGCAACCGGGAGGAAGCGCCGCCGGGAGGATGGCGCCGCAGCAGGAAGGAAGCGCCGCCGAGTTAGGGCGCGGCGGCCGAACTTCCGTCGATGGCTCCTGACCGGCCGGGAGGGGGGTGCCACTGCCGAGGAGGACGCCGCGGCCAGGAGTGGTGCTGTGGCCGAGACGAGGGGGGCGCCGCGGCCGACGAGGGGGGCGCCGCTGTCGGGAGGGGGCACCGCGGCCGAGGAGGGCGGCGCCGCGGCCGGGAGGGGGGCGCCGCGGCCGAGGAGGGGGCCGCCGCGGCGGGGAGAGCGCCGGCGTTGATTCCTCAGGCCGTCGTCGCCATGGAGCCCCTACATCCTCAGATCCACGCGCGGAGTGGCTGCCGAGCTCGGAGGGGAGGGAAGGACCGGCGCCCGAGCTTGGAGGCGACGGTGGGAGCGGCGGCGGCGGAGGAATCGAGCGGAGAGAGAGAGAGGAGAAAAAAGAGCCCGCTTCAGCCAATGTGGCGCGCCTTGTGGAGGCCAGTGTGGCGCCGAAAATCCCCGCCACACTTTCGGGGCAAATTTTTGTGGCGGCAGGAGCCACTGGTGATGGCACGCCTCACTTTAGTCATCAAGCAAACAGTAGCCAAAGGGGGTGTGGCATGCCTAACTTGAAGTATGGCAGATTGTGGCCAAAAACCAAACACCCCCTAAGACCGACACGACTACTCTCCTCCCTTCTTCCTTAACGAATTGGCAGAGCGTGCACCCTTATATCAAAAAAAAAAGCTTGGAGTAGCAACTAATGTGACAATGCGAGCCATACATTTTGACGTATCGACCAGTGCAATATAGTAATTCGTACACAGCTAAAAGGATAGCAGTTATCGCTAATGCCATGTCCTAGTGTTAATTAGCTACAATCATAAATTCGCAACTAATGAGACTTGCTACTGTCATACGGCGAGTGCTGCTGTTAGCTTTAACCGCAACAATTGTCGTTTACTCCCATACGTAATCAAGGAGCCAATTACACAAAAATGAGCTGAGTTACAGTCATCGATCAGTTGGGCGATTGGACTTCCAATCGCCCGGCTGTTCGATGTCAAGTTCCAGTCACCCAACTGTTGGGCGACTGGACCTTGTCACCCAACGGCCCGCTGACTAATACATGTTGCGCGACCGTTGGACAACAGATTTCAGTCGCCCAACGGTTAGACGACATGAGGCTATTCTTGTAAAAAATTTCAATTTCTATTATTTTGAATAAAAAATTAATTTTTTTTATAAAAAATCTCAGTACAAGTACATGAAGCAACAACCACACAAGAAACCACAGTACTATAAAAGAGGCTATACTGGATGCTTACATCGCAGACGATTCTTACTAATACCTGTGTGTGATAATTCACAGACAGTTATTGATAAAAATCATCTGTGATAATGACAGACATCACAAACGGTTATTTATTTAAACCGTCTGTGATAATGAATTTATCACAGACAGTTTGTACAAAAAACCATCTGTGATATGTTTCTCACCTTGCAATCCCCTAAAATTTTATAATCTCCCGCCTACTTCTCCCCGAGACGAATTTGAGTCCGAATAGGATTCCATTCCGAGACATCTTTACTAAAACGGGCATAACTTTTGCATACCGTATCCATTTTCGATGTTTTTGTATTCGTTGGAAAGCTAACAACTAGATCGATCCAAAAAATGACTCACTTGCACTAGTTGCCCTCTAAGACCCCAAAAATTGGCTATATTTAGCCTCAAGTTTGAATCACAAGTTTTTTGTTTCAGTTTTTGTCAAAAAAATTTATCCTTCCTTTGGAATTTGGGGTTTGCCTCAGCTGTAAAGTTGTAGATCTCATTGAAACCTTTCAAATGAGCATATATAAGCCATATAAAACTTTGCTATTTTATCTTTTGAGACTACTCCCCTATAAATACTCGCCCAAACCCAGCATCCTCGCTGTCTCGTATGAAGCGAACGACGCGCAAGTATATGGGAGGCAAGGCGCCACGCGAAACAGCTGGCATGGCTACCAAGGTGATGCACAAGTTTATGGAAGGCAAGATGTTGCGGAAGCAGCTGGCTATCAAGGTGACACTCAAGTCGGCGTCAGCGATGGTGGGCGTCAAGGACATCTAACTCGCACGCTGCATCAGGGGCAAGAGGGCTCAGTCATAGAGGCCTCATCGGCGTGGTTGAGCTTCTACTCTCTATTAGAATCTCTGTTTTTCCTGTTCTTTCCATGTTTAAGGGTTAGGTTCGTAGGATTAGGAGATATGTTCTTTTCATGTTCTTGCTGTGTTAGCTAGATGGGTAACCTACTCGTTATCTTGTGATGTTGTAATGGTGGATTCTAATTTTAATGGGAATGGAATGTGTTTGTGTGTTTGTTGCTGCATTTGCTTGTTTTCGGATAGCATAGTTAATATTTTGTGAGGCTAGCTGAAATATAGAAAAAATTTAGGTATAGAATAAACCATTACATACGGTTTTATAGTATAAACCGTGTGTGAAGGATTATCACCAAAAACTGTCTATGATACTCGCACATCATAAACGATTCTATTTACCAACCGTCTGTGATAAGGAAGTATCACATATGGTTCTATATATATACCAACCGCCTGCACAGACAGTTATAGTTATAAACCGTCTGTGTTATGATTACCACAGACGGCATACAAATCGTCTGTACTAACTTTCGATTATCACATATATATAAATTCAGACGATTCAAAAAAACATCTATAATGACAGTTCCAAATCATTTATAATGATCCTCTTTGTAGGAGGGCCAACACATAAAGTAGACAAGAAGTACACCATGATTGGATTCATGAATGATATAGGTACTACTAGCCACGTAGGCGTGGCGCCACACCACGCCAGCCACCGTGTGGACCAAAGTAAAAGAGATGAAAATTCGCAGAAAAAAGAAAGCGTAGATTTTTTTGCAAAAAATTGAGGGCCTTTTCGCAATAAAAGGAGAGTGGAGGGGCTTTTTCGCAAAAAAACCGAGGGCCTTTTCAGAAGAAATAAGGGTTGTTCGTAATTACAAGAAACCGCGGGTCGCTACCGAGCAAAAAAAGTATGTAGGGGCTTTTTCGCAAGAATCCAGGGACCTTTTTGTGAAAACCGAGGATCTAAACGTAATTACCGAATCTTTGCGTTCTTTTTCGCGGAGGCTGACACGTGGACATCCTCTCCGGCCGGAGAGTCCGCGGGGTGTAATATATATAGTATTATTGAACAATAGTACAGTGCTATTTTAACCACATAAATAGAATAACAAGAAGAAGAAAAAAGAAAAAGATGGTGCCAGAACTCGGTCTTGCATACGGACAGAAAAACAGAGAAGAAAAGTCGAGAGGTACCAAGCACACACTTTTCCCGACAACGAAATTGGCCATAGAAAATTGCTTGGAGTTTTTGGTCGGACTCACAAAGAGGCATCTCGCAACCTTGGATGCCGGTGATGGTGATACGCATGAACCGCTTAATTTGGTTGGTAATTCATGACATGGGTTTCTTCGTCACACAAACGATGCATGATGTGCCTCTACTTGTAATGACTAGAATCGTTTGAGTTGAGCTCGTCATTTTCTGGCGAGTAGCAATGGTGAATCTTGGCTCCTAGATCCTCGAAAGCATCGTCCGTACGCTCCAAAACTTTTGTCTGATCGATGGAGTTAGTGCGAGTTCTCTGAATGAATGGATAACTCACTGACTGACTAATAATCCCCATATTACGAGCGGGGGAATGCCCGCGCGGAGGAGGCGGCCACGTCGCCCGCGCGCGCTCCGGCCGGCGCGTGGCGGTGAAATCTTCGTACGGTCGGGTGCCCGTTTTTACGAAAAAGTCCCTGTGTTTTCCCGAAAATACGTAAAGGTCTTTGGTTCTCGCGAAAAGGTCCCTGCCAGTTTTTTTAAAACATTTTTTGGAAAACACCCCTCCACTTTCCAGAATAGCGCCCTGCGGTTTTCTAAATTACGTGCGGATCTTCGTTTAGTTATGTACAAGTCCTCGATTTTTTACGAAAAAGACCTTTAACTTTTTTGAAAATACACATGTGCCCTCGATTTTTTAAAAAAACTCCTCATGAATTATCGCCTCTTTTACTTCGATACACACGTTGGGTGGCGCGGTGTGACGCCGCGCCTATGAGGCTAGTACTATATATATATTCAGGTTACTATTGTGATGCGAGCTTAATTGTCGACTTGCAGAGTTGGGAATGGATCTAGAAGCCAGCACTCGTGTCACTAGTAGCTCGTCATCAAACTAGGAATGCACTGGTTGTCTAGTTGAGGAGTTTTAAATGGCTTCGATCTCTTCTAGACTTGTCTTCGTCGCCGTGCTTAGGAGCTCCAATGCCAAGGGTATCTTGCAGTGTATGTGGGACTTTGTTTAGTGGCAGCTCAGTTTGATTAATTAAATGGCACCGTATGTGGGACTTGAAGTGATGTCTTATCAGCTGGTTACAAGGAAGGAGTATATATGCCTCAAATTTTACAAGGACAGTTAAACTTCCAATCCTGAACTAGCAACCTTGTGCTTAACTTCCAATCCTGAACCGCTCCCATTTGAAAGCCCTTGCTTTGAACTGATTATTCTCAATTAAGCTCGCATCATTGCCACTGCCATTTACAGTGCCTAACAAGTGGGGGGGGGGGGGGGGGGGGGGGGAATGACTGGGCCTAATGAACGAATTAACTAACGCGCACCGTTCATGCATGAGATCATTTTCGGCGAAAATGCCAGGCTCATAGTTAATCAGAGAGCTAGCGATCGATCGCATCGAGAAACCGTGCCCGTCAAAAGCAACGCGTCATCGATCGCGGTCACAGAAGAAGCCTCTCACGTAGCTCTCGATCGTGGTCACAGAACACAAGCATTGACCTTAATTTCGTCGATGGGCGTGCGAAATTATCAGCCACGAGAAGTGAAGCTGAAACCTGCGCCGGAAACACGGCGGCGAGCACTGAACCGCTGTGACCTCGCCACGGCGGCGACGGCGACGTGGCAGAACCCATGGCCCATCGCCACCTATGTGGACCAAAAGCAACTATACTTAGCAGCACAATGGAAGGAGAGATCAGGTGATCGACATTGCCTGCGTTAGCTGACGCTGGATCTGGTGTGATAACTGGGGTCGTCCACCCTGATGTCGAGGCGCTCTGAAAGGTACTCCCTCTGACGGATGCGAGGGAAGTGGAAGAAAGGCGACTGTCACAACGGCGACGGTGACGTGGCAGAACCCATGGCCCATCGCCACCTATGTGGACCAAAAGCAACTATACTTAGCAGCATAATGGAAGGAGAGATCGATCGAAGGGGACGCACACAACGCGACTAATCCAAAGCATTTATGGCACAAGAAGAGCAGCAGCACATGCTTCATCCCATAGTATGAGTAAAGCATATTATTTAAATAATATTTAATAGAATTAGGCTATAGTTAGTCATATTAGGTAGACATGCATGTTGGCATCACTGCCTAGTAGTAGAAGAACAGAGCGTAAATCAAAGTACACAGTGACATGTCGCCGTCGTGGAGCTAGCTAGGGGATCTTGGGAGCTCAGGATTCTGCTACGTGTTGCGAGGTGGCCTTCTGGCCTCTCTCAACAGAAAGAAAGAGAGAGAGAGCAAGAAGAAAGAATTAATATTAATTACTGCAGGAAGTGATCGATCTAGACGCGATTATCGATGCGATTAAGCATGGACCGTATCTGCTTAGAGCATCTCCAATGGGTCTATAGCAGCTATCTACAAGAGAGTCCATGTCATCAACTGTCATACGTGGAAGATATTAAATGAAGAAAGAGAACGCAGCTCTCTACAGCTCTAGAGATAGTCTATAGCGCCAAACGAGGCAGCCTCCATAAATTCTGTGTGTGCATGTAAGCATCAAATAGCTATCCTTATAGATAGTTCTTTAGAATGCTAACTTTAGTGTGTACTATATAGATGATGTGTAAGTCTTATAGTTAGTTACTAGCTATAACCATTGGAGATGCCCGGGCATCTCCAATGGTCTGAGTCAGCTATCTATATGCATGTACACATCAGCATATATCCTATGTGGAGGAAAGAGAGTATGCAAAAAAAATCGAGCCAGCTCTTCCTTAAGCACTAGTCTATAACGCTAAACGAGGCAGCCTCTATAAATTCTGTGTGTGCATATAAGCATCAAATAGCTATCCTTATAGATAGTTCTTTAGAATGCTAGCTTTAGTGTGTACTGTATAGATGATGTGGAAGTCTTATAGTTAGTTGCTAGCTATAACCATTGGAGATAGCTGCTACCTCCAATACATTTCCATGTCATCAAAAGATAATAATGTAGTCAACTCATACAATAAGCTGGCTATAAGTTGTCTCCACAAGAGCTCTCAATCATTTAATACATACATGGGTATTGATAATTTAATACATGCATGGGTGTAGCAATTAGTTCTATGGGTACATGCATGGATAATGCCTCTTTTCCTGTGCTATAGCCTGACTCTTGCATGGGAGTCGGCTTGACTCTCTCTCTCATTTTCTCTCCCCTCCACATAGGACTATGCTGACATGGATTCCCTTATAGCTAGCACAGTCAGCCTTATTAAACTTGCTCTTAGAGCAAGTTTAATAAGAGCAAGTACAATAGTATAGTCAACTAGTGGCTATAACACTTGTCCATTTCATCTATAGCCTTCAAAAAAATAGTTCATACAATAAGATAGCTATTACAATAACTATTTGGCCCCACGTGTAAGAGAGTAAAATGCATATTTTTACGTGCTATAGCTAGCTGTAATTTAGTAGCCAGCTTTCTTCTCTCTCTTCCTTTCTCTCTCTGCCACGTAAGATTTTGTTGATATTATATTTGCTATAGCATGCTGACTAAGCCTTATTGTACCTGCTCTAAGGGCGTCCGCAATGGTAATAGCTAGTACTAGCTATATAGTCAGCTGACGTGGAGGTGAGAGACAAAAGCAAAGACTATTTTATACTGTTGGACCCACATGCTCCTCTCTCATGTTCTTGGACTACGTGAAATAGATCAGCTATTTGCTCGTCGCTAGTGACTACTCTCTCTCCTACTTTTTCCTTGCCACATCAGATCTAGCTAACTAAATAGCCAGCTGTTGGAGACGCCCTAAGGCTGACTGTGCTAGCTACAAGGGAATCTATGTCAGCATAGTCCTATGTGGAGGGGAGAGAAAAGGAGAGAGAGAGCCAAGCCGACTCCCATACAAGAGTCAGGCTATAGCACAGGAAAAGAGGCATTATCCATGCATGTACCCATAGAACTAATTGCTATACTCATGCATGTATTAAATTATCAATACCCATGTATGTATTAAATGATTGAGAGCTCTTGTAGAGACAACTTATAACCAGTTTATTGTATGAGTTGACTGCATCATTATCTTTTGATGACATGGAAATGTATTAGAGGTAGCAGCTATCTATACTATTAAACTTGCTCTTAGCGATCTACTCTTACCTGCCCGCGACGGCGCGCGGTCTCCTTCACACGGCACATGCATGCATGCGTGGGCTCTTCATCATGCCAGTGATTAGCTTGAGTCCAGTCGTACTGTTAATTAATTAATTAGCCTAGAGATAAACTTCCCTCCCGGGCTCCCCTGAGTTAGTGTTTTGACAGTAGTATATTGCAGGGAAGCATGGTGCATGTGTTCCAAAAGGACACACATGTGCAAATGCATGTGATCATGGATTTCACTACTAGAAAGCCTCAGTTCACCTAGTGCTTAATGGACTATACGAAACTAAACTTACAAAGGACCTCTGTAACAATCCAACACTAGTCGATTCCATACATGCAACACATTTTGAGAGCAAGTACAATAATGATTTTATAGCCAAGCTAGTCAGTATTTTTGCTGATGTGGAGGAGAGAAAAGAGAGGAGAGAGATGAGAGCTTGGCTCTGATCATGCAAGCAACAAGCTGGGCACGGGAGCCTATGCAGTGGTGGGCCTAGATAATAAATGTATGTGAGGAGGAATAGGAAAGATAATGTGAGACATGGTACCACATAATAATAAAAAACTTTTTGTAGACAAATTATTGTATAACTTGACTTATAGCTAAACACTTGGCTCTATTATTGGACTTGCTCTGAGGGTGGCGACTAGAGAGAGGGAGCGGAGTAGCAACGAGATCTGGTCAGTGGTCGGATGGTGGGCAGCTATTCGTCCGTAAAAACTGTTTTTCTGCGATAGTTTTTAAATGATTCTCTTTTTAAGATAGTATCTACTAGACGATTATAATACATACTGTAGTGATTTTATTTAAACTGGCTAAAATCAAATGCAAATGTCCATCTATAAATTTCTCTACAAAATATTATTATTTATAAACTAAAACTAAAAACCCTTATTTCAAAAAAGAAAAAAAAAGCTTGGAGTAGCAACTAATGTGACAATGCGCGAGCCATACATTTTGAAGTATCGACCAGTGCAATACAGTAATTCATACACAGCTAAAAGGATAGCAGTTATCGCTAATGCCATGCGGAGAGTCCTAGCGTTAATTAGCTACAATCATAAATTCGCAACTAATGAGACTTGCTAATGTCATTCGGGGAGTGCTGCTGTTAGCTTCAATCGCAAATTCGCAACTAGACTTGTCAGCTTGCCATGTTAACCGTAGCATCATTGAAAGGACCCAGATAACCTAACCTAGCAGAGCTAAGTCACCAGTGAACAGTGTCATGTTAGAGTGATCTCAGGGCTTTGGCCCAACGGCCAAAGCCCATCCCTTGACCGCGCCCTGATCGGGGGCGCCCAGCCCGTTTGGCTGGTGGGCCCCTGTCGCCAGCGCTATAAATACAGAGGTGGGGGCCGGGCGGCACGCATCACGATGTTGACCGCGCCGCCGTCACCCCACCGACAAACCCTAAGACCCGATCTGTTGAGGGGGCGCTGAGCCGACGGGAAGCACCACCGCCGCAGTTCACCGCCGCCAGGGAGACGCCGCCGCCCGGGACACACCGCAGAGGAGCCCAGCACCTCTTCCCCGACCGTCGCTGCCCGTGCGCAGATCTTCACCGCCGAACCTGAGATGGCCTCTTCCTCCTCCACGCCGTCCGACGGTTAGTACCCCAACCCCTCTCAGTGTATCTCTCAAGAACTCGAACCCTAGAGAAAAGACCCCGCTAGATCTAACCTAGGGACCCTAAAGAACCTAGTTCCAATATGTCAAACTGTAACGCAGATCACTGTGGCATCATTTATCTGGTCCATTCATCTCGGATCAAAGGGCCGAGATTATAAAAAATCAAGACACTGTGCTTCTGTGGCTTGCCAAGAGGGTGTAGTTTTTGACTTATTTTTTTTATGTTGACTGTTTGTAAGAGAGAGTACAGAGAGAAATACTTACGTGTGTTTTAGCATAATATAAATGAATTTGGTGCAATATCTACTACAATTAATTTATAGACTCTACCTTAAAACACATCATTTAAAAGTTAGTTACTTCGCACAAAATAAAAGTTATGAGCCCAAAATAATTTAGCCTTAATCAATCCCTAATTGAAAGGTATGGGTTGGTCCACGTCCACTTTGTACAAGAAAGAAGGGAAGTAATGAGCGGCTAATCGACTGGCTTACTATTTAAAATTTTAAATTCTAAAAAAATAGTCATATATGATTTTAGTTAGTATATATGAATTTAGTATAATTTTTTTCTTAATTCTGTTTTAAAAAATATATTATTTAAAAACTAGTTATTATAAGATAAATTATAAACCATAAGTTATGAGGAGAAAAGAAATAAGTAGAAAGCCAAAACCCAATCCCCAACGTCGCTTCAGAGAGACCCAGCGAGCCATTTAAAACCACGACACGAGCGGCGAGGTGACGACGAGAGCCCAACACAGCCACAGCAAAGCACAGCGCCGCAAGAATCTCACGATCCACTCGCCTCCACCGCTCGCCGGATGGCGGGGTCATCCGCACTCTGGACGGCGCACCACCAAGGCTGCAAGTTCCACGCCCACGGCCGCCACCGGCTCCCGGAGCAGAGGAGGCGGCGGGGGCGCCGGAGCCTTCCCCTCAAAAGGGGCGCCTTCGCGAGCCTCGTGGCCACGGCGCCGCCGCCTGTGAGGACGCCGTCGGAGGAGGCCGTGTACGAGGTGGTGCTGCGGCAGGCCGCGCTGGTAGAGGACGGGAGGAAGGGGGCGCCGCGGCGGCGGTGGGCGGAGGAGGACGCCAGAGAGGAGGGGGAGCTGCTCGGGTGGGGCCTCCTCGGCAGCTCCTACGACCGCTGCGGCGAGGTCTGCGCCGAGTACGCCAAGACCTTCTACCTAGGTGGGTCCCTGCTTCTTCATCATCATCCTTAATTACTGCTTCTTCTTCATCGTAAGTGAAACTATTTCATTTTGCTACCACTGGATAGCACTATCTGGAATTCTGGATGGTATAATCGAAAGTACCATTTCATTTAGATTCTTTCTTGTTCTTGAGTACAAAGACTTGATTAGAGCGAATACTAAATACGTATGAGATAATACAGAGTTCACGAGATCAAATCCCAATATTATGTAACTAACTATACCTCGTTTAGATTTTACCATATTTGTTTTTTGAGGATTGCAAGAAGGGTTAGGGGTAAAGTCCTTGAATGAAGAAAATATGAATACTTCTAAATTTCTATAATACACAAAATATTCCCACTGTGCCGAACCAGTTCTAGAACTCTCGTGGCCATGGCTCTCTAAACACCAACTGTACATGTACATACACCAAGAAGGTACCCGTATAGCTTTCTTGAACAGTGTCAGGGCCAGGGCTAGATTGGTTGGTGGGGTTGAGGTGATGTGGAGATGCATGGGATTGATTTAATCATATAACCTTCCAGTCTTTTTTTTAAAAAAAAAAATCTTCTTTTGTGTTTCTGTTTCCACTTGGATCTCTGACCTTGTAAGAAATCATTTTTAATTGCTATGAGCCTATAACTAGCAGTAGCTTGATCGTTAATGCTAAGATCTGCATCCTACAGTGGACTTTTACCATCTTTGATTTCTCACGGTTTTTGTTTGCGTCAATTTACCTTTCAGGTACACAGCTTATGACTCCTGAAAGGCGCAAAGCTGTTTGGGCAATCTATGGTACGGTTGAGTTGCATATTTACTTGTTACTGCTACTTGTGAAAATTAAGCCGACGGTTATTGTCCATGACCTTAGTAATTTTCTTTTGAAGAATGACCTTAGTAATCCTAATGTAATGTTGTTATTTTTACCCTTTGCAGTATGGTGCAGAAGAACTGATGAGCTAGTGGATGGTCCTAACTCATCTTACATTACACCGAAGGCACTTGATCGTTGGGAGAAGAGATTAGAAGATCTCTTCGAGGGCCGCCCATATGATATGTATGATGCAGCCCTCTCAGACACAGTGTCAAGGTTTCCGGTAGATGTCCAGGTAAAACAGCGAAAGACGTACTGTAGCATGTCTGACGCTATTTGGAGTTGCTAAGTTGAATTGTTATTACTTGTTATTATTATGCATTTGTCTGATGTTTATACAATCATAATTTCTTTTCTTTACAGCCATTCAAGGATATGATTCAAGGAATGAGGCTTGACCTGTGGAAATCAAGGTACAGGAGCTTTGATGAGCTCTACCTCTACTGCTACTACGTCGCTGGCACGGTTGGTCTCATGACAGTACCGGTGATGGGCATTGCCCTGGACTCAAAGGCCTCAACCGAGAGTGTATACAATGCTGCACTAGCTCTTGGGATTGCCAACCAGCTGACAAATATTCTCAGAGATGTAGGCGAAGAGTAAGTACCAATTTGTTTACCACCACCAAGCAGCATATTCTTGGCTGAGTAAATTGTGGATTTGGACCTGACATAGTTGTATTTTGACACCCGATATGTTTTGCGTCAAACAATTGTGCTTTAAAATATAGTCTAGGATGTACCCAATCAGATGTCTTGCACATTAAAATTTAAACTGCAAATAGGTTTACTGTATTTTACACACAGTCTATTTGTCAGCAAGGAACAGGTTAACTTGTGTCTATTCATTTTTTTTCTGGCTTGTAATGTAATGTGTTTGTTGTGGATGGAATTTCAGCGCGAGGAGGGGGAGAATATACCTTCCAATGGATGAATTGGCAGAGGCAGGTCTGACGGAAGAGGACATATTCAGAGGGAAAGTGACCGATAAATGGAGAAGGTTCATGAAGGGCCAAATCCAGCGTGCCAGGTTGTTCTTTGATGAGGCTGAGAAGGGCGTCCCCCATCTAGACTCTGCGAGCAGATGGCCGGTATGAGAGGCTAGAAATTCATCATTTTGATATTCTATCAACAAAATCGAAAATTTCCAGTAAAGTGGTGTTTTATAGGGCTCGGTATATTTACCATTTGGACGGTTCTTTTCTCGCAGGTTCTAGCATCTTTGTGGCTGTACAGGCAGATCCTGGATGCCATTGAGGCAAACGACTACAACAACTTCACCAAGCGCGCGTACGTTGGCAAGGCAAAGAAGCTGCTCTCTTTACCGGTTGCATACGCAAAAGCAGCTGTTGCATCATGAACAGATCCCTAGATCAGATGTTTTTTCGTCCTCATTTTCTTTTTTTCCCTCCTTTGATTCTGTAAGATTTCTTGGCTGTCGTATATAGTCACCTGTCTATATGCCATGAGCCTATCACAGTTTTCAGTTCATGGGACTGATTTCAGGTCCCACAACACAATACTCAAGCTCTTGTTATAACAACAGAGGGAAATTCAGCTCTGCAAGTTCTCCTGAGTTACAGATACCACAATTCAGGCATACCGACCTGAACAGTGAAAGCTAAAAAAGAGTCCAGACTCTACTCCAGAATTTGCACCGGTTGTTTATGTCAGTTAACCATGTAGTAAGCTTGTGACAACCAAAAGCAAAAAATCTATAGATCGGCTAAAGCTTAAAAAATTCTTGAGTTTGCTGATTGTCGTAGGGATGGCCCTCACCTAAACCCAGCAGGCCTGGTAGGAGATTATAAGGCCCAGAATAGGCCATGTGTAATGACATAACTGCCCCCAGAGGGGATAACCAGATGTAAGGGTATAACTGTAAAAGCACTCCTCATGTGTATATATATATGAGAGTAAGCCATGGGGAGGACCCAGGCCATTACACTTATCTTCATCACTCTCCACTACCATCTCTCTCTGTTTGTTCTGTAGCCACAACAGTTGGCGCCGTCCGTGGGGAGGACAGGACAAGCCTGAAGACCGAAGAAGAAGGATGGCACCGAAAAAAGCTTCTTCAGCGGCGGCGAAGGGAAAGAAGGCGGCCGGGCCGGAGCGTCGTATGAGTACCAGGGCTTCGGCATCGGCAGCGGCGGGCGCGGGCGGCGACGCAGGCGCGGTGGCCGAAGACGTCGACGTTCGCGCGGCGACGACCAACCTCGCCACCGGCAACGCGACGATCGCCCCCGTCACCGGCACCGCGATGACCCGCCCCGTCACCGACGCTGCGAGGACGGACCCCGCGGTCGAGGACGCCGACGTGGGTGCGGCGACAACCGACCCCGCCGACGCAACCACGGCCGGCCTCGCCGCCCCCACTACAACCCTCACCGGTGGCGCGGACCGGGCGGTTCGAGGTAGCCACGACGGAGCGACCGGCAGCTCGGGACCTCGCGACGCGGTCGTCCCCGCGCCGATCCGCCCGTCGGGAGTACCGGCGACCCCGCCTGCACAGGCGGTGGAAGGTGCCCTGCTGGCGGCCCTCAACGCGTTCCAGAGGGAGCTAGGGGACCTTCGCGGAGCCGTCAAAGATATGCAAGAGGCTCGGAGTCAGCAGGCCGCGCCAGTAATCGCGTCCGAGCCCACGCCGGAGAGGGCGGACAGTCGCGAAGCCCCCACATCTAGCCGCGTGCCGCTGCAGCGCGTGGATCCAGAGTCCCCGCTTTCGGCGGGGCTGCAGCAGGCGGCATGGCCCGAAGACTTCAAGTTTCCTAGCGCCATCGACTCGTACAAAGGCGACACGGACCCCCGTGAGTTCGTGCGCGTATACGAAACCGCGATCGAAGCCGCGGGCGGAGACGACACCACGAAGGCAAAGGGACTCCCCCTCGCGCTACAAGGAGTGGCGCTCTCTTAGTTCTTTACCATAGAGCCGGGCTCCATCTACGCGTGGGAGCAGCTCCACGTCCGCCTTCACAACAACTTCCAAGGAAACTACGTCGACCGAGTCGACGCGGACCAACTCTTTGCCGTGAAGCAAAAACCCTCGGAGAAGCTCCGGGACTACTTCAAACGCTTCGCCAAGATTCGCTGTCAAGTGAAAGACGTCAACGAGACCACCATCGTTAATGCAGCCATACAGGGCCTTCGTCCGGGCCCGAGGGCCGAGTACAACGCGCGAAAGCCAATCAAGACGGTGGCAAAGCTCTTCGACAAGATGGAAGAATACGCCAGGGCGGAGGAAGACGCGCGGCGAAGGCAAGGTGACGACTCCGACACAAACCAAGCCGGAACCTCGGCAAAAGCCGAAGATCCGCCGAAGGGCGGTTCTTCGAAGGGAAAGCGTAAGCAGGAGTCGTCCAGGGACGCGCCCGACCGCAGGGACAACTCGCATAAGGAGTCGTCCGATCAGCCCAAGCGCGGCCAGCAGAGGTCGAGGCGAAACCGGTACGTCCTCGACATCGAAGGCGGGTCCGACGAGGGTGCTCCAGCGGGCCGAGGCGGCCGGGGGCGCGGCCGTGGCAGGGGCCGCGACGATAAGGGTCGTGGAGATTGCGACGACCAGCATCAGGGACTGTGGTGCGTAGTCCACGGTCGCGGCAATCATGATACCCGCGCCTGCACCTCCATCGCGGCGCTGCGCGACAACGTCGCCAGGGACAGGAACCCGGAGGCGCGCCCGCCTGCGGTGGCCCACGTCCAATTCCCATACGAGGCCCCCATGCAGGTACAGGCGCAAGGGATGCAACCCCAGGAAGGCACCCTATGGATCCAAGCTCACGTACAGCAGCCTCGGGAGGGCCTCCTGTCGTTGCAGGCCCCGGACGCAACCTACCGCAGGGTCATTAACGTCATATCCGGAGGCTCTGCGCTGGAATTCGCCTCGGCACGGCAGAAGAAGGCCTACACGCGAAGACTACATCACGTGGCGGCATACCCAGCGTAAGCACCGCCGGATTGGGCGCAGCACGAAGTTACATTCACACCCGACGGCGCCCAGGGTGTGGATTTCCCTCATCAGGACCCCCTGGTCATCCGGGTCACTATCGCGGGATGCGACGTGGGGCGCGCCTTGGTGGACGGCGGTAGCTCCGCGAACGTATTGTTTGCGGCGGCCTTCGACTAGATGGGGATCCCTCGAAGCCGCCTAGGGCCCTCAGGAATCCCACTGCAGGGCTTCGGGGGACAGCCCCTGCAGGCGCTGGGCCAAATCAGTCTTCAAGTCTCCTTCGGCCGAGATGACAATGTGCGGACCGAAGATGCCACCTTCGACGTGGTCGACCTTCCGTACCCCTACAATGCCATCTTAGGGCGCCCAATCCTCAACTCCTTCGGCGCGGTACCGCATCATGGCTATCTATGCATGAAGGTCCCGGGTCCCCGGACCATCATCACCGTCCGAGGCGACCAGGATATGGCCCGGCGCATCGAACCAGGTACCAGGTGCTCGCGCCGCGAAGTCCAACGGCGCTCCTAGAGCTGGCGTCACCGCGCGGAGGTCCGCGGGGCCATTCACAGGCGCCTTGGCGGGCCCTGCAGACGTCTAGCGACTAGAGGCTTCGGCCGCACCAAGGGCAAACGGTTAGTATATCCACCTTTTGTACTTGCTCACCCGCGCAAACGGGGATGTAATGAAGATCGCCGTTTGTCGCTAAATCTCTCTTTATCACACGCAAGTACGCGGTGAAGGCGCGCGCAGGCTTAGCCAACGCGCGCGTTCCCGCAGTACAAAACGAAGTCGCACGTTCGCGTGTGCACTCGCCGTAGCCAAAAGGTGACGGGTCTGAGTATAAACAAAGACGCACGTCCGCGTGTGCACTCACCGTAGCCAAAAGGTGACGGGTCTGAGTATAAACAAAGACGCGCGTCCGCGTGTGCACTCGCCGTAGCCAGGGGTACGGGACTGAGTATAAATCGAGGACGCACGTTCGCGTGTGCACTCGCCGTAGCCACAAGGTGACGGGCCTGAGTATAAACAAAGACGCACGTTCGCGTGTGCACTCGCCGTAGCCAAAAGGTGACGGGTCTGAGTATAAACCAAGACGCACGTCCGCGTGTGCACTCGCCGTAGCCAGGGGTACGGGACTGAGTATAAATCAAAGACGCACGTTCGCGTGTGCACTCGCCGTAGCCACAAGGTGACGGGCCTGAGTATAAACAAAGACGCATATCCGCGTGTGCACTCGCCGTAGCCAGGGGTACGGGACTGAGTATAAATCGAAGACGCACGTTCGCGTGTGCACTCGCCGTAGCCACAAGGTGACGGGCCTGAGTATAAACCATGACGCACGTCCGCGTGTGCACTCGCCGTAGCCAGGGGTACGGGACTGAGTATAAATCGAAGTCGCACGTTCGCGTGTGCACTCGCCGTAGCCAAAGGTGACGGGCCTGAGTATAAACCAAGACGCACCGGGGGGACGCCCTCGCGCGCACCAGTCTACGGACTCTAAATAAGACGTAGCGTTGAGCCTAGCTCCGCACGCACCAGTCTACGGACTTTAAATAAGACGTAGCGTTGAGCCTAGCTCCCCACGCACCAGTCTACGGACTTTAAATAAGACGTAGCGTCGAGGTCCGCCTCCGCACGCGAGAGTCTGCGGACTATAAATAAGACGTAGCGTCGAGCCTAGCTCCGCACGCACCAGTCCACGGACTTTAAATAAGACGTAGCGTTGAGCCTAGCTCCGCACGCACCAGTCTACGGACTTTAAATAAGATGTAGCGTTGAGCCTAGCTCCGCACGCACCAGTCTACGGACTTTAAATAAGACGTAGCGTCGAGATCCGCCTCCGCACGCGAGAGTCTGCGGACTATAAATAAGACGTAGCGTCGAGCCTAGCTCCGCACGCACCAGTCCACGGACTTTAAATAAGACGTAGCGTCGAGGTCCGCCTCCGCACGCGAGAGTCTGCGGACTATAAATAAGACGTAGCGTCGAGGTCCGCCTCCGCACGCGAGAGTCTGCGGACTATAAATAAGACGTAGCGTCGAGCCTAGCTCCGCACGCACCAGTCCACGGACTTTAAATAAGACGTAGCGTCGAGGTCCGCCTCCGCACGCGATAGTCTGCGGACTATAAATAAGACGTAGCGTCGAGGTCCGCCTCCGCACGCGAGAGTCTGCGGACTATAAATAAGACGTAGCGTCGAGCCTAGCTCCGCACGCACCAGTCCATGGACTCTAAATAAGACGTAGCGTCGAGGTCCGCCTCTGCACGCGCGAGTCTCCCGACTAAAAAAGAAGACGTAGCGTCGAGGTCGGCCTCCGCACGCGCAAGTCTCCAGACTATAAAGG
Source organism: Dendrocalamus latiflorus (assembly GCA_017311315.1). Lineage (NCBI taxonomy): Eukaryota > Viridiplantae > Streptophyta > Magnoliopsida > Poales > Poaceae > Dendrocalamus > Dendrocalamus latiflorus. The sequence goes on along the minus strand of CM029622.1, from coordinate 3,951,200 downwards.
AAGTCGTAGCGTCGAGGTCCGCCTCCGCACGCGCGAGTCTCCGGACTATAAAAGAAGTCGTAGCGTCGAGGTCCGCCTCCGCACGCACTAGTCCACGGACTCTAAATAAGACGTAGCGTCGAGGTCGGCCTCCGCACGCGCAAGTCTCCGGACTATAAAGGAAGTCGTAGCGTCGAGGTCCGCCTCCGCACGCGCGAGTCTCCGGACTATAAAGCAAGGCAAACCGCGGAGGTCCGCCTCCGCATACGTCAGTCTACGGACTGTCCGTTCTAAGGCACCCTGGCGCAGCTACTTTGCCAACGGTGGTATCAACACACAGCGCATATCCTAAAGTGCCAGGAAGTCTGCATATCGAAAAAATCACATGTACAAATGTCCGGCAACATCCCGGCCGCTCTAAGCCGCTACCCCGCGGGTTCGTCCTTAACACGCGCTAAAGCTGGGGCCTCGCTCGAAGAAGGCCGGCTCGCCCAAAAGTCAAGCGACTCTTCGGCCCTTCGCCAGCGTCGAAGGCATCGCCGGGTTGAAAGGTCGGCCACACGAAGCCGGCCCCAGCAAGGAAGCTGCCCGGGATATAGGCGAAAGTCAGAATGCATGCAACAAGTGTGTACTTTATTCGCAAAGACAAGGAACAGTACAACGCACGCCTACACCTAGGCACCACGGCGTCAGACCTGCGGGTTCCCGGCGCCTTCGGAGGGCCCAGCGCCGCCATCGTCGCGTCGGGGGACCCCGTCCAGAAATTGGCCGAGACTCCCCGTCCCGTAGAGCGACTTCCGGAGCTCGATCCGTACAGCTTCCGCCCCGACGTGACCCCAGATCCGGTCGAAGAAGGGCCCGAGGGCACAGCGAGCGGAGCGGACGGCGCCGGACATTACTCCAGCCCCGCCAGGCATCTCCAGCTGGGGGTCATCTAGCCCGGCGACGTGCGTACAGCCGCGGTGCTGAAGGAGTGCGCACATCAAGCAGGCCGAAGTGTACGCGCAGTGGGTGCCAAAGGATGTCGCGGCGCCGCGCGCGACGTTGGCAGCATCCCCGACCCAGCGGAGGGTCCGAGACAACTCCTCCGGGCCAAAGCCGCGCTCCGGCACCTCGGTTACCAGCCCTTGAAGATGGTTCTCCAGCGCTTGGATGGCGTCCCACGCAACCATCGAGGCGTCGCCCAGCGTCCGGTTGCGCTCCGCTAGAGTCAAGGCAAGCTCGCCCTTTTCCTTCTCTAGCGCGGCGACCTACTCCAGGAGCCCGTCCTGCTCCGCCGCAAACTTTTGCTCAGCAGCCGCCGCGGCCGACTCCTGCGCCGACGCAGCCAGTCCCTCGGCGTGCGCCCTCGCTTCGGCACATTCCGCTTCCAGCTGGCGGATGCGGGCGTCCTGGGCAGAGCGGGCGCCAGAGGCTTCGCGCAGCTCCTCTTCGGCGACCCGCAGCCTATCCTCGAGCGCCTTTTGGCTGCGAGCATAGGCCGTTTGCAGGGCCTGCCCCAGCACAAGTGTCTGTAGAAGGGAAAAGACTTAGCAAGCTCAGCTAAGCCAAGGCGCGGTCGCATGAGTACTTACCCTCACCCCGGACACCTCGAAGGCGTCCTCAAGGCGTCCCGCCCCGTAGGTCTGCAGCACCTGCGGGTCGACGCTGGTGGCCGCGTCATTCACAATCCCGCGCCACGCCCTCAGCGTCTCCGGGGGCGGCACGAAGTCCGCGGGGCTCACGTGCTCGGAGGCCCCGTGTTCCGCCGAGTGTTCCCCCTCCGGAATGAGCAACGCTGTAAACAGGGATACGGGTGAGCACCCCAAGGCATAAAAGCATACACCAGAGTAAGCTAAGCCACCCTACCTTCGGTAGCAGAGGGAATGGTCCCGCCGCGACCAGAAGCCTCCGCGTTCGGAGAGGACGACGGCTGTCCCTTCGCGGCGGGCGGTGTGGCCAGAGGGGCAGAAGGCGCATAGGCCGCACGGCCCCCGGTGCTTGCGCTGGAGTCCCACAAGCTCCTGATGCCCGTGGCCATGACGAATCCCCGCGGTGTCCGGTGGAGCTCCGGCCGCACACACGGCCGTTTGGCCGGGGCAGCCAGCAGCGACACCGCCCCCGCAGCCGTGGTTGGGGAAGACCCCGCGGCTGCCGCGCCCGGGGGCGAAGGTTCCACGGGGGCAGTTGTCGCAGGGGGCACCTCGGTTTCCGCTGCTGGTGGTAAAGACAGCACGACCACGAGCGCCCCCGCGGAGGGCGCCTCCGGCACCACAGCGGTCGCGGTCGAGGGCTCCACCTCGGCGTCGCCGGTCCGCGCGAGGTCTGCCTCGGCGACTTCGGCGGGCGGTGAAGCTTCTCCCCTCCGGCTGCCCGCGGCAAACCCGCCGTCCGGGACGCTCGCCGAAGACACCTCGCCTTCGGCGCCTGCGCCACCCAAGCCCGAGTCGGCATACCTCGCTGAGTCCGACTCCGCGTCCGCCGCGCCCTCGGAAACACTAGCAGCAGGCGCGGCAGGCGCCCCGCTGCGGCCTCTCTTCCGAGACGGGGCCTTCTTCTTCTTCGCTCCACCATCGTCTGGAGCGACACGGTCCGGCACGGCAAGGCCCAGGACCTCGCACACACGGTTTATTCGCCCCAGCCCCGCCTTGGCGATAGCAGACGCGCGCTGCTCGTGCTCCCTGGCAGTGTACGGCCCCAGGAATACGCGCGCGGCTTGCTCCGCCTCCTCCAAGGAAATCCCTGAAGCAAAGGAGAATAGCATCAGCGTACAACACATTTCGCGTCAACAAAGGGGGGACGCGATCGACGCTTACGAGGACCGGGCGGCGCCGGCAGCGAGCAAACCCATGGCGAAACATTGTCGTCTCGACGCCTCTCGGCGGCAAGACGCCAGTCGTAGGCAAGCGGCGCCACGCCGTACATCACGTACTCTTCGGCGAGGTCGCGCATGTTCAGGCGGGCGGCCACGCCTACGAGCCGCTTGACCCTCCACTTGTCCTCATCATCGAGCGTTCGGCCGGGCGAGGGCTTGAACGCGATTGGTCGGCCCGTGCACTCAAGGCCACTTCCGCTCTCCACACGGTGGTAGAACCACCGCTTCATCCAGTAGGACTCCCACTTCCCGCGAGTTGAGTTCACAGGGAAGAGCTTCTTGCATGACGAGCGAAGAATAAAAGTGACGCTACCGAAGCTCGACAGCGTCCCGTCCTTCCGGCCCTTCGGCTGGCATCGTGCCTCGTGGAGATAGGCGAACAGCGACGCACTGGGCCAACATGCCCCCGAGCGCAAGGCCCAGCTGTACACTGCGAGCCGGGCCACGGCGTTCGGAGTCAGTTGCGCCAGCTCCAGCCCGAAGGTCCGCAGCACGTCGCCCACCACCGCCGCCGCTGGGATCCGGAGCCCCGCGTCGAAAAAGGCAACGAAGACGACCGCCTCCGACCTTTCGAGATGCGGTTCTGTCTCGTCGGTGGCGGGCAATCGTACGTCTTGGCGCCCGGACAACTTCCCCGCGCGCAGGAGCCCTTGGATCGTCTTCTCGGTCACGAGCGAGGGGCCTAGCTCGCCGGAGAACGTGCCTTCCTCCTCCGCCACCAGCCGCTCCTGGTCCGCCGCCGCCGGGTCGCGCTCTTGGAGCGCGTATTTCACCTCCAACGGCGAGGATCGCCGGCGAATGGCAGGGCCACCAACCGCCTGGCCGCGCTCGCTACTGGAGGCCATCGCTTCCCACGACGAGACTGAAGCGGTGAAGATAGCGCGAGGGTGTGGAAGGCGGAGCAGACAGGAAAGAGGGCGTAAAGATGCGGGGACGCTGTTACGGGGGGGCTATTTCAAGCCACCTCGCCCATACCGCCGCTACCGAAGCGTCGCAACGATCCGCGTGCCGGATGCAACCACAGCGGTGTAAAGACCCGCCCCGCACGATTCCCCGTAATTGAAAGCGAAGGGTCGCGAAGGTCCGTGTACGAGGCGCGACCGCAGTCGTACAAGCGCCCGTCCAGCACAATGCCCCACCCAACGCTGGAAGGTCATGACCACGGGCGCCAAGGACCGTCACAACACGGCGTTACCTAGCCGCTATTATAGGCGCACCAGTGGGCCAGGGGATCACAACAGCTCCGGCGCCGCGCCATTCACTGCCCGCCCCGTGTCCCCCTTACCTAGGGAAGAGGCGAGCGGCTGCAAACACGCAACCGTCCACATCCCGCCGCCCACCCGTCATAGGCCGCCGCGTGCCCCGGACGCGTCGGGTCGCACGGTACGGGAACCTAACCCTGGCAGACCAGGGGCCGGCGTGATTCCAGGAACCTTTACAGCGCAAGACCGCATCACAAGACCCCAAGTCACCGCCCACGCGGCGGCGTTCGCAGGGCGAAGGCGCCAGCTTCGCTGCCACCCGTTCGAAGGGTAGGGGACGGAGCGTGCGCGTCTACTTCGACTAGGCGCCAGCTTCGCTGCCACCCGTTCGAAGGGTAGGGGACGGAGCGCGCGTGTCTACTTCGACTAGGCGCCAGCTTCGCAGCCACCCGTTCGAGGGGTAGGGGACGGAGCGCGCGCGCGTCTACTTCGACTAGGCGCCAGCTTCGCTGCCACCCGTTCGAGGGGTAGGGGACGGAGCGCGCGCGCGTCTACTTCGACTAGGCGCCAGCTTCGCTGCCACCCGTTCGAGGGTAGGGGACGGAGCGCGCGCGTCTACTTCGACTAGGCGCCAGCTTCGCTGCCACCCGTTCGACGGGTAGGGGACGGAGCGCGCGTCTACTTCGACTAGGCGCCAGCTTCGCTGCCACCCGTTCGAGGGATAGGGGACGGAGCGCGCGCGTCTACTTCGACTCGGCGCTAGCTTCGCTGCCACCCGTTCGACGGGTAGGGGACGGAGCCCGCGCGTCTACTTCGACTAGGCGCCAGCTTCGCTGCCACCCGTTCGAAGGGTAGGGGACGGAGCGCGCGCGTCTACTTCGACTAGGCGCCAGCTTCACTGCCACCCGTTCGAAGGGTAGGGGACGGAGCGCCCGCGTCTACTTCGACTAGGCGCCAGCTTCGCTGCCACCCGTTCGAGGGGTGGGGGACAGAGCGCGCGAGTCCACTTCGGCGGGGCGCAGCAAAGACGGGGGGTCTTGTCCTGCGAAATCTACCTCGTTTTCCTTAACAGGCCACCTACAGTGCATCAACATACAAGGTAATGCCGGTGGGCTCCCTCAGGAACACCGACTGTAGGTAGGCCTGTTAAGAAAAACAGGGTAGACCTCGCTGTCGCCTACGGAAGCGTAGTGCGGGATCAGGAAGCGCGGCTGGCTGTCGATAACCGGCGCTGATCAAGCTCCCAGGAAAAATAGACCTCCTTCTGTGCATCAACATTCCCCAAGCCGCTCAGCGTCACCCAGGAATGTTGATGCACGGCAGGGGCCCATTTTAGGGGAATAGCTTCTATCACAATATACGCAGGAGCAACGCCTCACCAGCGCCATATATATACCCCAGTCAGCAGGGGAGCCAACCGGCGGAAGGCCAATCGGCAGAAGTCCAACTGCCGGAAGTCCGCCGCCATATTAATGGACACGACACCTCAACGCCCGCACCGCGCCAAGCACGCTGCACCACGTGGACGCCCGGAAGTCCGAGCGTCGCAGCAGCGCGCACGCCTGCTTCGGCTACAGCGCAGCTCCGAAAGTTTGGAAAAGTTCACAGGCCGCGGGGACGGAGGGGGCCAAAGGACTCGGCAACATGGCTTCGGCCTTGTGAAGCCCTTTACCATGAGAGGCTCCTGTCGTAGGGATGGCCCCCACCTAAACCCAGCAGGCCTGGTAGGAGATTATAAGGCCCAGAATAGGCCATGTGTAATGACATAACTGCCCCCAGAGGGGATAACCAGATGTAAGGGTATAACTGTAAAAGCACTCCTCATGTGTATATATATATGAGAGTAAGCCATGGGGAGGACCCAGGCCATTACACTTATCTTCATCACTCTCCACTACCATCTCTCTCTCTGTTTGGTCTGTAGCCACAACACTGATGTTCTTGGTGGCACTAGCATCCTCTGAAGTCTGAAGAATGAGAGCCACATTTGGGTGTGGTCCGGTGGCCACTAGACCTTTGGACGCTTTAGGGCATCCACATCGCTCCACCGTGGCTGGTGGCCTTATAGGTTCACGTCAGAGCCGAGATACGGTGGAGGGGAGAAGGAGCAAAGGTGGTAACTTGCAGTGTGTCAGAGAGGACTGTAGAAGCTGCGGTGATTTGGGGGAGAGAGAAGGTGGTTCATGGAGAGGAGAGAGAGAGAGAAAAGGGCATTGTACCTCGTCCCTTTGCCCAAATCACGCATGGTGGCTGCATGCGTGCAACCGAGAAGACGCACGAGACGACGATGTTGCCAGCAATTGGGAAGACGACGTCGACGACCACCAGATCTGGACGCTGGTGGCCGGATCCCGGCGGCGGTGTCAAGCGAGGGCAGTGGCTGCATTTGGCCAGATCTTGGTGATGGCGAGGGTGGTGTTGGGCATAAGGGCTGCAGCGCCGAGGCTTGAGAATGGCGGTGGCAACCAGTTCCGTCTGGATCTAGATGGGCATGAGTGCAACCGAGAAGATGCACGAGATAAGGATCTGGCCAGGAGGGGATTTCCGGGGGGGGGGGGGGGGTAAAAATGAGTGTGCCGGATCCAGTCGGACGAGGGCAACGGCGAGGTTGCTCGATGGCGGCAGTGATGACCACACGCAAAGGATGATCGGATCTGGCTGAGGAGCAATGGCAAAGGTGGCCAATAGAGCAGCGACGATGGGAGTGGCCTGCAATTTTGCATCAGACACTGTGCGCTTGGCTGGGACTTGTAGTACATGTGGCTGGGAGGCGTCACTATGGTCATCAGAAATCGACTCTACCACACAAGGGTGCGGCTCAGGTGCTGGGGGCACAGCACATAGCGTGTGCGGGGGTGCCCCCAGCACCCGCCACGTGTCCCACAAAACCAAAAAAAATTCTGAAAAATTCAAAAAAAATACTTATAAAATCCGAAAATTTGTAAAAAGTACTTTTGTAAAAATACTTTTCTTAAAAAGAATTTTTAAGGTACTTAAAAATACTTTTTAATAAAAAGTATAAATAAAAAAAAATTAAGCACTTACAAAAAAATACTTTTTACAAATTTTCGGATTTTATAAGTATTTTTTTTGAATTTTTCGGAATTTTTTTCGGTTTTGTGGGACACATGGCGGGTGCTGGCGGCACCCTCGCACGCGCTATGTGCTGTGCGCCCAGCACCTGAGCCGCACCCACCACACAATGCGATACTGACACAAAAAAGTACCGAGTGTGGATTGGCATGACTTGTAGAGTGAATTTGTTTCTTCAGTTCACATGAACTAGACGTTACATGAATTTGACCTTTTTTTTGGAGAGACGAACATGAATAATGAATTGGACTTGGGTGACAATACTAGCGATCATGGATTAAAATGAAGAGAAAAAGAGGAGCAAAAAGAAACAACGCGATAACTTGGCCCGATAGGGTGACCCATTTATGGGGCCTAGATTCCCACGCAAAGCCTAGCCACGATTGCCAGGCCCATTTATAATTAATGGCCCACTTCTCCACGAAGGTTTCGAGCTTGCAAAATGGGACGTTCCAACTGTGCCGATCCGAGACACAATATTATTGACTTGACCTAGATACGACGTAACACAAACAGTAAACGAGCCGTGCCAAGCTGGGCTAACCATGCTTAGACCGGCACCTCGGCATGGTAGGACGACCTGGCACAATACGCATAGTACTGTACATAGATTCGCCCCAGCTCAGTACGGCACGGTACGCTATTTACCCCTAATCATATCAGGAGACTAGGTCTGCTCATAACTTCTGTGGTAGTCAGTAAAATTGCTTATGAATAATAGTAAAATTATTTATATTAGGATTACTATATTTTTCTGAGCATGAACGAGTGACTGGATAGTAAAATTATTTATGACTCGTAATAAAAATACTAGTAAAATTATTACGACTGATAGTAAAATTACTAGTGGCCTATTGGACTAAACGTGTCTAAACCGACTTAGCACAGTCTGACCTCTCTCTATATTATGCTTAAGTCAAAGAGCAGATATATAGACCATAATAATTTATTCGGACCAATGGTAACAGGCCTAATTGGACCGTACCTATCTGAACTCCTGCCGGGCTGTGCGGGGGCGGCCCATTTTGCCAATTCCGCCCGTGAGGACGAGACGCGGCCGCCCGAAACCCCACTCCACTACTCACCCCGCTTCCGAGCCGAAAATTTCAAAACCCTCGTCTCCGGCGGCGGCACCATGAACGTGTTCGCAGGGGTCTTCGGCGGATCGGCGGAGAAGAAGGCGGGATCCGCTGGCGCTGGCGTAGGCGGGGCGCTGCTGGAGCTGACGCCGCACAAAATGGCGATGTGCCACCTCGTGCAGGTCTTCGCGCCGCCGGCGCAGGCGGGGGCCGCCGCGCTGCCGTTCCCCTTCGAATCGGTAGCCCACCACAACCGCCTCGGCCTCTTTCTGCTCGCCCTCACCCGCGTACGTACGCTCTTCCCCTTGACATGCTACTCCTAGTCCTATCACTGTTGTGTGCTCACTACTTCCGTTGGTGCTGTGATATTGTGTTTTGGATTGGCCACATTTTGCTCTTCAGCATGTGGGAATTAGCGTTGTAATTTTATGTAAACCCGGTTGCACGTACTAATTGGCATCGAAATGTAGAACGAGCTACTTAATTTCTGCGGGCGAATGATCCATTTTGTGTCGAGCAAAAACAAAAAAAGCAGCGATTCTATATCTGGTATAAGATAAAGCATCCGTTCTTTGTGAGTGTACTCGATATTATTACCAAGATCGCTCAGTTTTCTGTAGTGTTTGTTTGAATAGCTGGTATATTCTTTATTCTGAACATAGTAGCTGGTGTAACCATATTATCATCAGGGAAAATTAATTTGTCCTGCAAAAAATTTCAGAGCCCGGCGAAATGAACGAAATTCCGAAATTTCGTTTATTTTGGCTGAAATTTCGGATGAACCATTCAAATATCATCTGAATTTTGATAAAAATTAACCAAAAATTAAACAAAATTTACACAAATTTCAAATGGGAATATTCAGCTAAAATCTGGCTGAGTTATTTGCATTTTGCCACCCACTGAAACGGCGGAATTTGGCCAAAATATTTAACCCTGATTATCATTATAGATTTGCAATTGCAATTGTGTTAATATATTCAATTTGGACTTGTCTCGAGAGAGTGGTTGTCGATACACTTATTATTGATCAACTACACATAAGTCATCCACTATTTTGATATTTTGATGGTGATATGTTGTAACAGCGGCACACTTGTGGTCATGTCTATATCACATTGTAACCGCCATTTTCTTGTCTCTCCAAGCCATATTGCCTTTCAGTTCACTCAGACATATCCTCACTTATTCTTCTTGTAGACTTGTAGTCATGTGAGGATTTTCTGGAACCTCCACTGGAAGAGCTTTTAAGGCAGTTGAAGGCGGTAGATGATTTAGTTAATGGTTGGCTCTGTGAGCAGCTCACATGTACCCTGTCAGCACTTACCTCAACAGATGATTTGTTCAACTTTTTCGATAAGCTACGGGGTGAGATTCACAGTTTGGATGGATGCTTTTGAGTCCTTGGTATTTCACACTTAGAAAGGTTAGCAAACAGACAGCTTACCCTGCAATGATTTTTGCCAGGCGTGCTCACTCCACCGGAGGGTGCAAATGTGGAAGATGTATTTCTGGATCCAAATAGCCAGCTTGGAGTTTTCCTTCGTTGTTGTATACTTGCCTTCAATTCAATGACTTTTGAGGTGCTACAAGTTGAACAATGCATTCATAACCTTTTGTCGTTGGTGATTTTGTGTCTGTTTCTTTTGTTATTTAGGGCACTAAGTATGTTTGCTGAAATTCCTGTAGGGTGTCTGCCATCTGTTGGCAAATCTTGTGGTGTATTGTAGCTCCACCGACACTGCATGTGACTTGGCAGAAGATGAGGACTTTAACAGTGAAATGGAAATGACCAACTTGATGGATGCAGATATAGGTGTTAGAGCTGGTATATTTGACAAATACAGTCAAGGTTATGCCGCAGCCGCTGAGAGCTATATTGGGGAGAGCTCTTCATCTCTAATTCATGCACCAATCTCACTCCATAATTTTGATGAAGGTAAATCCGAACACTAAATCCATAACCTATTTTTGCTTTGATTTTAATGGGAGTGTTGAATTATTTTGTAAGATGCCAAACAAGAACAAAAAGAAGGCACACCAGAGTTTTCAGAATTTCCCTCCACCAAGAAAAAAGAATGCCATGAGCATATCACCAAGGAAGAAAAGCTAACTCAAAATTTGGCATTTAAGCAGTTTCTTTTTGTGCTATCATCTGGGATCATGAAAAGGGCTATCACTACCTTAGTGAGTATTGATATTAGGCCCTGTTTACATTGGTTTTTAAAATCTATTTTTCTACAGTATCTAACTTTCAATCAAGATAAGGTCTACTAATCGATTTTAGTGTTGGAATTAATCTTGTTGTTGATAGTCGAGTCGAGTCATGTGTAGTCGGTGTTCGAGCATTGTGTGGTCGGTGCTCGAGTACTAGGTAGTCAGGAGTAGAGTACTTGTGTGTCAAATACTTTGTAGTCATATATCGTGTACTCATGTGTCGAGTATTGGGTACTCATGTGTTGAGTATCATGTTGTAGTCGTGTGTAGAGTACTCGTGTGTCGAGTACTGTGAGGTCGAAGATCCCGGAGAAGGAGACTTCGGAGTAGAGTACTCGTGTGTCGAGTACTGTGTGGTCGAAGATCCCGGAAAAGGAGACTCCGGAGTAGAGTACTCATGTGTCGAGTACTTCGTGGTCGAAGATTCACTGTAGCAGTCGCAGCGTCACTGTAGTAGTCAAAGAGTACTGTAGCAGTCGGTGGAGTACTGTAGCAGTCGGTGTGTTCGAGTGCTACAGTAGTCGTAAGCTACAGTGAACCACTCGTAAGTCGAGTGTTCAGCAGTCGTAGCTACCGTGGTCGAGAAGCTGTGGTTGAAATACTCGTAAGTCAAGTAGCAGCAGCGGTCGAAGAGCCATGGTAGAAGTCAACGTGGTCGAAGACACCGTGGTTGAAGATACCGTGATCGTAGCAGCCATGGTCGAGTAGGCGTAGTGGTCGTTAGTCGTCACTGGGCGTCCGACAAACGGTTGAGTCAATGAGTCGTGGTGTAGTTAGTGACTGCATGCATGCAACGGAAGTATTAGTGGCTGCATGCATGTAACGGAAGTATTAGTGGCTGCATGCATGTAACGGAAGTATTAGTGGTGTAGCTAGTACACCGTCAAGGTCTTGTAACCGTTTGTTGTGTTGAGTAGTATATAAAGAAGAGAAAATAGAAAAGCTGTACGGCATTACGTCGCGAAAAAACTGTGTGTCTGAGTTGCTCAAAAGTGTTTGTCTGTGTTGCGTCCACTGAGAGTGTGCGTTTTGATCCGTCTGGCCCAATAATTGGTATCAGAGCCAGGTTATTCCCTTGTGTCGGAGAATCAGAGCCTTGGTGTTCTCTGTGTGTCGGAGAAGAAGTCTTGGTATTCCCGTGAGTCGGAGAAGATGCCAAGAGAAGGAAGGAGTTTGTCTCCGACCGCTATGCGAGTTGTTGTGCGAGGCCTACTACGAGGTGGTCCGTCCACTTCGCAAGAGGTGGAGAGGAAGAGCACGGTGACGTTGTCGTACCTACAGCTCACTCGCACCAACTACTCGCTCTTCAGGCTCAGAACGTGTGGAAAGTAGTCGAACCTAGTGCTGCGGAGTATCAGAAGGACCGGTTAGCATTGTACGCTATATACCAGTTAGTGCCGGAAGACGTCATGTCTTCCCACGCCAGGAAAGACACGGTGAAGTCGGCATAGTAGGCAATCAAGACGACGCACATGGGGCACGAGTGCGTGCACGAAGCCAAGCTCCAGACCCTCAAGAGAGACTTCGAGGGGCTAAAGATGGAGGAAGAGGAGTCCGTTAAAGACTTCGTCGGTCGGGTGACGTTAGTCGCCACAAGAATTCGTGCGTTGGGCGATACCACGGTGGATGAAATTGCCGTTGTTCGCAGGTTTCTTCGTGCTGCCTCGGCGCGCTACATGCAGCTCGTCACCTCGATCGAGCAGTGCGTGGAGTTGAAGAACCTCATTGTTGAAGATCTCGTTGGACGGTACAAAGCCTACGACGAGCGTGCTTGAATCAGTTTTGATGATGTGAATGAGAGAGCATTTGTTGCTCACGCGCACGTAGTGGAAGACCCTCAACAAGGAGAAGATAGGAGGGTCAGGCAATGGCGTGAAGAAGAACTGTGACCGTGGCGGTGGCCGCGTGAAAGGAGGTGATGGTCGTAGAGACGACCATGATGACGACGAGGACGACAACGACTCCGACACTAGTGAGTGCAAGTTCAACAGGAAGAAGGTGAAGTGCTTCAACTGTAGCCTATGTGGGCATTAAGAGGCACATCTCGCAGTGGCGAATGAAGAACCGACGCTTCTCTGAAGATTGGCAAGGAGGTACTTACAAATAAAGACAACAAGATTAGGGGGTTGATTGTTGGAACTAATCTTGTTGTTGATAGTGGTCGATGTTTGAGTCGTGTATAGTCTGTGTTCGAGTACTGTGTCATAAGTGCTCGAGTACTGGGTAGTCAGGAGTAGAGTACTAGTGTCGAGTACTTTGTAGTCGTATGTCGTGTGCTCATGTGTTTGAGTATTGGGTACTCGTGTGTCGAGTATCGTGTTGTAGTCGTGTGTAGAGTACTCGTGTGTCGAGTGCTATGAGGTCGAAGATCCCAGAGAAGGAGACTCCAGAGCAGAGTACTTGTGTGTCGAATACTGTGTGGTCTAAAATCCTAGAGAAGGAGACTCCGGAGTAGAGTACTTGTGTGTAGAGTCCTGTGGGCGAATATTCACTGTAGCAGTCACAGCGTCACTGTAGTAGTCAAAGAGTACTGTAGCAGTCGGTACTCGGTGGAGTACTGTAGCATTCAGTGTGTCCGAGTGCTACAGTGGTCAAAAGCTACAGTGAATCACTCGTAAGTCGAGTGTTCAGTAGTCGTAGCTACCGTGGTTGAAGACACCGTGGTTGAAGAATCCGTGGTCGAGAAGTTGTGGTTGAAGTACTCGTAAGTCGAGTAGCAGCCGTGGTCGAAGAGACATGGTCGAAGATAACGTGGTCGAAGATACCATGGTCGAGAAGCCATGGTCGAAGTGCTCGTAAGTCGAGTAGCAGCCATGGTCGAAGAGCTGTGGTTGAAGGCACCGTGGTCGAGCAAGCGCAGTGGTCGTAAGTCGTCACTGGGCGTCCGAGAAACGACTGAGTCAATGAGTTGTGGTGTAGTTAGTGATTGCATGCATGCAACGGAACTATTAGTGGCTGCATGCATGTAATGGAAGTATTAGTGGTGTAATTAGTACACTGTCAAGGTCTTGTAACCGTTTGTTTTGTTGAGTAGTATATAAAGAAGAGAAAATAGAAAAGCTGTACGGTATTACGTAGCAAAAAAACTCTGTGTGTCTGAGTTGCTCAAAAGTGTTCGTGTGTGTTGCGTCCACTGAGAGTGCGCGTTTTGATCCGTCTGGGCCAACATGTAGTTCACACTGTAGTGACTTCATTTATACCGGTCAAAATCGCACGCGAGTTTCTATCTCTCCGACGGCCCTCTACTAGCTATTACTATTCATAAACTAAAGCCAAAAGCTATTAGCAAAAGCCAATATAAATGCGCCCTAAAGTTAGAAACATTATCATTACGAGTATTTTCTTTTGATTCCAAGCTTGAAGCAATTGCCTCCTAACATGTTACAATTTTGGCATATGATATTAGAGAATGTGGGATTTCATGAACAGATTGCCTCCAAATACCTGGCTTTTAAATAATGTCATCTAGTTGGGTTACAATTCTTACTCTTTGTTTATTGGTCATGTAATTATTTGGTAATAGTAATACCGCCTTCACCTCCACGCTTCATTCCCTATTGCCACTCTAGTGTTGAAAGGTGAAGCATTTGCCAATTTATGTTATTTCTGAATTGTGGTTTAGGAGTTTACGAAATGATCTTTACCACAATTACCACAGATTAGTTCTTTTATTTTGTACATGTGCTGGTTGTTTTTATTGTCATGAATGCCGCTTGTATTCATTATGAGGTCAATAGACCAATATATATACACGTACATGTATGATATATATATAGATAATCCCTTATACAACAGCGAAAATACACAGGTTATAATACACATCTAACACCCTTCAAACTTATAGTGGATCAACAACATGAAGTTTGGAGAGATAGAAACTATGTTGGGCTTTGGTCTGCGTCTTTATAAAGAAGTCTACTAACTGAATCTCTGAAGGTACATACTGAAGAGCGACAACCTGGTCTTGTACTTATGTTCGCATTTAGGAAGCATCAATATCAATATGCTTTGTAAGTTCATGCTTCATCGGATCTTTAGCAATGCTAATAGCACTTGTACTGTTAGACAAAAGTGGAGTTGGTGCAGAAACAGAAACAGCAAAATCCTTAAGTAACCACCGTAGCCAGGTAACCTCCGCAGTTAACAAAGCCATAGCTTACAACTCAGCCTCAGAACTCAAACGAGAAACTGCCGTCTGCTTTTTAATCTTCCAAGCGATAAGAGAACCACCAAGAAAAACACAATAGTCAGAGACTGGCGATCAGAGTGATCACTAGCCCAGGTGGCATCATAATATGTTTGAAGCTGTAAAGACCTAGAGCGAGAGAAAAAGAGATGACGAGAGATGGTTCCACGAAGATATCGTAGAACAAGAAGATGATGACTGTAGTGAAATTGAGTGGGGACAGAAACAAACTGACCATCAGACCAAGTGACACTAAGGTAAATAAGACTTCCAACAAGGTGACGATAACGAGTAAAATCAGTAAGATGCTCACCATCAGTGGGCCGAAGATGAACATTAAGTTCCATGGGAGTCTCAGCTGTACGTTGATCAGTAAGAGAAGCACGATCAAGAAAATCCTGGATATATTTTTCTTGAGATAGATAGAAACACTCAGGCGTAGAAATAACCTCAATCTCAAGAAAGTAGCAAAGATGAATCACATCAGACATGAGAAACTGCCACTGAGATGCTAGATTGTGGAAACACATGCATGAAGTAAAACCGCCACAAGGCTATTCATTCACCATTATGGCCCTTTTGTTACCCTAGTTTAGTTTTGCTCAATGCTACCACTAATTTCTTGGCATGCTTGCTAAGCTAAAAGTGTGGAGTCTTTTGTCTACAAGTCAAGAGGAAGCTTCTGTGAAAATGACATTTTGTTGCAACTATATGTTGAAAACAGAGAAACCTCTTGTCAAGCTTCTCCTTGACTTGTTTGGGCATGCTTCGGGCCTCAAAACTAATCTTGCTAAGAGTGCAGCAGTCCCTATCCATTGTAATGATGAAGATCTGCAGCGTACTTCAGATTCTCTGTCTTGTGCAATCAAGGACTTCCCGTGCACTTATCTTGGGCTTCCTCTTACAATCCGTAAACCTAGAAAGGCTGATCTTCTGCCCCTAATTGACAAGATTGCTGATCACCTGCCAGGTTGGAAGGCATCTCTTATGAATAGGGCTGGTCGTCTGGTGATGGTCAGAGTGGTCATGACCGCTACTCCCATCTATAGTATGATCAGCCTCGATCTCCCGAAATGGGTAATTACAACCATTGATAAGAAACGCCGAGGTTTCCTTTGGAGAGGTCAAGAACAGGCGAATGGGGGTAATTGTCTCATTTCTTGGGAGCGGGTGCAGAGGCCTTTTGAATATGGAGGTCTGGGAATTCACAATCTGGAAAAGCTTGGTTGGGCACTAAGGATTCGGTGGTTATGGGCTCAAAAATCTGACCCTGCTAGACCTTGGGCTGGTCTTCCAATTCAAGTGCCTCCAATTGCTCAAGCTTTCTTTAATATGGCAGTAGAAACTATAGTTGGAGATGGGGAATCCACTTGCTTTTGGTCTGACCGATGGCTGAATGGTAAGACCATCGTTGAAATTGCCCCGAACCTGTTCAAAAAGATTCCAAAACGAATTGTCAAAAGCCGAACAGTTGCTCAAGCTTTACATAACCATAGCTGGGTATTTGACATCGAGGGGGCTCTTACTGTTCAGGTGTTGGTGGAATATCTTTTTCTTTGGGACCTAGTGGATGGTATGATTCTTCAGCAAGATGTTCAGGACCAACACCGCTGGAAGCTGACAGCTTCGGGAGATTATAGCAGTAAATCAGCTTATGCGGCATTCTTTGTGGGGACTATCAAATTTGCTCCCTGGAGGCGGCTTTGGAAGTCGTGGGCCCCGCTGCGTTGCAAATTTTTCATTTGGCTAGCTATCAACAATCGGTGCTGGACGGCGGACCGCCTTGCAAAACGTGGTCTGCCTCACCCGGCTGCTTGTCCCTTTTGTGATCAGGCGGAGGAGACCATCCAGCACGTTCTTCTTGCCTGTGTCTTCACGCGGCAACTTTGGACTTTGATTTTCCAACATCTTCATCTGGCTGCTGCAGCGCCTCCAACAACTTCCTCTCGTTTCTCTAGCTGGTGGATCAAGACCATCAAGGGAGTGCCTAAGGACTTGCGTAAGGGACTAAATTCCCTTTATCATCCTAGTGGCCTGGGAGGTTTGGAAGTATCGGAATTCTTGTGTGTTTGAAGGTTCTCTACCTAATGTCCACAGGTTGCTTCAGACCATTAAGGATGAGTGCAGTATCTGGTGTATGGCAGGGGCATCTAAGCTTGGAGTTGTTTTCTCTCTTGGTCGTTAACTCTAGCTATTTAGATTTAGGTTCTGGAGTGTGGTGGTGTGAGTTTGTTCTTAGGCTGGGTTTCTTTTACCCAGCCTTTTGTACTTTTGTTCTTCCTTAATGATATGACAACGCAGCTCTCCTGCGTCGTTCGAGAAAAAAAAATTTATCCTAATTTAGTTATTTTATATGGATGATGTAGTGCGGGATGCAAGGCCTTTTCAGTCGTTATGTGTCTCCATTCCAAGATATTATTGTTGGAAAGTAGAGTGCTCTGCTCTGCTTAGGCAACTTGCACTGTTACTGTGGACATCCGAAGAAAGCCCTAGAGGTAATATAAGGTAGTTGGTTTTCCTTTTTTCTGCTATCAGCCTATCACTTTATGGACCTGTTTGTTTCAATATTTTACACTGTTAATTGTTCTGTTGGCTTGCTTTCTTCCAGGCAGTCACAGAAGCAGTGCGTGTTTCTCAAATGGTTAGTTACTAAACTGGGCACTTTCTCAAATATGATTGTACCCTACCATTTTGAAAGAAACTTGAGATTTAGTTTGTTTTACGTTACAATGAGTTTATTGAATAGTTTAGCAAGGCTTCAGTCAGTTTTGCTATTGTTAAGATATTTCTAGTGGGGTTCTGTTACTTTGAATTTTTCTATTTTTCAACCAGATTTTTCATGCATAAAATTACATTATGGTCTCCATGTTTAGTTTTAAGTAATTCTATAATTCACAACAAATATGATTGCAGAAATAAATCATGTCACCCGGTAGCATGGTGAAATCACATCAAATTTCATTGGTATTCAGAATTTTGACACTTCCTTGCCCCCAAGTTGCAGCACTAGCATAACCTGGAAAAATACAATCACCATAGTTTCCTTTTCTAACCCAACTCATTTAATGTAGGATAGACTGATGGAATTTTGCAGTATACAATTTCTTCATATCAGGTTCTTGATTTCGAAATCTATTGCATCTATGCATTTCCCAGCACTGCCAAGGTGGCCTGAGGGCCCTGAACAGATGGATTTCTCCAAATTGTTAGGTTATTAATTTGATGTGCCAGTCCATGGTTCATCAATCATCATAATCCAAACTTCCTTATAGTCAGATTGCCGGATAAGATACTGTATATAAGCCAGCTCAGGTTCTTGTACAAACTATGAACAAGAGTTCAGATGTATTATGTTTTCTATCAATATTTAAATATTTATGCAAGCTGCAAGCTGCTCTTCAGTTGGCTGCTTAACTGATGCTATAATTTTTTTCCAGAACAATGATGACTCATGCCTTGCCTATATATTAGCAGCCATTTCCTATCTATTATCAGAGATAGGCATGCCAAGCACAGTTGGAATAATCGGCTCTCCATATGCATTTGGGAGCAATATTGGATTAGGCACACCGTTGTCCATTCAGCACCAGTTGCTTGTTCTTTTAAAGCGATGGATCACTTAAGAGAGCTGATATTTTGAAACTTACAAACTTATTTGATCACCTCTCTCTTGCAAAATTTGATCTGAAGGTATGATCTCTATTTGGTATTGTTTGATTTATGATCTCTTTTACCTAGCTATGCTTAATTTGCTTTATTTACTGTCCTGCTTGTGTATTGTCACGCCTGGATCTCAGATTATACGAATGTGTTGCAGGTGGCCGAGAACCGGAGGTAGTCGGAGGCGCCGTGCTGGAAGCTCGGTGGTCGGACCGGAGGCCAAAGAGTAGTCGCGCCGGAGGTAGAGTGGCGGTCTGACCGGGGATTGGACCGGTGCTGGTGCGGCGGCCGGACCGGAGGAAGGGCAGAATTTGGGTAGAAGAGATGCAGAGTTAGGTAATATCTTTCTTGACCTTTATTGCTATTAGCCCTTCCTCTTTATATACAGAGGGGACTCCAATTATCACGGCTAAACCGGACTCACCAAACCCTTAGCCTAATACAACTCATATTACGTAACTGACTCAGAGACTAATATCATATTGGACTCAGATTACAATACCTAAATACCTGGAGATCCTGCCGCTGCACCTGCTGGAGGAGGTTGCACGGCAAGGCTTCTCCTGACATAAACATTACCAAATCTCCTGGACCTGACATGTATCCTGTCCTAGTTATGTCAGCGTTCAAACGTGGCATCACAATGTTTATCTTAGTGTCACTATGGCTGTATGGCATCAGTTTTTTTGGTCTTGAAAAGGCTAGATGCCTTTTAGTTAACAACATATTCATGTGCTTTAATTTAGTGCATCATTGTTTGTCTTTTTGTTCTGACTGTAAACCTGTCTTATCAGCATGTCCGAAGGCCATTGGTGTCTTTTGGCCCTAATGCTGCTACAAAGCTTAGAACATGTCCTGCAGATGTCTGTAAGGTATGCTGCACTTACTCTGTACTCAGTAATATCCCAGTCATCCTCGACACAGAGGGTGTATACGTTTTGCTTCTAAAATTATTGTTTTTTGCCTTTATTTTACTGCAGAATTTGAGGTTAAGTTCCCGTGTGTTGACTGACTTAGGTGTAGATGGCTTATCAATCTCAAATGATAATTGTAGTTTGCAGCTCGTGGCTTAGGAGTCTGTCCGCTGCTTCTAGTTCTTGGTGCAGCAGCTCGACGAAGTCTACAAAACTACTTACAGACAATTTACATTTTCATTCACAACCAAGTCCAATACCTCCATCTGTATTGCAATTAGCTGCTTCAGCATATTTGCTGAGGGCCACTGCCTGGGAGCACTATGGGAGGTACTTACTGTTCTCTGTTAATGTTTACTATAAAAAAGATCAATTCTCATAGCAACAAATGTGGGTTGTCATACCCTTTTTTCCCAGCCTGGCACAGTACTGTAGTCTTGTGGGAAAAGTGAGTGTTGGATAAGGCGATAAGCAATGACCAAGTGTGGCCCTGCACTCCTGCAGCTTCTTCAAGTTAAATTAGATCATATTTTATACTGAACTTTAAATCCACCTGTATCCTTTCTAGAAAACTAATGTTGGTGATTTTCACTCATTTTTTGTTAACCCTCTTCACAGTTCTCCGATGGTTCGAATGAATGCTTTGGTCTATGCAACCAGCTTTGCTGATGCAGCAAGGTGAGAACATACTGAAATTGTAGTGATTGTTCAACACTTTTACAACCTTGTACTTCTACAAGTTTATAAGTTATACTTCATGATTTTCCTGTTTCATGTAGGCTGTAGCTTTTAATTTTGAATCATCTTGATGCTTTCCCAATCTCGATACGTGATATTATTGTATTTTCCCTTACAGTTCATCAGAGCAAGAGTAATACATAAAGGCAAATACAACATGCAAGTAGAGAATGCAAGTGTTCTTTTATTGCTTGCTGAAATACATAAAGGCAATCATTTTTGTTGAAACCAGAACCTAATAAATATTGCAATGTCATACAGAGAAAGCTAATATTTTTCCTTCCTTTCCCAGAGATATGACAATGCAGTCCTTGGGTTCCCTTATGCATTAGCCAGCCAATCGTTCTGCAAATCATTTAACTTGGATCCGCTTGAAGCTTCAGCCACACTTACTCTCACTGAGCTGTGGCTTGCTCTTGGATCAAGCCATGCAAAAAGGGCCTTGAGTCTTGTATACCAAAGCCTTCCGATGATTCTTGGTCATGGTGGTCTTGAGCTGCGTGCTCGAGCTCGCATAGTTTTAGCAAAATGCCATTTATCTGATCCAAAATTTTCAGGTATATCCTAATGATAGTCTCCCAGTCATGAGGTTCTTACTTTGCATTACTTTATATTCCGCCACATAGACAACCTTTTGAGGATCCTTAATGCGCTTCAGCAATCGGATATTCTTTCATTGGTTTCTCTGTAATCCTTTCCTGAAATAGTTACGTAACCATTCCTTTAATTTGTAAGTGATGGTTTCAGTATACTGATCTGCCTGAATGCCTGATACCTTGCCCCTAGATGCTAGATCTGTTATGCTTCCTAAAACCGTGAAGGTCCTTTTGTTATGACAGTTTGGGAAGATCCTTCTGTTCTGGATCCTCTAAACCAAACCGCTGAAGATCTGCAAGCTTTGGAGGTGAGCTGATTGTTCAATCTCGAACATTGTTTCTGAAACACAAGATATTACTGGGATCAAACACAAATGCATGAAATCTTTTTAACGCCTGGTAAATTAATTTCTTTGTTATATGTAGTACCATGAGATGGCGGCAGAGGCATACTATCTGAAGGCAAGGGCATATAACCATCTCGGCAAGCTCGACGAGAGGGAAGAAGCTGCGGCTTGTTTCAAGGAGCATGTCACTGCCCTCGAAAACCCGCATAACGAAGAGGATTCACTTGCTTACTGAGATTGCAAAGGCAGAAAAAAACCCAGGTTTCTTGTCGAGACCTGAATATACAAATTTGGACTCTCTGTGTATACCGCATTAGTCCAGGATCTCGCTAGTGCACATAATGCAACAGACATAAAATATTGATCACAATATTGATCACATGCACAACAAATAAAAAGAAAAGGCTTAAATATTAATAATTATTAGATTACGATCTTATGACCAAGATTACAATTAATTAGCCTAAAGGTTTAAACAAACTATCAGCGAAAAACAAGAGTAAGCATAGTAGCCATTCGATATGCTCACAGGCAATCGACTGGGAAACCAAGTCTTAAACCACGAAGTCGTCGAAGAATCCTTCTTCTGGTGACTTTTGCTGATATAGATTTTTTTCTTCAACTGAGCAAATATGGATATAGCTGTGAGTACAAAGAGTAACCAGCAATTTGTTTGTAATATAAAATGTAATATAGTATGCAAGGTTTACCAATAGATGGCTAAAAGGTTATTTTGCAGAAATCGATAATTTGAAATAAATACAATAGATATATTGAAAGCGAACTTTGAAAAATAATTAATAAGTAAATAACCAAAGGAATTGAGAATAATCACAAGTGAACTGACCATTTACTCCAATAAACCACCCATGAATTAACCATTCATGTAATGAACCACCAGTGAACTTATCATTCACGTAATGAACCACCAGTGAACTAATTATTCACTTTCCAACTGAACTTAACTAAATTTTTATGAAAACTCTATCTCTTGTGTGAAATCACCGAGTATTGTCCATAACCGGGGACATCCCGTATTATTATGTGAGGTCTATCCCACACTAGACATCTGGTTTGTACGGTAAGACTCAGATCAATAGTGCACAAAGTCAAGTACTTAGATGTTACCTAGGTGAAACATTCACATTCCTGAAGTGCTAACCACATTTCCTCCTTTACTGCATGATCATTCACCCAAGTGAAAACTGTTTTGTATAACCAACATCAATGGCACTACCCATACCAAGGTGTAGAAATTTTATGACTATGGCTAACCACCACGATTCAATATCTCATTAAGTCAAAATTAAATAATTAATCATATGTGATGATAAACCCAATGTAACTATAAACATGATTAAGCAATTTAAACGTACAACCCATGTGACAACTAGTATTGCATCACTAGATAGTTACCCATCCTATGGTGATAATGGAATAATGGTATACAAATTATCGAGGGATCAATCAAATAGGTCATTAACTACCAATACAAAGGTTTGTAATGAAATATCAATGCATGATAATTTAAAACAAAATATTGCATAATAGGTTTGAAAACTAGGTTCAACATGATCAAAGGGCATGACTTGCCTTGACCTTATTTAGTTATGAATTCTTGATCTTCTCGTGATGCTCCCGCTACTTCGAACATGTGATCTAACGAGAGAGAAAACAAAGGAGACACAAAATAAATTCGAATAAAATTCAAGTGAACTTCAAAAACTACAAAACTAGAACTAAAAGATAGAGCTCGAATTTAGATAAATTTAGGAAAAAGAATCGGGTCAATCGGAGTTAGGACGAAGGAGAATGGGCTTTCGGAAGATCTAAATCTAAAGAAAAAGGAAAAATAAGATTTACTGGATTTATTTTTCTAAAGAAAATCCTAATTATGGTATCAGCACTGACGTGACGGGCTGACTGGGCATCTAGGTTGATGTGGCACAACACCTGGCATGACACGTGGTACTTAGGCTGGGGTGGCAGGGTGATGTGGCATGACATGTGGTAGATGACGTGGCACAAGGGACAGCTCGAGTGCTGATGTGGCATTGACACATCGAATTAGGGCTAACGTGGATACTGATGTGGTTGCTAACTCGACTGCTTGTGTGGCATGGTCTACGGATCTATGGCATAGTAGATCTGATCAATGGGTCCCACAGATCAGAGGCATGGCTCATGGTGGACTCGGTGCACGAAGAAGGCGAAGGGACGCGGTCGACACGGTCGAGCTGATGTGGGCGGGCGCATGGTTCGAGGCGTTGGCATGTGGACTGAGGCGACAATAGGGTCTGGCTGGCGAGGATGGTGAGGCATAATGGCACGGTCAAGGCGATGGTGCTCACCGGCGTCGGGGAAGATGACGATGACGACGACGACGAACCGACGCCATTGCCGACGGTGAATAGCGGCGGAGATGAAGGCGACGGCTGCCGGAACGAAAGATGGCAGTGGCTCAGCTGCGACGGCAGAGCAAGGCGGCACGCTGCACGGACGACAAGGGTGCACAGTGAGGTTGGCTGCAGGTCCGGAAAACAAGAGGGTCGACACTCTTAAATAGGCGTAGACGTGAAGGCATGTCCAGCTCGGAGACCGCTGAGAGTCCCAGTCAGGTACGCACACCGAGGCGAGATGAACGCGGACGGCGGCGGCAGTGTTCACAACAAAGACAGCGAATGGAGTACGGGACGGAGACGAAAGGCTTGACAGGTAGGCCCCACCTATTAGTGGCTCGGAAGGGACAAGCGGCCAGGATGAGTGCGGGTGAGGCGGTCACTCCAGATTGGCGACGCGTGGCGGCTGGGCACAGGCGCGGATGCTCGACGCGTGGCATGGGCGGGACAGGGTGGGTTGGGCCAAACAGTGGGTCGGGTCGGCTGGTGGGCTTCGGTCCACTTGGCCTTTTAGGATTTTTCTAATTTTAGAAATTCAAATAAATTCCTTTGAGCTCTAGAAAATAGCAAATAAACCTAGAAAAATCCAAGAAAATTCCAAAAAAATTTCTTGAGATACAAGGAGCCCAATTAAAATATTTTCATCAAATGTTAAAGTTTAATTTAGTCATATTAGTTTTTTTAATTCATAAAAAATTCCTTTAAGATTGAATTAATTCTAGAAAAATGTAAATGGTGAATTCTATTTAAAAAGGCTTTAAATAACTCTGAAAATAAGGATGTTACATTTTTGCTTGTCCTGCATGCAGGCCACAGCGTGTGCTTTTCTTTTGTGGGAGGATCGATGCAGTGGTCGCAGCCAAATTGTCTCACTGAAATGTGAGAAACTTGAGTTCTGGGAATTGTTGTATTGTACTTGGACCACTGGTGGTTAATTATGGCTAGGTAATTCTCGGGTGAGTTCTTTTAGGCTGGTGGCTTATGGTTTAAATATTTAAGTTTTGGCTGTTCGCGAGAGGCAGTACGCAGAGGAAAATAGTCGTATATAATTTTGACTCGTACAACTGAATTTAGCACACTTTTTATTACAATTTTTCTATTGATTTTACCTTGAAAAATGTATTGTTTAAAAGTTAGTTACTGTAGACAGTATAAGTATAAATCAATTTTATTAAAAAAACCCGCCGCGCATCTCCTGAAATCTATTCAGGATTTGCCGTACGATGGTAAGTATGTACCATCGTACCATGTCGTACATATTAGCGGTATATGTTGTCCTGTGCTAATCTTGAGAGCTGGTAGGGCACGATAGATAGATACATCATCATGCTTTCATTTGTGCGATGCACGGAGGAGGACAAGCGACCGGCCACGGCTGGAGGCGACAAAGGCGATGATGTCATCTGCTTGGCCGATCTCTCTCTCTCTCTCTCTCTCTCGATTCCTTCGATGGACGGGTCCCAGCGACTATGTTTGAGCTTGCCTTGGTTGAGAGAGAGTTTGTGTGAAGTTTCGCAGGAAAATGTGGAGGGTGGGGGGACAAGTGGCAGCTCATCAGGTCCCCCTGGGGATGCTAAATCATCACAGGACCTTAAGATTGTTTATTTTCTTCTTCTCACTCCGTTGCTTGTTGATTTTATTTTCTTCTTGCTCTTTGGGCTGGATTGTTTATAAATTTATTTATTTGTTTATTTTGTTGCTGTGTCAACTCATCTATCAGCAGCTACTACCATCTGATTGGTCAGATGTCTGGACTCTGGACAGAAAAGTTTCATGAGCTTGGACAGATGGAGTGCGACTTATCTACTGACGAGCAACAGTGTTGTAAAAAACTTGAAAATGATGCATGCTACTCTGATGGGTATACATACATGTACAGTGGTATGTAATGTCATGCAGCTCATTCCACAGTTACGAGTGAGATGGGGATATATAGAAGCTGATCAAAGGCTCAATCAATCGTTTTCTGTGTTTTGATTTACAATCAGAAGATTGATTGTCTTGAATTAATGGCACATCATTAATTCGCCATTTCAGTTCTTGGATGCATGGTTAAAGGTATGACGAACCGGATGCTCAGAGATAGTACATGAGGAAGAAGAGAAAACACTTTGACAAAGTACATACATGAAGTATTTTCCCAACAAGGACTGAAAGATTATGCGACAGACAGATGAAGTATTTTCCCAACAAGGACTGAAAGATTATCCGACGAACAATCTGTCTAACCGTAGAATGGGTGACACCTGTTCACTCTAAAAGACTTACACTTCTCACCATCTTTTCCCTTACCATATAGCCCATTAATTAATTCTGTGCTGGTCATTACATAATGAACAGTATTCTGCCTGACCATCGCATGGACGATCGAGACGCATTGCAATTGCACACTGAACCCTCATAATCTTTTCACTAACCGGACGATTCAGTCACACACTAATCTGGACTGCCCTAGCCAGCGACTCAATGTCAGTGTGAAAAATATTCGGAGAACTTGCGCACGTCACAAGGACGCCGGGGAATCGTCTATATATTCAGGAGCCCGGCCGTATTTCGGACGTGTACGAGGAAGCCGATCCGTGCTGCCACACGGTGAATACTTGTGTACAGGATACTGCTACTAGCAGGCTTGCCATGCACGCATACTACATGATCTGCTGTATCTACATGATACGATAAGCTACCAAATATACAACAACGTTTCTATCTTGACAGTCAGATCATTAGGTTAGGTCAGGAAGACAAAGCAGCAGCAATCTTGGGTCTCGTCTCAACGGCGAGAAGATGTCACGTTACATCAGAAAGAAGATGGTACATTGCTAGAATGCATACTTGTGTACAGGATACTGCTACTACGTAACAACCTAAATTTGGTTTCAATTTAAAATTTTATGAATTTCAAAAAAATTTGTTGCATTTTGACAATTTCCGAAAGCTTCGCCTTGAAGTTAATATTTTAAAATAAATTTCTTGGCTAAAAAATGTGAATTCAAAATTTCTAAAAGTTAATTATATACTAAGGAATTTTTTAGAGCGCCAAATCCGGGTCGCTACATACTAGCGGGCTTGCCATGCACGCATACAACATGATCTGCTATATCTACATGATACTATTTGTTACATGGAAAAGATAAGCTACCAAATATACAACAACCTTTCTATCTTAACACACCCCCTCAATCACAAAATCGATAAATTGAGATTGTCCTGTAGAGTCCTGAGTTGTTGTATTCCCAGCAGCTTAGTCAGACCATCTGCAAGTTGATCTTGTGATGACACGAAGCTGATTTCCATATCCTTTTGCGCTACTCTTTCATGAACAAAGTGGAAATCAACTTCAATACGCTTCGTCGCATGAAAAACTGGGTTTGCTGACAAATAAGTCATCCCCAGGTTAGCACACCAAAGAACTGGCACCCTGTTTTGGAAAATTCTATGTTCTCATAACAAAGACTGAACCCAAATAATTTCCACGATTGCATTGGTTAACGCTTTATATTCAGATTCTATACTGGATCTTGGAAACATGGCCTATTTCCTTGAGCTCCATGATATAAGGTTTGATTCAAAGAACACATGAAAACCACCAGTAGAGCGTTTATCATCTGAGCATCCAACCCAATCTGCATAAGAGAAAGCGTTGGCTAGTGTTGATTCAGACTTCTTGATGAGGACATCCTTAAAGAGAAAACTAATTTGGATTCCTTTCGTCGCACGTAGACAAATCTGATTTGGATTTGACCTTTCTATCTTATTTCACAAGAAAATCAAACGATATTTCTAAATGATGGCATTGTAGCAAGCGGCTCATTGTAACAAATGACCTAGGTACTGTTGCATGTTGGTTGCTGTAGCAACTGACTTAAAAATGCTTATATAAGGAAGAGTACTCCCTCATATGATGGAGTGTAATGTTGATGTTATGAATGAAGTTGCCATGAAGGCTATAGAGTTGTATCCCTTAACATCCTTGTGAGGATTTTGAGAGTTCTACTCTTTTGTTCTTGTGAATTCATTGAGTTTGCGAGAATCGATCGGTCGAGATCGTCTATGTCATGCTCTAGCTATTGAGCAAGTTGTGTGGTGTGGATTCTTGTGAAGAGTGTGATACGGTTATGGTGGTTGTAATCTTGTGCTTGATACTAGTTTACTTCATTTGTCAAATCATTTGTGTTCTTCAAGTTATCATTGTGATCATTGTGGTACGATCTTGAATCGTATCTCTTCGCTTAAGTTGTCTTTATCGACCGTGTGATCATCATCACCGTAAGATCGGGCCAACCCCAAGGGTTTGCGTGGTCGAATCCATATCATTTGGTGTCAAAGCTCAAGGTGGAACGGTGACAAACTTCAGTTTTATATTTGCTTTTCTTTTAGACTTTTGATTTCAACCTAAAAATTTTGGTGAGTTAGGTTAGGTTTTAACCCATTAGAACCTTGGCTAGCTTGTTGATCCCAAAACTACCTTGTTTTCTTTTGGCTTGAGCTATATCATCCAATTTTCATATCTATTCACTTTCTATTCTTTGTTTGAAAACCTAGATTTGGTCTGGCCACTAGTGGTTTTTTAGGTCTGATTAACTTGCTCTTCATTTATACTCTTTTGTTAACCACATCTATTATTGAGTTGCTATATTTTCTACTTATGTTCTGTGATCAGCAACTAGGCAATTGTTTTCTAGCTTGAATTACTACTTAACTTGATAATAGTCTAGAATTTAGATTGCACTCCTTTGACTAAATCTACCAAGCTCCACATATATTGTTATTTTCTAGGTTGTACTAACCATGTTAGGTGCACCACATCATGGTTCACACCATGGCGATGAAGATGAACTACACTATGGTGGTAACCTTCCCCAACTACTCATGATCAATTGATCACAAAAAATCAATACTTTAAAAGGAGGTACAATGCTTTGGATCAACGCATCCAAGATCTCCACATTGAATTGGGGATCGTATTGCTTTGGTGGAGGAGAATCTAAATGCATGCTTCACAAGTCATGAATGGGC
Organism: Dendrocalamus latiflorus; assembly: GCA_017311315.1. Classification (NCBI taxonomy): domain Eukaryota; kingdom Viridiplantae; phylum Streptophyta; class Magnoliopsida; order Poales; family Poaceae; genus Dendrocalamus; species Dendrocalamus latiflorus. The sequence goes on along the minus strand of CM029622.1, from coordinate 3,922,920 downwards.
TATTGATATTTGTTTTGATACCATTGTGGATTCTCTCTAACGGTTGGAGAGGAACCAAGGGCTACAAAATGAAGCTAGAGCTGTTGCAACCATGTTCTTCTATGACCACAACGTCCACATGTGCAAAACAATCTTGGTGATGATCTTGATGATCGTGGCCTTGATGATATGTATAATGGAGCCTTTGATGGAGACTACCACCATTATGATCCTCAATGTATTATCATCAAAATTGCAATGTGGGTCCTCTTGGGTGTGGTTTATTTGGGTGACATCATGATGGAGGACATCATCGAGAAGATGATGGTTTGAGAAAAATTAAAATTTCCATGTGATCTTTCACTGGCTAAACTAATCCAGAGAAATATCTTCAATGTGTTATGTGTGTTGATTAGATATATGATGGCTAAAACTTCACTAAAGAAAACAAGATTCATGCCGCTTCAACTGAATTCACTGAATATGCTTTGGTCTGGTGGGATCATTTGAATAGAGATAGGAAAAGACCAACCACTTGGGCTCAAATGAAGCAACTAATGAGCGAGAGGTTAGTGCCATCTTATTATGTGAGAACTGTCCATACCAAGTTGCAGTGGCTAAAGCAAGGTGATCTTTCCGTTGATGAGTATTGGAAAGAAATGGAGATGCTTATAATCCATGCAGGAATGCATCAGCCGGAGGAGGCTACCATGACGTTGTTCTTGGAAGGTCTACAGGAAGATATACAAGATCTTGTCGAGATGCACCCATATGCCAACCTCCAAGAGCTATTAAATCAAGCCTTAAGGGCTGAGCAACAAGGCTAGTGGAAATCAAAGGGTAGCCGCACTTATTCAACCCAGTGATATCAACCAAATCAGCAGGATATGGTGGTATTGTCTCATCATCCAATCCAATGATATCAACTAAATCAACACAACCTCTTCAAAAAGAATCTTCCAAGGCGACTAGTTTAATATGTAAAGTTGATAGTAGTGCTATTTCAACTTCTCGAACTAGCTATATTACATGCTTTAAGTGCCATAGAATAGGTCACAAGATGAGTGAGTGCCCCAATAAGCACACCTTGATTATTGATGAATCTAGTGAGTACCACTCAGAGAGTGAAAAATAAGAAGATGGTACTTCTGACCATGAAAACAAAGAAGACACATGTCTCTTTGAGACAGGACATGCACTTTTTGTTAGAAAGGTGCATATAAAAGGATAATAATACTTGGGCACAAATCAGTGGCATAGTATCTTTCACACCCAAGGTAACATAAAAGGCAAGGTAAGAAATATTATGATTGATGTTGGAAGTAGTCATAACCATGCTAGCCTTGATATGGTCAAGAAGTTGGAATTGCCTACATTTAAGAAACCTAAGGCATACCAAGTCGAATGTTTAAATGAGTGTAGAATTATCAAGATGACTCATGGTGCTAAGGATCCATTCTCCCTTGGCGAATACAAAGAGAATGTGATATGTGATGTGATCCCGATGAAAACATGTGACATACTTGTCGTAGGGGTGGCCCCCACCTAAACCCAGCAGGCCTGGTAGGAGATCATAAGGCCCAGAATAGGCCATGTGTAATGACATAACTGCCCCCAGAGGGAATAACCAGATGTAAGGGTATAACTGTAAAAGCACTTCTCATGTGCATATATATATATATGAGCACAAGCCATGGGGAGGACCCAGGCCATTACACTCATCTTCATCACTCTCCACTACCATCTCTCTCTGTTTGGTCTGTAGCCACAACAGTTGGCGCCGTCCGTGGGGAGGACGGAGACAAGCCTGAAGACCGAAGGAAAAGATGGCACCGAAAAAAGCTTCTTCAGCGGCGGCGAAGGGAAAGAAGGTGGTCGGCCCAGAGCACCGTATGAGCACCAGGGCTTCGGCATCGGCAGCGGCGGACGCGGGCGTCGACGCAGGCATGGTGGCCGAAGACGCCGGCGTTCGCGCGGCGACGACCAACCTCGTCACCGGCACCGCGACGATCGCCCCCGGCACCGGCACCGCGGCAACCCGCCCAGCTACCGGCGTCGCGGGGATGGGCCCCGCGGCCGACCCGGCGGTCGAAGACGTCGACGCGGGTGCGGCGACAACCGACCCCGCCGACGCAACGGCCGCCGGCCTCGCCGCCCCCGCGACAACCCTCGCCGGTGCCGCGGACCGGGTGGTCCGAAGTAGCCACGACGGGGCGACCGGCAGCTCGGGACCTCGCGACGCAGTCGTCCCCGCGCCGATCCGCCCGCTGGGAGTACCAGCGACCCCGCCTGCACCGGCGGTGGAAAGTGCCCTGCTGGCGGCTCTCAACGCGTTCCAGCGGGAGCTGGGGGACCTTCGTGGAGCCGTCAGAGATATACAAGAGGCTCGGAGTCAGCCGGCCGCACCAGTAATCGCGTCCGAGCCCACGCCGGAGAGGGCGGACAGTCGCGAAGCCCACACGTCCAGGCGCGTGCCGCTGCGGCGCGTGGATCCGGAGTCCCCGCTCTCGGCGGGGCTGCAGCAGGCGCCATGGCCCGAAGACTTCAAGTTCCCTAGCGCCATCGACTCGTATAAAGGCGACACGGACCCCTGTGAGTTCGTGCGCGTATACGAAACCGCGATCGAAGCCGCGGGCGGAGACGACACCACGAAGGCAAAGGGACTCCCTCTTGCGCTACAAGGAGTGGCGCTCTCTTGGTTTTTTACCATAGAGCCGGGCTCCATCTACGCGTGGGAGCAGCTCCGCGTCCGCCTCCACAATAACTTCCAGGGAAACTACGTCGACCGGGTCGAGGCGGACCAACTCTTCGCCGTGAAGCAAAAACCCTCGGAGAAACTCCGGGATTACTTCAAACGCTTCGCCAAGATTCGATGTCAAGTGAAGGACGTCAACGAGACCACCATCGTCAATGCAGCCATACAGGGCCTTCGTCCGGGCCCGATGGCCGAATACAATGCGCGGAAGCCAATCAAGACGGTGGCGAAGCTCTTCGACAAGATGGAAGAATACGCCAGGGCGGAAGAAGACGCGCGGCGAAGGCAAGGTGACGACTCCGACACTAACCAGGCCGGAGCCTCGGCAAAAACCGAAGATCCACCAAAGGGCGGCTCTTCGAATGGAAAGCGTAAGAAGGAGTCGTCCAGGGACGCGCCCGACCGCAGGGACAACCCGCATAAGGAGTCGTCGGATCAGCCCAAGCGCGGCCAACAAAGGTTGAGGCGGAACCGGTACGTCCTCGACATCGACGGCGGATCCGACGAGGGCGCCCCAGCGGGCCGAGGCGGCCGAGGGCGCCGCGGCCGCGGCCGTGGCAGGGGTCGCGACGATAAGGGTCGCGGAGACTATGACGACCAGCATCAGGGGCTGTGGTGCTTAGTCCACGGCCGCGGCAATCATGATACCCGTAACTGCACCTCCATCGCGGCGCTCCGCGACAGCGTCGCTCGGGACAGGAACCCGGAGGCGCGCCCGCCTGTGGTGGCCCACGTCCAATTCCCATACGAGGCCCCCATGCAGGTACAGGCGCAGGGGATGCAGGTACAGGCGCAGGGAATGCAACCCCAAGAAGGCACCTTGCGGATCCAAGCTCATGTGCAGCAGCCTCGGGAAGGCCTCCTATCGTTGCAGGCCCCAGACGCAACCTACCGTAGGGTCATTAATGTCATATCCGGCGGCTCTGCGCTGGAGTTCACCTCGGCGCGGCAGCAGAAGGCCTACGCGCGAAGACTACATCACGTGGCGGCATATCCAGCGCAAGCACCGCCGGAATGGGCGCGGCACGAGGTTACATTCACACCTGATGACGCCCAAGGTGTGGACTTCCCTCATCAGGACCCCCTGGTCATCCGGGTCACCATCGCGGGGTGTGACGTGGGGCGCGCATTGGTGGACGGGGGTAGTTCCCCGAACGTATTATTTGCGGCGGCCTTCGACCAGATGGGGATTCCTCGAAGCCGCCTGGGGCCCTCGGGAATCCCACTGCAGGGCTTCGGAGGACAGCCCCTGCGGGCGCTGGGCCAGATCGGCCTTCAAGTCTCCTTCGGCCGAAATGACAATATGCGGACCGAAGAGGCCACCTTTGACGTGGTCGACCTCCCGTATCCCTACAATGCCATTCTGGGGCGCCCAATCCTCAACTCCTTCGGCGCGGTACCACATCATGGCTATCTGTGCATGAAAATCCCGGGCCCCAGGACCATCATCACCGTCCGAGGCGACCAGGATATGGCTCGGCGCATCGAGCCAGGCACCAGAGGCCCGCGCCGCGAGACCCAGCGGCGCCCTTAGAGCCGACGTCACAGCGCGGAGGTCCGGGGGGTCATCCACAGGCGCCTGCGCGGGCCCTGCAGACGTCCAACGACTAGAGGCTGCGGCAGCGTCAAGGGTAAACGGTCAGTATATTCACCCCTTGTAGTCGCTCGCCCGCGCAAACGGGGATATAATGAAAGTCGCCGTTTGCCGTTAATTCTTCTTCGTCACATACGAGCACGCGGTGAGGGCGCGCGCCGGCTCGGCCAGCGCGCGCGCCCCCGCAGTATAAACTAAAGACGCACGTTCGCGTGTGCACTCGCCGTTGCCAGGGTGGGCGGGTCTGAGTATAAACCAAAGACGCACGTTCGCGTGTGCACTCGCCGTTGCCAGGGTGGGCGGGTCTGAGTATAAACCAAAGACGCACGTTCGCGTGTGCACTCGCCGTCGCCAAGGTGACGGGACTGAGTATAAACAAAATACGCACCGGGGGGACGCCCTCGCGCGCGCAAGTCTCCGGACTATAAAGAAGACGTAGCGTCGAGCGTAGCTCCGCACGCAATAGTCCACGGACTCTAAAGAAGACGTAGCGTCGAGCCTAGCTCCGCACGCAATAGTCCACGGACTCTAAATAAGACGTAGTGTCGAGCGTAGCTCCGCATGCGCGAGTCTCTGGACTATAAAGAAGACGTAGCGTCGAGCCTAGCTCCGCACGCAATAGTCCACGGACTCTAAAGAAGACGTAGCGTCGAGCCTAGCTCCGCACGCAATAGTCCACGGACTCTAAATAAGACGTAGCGTCGAGCGTAGCTCCGCACGCGCGAGTCTCCGGACTATAAAGAAGACGTAGCGTCGAGCCTAGCTCCGCACGCAATAGTCCACGGACTCTAAATAAGACGTAGCGTCGAGCGTAGCTCCGCACGCGCGAGTCTCCGGACTATAAAGAAGACGTAGCGTCGAGCCTAGCTCCGCACGCAATAGTCCACGGACTCTAAATAAGACGTAGCGTCGAGCGTAGCTCCGCACGCGCGAGTCTCCGGACTATAAAGAAGACGTAGCGTCGAGCCTAGCTCCGCACGCAATAGTCCACGGACTCTAAATAAGACGTAGCGTCGAGCGTAGCTCCGCACGCGCGAGTCTCCGGACTATAAAGAAGACGTAGCGTCGAGCCTAGCTCCGCACGCGATAGTCCACGTACTCTAAATAAGACGTAGCGTCGAGCGTACCTCCGCACGCGCGAGTCTCCGGACTATAAGGAAGACGTAGCGTCGAGCCTAGCTCCGCACGCAATAATCTACGGACTCTAAACAAGACGTAGCGTCGAGCGTAGCTCCGCACGCGCGAGTCTCCGGACTATAAAGAAGACGCAGCGTCGAGCCTAGCTCCGCACGCAATAGTCCACGGACTCTAAATAAGACGTAGCGTCGAGCGTAGCTCCGCACGCGCGAGTCTCCGGACTATAAAGAAGACGTAGCGTCGAGCCTAGCTCCGCACGCGATAGTCCACGGACTCTAAATAAGACGTAGCGTCGAGCGTAGCTCCGCACGCGCGAGTCTCCGGACTATAAACGAAGACGTAGCGTCGAGCCCAGCTCCGCACGCGATAGTCCACGGACTCTAAATAAGACGTAGCGTCGAGCCTAGCTCCGCACGCGTGAGTCTCCGGGCTATAAAGCAAGGCAAATTGCGGAGGTCTACCTCCGCGTACGTCAGTCCGCGGACTGTCCGTTCTAAGGAGCCCTGGCGCAGCTACGTCGCCAACGGCGGCATCAACACACAGCGCACATCTTAAAATGCCAGGAGGCCTGCTTACCCGAAGGATCATATGTACAAAGGTCCGCCAACACCCCGGCCACTCTAAGTCGCTACCCCGCGGGTTCGTCCTTAACACGCGCTAAAGTTGGGGCCTCGCCCGAAGAGGGCCGGCGCGCCCAAAAATCGAGCGAATCTTCCGCCCTTCGCCATCGTCGAAGGCGTCGTCGGGTTGAAAGATCGGCCGCCCGAAGCCGGCCCCAGCAGGGAAGCTGCCCGGGATATAGGTAAAAATCAGCATGCATGCAGAAAGCGTGCGCTTTATTAGCAAAGACAAGGGACAGTACAACGTACGCCTACACTAGGCGCCGCGGCATCAGACCTGCGGGTTCCCGGCGCCTTCGGAGGGCCCAGCGCCGCCATCATCGCGTCGAGCGACCTCGTCCAGAAATTGGCCGAGGCTCCCCGTCCCGTACAGCGTCTTCCGGAGCTCGATCCGTACAGCTTCCGCCCCGACGGGATCCCAGATCCGGCCGTAGAAGGGCCCAAGGGCACAGCGAGCGGAGCGGACGGCGCCGGACATTACTCCGGCCCCGCCGGGCATCTCCAGCTGGGGGTCATTTAACCCGGCGACATGCGTACAGCCGCGGTGCTGGAGGAGCGCGCACACCAGGCAGGCCGAAGTGTACGCGCAGTGGGTGCCGAAGGACGTCGCCGCGTCGCGCGCGACGTCGGCGGCATCCCCGATCCAGCGGAGCGCCCGAGACAGCTCCTCCGGACCGAAGGCGCGTCCCGGCACCTCCGCCACCAGCCCTTGAAGATGGCTCTCCAGCGCTTGGATGGCGCCCCAGGCAACCACCGAGGCGTCGCCCAGCGTCCGGTTACGCTCCGCTAGAGCCAAGGCAAGTTCGCCTTTCTCCTTCTCTAGCGCGCCGACCTGCTCCAGGAGCCCGGCCCGCTCCGCCGCGAACTTTTCATCAGCAGCCGCTGCGGCGGATTCCTGTGCCGACGCAACAAGCCCTTCGGCGTGCGCCCTCGCTTCGGCGCGTTCCGCTTCCAGCTGACGGACGCGGGCGTCCTGGGCAGAGCGGGCGCCAGAGGCTTCGCGCAGCTCCTCCTCGGCGGCTCGCAGCCTATCCTCGAGCGCTTTCTGGCTACGGGCATAGGCCGCTTGCAGAGCCTGCCCCAGCACGAGTGTCTGCAGAAGGGAAAAGACTTAGCGAGCTCAGCTAGGCTCAGGCGTGGTAGCATGAGTACTTACCCTCACCCCAGACACCTCGAAAGCGTCCCCGAGGCGTCCCACGCCGTAGGCTTGCAGCACTTGCGGGTCGACGCTCCTGGCCGCGTCATCCACAATCCCGCGCCACGCCCTCAGCGTCTCCGCAGGGCTCACGGGCTCGGAGGCCCCGGGTTCCGTCGGATGCCCCTCCTCCGGGATGAGCAACGCTGTAAAAAAAGGAGGCGGGTGACCACTCCAAGGCATAAAAATCATACACCAGAGTAATCTCGGCCACCTTACCTTCGGTGGCCGAAGGGATGGTTCCGCTGCGGACGGAAGCCTCCGCGTTCGGGGGGGCCGGTGGCTGCCCCCGCGCGGTGGACGGCGTTGTCGGGAGGCCGGAAGGTGCGTATGCCGCAGGGCCCCCGGCGCTCACGCTGGCGTCCCACAGGCTTCTGATGCCCGTGGCCACGACAAATCCCCGCGGTGTCCGGTGGAGCTCCGGCCGCACGCATGGCCGTTTGGCCGGGGCGGCCAGCAGCGCCACCGCCCCCGCAGCCGTGGCTGGAGAGGACCCCGCGGCTGCCGCGCCCGGAGGCGAAGGTTCCATGGCGGCAGTCGCCGAAGGGGGCACCTCAGTCCCCGCTGCTGTCGGCAAGGACAGCGCGGCTACGGGCGCCCCCGCGGAGGGCGCCTCCGGCACCGCAGCGGCCACCGCCCAGGCCTCCATCTCGGCGACTTCGGCGGGTGGTGAGGCTTCCCCCCTCCGGCCGCCTGCGGCAAACCCACCGTCCGGGACGCCTGCCGAAGACACCTCACCTTGGGCGCCTGCGCCATCCACGCCCGAATCGGCGTACCTCGCAGAGTCTGACTCCGCGTCCGCCGCGTCCTCGGAAACATTAGCAGCAGGCGCGGCAGGTGCCCCGCTGCGGCCCCTCTTCCGAGACGAGGTCTTCTTCTTCGCTCCACCATCGGCTGGAGCGACACGGTCCGGTGCGGCAAGGCCCAGGACCTCGCACACGCGGTTTACTCGCCCCAGCCCCGCCTTGGCGATAGCGGACGCGCGCTGCTCGTGCTCCCTAGTGGTGTACGGACCCAGGAACACGCGCACGGCTTGCTCCGCCTCCTCCAAAGGAATCCCTGGAGCAAAGGAGAACAGCATCAGCATACAACGTATTTCGCGCCAGCAAAAGGAGGAGCGCAGTCGAGGCTTACGGGGACCGGGCGGCGCTGGTAGCAAGCAAACCCACGGCGAAACATTGTCATCTCGACGCCTCTCGGCGGCAAGATGCCAGTCGTACGCAAGCGGGGCCACGCCGTACATCACATACTCTTCGGCAAGGTCACGCATATTAAAGCGGGCGGCCATGCCTACGAGCCGTTTGACCCTCCGCTTGTCATCATCATCGAGCGTTCGGTCGGGCGAAAGCTTGAACGCGATCGGTCGGCCTGTACACGCGAGGCCGCTCCCGCTCTCCACACGGTGGTAGAACCACCGCTTCATCCACGAGGACTCCCACTTCCCGCGAGTTGAGTTCGCAGGGAAAAGCTTCTTGCAAGACGAGCGGAGAGTAAAAGAGACGCTGCCAAAGCTCGACAGCGTCCTGCCCCTTCGGCCCTTCGGCTGGCATCGCGCCTCGTGGAGATAGGCGAACAGCGACGCGCTGGGCCAGCACGCCCCCAAGCGCAAGGCCCAGCTGTACACCGCGAGCCGGGCCACGGCGTTTGGAGTCAGTTGCGCCAGCTCCAGCCCGAAGGTCCGCAGTACGTCACCCACCACGCTCGCCGTTGGGATCCGGAGCCCCGCGTCGAAAAAGGCAACAAACACGATCGCCTCCGACCCCTCGGGGTGCGGTTTCGTCTCGTCGCTGGCGGGCAATCGTACGTCGTGGCGCCCGGACAGCTTCCCCGCGCGCAAGAGCCCTTGGATTGTCTTCTTGGTCACGAGCGAGGGGCCTAGCTCGCCGGAAAACGTGCCTTCCTCCGCCGCCAGCCGCTCCTGGTCAGCCGCCGCCGGGTCGCGCTCTTCGAGCGCGTATTTTACCTCCAACGACGAGGATCGCCGGCGAATGTCAGGGCCACCAACCGCCTGGCCGCGCTCGCTGCTGGAGGCCATCGCTTCCCACGACGAGACTAGTACGGCGAAGATGGCGCGAAGGTGGAGAAGGCCGAGAAAACAGGAAAAAGGGCGCAAGGGTGCGGGGCGCTATTACGGGGGGCTATTTCAAGCCGCCTCGCCCGTACCGCCGCTACTGAAGCGTCGCAACGATCCGCGTGCAGGATGCAACCGCAGCGGCATAAAGGCCGGCCCCGCACGCTTCCCCGTAATCGAAAGTGAGGGGTCGCGGAGGTCCGTGCACGGGGCGCGACCGCAGTCGTACAAGCCCCCATACGGCGCAACACCCCACGGGCGCCACTCGCGGCACGCCCCGTGTCCCCCTTGCATAGGGAAGGCGCGAACGGCTGCAAATACGCAACCGTCCACATCCCGCCGCCCAGCAGTCATAGGATGCCGCGTGCCCCGGGCGCGTCGGGTCGCACGGTACGGGAACCTAACCCTGTCAGGCTAGGGACCGGCGTGATTCAAGGAACCTGTATAACCCAAGGACGCATCAAAAGAAGCCCAAGTCGCGTGCGCGTCTACTTCGACTAGGCGCCAGCTTTGCTGCCACCCGTTCGATGGGAAGGCGACGGAGCGCGCGCGTCTACTTCGACTAGGCGCCAGCTTCGCTGCCACCCGTTCGAAGGGTAGGGGACGGAGCGCGCGCGCCTATTTCGACTAGGCGCCAGCTTCGCTGCCACCCGTTCGATGGGAAGGCGACGGAGCGCGCGCGTCTACTTCGACTAGGCGCCAGCTTCGCTGCCACCCGTTCGATGGGAAGGCGACGGAGCGCGCGCGCCTACTTCGACTAGGCGTCAGCTTCGCTGCCACCCGTTCGATGGGAAGCGGACGGAGCGCGCGCGTCTATTTCGACTAGGCGCCAGCTTCGCTGCCACCCGTTCGATTGGAAGGCGACGGAGCGCGCGCGTCTACTTCGACTAGGCGCCAGCTTCGCTGCCACCCGTTCGATGGGAAGGCGACGGAGCGCGCGCGTCTACTTCGACTAGGTGCCAGCTTCGCTGCCACCCGTTCGAAGGGTAGGGGATGGAGCGCACGCGCCTACTTCGACTAGGCGCCAGCTTCGCTGCCACCCGTTCGATGGGAAGGCGACGGAGCGCGCGCCTATTTTGACTAGGCGCCAGCTTCGCTGCCACCCGTTCGATGGGGAGGCGACGGAGCGCGCGCGTCTACTTCGACTAGGCGCCAGCTTCGCTGCCACCCGTTCGAAGGGTAGGGGACGGAGCGCGCGCGCCTACTTCGACTAAGCGCCAGCTTCGCTGCCACCCGTTCGATGGGAAGGCGACGGAGCGCGCGCGCCTACTTCGACTAGGCGCCAGCTTCGCTGCCACCCGCTCGAAGGGTAGGGGACGGAGCGCGCGCGCCTATTTCGACTAGGTGCCAGCTTCGCTGCCACTCGTTCGATGGGAAGGCGACGGAGCGCGCGCGTCTACTTCGACTAGGCGCCAGCTTCGCTGCCACCCGTTCGATGGGAAGGCGACGGAGCGTGCGCGTCTACTTCGACTAGGCGCCAGCTTCGCTGCCACCCGTTCGAAGGGTAGGCGACGGAGCGCGCGTGTCTACTTCGACTAAGCGCCAGCTTCGCTGCCACCCGTTCGATGGGAAGGCGACGGAGCGCGCGCGCCTACTTCGACTAGGCGCCAGCTTCGCTGCCACCCGTTCGAAGGGTAGGGGACGGAGCGCGCGCGCCTACTTCAACTAAGCGACAGCTTCGCTGCCACCCTTCGCTGCCACCCGTTCGATGGGTAGGGGACGGAGCGCGCGCGTCTACTTCGACTAGGCGCCAGCTTCGCTGCCACCCGTTCGAAGGGTAGGGGACGGAGCGCGCGCGTCAACTTCGACTAGGCGCCAGCTTCGCTGCCACCCGTTCGATGGGAAGGCGACGGAGCGCGCGCGTCAACTTCGACTAGGCGCCAGCTTCGCTGCCACCTGTTCGATGGGAAGGCGACGGAGCGCGCGCGCCTACTTCGACTAGGCGCCAGCTTCGCTGCCACCCGTTCGAAGGGTAGGGGACGGAGCGCACGCGTCTACTTCGACTAGGCGCCAGCTTCGCTGCCACCCGTTCGAAGGATAGGGGACGGAGCGCGCGCGCCTACTTCGACTAAGCGCCAGCTTCGCTGCCACCCGTTCGATGGGAAGGCGACGGAGCGCGCGTCTACTTCGACTAGGCGCCAGCTTCGCTGCCACCCGTTCGATGGGAAGGCGACGGAGCGCGCGCGCCTACTTCGACTAGGCGCCAGCTTCGCTACCACCCGTTCGATGGGAAGCGGACGGAGCGCGCGCGTCTAGTTCGACTAGGCGCCAGCTTCGCTGCCACCCGTTCGATGGGAAGGCGACGGAGCGCGCGCGTCTACTTCGACTAGGCGCCAGCTTCGCTGCCACCCGTTCGAAGGGTAGGGGACGGAGCGCGCGCGCCTATTTCGACTAGGCGCCAGCTTCGCTGCCACCCGTTCGATGAGAAGGCGACGGAGCGCGCGCGTCTACTTCGACTAGGCGCCAGCTTCGCTGCCACCCGTTCGATGGGAAGGCGACGGAGCGTGCGCGTCTACTTCGACTGGGCGCCAGCTTCGCTGCCACCTGTTCGAAGGGTGGGGGATGGAGCGCGCGCGCCTACTTCGACTAGGCGCCAGCTTCGCTGCCACCCGTTCGAAGGGTAGGGGACGGAGCGCGCGCGTCTACTTCGACTAGGCGCCAGCTTCGCTGCCACCCGTTCGAAGGGTAGGGGACGGAGCGCGCGCGCCTACTTCGACTAAGCGCCAGCTTCGCTGCCACCCGTTCGATGGGGAGGCGACGGAGCGCGCGCGTCTACTTCGACTAGGCGCCAGCTTCGCTGCCACCCGTTCGAAGGGTAGGGGACGGAGCGCGCGCGCCTACTTCGACTAGGCGCCAGCTTCGCTGCCACCCGTTCGAAGGGTAGGGGACGGTGCGCGTGCGCCTACTTCAACTAAGCGACAGCTTCGCTGCCACCCGTTCGATGGGAAGGCGACGGAGCGCGCGCGTCTACTTCGACTAGGCGCCAGCTTCGCTGCCACCCGTTCGAAGGGTAGGGGACGGAGCGCGCGCGCCTACTTCGACTAAGCGCCAGCTTCGCTGCCACCCGTTCGATGGGAAGGCGACGGAGCGCGCGTCTACTTCGACTAGGCGCCAGCTTCGCTGCCACCCGTTCGATGGGAAGGCGACGGAGCGCGCGCGCCTACTTCGACTAGGCGCCAGCTTCGCTGCCACCCGTTCGAAGGGTAGGGGACGGAGCGCGCGCGTCTACTTCGACTAGGCGCCAGCTTCGCTGCCACCCGTTCGAAGGGTAGGGGACGGAGCGCGCGCGCCTACTTCGACTAAGCGCCAGCTTCGCTGCCACCCGTTCGATGGGAAGGCGACGGAGCGCGCGCGCCTACTTCGACTAAACGCCAGCTTCGCTGCCACCCGTTCGAAGGGTAGGGGACGGAGCGCGCGCGCCTACTTCGACTAGGCGCCAGCTTCGCTGCCACCCGTTCGATGGGAAGGCGACGGAGCGCGCGCGTCTACTTCGACTAGGCGCCAGCTTCGCTGCCACCCGTTCGATGGGAAGGCGACGGAGCGTGCGCGTCTACTTCGACTAGGCGCCAGCTTCGCTGCCACCCGTTCGAAGGGTAGGGGACGGAGCGCGCGTGCCTACTTCGACTAAGCGCCAGCTTCGCTGCCACCCGTTCGATGGGAAGGCGACGGAGCGCGCGCGTCTACTTCGACTAGGCGCCAGCTTCGCTGCCACCCGTTCGAAGGGTAGGGGACGGAGCGCGCGCGCCTACTTCAACTAGGCGCCAGCTTCGCTGCCACCCGTTCGAAGGGTCGGGGACGGAGCGCGCGCCTACTTCGACTAAGCGACAGCTTCGCTGCCACCCGTTCGATGGGAAGGCGACGAAGCGCGCGCGTCTACTTCGACTAGGCGCCAGCTTCGCTGCCACCCGTTCGAAGGGTAGGGGACGGAGCGCGCGCGCCTACTTCAACTAAGCGCCAGCTTCGCTGCCACCCGTTCGATGGGAAGGCGACGGAGCGCGCGCGTCTACTTCGACTAGGCGCCAGCTTCGCTGCCACCCGTTCGATGGGAAGGCGACGGAGCGCGCGCGCCTACTTCGACTAGGCGCCAGCTTCGCTGCCACCCGTTCGAAGGGTAGGGGACGGAGCGCACGCGTCTACTTCGACTAGGCGCCAGCTTCGCTGTCACCCGTTCGAAGGATAGGGGACGGAGCGCGCGCGCCTACTTCGACTAAGCGCCAGCTTCGCAGCCACCCGTTCGATGGGAAGGCGACGGAGCGCGCGCGTCTACTTCGACTAGGCGCCAGCTTCGCTGCCACCCGTTAGATGGGAAGGCGACGGAGCGCGCGCGCCTACTTCGACTAGGCGCCAGCTTCACTACCACCCGTTCGATGGGAAGCGGACGGAGCGCGCGCGTCTATTTCGACTAGGCGCCAGCTTCGCTGCCACCCGTTCGATGGGAAGGCGACGGAGCGCGCGCGTCTACTTCGACTAGGCACCAGCTTCGCTGCCACCCGTTCGAAGGGTAGGGGACGGAGCGCGCGCGTCTACTTCGACTAGGCGCCAGCTTCGCTGCCACCCGTTCGAAGGGTAGGGGACGGAGCGCGCGCGCCTACTTCGACTAAGCGCCAGCTTCGCTGCCACCCGTTCGATGGGGAGGCGACGGAGCGCGCGCGTCTACTTCGACTAGGCGCCAGCTTCGCTGCCACCCGTTCGAAGGGTAGGGGACGGAGCGCGCGCGCCTACTTCGACTAGGCGCCAGCTTCGCTGCCACCCGTTCGAAGGGTAGGGGACGGTGCGCGTGCGCCTACTTCAACTAAGCGACAGCTTCGCTGCCACCCGTTCGATGGGAAGGCGACGGAGCGCGCGCGTCTACTTCGACTAGGCGCCAGCTTCGCTGCCACCCGTTCGAAGGGTAGGGGACGGAGCGCGCGCGCCTACTTCGACTAAGCGCCAGCTTCGCTGCCACCCGTTCGATGGGAAGGCGACGGAGCGCGCGTCTACTTCGACTAGGCGCCAGCTTCGCTGCCACCCGTTCGATGGGAAGGCGACGGAGCGCGCGCGCCTACTTCGACTAGGCGCCAGCTTCGCTGCCACCCGTTCGAAGGGTAGGGGACGGAGCGCGCGCGTCTACTTCGACTAGGCGCCAGCTTCGCTGCCACCCGTTCGAAGGGTAGGGGACGGAGCGCGCGCGCCTACTTCGACTAAGCGCCAGCTTCGCTGCCACCCGTTCGATGGGAAGGCGACGGAGCGCGCGCGCCTACTTCGACTAAACGCCAGCTTCGCTGCCACCCGTTCGAAGGGTAGGGGACGGAGCGCGCGCGCCTACTTCGACTAGGCGCCAGCTTCGCTGCCACCCGTTCGATGGGAAGGCGACGGAGCGCGCGCGTCTACTTCGACTAGGCGCCAGCTTCGCTGCCACCCGTTCGATGGGAAGGCGACGGAGCGTGCGCGTCTACTTCGACTAGGCGCCAGCTTCGCTGCCACCCGTTCGAAGGGTAGGGGACGGAGCGCGCGTGCCTACTTCGACTAAGCGCCAGCTTCGCTGCCACCCGTTCGATGGGAAGGCGACGGAGCGCGCGCGTCTACTTCGACTAGGCGCCAGCTTCGCTGCCACCCGTTCGAAGGGTAGGGGACGGAGCGCGCGCGCCTACTTCAACTAGGCGCCAGCTTCGCTGCCACCCGTTCGAAGGGTCGGGGACGGAGCGCGCGCCTACTTCGACTAAGCGACAGCTTCGCTGCCACCCGTTCGATGGGAAGGCGACGAAGCGCGCGCGTCTACTTCGACTAGGCGCCAGCTTCGCTGCCACCCGTTCGAAGGGTAGGGGACGGAGCGCGCGCGCCTACTTCAACTAAGCGCCAGCTTCGCTGCCACCCGTTCGATGGGAATGCGACGGAGCGCGCGCGTCTACTTCGACTAGGCGCCAGCTTCGCTGCCACCCGTTCGATGGGAAGGCGACGGAGCGCGCGCGCCTACTTCGACTAGGCGCCAGCTTCGCTGCCACCCGTTCGAAGGGTAGGGGACGGAGCGCACGCGTCTACTTCGACTAGGCGCCAGCTTCGCTGTCACCCGTTCGAAGGATAGGGGACGGAGCGCGCGCGCCTACTTCGACTAAGCGCCAGCTTCGCAGCCACCCGTTCGATGGGAAGGCGACGGAGCGCGCGCGTCTACTTCGACTAGGCGCCAGCTTCGCTGCCACCCGTTAGATGGGAAGGCGACGGAGCGCGCGCGCCTACTTCGACTAGGCGCCAGCTTCACTACCACCCGTTCGATGGGAAGCGGACGGAGCGCGCGCGTCTATTTCGACTAGGCGCCAGCTTCGCTGCCACCCGTTCGATGGGAAGGCGACGGATCGCGCGCGTCTACTTCGACTAGGCACCAGCTTCGCTGCCACCCGTTCGAAGGGTAGGGGACGGAGCGCGCGCGCCTACTTCGACTAAGCGCCAGCTTCGCTGCCACCCGTTCGAAGGGTAGGGGACGGAGCGCGCGCGGCTACTTCGACTAGGCGCCAGCTTCGCTGCCACCCGTTCGAAGGGTAGGGGACGGAGCGCGCGCGCCTACTTCGACTACGCGCCAGCTTCGCTGACGGGTGTCTTGTCCTGCGAAATCTGCCTCGTTTTCCTTAATAGGCCACCTACTGTGCATCAACATACAAGGTAATGCCGGTGGGCTCCCTCAGGAACACCCATTGTAGGTAGGCCTGTTAAGAAAAACAGGGCAGACCTCGCCGTCGCCCACGGCAGCGCGGTGCGGGGCCAGGAAGCGCAGCAGGCTGCCGATAACCGGCGCTGATCAAGCTCCTAGGAAAAATAGGCCTCCTTCTGTGCATCAACATTCCTCAAGCCGCTCAACATCACCCAGGAATGTTGATGCACGGCAGGGGCCCATTTCAGGGGAGCAGCTTCTATCACAATATACGCAGGAGCAACGCCTTAGCAGCGCCATATATATACCCCAGCCAGCAGGGGAGCCAACCGGCGGAAGTCCAACCACCGGAACTCCAACCACAGGAAGTCCGCCGCCATATTAATGGTCACGACGCCTCAACGCCCGCACCACGCCAAGCACGCTGCACCACGTGGACGCCCGGAAGTCCAAGCGTCGCAGCAGCGCGCACGTCTGTTTCGGCCGCAGCACAGCCCCGGGTCGAATACTGGACAGGCTCACAGGCCGCGGGACGGAGGGGGCCAAAGGACTCGACGACATGGCTTCGGCCTTGTGAAGCCCTTTACCATGAGAGGCTCCTGTCGTAGGGGTGGCCCCCACCTAAACCCAGCAGGCCTGGTAGGAGATCATAAGGCCCAGAATAGGCCATGTGTAATGACATAACTGCCCCCAGAGGGAATAACCAGATGTAAGGGTATAACTGTAAAAGCACTTCTCATGTGCATATATATATATGAGCACAAGCCATGGGGAGGACCCAGGCCATTACACTCATCTTCATCACTCTCCACTACCATCTCTCTCTGTTTGGTCTGTAGCCACAACAATACTATTGGTGCATCCATGACAATATGATAGAGGCTCAATCCATCATGGTAAAACCAATCAATACACATGCATTCTTTAGGGCAAGAGCTACACTTTGATTCCAATATCTCCAAAAGATTTATTTGTAACACATTCATATAGTGAGAGTGATAAAAAGAAAAATAGAGTGAGCCACAAAAATGTGAGAGAAAACTCCATAGTCAAACATATCCTATTAAAGAGCTTGCACAAAAAGAGTGAAGTACATGCTAGGTGTGAGAAAAACTAATACTTCACAATTTGTTTCCAACATTGTCTATGATAATGTGCATGCCAACGCATGAAAGGAGACACAACAACTTTCTCTACCATCATTGTGTGGAACAGGGAAGAAACTTGGCAACAAGCTGAAGCCGAGGATGACTTTTTTCAAGGGAGAGGAGATGATGAGGGTATCCCTAAAGAGAAAACCAATTTGGATTCCTTTCATTGCACACAGACAAATTCAATTTGCACTTGACCTTTCTATCTTGTTTCACAAGAAAACCAAATGGTATTATTAAACATAGGCACTGCAGTATGCAATGTACTATAGCAAACGACCTAGGTACTGTTGCATGTTGGTTACTGTAGCAACCAACTTAAAAAGGCATATACAAGGGATAGTACTTCCTCATGTAATGGTGTGTAATGTTGATGTTATGAATGATGTTGCCATGAAGGCTATAGGGTTGTATCCCTTAATATTCTTGTGAGGATTTTGAGAGTTCTACTATTTTTTTCTCATGAATTCAGGGAGTTTATGAGAATCAATCGGTTGAGATCGTCTACTTCATGCTCTTGCCGTTGAGCATGTTGTGTGGTGTGGATTCTTGTGAAGAGTGTGATATGGTTGTGGTGGTTGTAATCTTGTACTTGACACTAGTTTACTTCCTTTATTAAATCATATTGCATCCTTCAAGTTACCCTTGTGATCGTGGAGGTACGACCTTGAATCGTATTGCTTTGGTTGAGTTATCCTCATGGACCGTGTGATCATAATTACCGTAAGATCGGGCCAACCCCAATGGTTTGTGTGGTTAAATCCATATCACTTCTGGATCTTCAACCGAACTCCTAAAGTTTGCTTGAGATATCACAAAACTCTCTTAACAACTATCTAGTGCAGAATAGTGGGAGATTGCAAAAACTGCCACACTTTGATAACTGAATATGATATATCTAGTTGAGTCAGTGTTAAATATTGCAAAGCTCCAACTATACTTCTGTACCTCATTGTCTTAGCCGCATAAAGCACATTTTCTTCTATTCTTGGTAGCTTGTATTATGTCGACATTGGTGAGGCAACAAGTTTACACTTCTCCATCCCAACTCGAGATAATAATTCTAAAGTATACTTGGCTTGTGACAAAACTGCACCTAAACTGGACCTCTTAATCGTAGTATCCAACAAGTAATGAAGATCACCTAGATCCTTCAAAGCAAACTGGGTTTGCAATGCTTGTATAAGCTCCTTCACTACATGATCCGAAGATCCTGTGACTATAATATCATCCACATAAAATTTTCGTATATATAACCTTCCCTCCATGGTTATAGATAAACATTGAGGTATCAGCACGAGATGGTATGCAACCTAGTTCATGCAATTTAGAGCTTAGCCTCGAATACCATGTCCGATGTAATTGCTTCAAATTTTATAATGCCTTGTCAAGTTTGCATATGTAGTTTGGAACTGTAGATGTTCGTACTCAGGGTGCTGCTTCATGAACACATCCTCTTCTAGAATGCCATGCAGAAACACATTCTGTATATCCAACTATCGCAAACACCAATAATGACAAGAGATAGCAATTGGCAATATGAGTCGGATTTTAGTCGCTTTTCACAACTAGACTGAAAGTATCCTCATAATCAATACTATATCTCTGTTTGAATCCCTTCGTCACTAAGCGAGCTTTGTGCCGATCAATTGTTCCATTTGCCTTCTTCTTCAATCTAAACACCCACTAGCAGTCTATGATGTTGCGGCCATGATCAGGAGGGCCAAGATGCCAAGTCTTGTTCTTCAATAGAGCAGTAAACTCTTAGTCCATTGCATTTTCCAGCATGGTTCCTCCAAGGCTTCGACATGCGATGTTGGCTTCACGATGGCTTCAACATGCAACTGGGATAGCTCTAATACCACTTGTTAGGGATATAGCTCACACAAGAAGCAAGGGACAGAGGAAAATACATATAACAAAGGGTTAGTAATTCACAAACTCTCATACTACATTTCATTCATTAAGGTTACATTACAAAGCTACGTACACTGTCTATTTATAGACATACAAGCTGAAATCACTAACCAACACTACTACAAAATTGGCCATCATAGACGGTTCGGAACAGTCACCACAGACGATTTTCCAAACCGTCTGTATTTATGTGTCAGTGATAATCAAAGGTTCTCACAGACGGTTTGTGGGCCGTCTGTGATAAAGACAACACAGACGGTTTGTAACTAGAACCGTTTGTGAAGAAAACTATTATAGACGGCTCGAACCAAAAACCGTCTGTGATATCCACACATCACAGACGGTTCTAGTTACCAACCGTATGTGATACCTACACATCACAGACAGTTCTAGTTACTAACCGTCTGTGATTGGCGAGTATCACAGACGGTTAGTATATAGAACTGTCTATGATAGTCCTTCGTAGACGGTTTATACCACAAACCGTCTGTGATAGTTCACTATATATCTTAAATTTTTTTTGGCTATAGCCTCAAGAAATAATGTTACCCATACCCTTTGAAAGCAAGCAAATACAGAGGTATGCACAACAGCATATTCTATTACAGGATAACAAACTAACGAACCCTTTATGGCACGACGGTGAGGCTGAACAAGACACACTTATGACACTTACAACAAGAGTGTGTTGTCCAGCCTACCGTGGTGCCACAACGGAGGTGCTAGCTCACGACAGTAGTCGGCATCACCGAGGAATAAGCAAATACATAGGCAAGCACAACAACACATTCTATTACAGGATAACAAGCTAACAAACCCTTCGTGGCACGACGGTGAGGATGAACAAGACACACTTACGACAAGAGTGTGTTATCCATCCTACCGTGGTGCCACAACGGAGGCGCTAGCTCACAGCAGTAGTCGGTGTCGTCGAGGAACAAGCAAATACAGAGGCAAGCACAACAACATTCTATTATAGGATAACAAGCTAACGAGCCCTTCGTGGCATGACAGTGAGGCTGAACAAGACACACTTACAACACTTACGACAAGAGTGTGTTACCCAGCCTACTGTGGTGCCACAACGGAGGCACTAGCTCACAACGGAGGGGAGGATGCAGGAAGCTAGCTAGAGGATGAACTCACGCGTGACTATATACCGGTGGGAAGGTAGATGGGGAGTAAAGGACCGAGCGGTGGGAAGGTAGATGGGGAGTTATTAATAAGGGCCGAGCAGTGGAAGGAACTGGTGCCTGTCATTCGATGTGGAGAGAATGGACGAGTGAGATCGAAATCCTGGGGTATACGCCACGGATCGGTGACGTGTTATTATCAGAGACGGTTTGTTATATGAACCGTCTGTGATAATGAAAATGAGAGATGGTTTGTTATACGAACCGTTTGTGATAATGTACATATCAGAGACGGTTTGGAATACGAGCCATCTGTGATAAGTCAATATCAGAGACGGTTTGGAATACGAACCGTCTGTGATATTAATATCAAAGACGGTTTGGTATACGAACCGTCTGTGATAACCCTTTAAAATGCGCGCCCTAATCCAGCTCTTCTACACTATGAGATCCTCTCCCTCATATTCTTCACCAGATTGCTCAATAATGACATCTAATATTCTTTTGATCTCCTTCTTCTCATCTATCCATCATGAGTTGTCCGGCCGCAACCTTTCACATGTGGCTAGCAATTTACTTCTGGAGTAGCTTCTCCGCTCACGCCCTGCTCTCCTTCCTCGACTCGCTTCCATCCGTTAGCTGGACCTCATCATCCGCTGTCGACGGAGGTGTCTTGTTGCCGCTCAAGAAAGGGAAACCGCCCTCAGCCTCGTTCTTCTCCGCAATGTGCACAAAGCGGAGGAAGCTCTTGCGCCAGTGGAGAGACACATGGATAACCCTGCCGATCAAGCAGACTCTTTTGTAGTAGTGCGAGTGCATTCAACCGACTCGAGCATACAACTAGCTAACTTTCTTGCCATGTACAACAAACAAAATTAGCTCATGCTTATCTAGACACTTACTAAGCACTAGTTAGGCTACTTAGTTAATTTGACCTTTTACTTGCTCACAACTTTTACAGCTCACTAAAATTTTTACTAGAAAAAGCATGTCGGCATCTCCTCCCTGCCGCCTTGCTGCATGCATGTCCAGTCCACAGCCAACTCAAATCAACTAGAACCTTTCCATATGTTGGTTTCTCCCAGGCGTGTTTTATCCAACACATGCAGGTTATCTCTAGTCTAATATAACTTGACCTTCTCTACTCAAGAAAATAAATTAAATATCCAATCAACTCCTCCTTTAATTTATTTTCTGGAGAAATCTTTCTCTGCAGCAGTAAACTCTGTAAACAAAACCTTTATGAAAATATCTTCTAGATGAAATTTTATCGCCAACAATGTTAGCTATATATCCTTTTCTACTCCTCTCGATTGAGCTCTCTTGATGTAACTTTCTTCCGTAGACATATCTTTTCCCTTTTTCTTCTTTGTGATTTCTCTCAACATGCAAAATCTTTTTACCCTCCAATTTATTTATTGATCTCCAAACTTTTATCTTACCAATCTTGTGGGTCTTATCCTTGACTAAGTTAACTAGATTCTTGCACTTCATAATTTCTTAAACTATCGAGAATCTGCTCGACACAAAAACTTCTGCCATGCTACTAAGATATCTTGAAGGTAACTCCGGCATAATTAATTGCTCACTAGCACTTAGGCTAGAACTTGATCTCAATCTTGGTTTCGAATGTAAGCTTGATGTGTGTTTACTTCTAGCATCATCACACTTTTCCTTTTGAATACTTGAAACATTTGGTTGTCCTGATGAGATAATCATCTTCAGTATACTGGAGTTATCGACAACCTCGCTTCGTAAAGCCAATTGAGTTGGATAATTCATCTTCAACGGAAAATTCCTGTTTTTATCATATCTGCCTAGGCAATAAGGTAATTTCCATTTTTATGGTCAATTATCTTGCAAGAAGAATCTTTAAAATGAAGCACGTACGCATGTTCTAGCAGTTGCCTAATACTTAGCAAATTCTGCTTTATATCAGGTACTAATAGGACATCACGAATAAACTTTTGACCGTCTTACGTTTGGGCAGGTACACTCCCCTTTCCTACAACTACTCAATCTTCAACTGGCCTGTCTACAATTACCTACTACATGGTAGGTCTATCTGATGAGATGGTTAGAACGTGCATTTATTCCTACTAACCGCACACGATCTCTCTTTGGCAACAACCACTACACGACGAACAGGCCACCATGTCTCTCTAATAGTAACTTTTGCCAGATGGTTATCTCCCAAAACGTTGAGACGTCTTTTGTCGCAGGACAACGGCCGTCGCTTTGTCAACTATATAAAGGTTAACACCAGGGGAAATAGATCGAATCACATTGGATCAGGAGATAGTGCTAGGCATTTCTTATTACTCTCAGTTGTAATCAATTTCTCTAAGCAATAGCCCGAACTTGTATAAAAATTCCTATGTCTCTACTCTGCATGTTCATACACCAAATCTTCTAGAGTTTTCCTGAATCCAAATAAATCATACGTAAGATTGATATTAAAACATCGACAGTTGGCACCGTCCATGGGGATATTCTTCCAAGATTCTGGCAATTTCCTCGTTGGCAAGTTCTCTTTCTTCTGATGTCCTCATGGCAGGAGAGTGGAACGAGGAGAACTGGTTCGACTTGGGCGACTACGCTGGTATCGACATGGATGCCTGCTACGATTTTGAGCAAATAATGCTATCCTCTGATGGTGAGGATATCTCTAGAGATCCATCCTAAGATCTTAGAGACTGCACCCCCGAAAAGGCTGAGGAGGGATCCTTATCCTGCACAACAGTACGCCGATAGGAGGAACTAGTTTCCCCAAATGGCAAGGGTCAATTCGACCACCAACAGGACTCGCAACATGACAATGGGCTTGCCCCCAAGTGTTCGAGTCCCCCAGCGACTGCTTGAGCAGTTTCAGTGAGCCCTGGAATCTGTAATTTCGGGAATTCATCATCAACTGATGGTCGTAACTCTCTGTTGGAACCTACAAATAGAGTGGGTGGGCTCCCTGCAAGTTTGTGCATCCCTTCACAGAAAACTGATCCAACCAGAGATAGTTATAACCTAGAATTCCCCTTCCTAGGATACGAGAAGTTCACATTTGAACTCTGAGCAGTGCGCTAGCCACCGCAATTTTGACCAATAAACCTAAAAAATTTGATGGGTCTCAAAATCCCATCGAGTTCATTTAGATTTACACGATCACGATTTGAGTAGCTAGAGGAGGAGAGCATGTTATGGCGAACTACCTACTGACTGTGCTCAAGGGATTTACTCAATTGTGGTTACTCAATCAACTATCCAAGTCAATCCACTCGTGGCAGCATTTCTACAACCTTATGTTGGCCAACTTCCAGGGCACGTACCATCACCCTGGAAAAGAGGATGACCTATACCGGATGTGACAGAACAGCGATGAGACCCTGCGACAATTCATCAGATGCTTTAGTCAGCTTTGTAATTCAGTTCCAGAGGTCTCTGATGCTTTTGTCATCAGAGCATTCAAGCAGGATGTCCTCAATAGGAGGTTCACAGAGGACATCGCCATGCATCCTTTGACCACGTCGCCGAGCTCTTTGAGATGCTGACCATTATACGACTACTGCTGAAGTGGTTGAATGGACTAAAACCATTGGTCAGCTCAATCGAAGTTCTAAAGAGGAAGGTGAAGGCAGTAAGAGGAGGAAGAAGGCAAGGAAATCTAAGAATAAGGCCAAAGGTTAGAAGCCTCACGCCAAAAGTTCGAAGGAAGTCTTGGCCGTAGGTGATAAAGAGCCACGGAATCCCAAGAAATACTCTAACCAGGGCAAAGGCAAAGCACTTATATAGAAAGACAACAAGCCTAGGTGGTGCCTTTTCCAAAAGAGGGAAAGGCACGACCTTCACAATTGCTGATTTTTATGACCAAAACTCGAGGATTACTACTCCGGCTAAGGGCCATTCCCTACACTCGAGGAGTCACGACAAACGAGAGTCCAGAAGCAATCAGAAGATGATGAGGAAATGCCATTTCAGAATTCGAAGCACACCGTCGAGCACATCTATGGAGTATCTTCGGCATACGAGTCAAAACAACAATATAAAGCTGTCAAGCATGAGGTAAACTCCAACGGAGGTAAACTCTATTGACCCTCTCCTTGTCAATTATATTCCGAAGTGATCAGAAGTTACTATCTCTTTTGTGAAAATCGACTGTCCAACCCCTTTAACTCAACCCGACCAGTTTTTGATTGTGGTTAGCACACCATCAACAACTATTGAGTAAATCGAGTGTTGATCGATGGTGAAAGTTCTGTCGATATGTTGTTTGCAGGTGCTCTGGATGAGATACGAGTTCCTAGTGCCAGAATAAAGTCTGTATGATACTCATTTTATGGGACTGTACTAGGATCTTCGGCCAAGCCAATTCGACAACCTCAGAAAGCACTGCTTGAAACTCAATCTTGAGAAGTGTGTGTTCGGAGTTGCTTCAGGAAAGTTTCTTGGGTTCCTTGTTTTGGAAAGAGGTATTGAGGCAAATCCTAAAAAGATCAAAACCATCAAACAGATTTGCCCTCTAACTATAAAGAAAGAAGTTCAAAAACTCACCGAGTGCATGGTGGCTCTTAGTCATTTCATCGCATGCCTGGGAGATAAAGGACTTCATTTCTTCAAGGTTCTAAGGAAATACAAGGGTTTTGAGTGGTCGAAGGGGGCTAACGATTCCTTCGAGGATGTCAAGAGATATCTTACAAGTGCTCTTATTCTGGTTTCTCCGAAATTAGGCGAGACACTCTTAGTATATCTATTCTCCAAGCCACAGGCGGTAAGTGATGTTCTTGTTGCAGAACATGAAGGCATCTATCATCCAGTATACTATGTAAGTGAAGTTTTACATGGGCCTAAGGAGCGCTAACCTTAGGTCGAAAAACTCTTATATGCCCTCCTCATATCTAGAGTAAGCTAAGGTATTATTTTCAAGTGCACAAAATTATTGTGTCGTCTGAGTTTCTCTTAGGAGTGGTCCTCCAGAACAGGGAAGCAGTGGGACGCATGGCCAAATGGTCGGATGAATTTGGGAGTTCGACCTCTATTTCGTGTCCCGAATGAACATTAAATCCTAGATCTTGGCAGACTTTGTCACCGAATGGACAAATCCTGGACCTATTTAGGATCCCTAATAGTACGCTTCCCACGACTAGTGGACAATGTAATTCGACAGGTCGCTTACACTAAGTGGCTTAGGGGCTGGGGTAGTCCTGGAATCTCCCACAGGAGAGATCTTAAAGTATGTCATTCAACTACATTTTTGGCCACTAATAACGTGGCCAAAAACAAAGTTTATTGGCTAGCATACGAACCACAAAAGCACTCGGGATTCGTCAACTACTTATGAGAGGGGACTCTCAACTAGTCGTGAATCAGGTCAGCAAAAAGCATCATGCTTGAGCTCGACCATGTCTCGGTACTTGTTGGAAGTCTGGAAGCTTAAGAAGCACTTTTCGCTTTCGAGTTACAGTATATCCCTCAGAAGGATTACTTTTTTGCTGACCAGTTGGCTCGAATAGTTTCTTTCCATCACAAGTACCATCAGGAGTCTTCTTGGAGCAACTCCAGAAGTCATCTCTGGTCAAAGTACCAGAGACAACTCCTAATGAGATAGCATCCCTAGAATATGAGGATACTTGGATGACACCCATCTATGAGTATATTCAAAAGGGTTCCGTACTCGACGATGATCTCGAGGCAGATCATCTATCCCACAAGGCCAAAATGTATACCGACTCTACCTGATTGGTTTTTAGGTTAGATAGGTGGTTCTTTAAAACTTCGACTTGTAATCTGATCATACTTGCATGAGCAGCTATGGTGTCCTATAAAGGATTCATCTTCTTCACACCAAACCCACCGAGTAGATGGTTGAGAAGTATGCAATTGTCTTGAAGGATTGCCTTCGTTAACTTGGTTTCCTTATCATTACAAGTTGAGGCTTTAGTGAGACACTTTATTTCGACACAGCCTCTGCAAAGAGGTCAAAAGTGGTTAAGGCAATACTTATCAAGAGATCGGTTAGAAAAACTGGTCAAAGGTAAAGATTTTCTTACCCGATAGTTGAGTATTGAGTAGACTTATTCTCTCGCTCTTCCCCCACTACTACAAAATAAGCTATACTGGATGCCTCACCAAGACGGTTCATGTGGAGCCATTTGTTCTTTGATTATTACAGATGGTTTATGGTTAAAACCATCTTTGAAACTATCACAGATGGTTAGGTTTAAAAGCCGTCTGTAATATATGCATTATCATATACGGTTTTTAATTAGAACCGTCTATGAAACTATCACAAACGGTTTTTATGTTCAACCATCTATGTTTTGTCCTTTGTTGTATGAACTACAGAAGCTACTGAGATGAGAGACAAACTCAAGGCAAATTCATTACAAAAGTCCCAAAAAAAAGAGATTCCTAGTTCTTAGTCTTCTGAGCTTCCTATGCTTCTTCTTCGACTTTTGGAGTTGGAGGATCAGCCACTGAGTTCTCGAATGCCGTAAAGATTGTCCTTGCCCTCTTCACTTTCTCCTCTAGCCTTGGCAAATCATCAGCATGGCCCATAATCTTAAAGAGGATGCCATGATAAGCTTCCTCAGAATCAGTCGCTTCTGCTTGATCAGCAATGTTATCCATGTGTCTCTCCACTACCGCAAGAGCTTCTTCCGCTTTGTGCACATTGCAGAGAAGAATGAGGCTAAGGGCAGTTTTCCTTTCATGAGCAGTAACGAGACACCTCTGTTGATGACAGATGATGAGGTCCAGCTGACAGATGGAAGCGAGTAGAGGAAGGAGAGCAGGGCATGAGCGGAGGAGCTGCTCTAGATGTAAATTGTTGGCTACCTGTGTAAGATTATGGTCAAATAACTCATGATGGATAGATGAGAGAAAGGAGATCAAAAGAATATTAGATGCTATTATTGAGAAATCTAGT
Organism: Dendrocalamus latiflorus; assembly: GCA_017311315.1. NCBI lineage: Eukaryota > Viridiplantae > Streptophyta > Magnoliopsida > Poales > Poaceae > Dendrocalamus > Dendrocalamus latiflorus. The sequence goes on along the minus strand of CM029622.1, from coordinate 3,895,830 downwards.
AAAGAAGATGAGGGAGAGAACAGTTTAGAAGAGTTGGATTAGGGCGCACATATTTAAGTGTTATCACAGATGGTTCGTATACCAAACTGTCTTTGATATTAATATCATAGAAAGTTCGTATAACAAACCATCTCTGATGTGACTTACCACAGACAGTTCGTATAACAAACCGTCTCTGATATGTGCATTATCACAGATGGTTCGTATAACAAATCGTCTCTGATAATGACATGTCACCGATCCGTGGCGTATCCCTCAGGATTTTAATCTCACCTATCCATTCTCTCCACATCGAATGGAAGGCATCGATTCCTCCCACCACTCAGCCCTTATTAATTACGCCCCTCTCCCTTTCTACCGGCAGTCATGCGTGAGTTCATCCACTAGCTTCCTGCATCCCCCCTCGACGACGCCGACTACCATCGTGAGCTAGCTCCTCCGCCTCCTATTGTGATACCACGGTGCACTGCTACTCCTAGCTAGTTCATCTACTCCTAGCTTATTCCTCGATGACGCCAACTACCGCCATGACCTAGCGCCTTCGTTGTGACACAATGGTCGACTGTACAACACACTGTTGTCATAAGTGTCTAAGAGTGTCTTGTGTAGTTTCACTGTCTTACCACAAAGGTGATGCTACTACCTCTCCATTGCAAGTGATATCCGTCTGCCATCCGATGCCCTCCCTTCTCTTTCTTGATGGTAGGCGTGAAGGATATCGTGCGCTGCATCGAGCTTCTATTGTCTGCTAGGATCTCTGCTTCTTATATATTCTTGCCGTGATAAAGAGTTGGATTCGTTATCTTGTTATGCTGTAATGGTGGATTCTAATATTAGTGAAAATGGAATGTGTTGTTATGTTTGCCACTGTATTTGCTTGTTTTCAAAGGGCATAGGTAACATTATTTCTTATGGCTAGCCAAACAACAAAAAAAATTTAGATATAGAATGAACTATCATAGACGGTTTGTGCTATAAACCTTCTATGAAAGACTATCATAGACGGTTATATATACCAACCATCTGTGATACTCATCAATCACAAATGGTTGGTAATTAGAACCATATGTGATGTGTGAGTATCATAGATAATTTTTAGTTCGAGCCATGTGTAATAGTTTTCTTCATAGATGGTTCTAGTTACAAACCGTCTGTGTTGTTTTTATTACAAACGGCTCACAAACCGTCTGTGATAACCTTTGATTATCACTGACACATAGATACAGGCGGTTCAGAAAACCATCTGTGATGACCCTTTTTGTAGTAGTGTCCTTATTGATACGAGCAAATTCTTCAATCACTTTGGCCTTGTCTTCAACCTTTGTGCGTAATTTACTTGATTCATCCTCTTTTTCTATCAAAAGAAAAGAGTTAAAGGAATGTGAGAAAGTTATCTAAATAAATAGTCTTAAGTGCAGAACTTACTCTTTATTTTTTGCTCTAAAGCTTTCATTGTAGAAGTGGCCTTCACAAGCTTTATTGATAGCTTAACTGATGTGACCACGCCACCAACACGTACGACCATAGCGGTCAATATCAAGAATGAACTAAAGGTGAATTCGTTTCTTCAACTTCAACATATTTTAAATGAGAATATGATGCTACCTAATGATGAAAATATATATATTTGTAGCACCACATCACTTTGGAACCAATCGAAGCAAGGGTTCAAGTTGGAGAGGTTTTGGAATCCAATTCGGCCTCCAGATCAATTCGGATTCAGCCTGACAGGCCAACTTCAAACGGCCATAACTTTTGATTTAGAAGGTTTCTCAGGGCCCGTGAGTACTTGTTGGAAAGATCTTGGAGTCTACTTTCAGATGAATCTGGTCTCACCTCGAAATTCTATCCGAGCCGATCAGAAACTGCAAAACAAGTGGCGTCACTTTTCCAGTCCGAGTCAAAGTGGGCCTTGGGCCTTGTAATCACACTTAGACTATTTGGGCCTGCACTAATCATGGGTTTACTGTTCACGTAAACAGTACCCATGAATAGTACCACACCCCCTTTTGTTAGATAAGTGCGGCCTCCCCCACTCCTATTTAAGGAGGTCGCACCCCTTTAGTTTTCCTCGGGTTTTTCTTAAGAGTTTATTCTGCTTAGCAGTTTCGCCGCATGTTCGGTTTGAGGAACCCCAACTTGTGAACTTAAACATTATTCGCAATTTCAGATTGCATCTTAAACTCTCTTGCTTGTGTTCTCGATTCGCTTGCAGGAGATAGCCTTCTTGGCGAGGTCAACCGTGTTCGGCACGGTTGATAACCAACGGAGCAGTGGTGTAGTGATTGCGAGGGGTTCGATCTGTTTTGGTCGGAGCCTTTGGATCATCAACGTCGAGTTCTCCACAATCGACTTATCAGTACCTCTCGGAAGATCGGGCCATCGTCACATCATCAACATTGTCCATATTCAGCCTCTGTGAATCGACCTTCTCATTGTTGAGTGCTGTAGCCAAGAACTCTGCAATGAGCTTAGACCTACAAGGGTTAAAAGCAGATATGAAAGGCTAGATGCAAGGTCAAAATAGAATTCAACCACATAAACTAGTAATTTACAATGCCATTGCCTTCTTGGAGAGATCGTCATTTTGTTGTTGTAGAAGCATGAATTGTCTATGGTATTCAGCCATAGTTGCCATGTCTTCTGATACTCTCTAAACAAAGAAGGATAGTGAGTAACAAGAAGAAACAAGTATGAATGTTCAAGTTCTTGATACTTACATTCATGCTCCTACGAGCAAAATTGCCGAGTACCCACCTGAAATTTGAGTTGGTTGAGCTCTTCGACTTTGTCCTACCACACACCTTCTCAAGATGTTCATTGTTGAAGATGTACCCCTTAGGTCTTTGGGGTGTGGGACTTGGATCAGAGCTCGATCAGAAGATCGCACTACAAAGGCAGGGTTAAAAAAATGCAGAGAAGAAGTTAGGTTGTTCTTCTTCTCCTCCGGTTGTACCTTCTCAAGAATGAAGAGGAGCATCCTTGATGATTCCCTCTTCGCCACGGTAGTCAGAAGGATTTCTAACCTCTTAACCAGGTATTTATACCCCGTCTTTTGCCGCTTATGTTCCAGTTGCTACGACTGCTTCTATGGTCATAGTCTTTGCATATCCAGCCACCGCCTCTGTTGCTGCAGTGGTCGTGTCCTTGACCACCTTCTCCACCGCTTCCTTAACTGCGGGAAGAGCCACGGGGGGTTTCTCCGCAGAAGCATCCTTGAGCGATGGAGAAGTTGGGCTGAAATTACAAAGAGTGAGTTGGCATTCGAGAAGACATAATGGTAAAATGTAGTATGTATACTCTTATTTTCATACCTTGATGTCATAACCTTGAGCGTGAATTTAGAAGAAACTCTTCCAGAGAGTTTCTTCGATTTGTTCTCTTCGACCATGTCTGATCGAGGAGGAATGATGGCTTCTTGGACCATGTTTAGTCGAGGGTCTTCTACATCCTCGACAATGTCAAATTGAGGGCCTTGAGCAAGACTTGCTTCTCCTTGTCCCTCTTGCACCTCTATGTGGTTGATGCCAGTTTCGACTACTTAGAGGGCAGCCTCCTTTTTGATCTCACGTTCTGCTATTGCAGCAGTCTCCTTCACAAAAGATATAAAACTCTTCAAGTTTTCCTTTTCGAGTCACTTGCTAAAGCCTTGAGAAGTGCCAACTGAGTGAGATTTAGTATGGTAGTAGAAGGGTACCTTGATTTTAGGAATCGGTTGCTCTAGTATGGCTACCTCTATTTCTTCTATGGTACTCACGTCTGCAATGAACTGTTTGAGCTTGCCGCTCCGAGGAAGAACGGCTAGGGGAACAACAGCAGTAGCTCTCCCCTTGACCTTATCGACTACTTTGGTCAGTCAATGTCTCTTGGTTAGATGAGCCTTGGTTTTCTCCACTTCTCCTTCAATAACTATCAGTTCAACCCCTTGGTTGTTCTAATGGTAATTCATGCTTACACTCTATGGAAGAGAAGAATACTGCTTAGTCATTCCCTACGACTACGTAGTCCTAAAGACGAAATCAATTCTCCAATTACCTTTAGGCATTCTTCTCTCCCTTCAGTGGATACGTCCACCAGAATACGAGGAGCCTCCACCTCAAGCAATGGAGCCTTCTCGCAGATAGACTTGACCCAGGAGTTAATTTCCCCCAAATAAAGATCTGTTTAGACATGGTGGTTGATACAGAGTACTCAAAAGAAGTAATCTAATTACGAGTATGAGTACAAGAGTCACTTACCATTCTTGTGACCCTGGTTGAATCTGAGTCACCCGAGTGCATCCACATGGGATGTGCTCGTCACTTCAAGGGGCTAATTTGATGCGTGATGAAGTCCATCACCACATGCCAGCCTGTACGACCTCTCTCCCTCAGCTCTTTGATAGCTGAGATGTAAGGGACTATTCGGGTGAGGTCCTTGGGGACCAAATTCTAGAGATTGTTCTTCTCTGTAGCTTTCCCCACGAAAGAAAGGTTGTCTTCTCTGGTCATCTCCCAGTAGAACCATCGCTTTTTCCATCCCGGCCATGAAGATTGAGTGTACATTGGGATGTACAACTCTGTCTTGCCATCATGGAGCTTTAGACCATAGCTCTTGGTGATTCTAGTCTACTGACTCATCTCGTAATAATACCAAAAGAGCTCAAGTCTGACGGGATCCCCAAATATGCCTCACACACATACACGAACACATTGAGTATTGTGATTGAATTGGGAACCAAGTTCATCAATTTGACCCCAAAGCACTCGAGTACGGCGGTGAGGAAGGGATGAGGGAGATGAAGGCAACATTCACACTAGGCTTGAAATACCAGAATTTCTCCAATTTGTCCCGATGGCCAATGTTGCTCGTCAGCTTCAATCCATTTGACAAATCATTGTGGAGGAATCTTCTCAACATCCTCTAATACCTTCAATTTTGCATCATCCATCTCTGACACCGACCAATTAGATGTGGACTTAGTCATTTTCCTAACTGGTTGATGCGGATTTGGAAGAGATTGAAGGAAGATGGCGACTTGGTCGACGGCGAAAAGCTCGAAGTAGATCGGAGAAGGGGGAAAGTAAGAAGACTAAAAGTTACCCTAAGGTAAGTTTTTGTAACCATGCGGGTTAGTTACTAGTCTCGGGAACCAAATGCTTATCTTGGGAACTAATTTGATGAACAAGACAGCAGAATCGATTGGAATTCACCTGTTTGAAGTCCGTCTATCTTTTACAACTCAAGCAAAATTACCTTATTGTCCAAACTCATTTCTGGTCGATGAGGGTCGAAAAGGCCTTGCTTTCAACTGCTATTCATCTACGACCTTACTTTCTCAAGTAAGTTATTTTCACTTGAAGTGGGGGGCTAGATGACGAGGATATAATAATCCTCTAATTATTATGTCATTATGTTCCCCGAGTATACCCCTTATTGACAAGGGAGAGATTTTACAAAGTAGTCGTAAGTCTTTCTACAACCACCTAGTTTGTAAATTCTTCTACGACCATGTAGTTGTAAGTTCTTCTACAACCACGTAGTCGTAAGTCTTTCTACAACCACCTTGTAATTGTGAGCCTTCCTGCGACTACTCAATCTTCAACTGGCCTGTATACGATTACCTATTGCATGGTAGGTCTATCTGATGAGATGGTTAGAATGTGCGTTTATTCCTAAAAACCACACATGATCTCTCTCTGACAGCAACCGCTACACGATGAATGGGCCACCAAGACTCTTTGACAATAACTTCTGCCAGACGGTTATCTCCCAAAACGTTGAGACGTCTTTTGGCGTAGGACAATGGCTGTTACTTCGTCAACTATATAAAGGTTAACGCTTGGGGGAAATAGATTGAATCATATTGGATCAGGAGAGAGTGTTAGGCATTTTACATTACTCTCAGTTATAGTCAATTTCTCTGAGCAATAGCAACACAGGACGTAGGGTTATTATTCTCCCTAGAGAAGGCTCAAACCTATATAAAAATTCATATGTCTCTACTTTGCATGTTCATACACCGAGTCTTCTAGAGTTCCCCGAATCCAAACAAATCATACGTAGGATCGATATTAAAACATTGACAGTTTGGCAAGAATAAATGCCCATCTGAATTATCCTCTTCTTCTTAGAAATTTGCTCAATTGTTATCTCAGGATCTATAATATCTAGTGATGTGACCCTGCCTCTTGCATTTATTGCAAATTATCTTCTTGCAACACCTATCTATAGTGTGACTGGACTTTTTGCAAATATCACACCAGAATTTAGAACTAGCCATATCTTTTTCTCTTCTATTTTGGGTCGGCTTCTTCTGCATATCTTGCCTTGGATCACCTCTTCTTTGATAATTCTCACTTTTCTCGAATTATGGGATTTGAAACTCAACTTTGACTGGAAGGTGCTTTCAACAGAGCTTCCTTGTTGTCATAGCTTTCTCTCTTTGTGCGACTCCAACAAACTTATTAATTATTGCGCTGTGAGGGTCGTCAATCATTTGACTCTTCAATAGCAGCAACAATATACTCAAACTTTTTTGGTAATCTGATCCAACTTTTCTCGCTAATCTTTTGATCAATAATCTCTTTACCGTAGGTGTCATCTGATCCACCACCTTGATGACCCTCGAGAAGCAATCTTTTATCTTCTTGGTCTCCTTCGCCTATAGATTTTGAAACTGCCTTCACAAAGTTTGTAGCTTCATGGCTAAAACTTTTCTGAAACCTTGAAACTCCTCCTTTAACTTGTCCCATGCTTCCTTCGACTTCTTGCATCGATAATCCACTAAACAAACTTTCTACAATAACTTGTTGAATAAAAAACAAGGCCTTGGCATACGTCAAGCATTGCAAACTAAGATTCGAACACTACCTATTAGCCAGTACAGGTTTCACTGCATGAACTATTCACACATATGACCTTGTAGCAACATTTTTTCAAGAAATCCCTCCGTCACTCATTTTTGCAAAAATGGCCCTCTTTCCAAGCTTGGAAGGCACAACAAGCAACATGTGTCACCTATTGTGCCCCCTAACTCGGCAGGCAGGGTGGCATGCTGTAGTAGGCTTAGGCGCAACAACAGACAAGTTGGCGCAGCAGGCTGGTTTCTGTCGAGCCGCCAGCCGCCATGCCGCTGCAGCAACTGTAGTGCACTATTTTGCATTGTAGCAACACTGTTAGGCACCGTCACTCATTAAGTCATGCTTTAATTAGCGTTAAGCATAATTAATTAGTACTAATAATACTTAATTAGTACTAATTAAGGCACTAAATTAATAGCATTTTATTTAGTGCTAATCGTATTTAGTTAGCTCTAATCATGTAGCGCTAATTAAGTGTGCACAATATTTTGTTGTACTCGCAATTAATTAGTACTGATCATATTTAAGTAGTGCTAATTAAAATTAAAAGTCTTTTGTGGGATAAAATTTAGGATTTACTCCTCTTTCTACCGTCTCACATCTCACTTTAGGAATAAGGCAGAGTCACAGATGCATCACGCACCCCACTCCTTTCGCTTCTGTCATGCACACACATATCTCTATCATTGTTTCCACCGCTCACTTCTTCTTTTTGGAAGGCACTAGTTTCAGCAATTACTACTTATTTTAATCAAAAGCCATAAGCCACAATTTATATCTAAAAGCTATTGGCTGAAATGAATAGTAACAGTGAGTCGGCATCAAGCAAGTGCAGAGCGAGTCGTCTATGAGCAAGTGCTGTAGTGGTAGCTTTGTGCTAATCAGAGAAGAGGTTAGGTTGTTCTTCTTCTCCTCCGGTTGTACCTTCTCAAGAATGAAGAGGAGCATCCTTGATGATTCCCTCTTCGCCACGGTAGTCAGAAGGATTTCTAACCTCTTAACCAGGTATTTATACCCCGTCTTTTGCCACTTATGTTCCAGTTGCTACGACTGCTTCTATGGTCATAGTCTTTGCATATCCAGCCACCGCCTCTGTTGCTGCAGTGGTCGTGTCCTTCACCACCTTCTCCACCGCTTCCTTAACTGCGGGAAGAGCCACGGGGGGTTTCTCCGCAGAAGCATCCTTGAGCGATGGAGAAGTTGGGCTGAAATTACAAAGAGTGAGTTGGCATTCGAGAAGACATAATGGTAAAATGTAGTATGTATACTCTTATTTTCATACCTTGATGTCATAACCTTGAGCGTGAATTTAGAAGAAACTCTTCCAGAGAGTTTCTTCGATTTGTTCTCTTCGACCATGTCTGATCGAGGAGGAATGATGGCTTCTTGGACCATGTTTAGTCGAGGGTCTTCTACATCCTCGACAATGTCAAATTGAGGGCCTTGAGCAAGACTTGCTTCTCCTTGTCCCTCTTGCACCTCTATGTGGTTGATGCCAGTTTCGACTACTTAGAGGGCAGCCTCCTTTTTGATCTCACGTTCTGCTATTGCAGCAGTCTCCTTCACAAAAGATATAAAACTCTTCAAGTTTTCCTTTTCGAGTCACTTGCTAAAGCCTTGAGAAGTGCCAACTGAGTGAGATTTAGTATGGTAGTAGAAGGGTACCTTGATTTTAGGAATCGGTTGCTCTAGTATGGCTACCTCTATTTCTTCTATGGTACTCACGTCTGCAATGAACTGTTTGAGCTTGCCGCTCCGAGGAAGAACGGCTAGGGGAACAACAGCAGTAGCTCTCCCCTTGACCTTATCGACTACTTTGGTCAGTCAATGTCTCTTGGTTAGATGAGCCTTGGTTTTCTCCACTTCTCCTTCAATAACTATCAGTTCAACCCCTTGGTTGTTCTAATGGTAATTCATGCTTACACTCTATGGAAGAGAAGAATACTGCTTAGTCATTCCCTACGACTACGTAGTCCTAAAGACGAAATCAATTCTCCAATTACCTTTAGGCATTCTTCTCTCCCTTCAGTGGATACGTCCACCAGAATACGAGGAGCCTCCACCTCAAGCAATGGAGCCTTCTCGCAGATAGACTTGACCCAGGAGTTAATTTCCCCCAAATAAAGATCTGTTTAGACATGGTGGTTGATACAGAGTACTCAAAAGAAGTAATCTAATTACGAGTATGAGTACAAGAGTCACTTACCATTCTTGTGACCCTGGTTGAATCTGAGTCACCCGAGTGCATCCACATGGGATGTGCTCGTCACTTCAAGGGGCTAATTTGATGCGTGATGAAGTCCATCACCACATGCCAGCCTGTACGACCTCTCTCCCTCAGCTCTTTGATAGCTGAGATGTAAGGGACTATTCGGGTGAGGTCCTTGGGGACCAAATTCTAGAGATTGTTCTTCTCTGTAGCTTTCCCCACGAAAGAAAGGTTGTCTTCTCTGGTCATCTCCCAGTAGAACCATCGCTTTTTCCATCCCGGCCATGAAGATTGAGTGTACATTGGGATGTACAACTCTGTCTTGCCATCATGGAGCTTTAGACCATAGCTCTTGGTGATTCTAGTCTACTGACTCATCTCGTAATAATACCAAAAGAGCTCAAGTCTGACGGGATCCCCAAATATGCCTCACACACATACACGAACACATTGAGTATTGTGATTGAATTGGGAACCAAGTTCATCAATTTGACCCCAAAGCACTCGAGTACGGCGGTGAGGAAGGGATGAGGGAGATGAAGGCAACATTCACACTAGGCTTGAAATACCAGAATTTCTCCAATTTGTCCCGATGGCCAATGTTGCTCGTCAGCTTCAATCCATTTGACAAATCATTGTGGAGGAATCTTCTCAACATCCTCTAATACCTTCAATTTTGCATCATCCATCTCTGACACCGACCAATTAGATGTGGACTTAGTCATTTTCCTAACTGGTTGATGCGGATTTGGAAGAGATTGAAGGAAGATGGCGACTTGGTCGACGGCGAAAAGCTCGAAGTAGATCGGAGAAGGGGGAAAGTAAGAAGACTAAAAGTTACCCTAAGGTAAGTTTTTGTAACCATGCGGGTTAGTTACTAGTCTCGGGAACCAAATGCTTATCTTGGGAACTAATTTGATGAACAAGACAGCAGAATCGATTGGAATTCACCTGTTTGAAGTCCGTCTATCTTTTACAACTCAAGCAAAATTACCTTATTGTCCAAACTCATTTCTGGTCGATGAGGGTCGAAAAGGCCTTGCTTTCAACTGCTATTCATCTACGACCTTACTTTCTCAAGTAAGTTATTTTCACTTGAAGTGGGGGGCTAGATGACGAGGATATAATAATCCTCTAATTATTATGTCATTATGTTCCCCGAGTATACCCCTTATTGATAAGGGAGAGATTTTACAAAGTAGTCGTAAGTCTTTCTACAACCACCTAGTTTGTAAATTCTTCTATGACCACGTAGTTGTAAGTTCTTCTACAACCACGTAGTCGTAAGTCTTTCTACAACCACCTTGTAATTGTGAGCCTTCCTGCGACTACTCAATCTTCAACTGGCCTGTATACGATTACCTATTGCATGGTAGGTCTATCTAATGAGATGGTTAGAATGTGCGTTTATTCCTAAAAACCACACATGATCTCTCTCTGACAGCAACCGCTACACGATGAATGGGCCACCAAGACTCTTTGACAATAACTTCTGCCAGACGGTTATCTCCCAAAACGTTGAGACGTCTTTTGGCGTAGGACAATGGCTGTTACTTCGTCAACTATATAAAGGTTAACGCTTGGGGGAAATAGATTGAATCATATTGGATCAGGAGAGAGTGTTAGGCATTTTACATTACTCTCAGTTATAGTCAATTTCTCTGAGCAATAGCAACACAGGACGTAGGGTTATTATTCTCCCTAGAGAAGGCTCAAACCTATATAAAAATTCATATGTCTCTACTTTGCATGTTCATACACCGAGTCTTCTAGAGTTCCCCGAATCCAAACAAATCATACGTAGGATCGATATTAAAACATTGACAGTTTGGCAAGAATAAATGCCCATCTGAATTATCCTCTTCTTCTTAGAAATTTGCTCAATTGTTATCTCAGGATCTATAATATCTAGTGATGTGACCCTGCCTCTTGCATTTATTGCAAATTATCTTCTTGCAACACCTATCTATAGTGTGACTGGACTTTTTGCAAATATCACACCAGAATTTAGAACTAGCCATATCTTTTTCTCTTCTATTTTGGGTCGGCTTCTTCTGCATATCTTGCCTTGGATCACCTCTTCTTTGATAATTCTCACTTTTCTCGAATTATGGGATTTGAAACTCAACTTTGACTGGAAGGTGCTTTCAACAGAGCTTCCTTGTTGTCATAGCTTTCTCTCTTTGTGCGACTCCAACAAACTTATTAATTATTGCGCTGTGAGGGTCGTCAATCATTTGACTCTTCAATAGCAGCAACAATATACTCAAACTTTTTTGGTAATCTGATCCAACTTTTCTCGCTAATCTTTTGATCAATAATCTCTTTACCGTAGGTGTCATCTGATTCACCACCTTGATGACCCTCGAGAAGCAATCTTTTATCTTCTTGGTCTCCTTCGCCTATAGATTTTGAAACTGCCTTCACAAAGTTTGTAGCTTCATGGCTAAAACTTTTCTGAAACCTTGAAACTCCTCCTTTAACTTGTCCCATGCTTCCTTCGACTTCTTGCATCGATAATCCACTAAACAAACTTTCTACAATAACTTGTTGAATAAAAAACAAGGCCTTGGCATACGTCAACCATTGCAAACTAAGATTCGAACACTACCTATTAGCCAGTACAGGTTTCACTGCATGAACTATTCACACATATGACCTTGTAGCAACATTTTTTCAAGAAATCCCTCCGTCACTCATTTTTGCAAAAATGGCCCTCTTTCCAAGCTTGGAAGGCACAACAAGCAACATGTGTCACCTATTGTGCCCCCTAACTCGGCAGGCAGGGTGGCATGCTGTAGTAGGCTTAGGCGCAACAACAGACAAGTTGGCGCAGCAGGCTGGTTTCTGTCGAGCCGCCAGCCGCCATGCCGCTGCAGCAACTGTAGTGCACTATTTTGCATTGTAGCAACACTGTTAGGCACCGTCACTCATTAAGTCATGCTTTAATTAGCGTTAAGCATAATTAATTAGTACTAATAATACTTAATTAGTACTAATTAAGGCACTAAATTAATAGAATTTTATTTAGTGCTAATCGTATTTAGTTAGCTCTAATCATGTAGCGCTAATTAAGTGTGCACAATATTTTGTTGTACTCGCAATTAATTAGTACTGATCATATTTAAGTAGTGCTAATTAAAATTAAAAGTCTTTTGTGGGATAAAATTTAGGATTTACTCCTCTTTCTACCGTCTCACATCTCACTTTAGGAATAAGGCAGGGTCACAGATGCATCACGCACCCCACTCCTTTCGCTTCTGTCATGCACACACATATCTCTATCATTGTTTCCACCGCTCACTTCTTCTTTTTGGAAGGCACTAGTTTCAGCAATTACTACTTATTTTAATCAAAAGCCATAAGCCACAATTTATATCTAAAAGCTATTGGCTGAAATGAATAGTAACAGTGAGTCGGCATCAAGCAAGTGCAGAGCGAGTCGTCTATGAGCAAGTGCTGTAGTGGTAGCTTTGTGCTAATCAGAGAAGAAGACAGACTTAGTGGATGGTATAACACCCCTATTTTTGGGAACAGGGATGTTGAATGACCCACAACAACCCAGGAGTTCAGTTACAGATAGAAGAAGTACCATGCCTACTTACAAAATTTTGAAAGGAGTTAATTTGATTAAAATATGACCTAACAGTCAACTTAAATAACAATACGGTCATTCAAGCCCAAAATTTTACTTACATTTAGAAGAACCGAAGAAAACTCCACAAGAATGCTTGAGTGTGGTCGTAACCCTAACACGAAAAGTTGCAACATCCTCTTTTCTTCTGGTATCTGTTGTGGTGGAAATATTGCAACACTGAGTATAATCAACTGTACTCAGCAAATCACATGGGAAAATATTATATAACTACTTGCTAGGATTTTCAAGTGATGGGAATATAGTTGTTTCATTATGATATGTGGATGCAGTTTTATTTGTAAACATTTTTAAACCCAAAAGAATAAAAACTACTTAAAGATTTTGGGTTTCAAGTCTTGATTAACAGACCTTAGCATTTTTCAAATCATTTTCAAACCTACTTATGCTTCGCTGTTGGAATCACCCACTGAACATTCTTTTACCGGAAGCACATCATATTCGAGATACCATTGTGATTACTCCGCAGAGTTGCCCAGCTTTACCCACAAGATTCTTTAACCCTCATGACTGAGTTAAGAAAACAAGGTCGTTTCATTGCTCATCTCTTTATATAGGCTCTACTCGATAGATCTCCAACTCAGACCCAGGTATCCACCGAATCGGTCAGATATCTTCTGCCCATCCTAAGAGGAATCTACCATTGTTCAGTATGGTTTTACCCCATCCCATACCAACTCTCCTTTACTCTATAGAGATTCAATTGATTTGAGCAGCTACTAAACCAGGTTTGACAAGTCAAAACTTGTGGTTAGGTGATCACTATGTTCTTTGCTCAGTATAAGGTCATCCTTACTTTCTCTGAGCTTTGTCCTCATTTTACTCCAAGACATTTTTTGTCTCTAAACCCATATCGCAATGCTCAGCGGCAGTATTATCCAAACAGCACATGGTTTCCCGTGATAATCATTTTCCTAGAAACACTTTTGCAAAATTACCGGCAAAATGATCTGCTAAATAGTAGTATAAAATAGTTAAGTTTCCTACACTACCATGGTTATTTAAGCAGTAGATTTAGCATTACTAAGTCTTGTCAAGGTGAATATGACCATCAAAGTAAAGAAGGCTTTTTTAATTAGTGGAAGGATGTAACTAGGTATCATGTCATTCTAAACATTTATTGTATGTAAAATATCAAAGCATAAATAAAAGGTAATGAAAGTACTAATAAGTAAATAATTAACCGAATGTAGGTTCAACATGATAAAAAACATGTGACTTGCCTCCTTTCTGTTGTTCTTGGTCTTCACTACTGGCTTCAAGCTTACTTCAATTATTCTTGCAGATCTTTTGTTGACCAACTCGCTTGGTCCATTCACTAGTGCGAAAAACGATAGCAAATAAGTTCCTGCTTTGCAGAATGCAAGCTGGGAATAAAATACAATCTAAATAACTAAAAAGACATAAAAAATAGGTTTGGATGGCAAGGACTTAGGTGGTGTATGGGTTGGCTGATCGGAATTGGAAATGAGCTAGACGGGTTCAAGGCATTCGAAATGGTGGTAAAAATAGGTTGGATGGATTTTGGAAGTGGAGGATTGATTTTAAAACTGTGTGAGTTTGAATTTTATCGAGGCTTGATTTAGCAAAATGAAGCTCAGAAATGAATTCATAGGTCGAAACGGTCAAAATGAGGTAGTTTTGCAAATTAGGGTTTCATATGAATAGTAGCGGGTTCAACACTATTCATCACGGATCGGGTGGCTTCAGTACCGAGTTCAAATAGTGATAGGTTGGGTTTTCTTGTTCACAGCGGGTTTAGTCCTTATCAGGTTGTTGCTGCGTACTTGAAGAACAGAGGAGTTACGAGCACTTGGGTGGTTTTGAGTACGACTACGAAGTCGGATGGGCGGTCAAGATTCGACTTCGAGCGCGAAGTCGGCGGAGATCGAACGGTGCATGAGTTGCTATGAAGATTAGACAGTATCTGAGAGGCTGTGGATATTGGGCTACATCCAAGGGGCTTAAAAGATCAGACGACGTTCGAGCGGTTTAAGCGCATCGGAGGTGTTGGAGTGGTTTTTGCTCAAAACTCAAAGCCAAGTGGTCAAAGCTCCTCTTGATTACAAGGTGGTCGGAGAGTTCAAGCGGTGGGGCGGTCGGAGAGTTCAAGCGGTGGGGTGGCCGGAGATTTCAAGCTGTGGAGCGGTCGGAGAATTTGTAGTCAAATCAAAAATTTGCGACCATGGGTGGGTTCCTAGGGCCACGAGGATTCCATTTTCGACGTTGACCGGGCTTGAAGGGTGGTGGTTTTGGTTGGCGATAAGGAGTGGTTCTGCAGACAGGGGCATTGCACAGGGCGGCTCCGATGGTGTTCTGGCGGAGCGCTAGGGTTTTTAACTATCTACGGAAAAAGGCGAACTCAGTGGCAGTGGTGACTCTAGCTAGGATGGCCTGTGTTGGGCTGTCCATGATGATCCCCTTCCCGCACAGCGGTGGTACATGATGCCGTCGAGGATGAGCCTAAGGATCCTCTGGCTGCTAGGAATTGAAAAGGTATTAACTGAATCACGAGATTGGTTGGGGAGGCTTAGCAGTGCAGGGGAGAGAGACAGCGGCGAGGTAGAACGGCGGTGGATGATTGGGTGATTTGGTGAGGTACTAAAGGTGTTTACGAGGTAGATTGGGTGCTCAGCTGGGTTTAAAAGCAGGAGGATGGCGGTGAGAACAGGAAGCCGAAGTCAGTGGCGCTGGCACGAGGCGGACTTGGTGACGGTTGGGCTCGATCGGCGAGATTGGCTTACGGGTGAAGTGACGAGGAGTACTACGACCTTGTCAGTACCACGCAGGCTGACGAAAGCAAAACATGGTAGGTGTGCGCGCGTCGGTCACACGGCGTGCTAGTTTGCGGCAGTTGCGACAATCAGCATGAGCGATTGGCGAGGCGCAAGCAAAGCAGCGACTGACCAAGGATGAGATGACGTGTGGCGAAGCTGGTAGCGGCTGGCCAAAGGTGAGGCGACGCGCGGCGAAGCTGGTAGCGGCTGGTGTGAACGGCAAGGTTGGTTGCGGCGATGACAAAGCAGAGGGATCCGCGTGGCCAACGCACTGTAGAGGAAGGAGGTGGCTTCTTGGAAAACGCCGGAGAGAAGGGAAAGCGGCTGGCCAAAAGGAAAGGCGAAAATTCAAAGGAATCTGCCAAATTAGGAAGAAAGACTAAATTCAAATGAAATTCAAGAACTTTCAAAATTTTGAAAAGTTTCGGGCTATTTCAGATGGTCAGTGGAGCGGAGTGCACATGCACAGAGAGAGAGAGAGAGAGATTGGAAAGTAACATTAGCATTCAGTATCTGGAGCTTATGCCTTGGACACCCAGGAGATGCACAACGCAGATGCGGGTCATCTCTGTTTCGTTTTCTTGGATAGCAGTAGCGATACATACTAAGGCTGGTCTCCAACTCCAACTACGAAAATTAAGCCCATGTCATTAACCGCAGCAAGTTAAGATTCGATCTGTACCTACTAGCTAGTACAGCTTTCACTGCATCACCCAAAAAAAGAGTACATGAGCCGCTTCAAACAGGTTTAGCTTCTAATTTCGTATGTATTGTTATTAAGTCAAGTATTGTAGTACCTGTTAGTAATTTCGTCTTTTTTATTTTTTGTGTTTTTCTCTTTATTTCTTTACATTATTTGTGATGACATAATATTTATTATCTATTTTTTAAATTTAATTACATATAAAAAATAAATAGTTATTATAATATATTTTTAACTAATGCTGTAAAAAAGTCATAACTACGACTTATAAGCCAGCGGAACCACGTGACAGAGCTTGGCGTACTCGGTACGTACTAACGTACGTGCACACTAGTTTTCCTGCGTCTTGTCGCCGGCCGCTTGTGTCCTGTACGAAACGTACGGTACGGACACCAATTATTGGCGTACGGATGGGATGGGCGCGAGAAATCAGTGGAATCAGCATCCATAAAAACCCATCGATATGTCCAACAGTCTACGACATGGCCTACTTCGCTGTTGTTACCTGCAACTTCTAAATCACTAGCTGACTTTTCTCAACTAGCTACTGTAGCTAGGGTAGCTAGCTGCTGTGCTTCCCATGGGCTTGATGTACGTCACTGCCACCATCACAAATTTCTTCACGCAAGTTGTGAGCAGGATGCTTCCTCCAACTGCTCGTTTGTGAGATTAGGGCGATCTGTAAAGCTACAGAGAAGATAGTATAAGGCTATAGAAAAGATAGAATTATATTGGATGACAAAGAGGAGGTTGTGAGGCTGGGGCATCTGTAGCGCCGATGGCAGAGGCAGGTGGTGATGAGGAGGAGGACCGTGAGGACAATCACACCGGCGCTGGCAGCGACGAGGACATTGTGAAACAGTAGAATTGTTCCTTTCTAGAGGAGCTCTTTAAGATCAATATAGAAATATACAGAAACATATAGGCACAGACCCTTACGCATTTGAGGTTGAGATAATCACTGGCAAGCATTGTTCATTAGCACCGAGTGCAATCACCCTCCAAATGAAGTTGTCATGGTACATTGTCGCATGCACCATTGGCTCATCCTCGCAAGTCACTTTCCTCAGTACGTCCACATTGTTCAACACCAGCTTCGGCTGCACACACACACAATGTCATCACTGGCACATTATACCAACCCCGCACTCACGAATCCTCAAATCAAACCGAAATCCCACTAAAATTATGTGACACCCCATGTCATTAACCTTAGAATATGACACCATGTAACGGATTACTATTTCCTAAGCCTAACGTATTAGGGAATAATAAGGCTTACCAGAGATGCGTAGCAGAACAATAACTGGAGAATGTGCTTTGTTACTACAGCTAGTCACGCAGCACAACAGTCTTTAGTATAAATACTTAAGTACAAAAAGGGAGATACATATTATATGTATACCCTCTCTCTCGACGACGAAGAACTACAGGTTTCCTACTCGTCCTAGCTACCGAATAAGGCATCCACCTCGTCCTAGTCCTCAACACGATCATGCTCGTCCCACGCGGTATCCTCAACACTTGGATACCCCACGTCCCACTCGTGGTACTCTCTGGCTGGACTAGGATCTAACGAAGGAAGTAATAGCAAGGGTGAGTACTAATGTACTCAGCAAGTGTTAATAGCAACAAATGGAACTATATGAATCATCTCTTTATGATCATTTCATTTTCTATCTCATCTCTTCATAAAATAGTTTATCAAATTAAGTGGAATTTGCAAGTTTTAATATTTGAAATACTACTAGCCACTCGGTGAGAAGAAAGACCCTAGTGGTTTCTATAACCACCAATCCAAGAAACAAGCATGAATTCATGATTTTATTTAGCACTACGAAGGCTTGTGTCACTTTATCCATAGCTACTCTGAGCTCTTTAAAAATGGGTCTTCTGTATCTTCTTATATGTGGCACCAAGTCCAGAGTACAGAATATTTTCCCTGATTCCGTTATTATATCTCCACCCAACTATTTTCACTCGGTGGCCCAGGATGGTTTCTCACCCTCAGCCGACACCCACCAACCTCGAGGTAGTCATTGGTTGGGCCAATCTTACTTTCACCCAATACTCTACTTGCGCTAATATATGCGCATTGGATCCACCACTTCTGGTCTCTATAACAGTTCTAGTATCCTCCACTTAGTTATACTACCTACCCATTCTGGAGATACTAATAACATTATATTGTAGCATTTTCTACTCGTAAAAAAAAACTACTGCTGACACTTAAGTACACCCCCTTTTCGAGTGGAAGTTGATTGGTCCTTACGTCATAACCATATGTAGAGGGCCCCAACTTTTCCCTCTCTTTTCTAAACAGGGCACCCTCTACCCTCCTATATTCATATCTTACAACCGAACTCTCCTTTCAGCGGGACTGCTCTTTCTCTTATCTCTTTCTTTCTTCATTTATTTGAATTTCTTTTAAAAGACATTTTAATGCAATAGATAATAATATATGTTGTAAATAATTTAGTTTTATTAATTAACATAATTAATTAAAGTGATAAAAGGAATGAGCTTTCCTTCATACGTGTAGAATGCCTTGGTATCAACCGTGGTCAGATAAGCTACCTCTTCCTGACTCTATTCATCCTCTGCATTATAGAGCAGACATATGGTTTAAAAAATCTAGTGAAGGGGTGATTTTTAGTTCTATAGTAATTTGCTCCATTTTAGGGGTGGCATTTACCAGGTGTTGTCTAACTCGATGATTTTATCGGTGATCAATTTATTTTAACACTTCAGACTATCCTTATATTTCCCTACTTTCTCTGGTTCCTTCCCTATTGTCGATACCCTTTTCTGGTTCCCCCTAATTTCTCACCAGTTTGCTCACCGCCGGCTGCCTGCTCATTGCTGACCACTCCACCAGACCGCCGTGCTACTCGCCTGTTCCCGTGGTCCCATGACCCTAGGCAAAGTCTGCTATGGCTTGGCTCATTGGTTTGGCACCAATTTGATTGGGTTGCCACCGATGGCTTGCTAGCTCCCCTTGTCGGTCCCTGTGGTTCCTCTCTTCCCCCTCTGGCTGGATCTACTGTAGGTAGTGTTGGATTCGATGTAGCTCCACCAAGTGATGGTTTCCCTCTTTTTACCTGAGTAAGCTTCAATCTATTCGGTTTCCTTCTATTTTATGCTTGATTTGATTTTTGATTTGCTCTACACATGTGCACGTGATGGTGGTGAAGAAAATCCGGCGATCATGCCATTGTGATGATACTTGGGAGCTCGCATGCGCAGGGCAGCATGTGGCTTGCCAAGGGAGCAATAGTAGCCATCCGTGAGCCACTACCATGAGCTAGTGACATTTGACAGTCGTGGCCCTACCCGGCTGAGGTGAGAGTTGGCTCCCCGTCTTCTACTTACCGATGCTACTCTATTCGGCCAGTAAGGCCTTTGTGCTATGCTGTGCTTGTGCTTGTGCTATGGGGACAAGAAAAGGATGGATGGGGGTGACCTACTTGGCTTTGCCAGGATAGAAATGGTACAACGATGATGAAGGTAGTGGTGGCAGTGGTGCTCCCTAGATGCTCTCAGTCAGCTTCCTTGATCTCCTCCGATCCTGTCGGCCTACACTTGGTTTGTGCAGTTCTAGGTGGTTCTAGGCCATTGTGGTCGCGGTCCTCTCTCCTTGAGTCTTTCCCAACTCCCCTGGACTCCTCCTCCCTGGCTTCTCTCGGCTCTCTCTCTAGTGCCTATTGGCTTCAACTCACTCTGTGTGTTTGCTCTTTGCTTTGGTAAGAAATGTAATGGACTGGGAAGGACATTGAGAATGGCTAGTGAGGGAATGACTTCTCTGTGTTGGCTTGCTTAAGAAGAGAGGATGCTGGCTCTCTCTATCTCTATAGGTTGGTTTGGCCCTATCCTCAACTCCCTCTCTGGTTGCTATGCAGTGGCAAAACTTGGGTGTCCCTTTTGGAACAAAGGTCCTTAGGGTGATCTCGGTGCTGTAATATGATTTTTCTATTGTTTGAGGTAAGGTTGGTGAAAAATAAAGTGGGTGTTGGCTTGATTTTTAGCTAGATGATGACACTACTACAATAGAGGCTATACTAGACGGCTACATCATGTACAGATGGTTCCTATGAACCGTCTATCCTGCAACTATCACAGATGGTTCATACTAACAACCGTCTGTGATATTTCCATCGACGGTTATTTATACGAACCATCTGTGATAAAGCAGGACAGCACAAATGGTTCTTATTAATAACCGTCTGTGAAAATATCACAGACGGTTGTTGGTATAAACCTTCTGTGATAATGCAAGATATCACAAACGGTTCATATTAATAACTGTTTATGATAATTCACAGACATTTATTTATAAGAACCATCTGTGATATGTGCATTATCACAGACGGTTCGTATAACAAACCATCTCTGATAATGCCACGACACCGATCCATGGCATCTCCCCTAGGATTCTGATCTCACCTGTCCATTCTCTCCGCATCGAACGGCAGGCACCGGTTCCTCCCACCTCTTGCCGCTTATTAATTACCCCCTCCCCCTTTCACTCTGAGATGCGTGAGTTCTACTGGTCGCTCCTAGCTAGTTCATCTACTCCTAGCTTGTTCCTCAACGACGCTGACTACCACCGTGAGCTAGCACCTCCGTTGTGACACCGTAGTCGACTGCACAGTACACTCTTTTCGTAAATGTCGTAAGATTGTCTTGTGCAGTCTCATCGTCATGACATAAAGGTGATGCTACCGCCACATCTCCTTCACTGCAAGGCACCACAGAAACAGCTAGCTACCAAAATGGTGCTTAAGTTGGTATCAAGGACATCCAGCTCACACGCTACTAGGATATCTCCTTCTTCTATATTTTTGCCATGGGTTCATAGGATTAGGATATGTGTTCTTGCCATGTTTAAGAGTTGGATTCGTAGGATCAGGAGATGTGTTCTTGCCATGTTTAAGAGTTGGGTTCATAGGATAAGGATGTGTTCTTACTATGTTCTTGCTGTGTTAAATGGGTAACCTGCTCATTATCTTGTGATGATGTAATGGTGGATTCTAATAGAATGTGCTGCTATATATTCTTGTTTTCAAAGGGCATAGATAACATTTCTTGAGACTAGCCAAAAAACAGAAAAAATTTAGGTATAGTATGAACTATCACAGATGATTTTGTGCTATAAACTATCTATCAATGACTATCACACACGGTTTTATATTACAACTGTCTGTGATACTCGCCTATCACAGATGGTTGGTAGCTAAAACCGTCTGTGATGTGTGAGTATCACAGACGGTTTTTGGTTTGAGCCGTCTTGATAGTATTCTTCATAGACGGTTCTAGTTACAAACCGTCTGTATTATATTTATCATAGATGGCTCATAAACCGTCTATGATAATCTATGATTATCATTGCACATAAATTCAGACAGTTCAAAAAACCGTCTGTGATGGCAGTTCTGAACTGTCTATGATGAGTCTTTTTGTAGTAGTGTGAAAACCCCTTAAGTGAGAGGTGTTGGCTGGCCCTAAACAGTCCTAGTATCTCTATGAGCGCTAAATGTTTTGGTATTCTAAAGCCAAACAGGTTCTGACGGCAACTACTTCTTTCTCTTTTTGTTCTCCCTTGGATTGTTTATACCCTACATCTTGGGTTATTAAAAATAGTGTAGGGTGTTGGCGGTGACTTACTCATGATGACTACTGCTTCAACCCAACAACTGAAATGCAACTACATGCATATGCATGCAAATTAAATTGTAAAATGATGAATGATGCAATGTTGTAATTTTTTATTTCTACACTTATGCAATTGTTGTAATTAATGAATTTCTGGTTGTAATATTTGTGCTATGTGTATAATTCAATATTGTAATATTTTTCTCTTGGTTGCACTAAGTTGTAATTAATGCAATGAAATTTAATGTGTTGTAATTATTTTATTTGCTTCTTACTCTCTCCGTTCTTTTTACTTGATTTCCTAGAATCTGTGCCATCAAACTTTCTAAAGTTTGACGACCAATAAGTTTAAAACTATCTAGATTGGCTATACAAAAATTATATCATTAGATTTATTGTTAAAAATACTTTTGTAATGTTATAGTTTTATTAGTGTATCTTAGTGTAAAATTATAAAAAGTAGGGTCAAAGTTGCATCTTGAAGACCGTGAAGAGTAAAAAAACATCAAGTAAAAAAGAACATAATGGGTAATTATTTTTACTTAAGTCAATTTCACTGTTCAACTTAATTAAGAGTGTGGATTGTTTCAGCCTCCCCCTTAGGAAGATTTTGTCCTTGAAATCAGGTGCTCACTTTAATAGATTGGGGGCAGGCTTCACGTAGATCTTCTTCCTTTTCCCACGTAGCTTCTCCAATTGAATGATTTCTCGATAGCACCTTTTTGAAACAAATATTTTGATTCCTTAACTGTCAGTCCTTTGTCTCTAGGATTCTTACGGGATGCTCTTCATAGGTTAGGTCATCCTCCAAGTGTATGTCTATGTTGGTCAGTTGTTGAGGTGGTTCCCGGAGGCATTTTCTGAGTTGGGAAATATGGAACACATTGTGGATTCTTCACAATTAACTCAGTAGTTCCAATTGATACACTATGACATCTTTATGTTCTAAAATCTGAAATGGTCCAACATAACGAGGACTTAACTTTCCTTTTAATCCAAATTGGCAAACCCTGCGCATTGGTGACACCTTTAGATACATGTAGTCTCCGACTTCGAACTTGTGGTCTCTCCTACATTGGTTAGCATAGCTCTTCTATCTACTTTGGGCAATCTTAAGTCATTCTTTAATTATCTGAATCTTCTCGTCATTCTCCTACACAAGATCAGGGCCTAATAATGGTCACTCCCAAACTTCATTCCAACAAATGTGTTACCTACGTTTTCTACATACAAGGCTTTGTATGGAGCCATTTGGATACTGGATGGGTAGTTATTATAAACAAACTCGGCTAAGAGTAAATGTTTATCCCACATTTCCCCAAAGTTCAACACGTAGGCCCTTAATATATCTTCTAGGATTTGTTTCACCCGTTCAATCTGGTCGTCAATCTGTTGGTGATAGGCCATGTTGAAGTTCAGTTTGGTCCCTAGAGCAGTTTGTAAACTCTTCCAAAAGCCTGAGGTAAATATTAAACCCCTATCGGAGGTGATAGTTTTTGGTACTCCATGAAGGGTGACTATTCTCTCAAGATATAGTTCAACTAGTTTATCAAAGGAGTACTTCTAATTGGTAGTGATAAAGTGGGCTGATTTTGTGAGTCAATCCACAACAACCCAAATTTCATCTTTCTTTTTGAGTGTCATGAGTAGAGCCATGATGAAGTCCAAACATATATCCTTCCATTTTCACTCAGGAATCTCTAATGGTGCTAGTAATACTACTGGGCATTGATGCTCAATCTTCACCTTCTAACAGGTGTCACACTGATTTACATATTATGCTACTTCTTTCTTCATATTAGTCCACCAAAAGTTTCCTCTTAAATCCCTATATATTTTTGTACTACTAGGATGAACTATGTATAGGGTATCACGAGCTTCTTGTAGAATGGTCTCTTTGATCTGTGGGTCATTTAGCATAGGACTGGGCAAAATACCCGCTACCCGTTACCTGTACCCGAATTACCCGGACCCGAACCCGAAATACTCGAACCCGAGGTACCCGATCCCAAATTCGGATAGCAATTCTGATTACCCGAAATTAGTTTGGGTAGTTCGGGTAATATCCCCCGGTACCCGAACTACCCGAATTACCCGAATTGTCTGTAAATTACCCGAATTGTCGGGAAATTGTCTGTAAATTACCCGAATTGTCTGTAAATTACCCGACTTGTCTGTAAATTACCCGAATTGTCAGGAAATTAGCTGGTTTTCTGTAAATTCGGGTATATCGGGTATACCCGAACCCGAATTATCGGGTACCCGAAATTGCGGGTAGTGTTTTTTTGGGGCTAATATCGGGTAGCAGTTTTCATTACCCGAATTTCGAATTACCCGAACTACCCGACCCGAAAAATTTGGGTAACCCGAACGCCCAGGCCTAATTTAGCACACAAACTCATTTATGATTCCATAGGACTATCATCTAGATTAAATTTATATGGTTGGCCCAACTTGATTCATTGGATTTCTTCTTGGATAAAAATATGAGGTTTGTCTCTCCTTGATTTGATCGAGCAAGGTGGGGTGGAAGGTCATAGTTGCGATGGTGGCTTCTGATGTAGTGATCTTCACTTCTATCTCCATTCTAGCTAATTCTTGTAATAGGCTTGGAGCATGATTTTTGAAAGAGATGTGGTTGCACTGGGTCTTCCAACTTAATGCATTGGCGACAATGTTAGCTTTTTCGGGATGGTAGTTTATAGATAGGTTATAATCTTTGTAAGTTTTAGCCATCTTCTCTGTCTCATATTTAGCTCCTTCTGAGTAAAGATATACTTCAGACTTTTATGATCACTAAACCGAGTGCATTTTGACCCATATAAATAGTGTCTCTAGATCTTCACATCAAACACTACTGCTCCCAACTCTAGATCATGAGTGGGATAGTTTACTTCGTGAGGTCATAATTGTCTAGATGCATAGGCTATAACTCTCTCCTTTTGCATTAGCACACATCCTAGCCTAGACTTCGAGGCATCATAGTATACTACATACTCAATGTCGTCCTCAGGTAAGGCTAGGAATGGTGTTGTGGTCCAACAATGATTTAATTCTTGGAAACTCTTCTCACATGCTTCTGTCCAGGTGTATTTTAATCCTGTCATAGGAGTTTGGTAAGTGGAGAGGTGATTTGAGAGAATCCTTTTATGAACATGAGGTAATATCCCACAAATCCTAGAAAGCTTATGATTCCTGTTGTGTTGGTTGGATGGTTCCATGATGTGACAACTTCAATATTGGTGGGGTCTACTTCTATTCTTCTTCCAGATACAATGTGCCCTAGGAACGCCACTATATGTAGCTAGAATTCATATTTACTAAATTTTCATACAGTTGATTTTCTCTAAGGATTTCCAATGCTATTGTGAGCTGCTGGAGATGTTCTTCCTCACCCCTCGAATAGATTAGATGAATACTGTTGGTGCATTGGTCATCCCGAATGGGACTACAGTGTACTCATGGTGCCCATACAAAGAGACAAAGGCAGTTTTCTTTATATTTATTGGATTGACTTTTATTTGATGATACCCAGATAGTAGATTGATTTTTGAGAACACATAAGCTCCCTTGAGGTGGTCAAATAGGTCATCTATTTTAAGTAGTGGATATTTATTCTTTATAGTGACATTATTCAACTCCCGGTAATCTGTGCATAGCCTTAATCCTTCATCCTTCTTTGCGAATAAAACTAGGGTTCCCCATGATGATGTGCTTCCCATAATAAATCCCTTCTCCTTGAGTTCATCTAACTACTTCTTTAACTCCACTAACCCATGCATTCATCCTATATGGTCTTTTGGAGATAGGCGCAGTTCATGGGATTAGATCAATTGCAAACTCTACTTCTCGGTCTAGGGGCATACTAGGTAGTTCTTTAGAAAATACAACAGAAAAATCCCGTACTACTGGTATGTTTCTTACTTCCTTCCAATGAAGGCTGGCCAAACTAGGGTTGGATGGTTTCGGTCTTGTCCAAATTCCTAGGTATTGTAGTTTGGTTCCATTTGGTTTGCTAATGGATGTGCTCTTTAATTCGTAGTCTATGCTAACCCCATGAGCAGATAGCCAATCCATGCCCAAGATTATTCTAGGTCAGTCAAGTCTATGTCATAAAGGTTGGCTAAGAATTTAGTGTTGTGTATTACGATAGCTTGTTCTTTGCTGATTGACGTCACTTCTATCATTGTAGCTGGAGTATTTACCCTCATAGATTTTTTTAATGGACAACTTATGTTCCATTAGGAACTTACGAGATATAAAGGAGTGTGTAGCTCTTGAATAAAACAATTCATCAGAGTTCTTTATTTTTTGCTATATACTATTGTCCATATATAAAAGGAGTATAAACCCAAATTATGCTATAAAAATGAAATTTAATGAAAATTTTCATATAAATCACTTTAGAGTATATTATAATCATTATTAGAGTATACTCAGAAAGATAAAAAGGTATAACAACATCATTTAAGTGGTATATAACAAGTGGGAGTATGTACATCCAGTATAGAATCATTTAGTTAGCATGCATGCATACATACGTACGTACGTACGTACGTACATACATACATAGGAAAATGGATCTGTACTCTTGTGAGTATGTACTCTCATTTCTCATATACTGCTTAAATGATATTGTTATACCTCTTTATACTTTTGAATATACTCTAATAATAATTATACACTACTACAGAAATCGACATTACAGACGGTTCAGAAACGTCATCACAGACGGTTTTCTGAACCGTCTGAATTTATGGGTCAGTGATGATCGAAGGTTATCACAGACGGTTTTCGAACCGTCTGTGATTATTAGATATCACAGACGGTTTTTAATTAAAAACCGTCTGTGATTATCAGATATCACAGACGGTTTTTAATTAAAAACCGTCTGTGATATCTAATAATCACAGACCGTTTTTAATGAAAAACCGTCTGTGATACATATCACAGACGGTTTTTACTTAAAAACCGTCTGTGATATTCCTTCCTCCTAAACCAAAATCTATTTCTGTTTATTGGCTAGCCTCAGGAAATGCTAGCCATGCCCTCTGAAACAAGCAGATAATCACAGACAAAAAACATACAATTCACACATCTCATTTGCTTTCAGGTACATTTCGCAGACATAAAACATCCAATTGACATCGCACTTCATCTCACAGACATAAAGCATGCATCCATTTCGCAAATCAATTAATTGAATTGAACTGAAATATCCATTAACAAATGCACAGTTACAAAAGATCTACACTGCATTTACACTTAGTGATAAGACCAATAGGAAATCAGTGTGCGCAGTGGAACCGTCCTTCTGGCTGTATGACTTGAGTCAGCAAAAAGAACGCTAACTCTGATTGAACCTCTCGAAGCTCAGACTGTTTCAATGCAGTTGACGGGATTGATACAGCCTGTCGATAGGAATATCAATGTACATATATATGTAACGTGATAAGTATGAAGTAATTATGGGAAGAGTGACAAACCTTGCGATTGGTGACCCTCGAGGAATCGAGGAGTAGTTCCATATGTTGGCAAACGTAGTATCCACATGTGTTGCCCGGCTGCTGCTGGTGGCACTGCAAAAAATGGAATGTGTTAGTTCAAAAGGCATTAGTACCATCTGTTGCATAGGATTAATTAATGTGAAATAGCGAATACCTTAAAATCTCGAACATGTGTCAGCAGGCCGTTGGCCCCGCGCTTCGAGTCACCTCCCTTTTCAATGTACATCGCGAACGCCCTACGTAATTCGAAAAGGTTAACCTTAATCATTCGGAAGGAAAGAAAGAGTACAATGTAGATATGTATGGGGAATATGTGCTTACCTATCGATTACTTGGCCGACAATTGTGAAGTCCATTTTATTCTTACTTAGGGAATCAAGGTAATATACCTTGTTCCATTTTGGTACAATTACTATTAAAATCCAATGAAAGCTCTGATTGAAGGGCATAAGTACATAGTCCTTATTGCGACAACTCAGCAGGCCTGATGCAATGTACCTCTCGACGAGGGATGCCTCCACGTCGATGGTAGTCTTGGCGACCAATTGTGGGTCCAAGAAACCAGCTGATGAGTTCGATACTCTAGCTTTAATCAGCATGTGTCTATATATATACACACGAAAGCAAAAAATTAGATATGGCATTTATCTGTATGACATTAACGGAGACTGTGATTGTACACACTTACAGTGTCCAGCATTGAACGATTGAGACGTCAAGAGCGTTGAGCATGAACAGCTCGAATAAATCCTCAAAGGCGACCACGAATGTACACTCTTGAAGATTGTGGTGTAAATCTTCCTCGGAGAATTTGACAGTGATACTTGAAGTCCGTTCTCCCTCTGGCTTATTGGACTGCTGCATATACCACGTGTGCAATTGCATGCAACTATATGGTAGCTTTTGGAGGGCTTTTTGCTCGAGCAACGGCTCGCCAAGCACGAATTTGCGGGCCAAAGGGTGGTACGGAAGATCATCATTGGTCTTCTTTGCTTTGCCCTTGCTGGCCTTGCTGCCTCGGCTATGGGTCGACTTCACAGAAGTCGACTTTGAAGGTAGCAGCGGTGCAAGTTGCTCTGGCGAGAATAGGGCCCGTGGAGATAGCACCGTTGTAGTATCCGGTGGTGGAACCGACTGGTCTTGTACTGGAGATGGCACCAGTGCATGTTGCTCTGGTCCTGCCACCGGTGAAGAAGCCTCCAGGAAGATGTCGCTTTTGGGCCACTGGATGAATGTTCCAATGGCCTGTCCTAGAGTCACGATCTCGTCGTTGGGGGGCTTCGGTAGCGGGACCACCTCAAAATTGACATACACACCATCCACATTAACTTTTGCGAAGCCTGGCGCTAAAGCTTGGCCGTGCACCATGGCCCCGTTACCAGACGAATATGCCTGGCCCCAAGCAGCGTACAAGGGAATGGCGCCATATCTCACTTGGAGCTTGCAGTTCGTAGGCTCCTACATAACGATACAAAATTAGCTACTCGAATAGGCCTACCAATGGAGCAAGCATTCGAGAGGTAATAATTATTACCAGGATGTCGTCCACAGGAAATTTGGACTGGGTATGCGTCGGATTGGACGCGCAGCTACTCGGACGGTTGTGCGGGCTACCTAGCATAGCAGCGGCGGTGGCGGCCTGCTGACTTTCTGTCTGTTTCCGCACCTCTTCTCTGATTACTTCACCCATCTGAGCAAATAGCTCCTCTCGAAGAGATTCCTTGATCTCTTCTCGTAGCTGCTCCTCACGCTCGGCTTTGTTTCTCTTCCTACGCCGATACATTCCGGAGTCATCTTGGAAACCATGTTTCCAAGGAACGTAAAGCCCAAGGCCTCTCGTACGACCCGGGTGCTCCTTGTTTCCCAGGGCCACGGAGAGCATATCATTCTCCCTTGTTCCCTGGAATGATCCCAGGGTAGATTCAAAACTCAGCTCTTCCTGCAAGAGCACGACATGTCATTTCAATTCGTACGAAGTTGTGGAGTAATTACAAGCTACGTAGTTCGATCGATATCTTACCAGGCGCTGGGACACTTGCTGGTCTGCAGGGTTTCGAAAGGAGACGTCCCCCGATGTCGTTGTAGATGACCTTGCTCTAAGCCAATTTCGAGCGCGGTCATCCGGGATATTGGAAAACGGCGGGGCGATGTCCTCTGCAGCTGCCAGCTCATCCTCCAACCTCCACTGCGGGATTTTACCCGCATACCCAGCTGTGCCAAGTCTGTGGGGGTGCGTGTTTTTTGCCTGGAGGGCCTTGTGCGCCACACTTGTACTTTTGAATTCTTCGGTCGTTTTCATCGCCTTGAACTCTTCCCATTGTGATTCCAGGAATGGGTATTTAGTAAAAGGCGTTTCGTCCGTCTCCACGTATTTCCTGACAAGCGTGCTCTTGAAGTTCTTCCATGCTTTGCACGCTGTGATGGTCTGTCGGCTCTGAGGCTTCTTTGATAGCCCTCTTCCTTGGCGTCTTGATGTTGGAGCGGACGCCTCCGGCGATGATGATGAAGAATGCGCGGGTGACATGTTGCTCATTTTGTGGGTCTATTAAGATAAGATGAGAATGTTCAAAGTGAGGAAGCACGAAAAGTCAAACATGATGCTCAATGTTCGGAAGAGAGGAGAGGAGTAGAGGGAAGGGGGAGAAGGGAGGGGGTGATGTGGACACAGAGAGGGGTTATGTGCCTATACTATATACTACATACTATATGTGTATATACATACATATACATATACATACCTACATATATACATATACATACCTACATATATACATATATAATGGTAGCAATATGAAGCAACAAGCAACAAGCATCAATAATAGAATCAATAACAGTCTCAACATGAATATGTGCTCTCAAATTGTAGGGTTGCACAAGATTAATCTTGGCCGTCCCGCTACTAAATCATATACTCTTCCTTGATTGGTTATGCCAAATAATGAATTCAGTATTTTGAGCTCTAGATACAAACTCTAAAATCTCAAGATCAAGATATATTTAGCATGCATATATTCAAACAACAGTATTCATACAGATCAAGACCACACAAGTTAACTTTGCCCAATAATTCAGTCTTTTAACTTGTCAAGATTAAATCCGAACAGATCAATTTAATAACATGCTATAACCTGAAAACTGCATGAACCGACAGCTATTAGAGCTCAAGCACTGAATGAACCAATCTCAGTATATGATTTTATCATCATCGAGCAACTGTAGTAAACAATTAATGTACCAAATAGCAAACTAATTAAGCTACTGCAGTAAACCCTAGTCCATCACAGAAAGTGCTCACAATGCAGTCGGTAATCGAGGGGAGGTGGCCGGCGAGGGGCTCGACGGAGGCGGCCGGCGAGGGGCTCGGGGAGGCGGTCGACGAGGGTTCGGGGAG
Source organism: Dendrocalamus latiflorus (assembly GCA_017311315.1). Taxonomy (NCBI): domain Eukaryota; kingdom Viridiplantae; phylum Streptophyta; class Magnoliopsida; order Poales; family Poaceae; genus Dendrocalamus; species Dendrocalamus latiflorus. Next base: position 3,865,094 of record CM029622.1, on the reverse strand, counting down.
GCGGAGGCGACGAGGGGGTCGACGGAGGCGGTCGACGAGGGGCTCGGGGAGGCCGAGGCGACGAGGGGCTCGACGAAGGCGGCCGGCGAGGGGCTCGGGGAGGCCGAGGCGACGAGGGGCTCGACGAAGGCGGCCGGCGAGGGGCTCGGGGAGGCGGTCGACGAGGGTTCGGGGAGGCGGAGGCGACGAGGGGCTCGAGGAGGCGGAGGCGACGAGGGGCTCGACGGAGGCGGCCGGCGAGGGGCTCGAGGAGGCGGCCGACGAGGGTTCGGGGAGGCGGAGGCGACGACGGGCTCGGGATTTACTTGGATCTAGATCGAATAACTGCGCAGCGCACAGGGAAAACCCTAGCCAGAGGGTATATATAGGGAGGTTATCACAGACGGTTCTAACTCAAAAACCGTCTGTGATATTAATATCACAGACGGTTCCAAGTCTAAAACCGCCTGTGATAGTATAAATATCACAGACGGTTCTAAGTGTATAACCGTCTGTGATAGTCATATTATCACAGACGGTTTTAAACTTAGAACCGTCTGTTTTATTGATATCACAGACGGTTCTAAGTTTAAAACCGTCTGTGATAAGCCTTTGCGACTGTAGTTATTAAGACAACACCAATAACCACAGCTGCATTCATATCCACCACCAAACAGCTGCATTCATATACAACACCAACCAGCTGCATTCATATCAACCATCACATGTGCATCACACATATACATAAATGCCAATACTCATATACATTTTGTCACACATTTTCACATATACATCTCAAAATCGACTACATCACACATTTTCACATATACATCTCAAAATTGACTACATCATACATTTTCACATATACATCTCAAAATTGTCACACATTTTCACATATACATCTCAAAATTGACTACATCACACATTTTCACATATAGATCTCAAAATTGTCACACATTTTCACATATACATTCTTATTGTACTTGCTTATTTCCTTTAAAAATTAGCCCTTCATCATGATCAATGCGTACGTAACTAGTTTCGTCACGTTGTTCATCGTCGACCCTTATGCCATTTCCAAAAGGAGGTAACTCGTCAAATTGATTGTATTCCTCCTCGTCCACTACATTCTCCACTCCGACAATTCTCCTTTTTCCATGAAGAACTACATGGCGTTTCTTATTTGCCGGGTCGGTTACATAGAAAACTTGAACAACTTGATTGGCAAGTACGAATGGTTCGTCTTTGTACCCGACACGTTGGAGGTCCACGGTCGTGACACCGTACTTGTCAACCTTCACCTGTGGGAGATGCACCCAACGGCAGCGAAATAAGGGGATCTTGAAAACCACATAGTCGAGCTCCCAAATCTCTTCTATTAAGCCATAGTACGAGTTTCTCGACCCATCGGTACTGAATGCATCTATGCGGACTCCGCTGTTCTGGTTAGTGCTCTTGACATCCTGAGACTGCGTATAGAATGTGTACCCATTTATGTCATATCCTTGCCATGTCACAACTGTAAATGTCGGCCCTTTTGCCAACCATCTCAGCGTCTCACTCGGCGAGCTCCTAGCAATTTGCTCCTTCAACCATTGGTTGAACCAACGGTTGTGTTGCCTCATGATCCAAACATCCGGCCGCTCTGGATTCTGTTGCCGAAGCACATCCTTGTGCTGGTCCACATAAGGCGCCACTTCAGTCATGTGTTGCAACACCGTGAAATGGGCTTGAGTATACGTGTCCATATCTGGAGTGATTGCTTTCCTTCCGATAGTTCCGAGACCCTTCAGCCTCCCTTCATGACGAGATTGAGGGACACCTATCGGTTGAATCTGAGCCATATAATCGACACAAAACTCAATCACCTCTTCGCTTGCATAACCTTCGACGATGCTGCCCTCCGGCCGAGAACGATTCCGTACGTAGGACTTGAGAATTCCCATGAACCTCTCAAATGGGTACATGCTGCGTAGGAATACGGGCCCGCACATTTTTATCTCCCACACAACGTGAACAACGAGATGGACCATGATATCGAAAAACGAAGGAGGGAAATACATTTCAAGGTGACATAGAGTCATCACCACCTCGTCCTGCAGAGCATCTAGTCCTTCGGGATCGATGACCTTCTGAGCAATTGTGTTAAAGAAATAACATAGCCTCATGATTGTCTCTCGGACTTTGATCGGCAAAATATTTCTAATTGCAATAGGGAGCATCTGTGTCATCAGCACATGACAATCATGAGACTTCATGCCATTTAACTTCAAATCTTGCATCGAAACAAGTTTCTTCACGTTGCCGGAGTAACCAGACGGAACTTTCACACCATGCAAGCACTGGCACAGTTCTGTTTTCTCAGCCTTGGACAGAGTGTAACACGCAGGGGGAAGGTACGTTCGTCCATTATCAGTGCTTGTCGGTGCTAACTCAGGCCTGATGTCCATGTCAGCCAAGTCAAGCCGTGCGTTGACACCGTCCTTTGTTTTATCACGGATGTTCAGTAAGAGACCAATCAAGCTGTCGCACACATTCTTTTCTACGTGCATGACGTCGATGCAGTGCCGAACATCTAGGTACTCCCAATAAGGTAAGTCCCAAAATATTGATCTCTTCTTCCAGGTGTTCTTCTCATGAGCCCTCAATTTACGTCCCTTTCCGAGGACAACATCTAAATCCTTAACCATATCATAAACCTCGCGTCCCCTTAAATGCCTTGGAGCTGAACCATCTTCCTTCTCTCCGTCAAATTGTTTCTTCATCTTGCGGTATGGGTGAGCCCTCCGAAGGAACCGGCGGTGACGCATGTAGACGGTTTTGCGTGAGTGTCTCAGCCACACACTCTCGGTACCATCTAAACAGTGAGTACAAGCTTTGGCACCTTTTGTACTATGGCCCGATAGGTTACCAAGGGCAGGATAATCATTTATGGTGCAGAACAATAAGGAGTGCAGAGTGAAGTTCTCTCGTTTGTACGCATCCCATACCTGTACCCCTTCGTTCCACATTACTTTTAGATCTTCCACCAACGGTGCTAGGAACACATCGATATCATTCCCAGGTTGTTTTGGCCCTTGGATAAGTATCGACAGCAAAATATACTTTCGCTTCATACACAACCAAGGAGGAAGGTTATAGATGCAGAGAGTCACGGGCCATGTGCTATGTCGGCTGCTCATGCTACTGAAAGGATTCATTCCATCTGTACTCAGTCCAAACCTTATATTCCTTGGTTCTGCACCGAACTCTGCAAAACTCCTATCGATGTTTCTCCACTGCGCGGAATCAGCAAGGTGTCTTATCATTCCATCCTTCTTGCGCTCCTCCGAGTGCCAACGCAGCAGTTTTGCCTCCTTTGGATTTGCAAAAAACCTTTTCAAACGGGGAATTATAGGAAAATACCATGTCACCTTAGCAGGAGGTCCTTTCTTCGCCTCTGTTCCCTCGCCATCAACTGATTGATTGTTACGTTTGTATCGGGATGCGTTGCACACCGGACATACATGCATGTTTGCATACTCTTTACGGTAGAGGATACAATCGTTCGGGCATGCATGTATTCTTTCTACTTCCATTCCCAACGGACAAAGAACCTTCTTGGCTTTATACGTGGTTTTAGGCAACTCATTTCCATCCGGAAGCATGTCCGCTAAAAGACCTAGCAACGCCGTGAAACTCTTGTCCGACCAACCGTTGCTTGCCTTCAATTTCAACAGTTCAAGCACGGCCAACAACCTCGTGTACTTGCATCCCGTGTACAAAGGTTTCTCTGAGTCCTCCATCAAGCCACGGAATTTAACATACTCTCTCTCATCATAGTTCTCTTCAACATCGCGAAGCATCTGATCCAGATTATCATCGTGCAACCTATCCGAATCCGACCCACAATCGACATCAGCCGGCGGCATGTCATTCAGTTCACAGGCGATGTCATCCGGGGGCATATCATTCACTTCACCGGCGATGTCATCCGGCGGCATATGATCATTCACTTCGCCATGACTGGTCCAACACGTATAATCCTTTTTGAAACCCCTCCGAATCAAGTGCGATTTAATTTGCCCTCGGTTCTTAAACATCTTCACATTCTCGCAGTCAGTGCATGGACAGCACATATATATGGCCCCCTTATTCAACATATCCTCCTCGGCAGCTCTTATAAAAGCAGAAACGCCATTAATGTACTCTTCACTCACACGGCTCGCGGCATACATCCAGCTTCGGTCCTACGTTACGTACATATATAACAACTTAGTATTAAAATCTAGATTAACTAATTATAACTACATATATACCGGCCACATTTATTATATTGAGACTTTATTTGCTAGATTCATATTACAAACACAACAGCTATTATATAACCAACAATTTTGCAAATTAACCATCTTCAATAACCACTCATGGATTACTTAGAACTAAATTGTAATGCAATTAAAGAAAAAAATAAATTGCATTACTAACCATATCTAGAACAACCAGCAAAGTATGAATCTTCAAAGCTCAATCTCTGCCTCTTCCCACCAAATTAACAAGGCCTGAAATCGCCTAGCTTCCTCCCGAGTGAAAAAGTGCGCAGCAGTGGCTAGATCTGGATCGAAATGAAGACAGATGCGGTCTGAGCAGCGCAATAAATGCCTACTGACATTATCACAGATGGTTTTTAATAAAAAACCGTCTGTGAATTATCACAGACGGTTTTTAATTATTAACCGTCTGTGATAACAAGGTTATCACAGACGGTTTTTATTTAAAAACCGTCTGTGATAATCTGGGATTATCACAGACGGTTTTTAATACAGACCGTCTGTGATACAAACGTATCACAGACGGTTCATAGTTAATAACCGTCTGTGATAATCCATTTTCCCGCCACAAATACCACAGACGTCCTCCAAATTACAACCGTCTGTAATAGTGCTCATTAGAGACGGTTTCACAAAACCGTCTGTGATGAGGCGTCTACTATTAGGCTTTCTGTAGTAGTGATAAGATACTCCAAAGTGAGTTCCATAAAAAATATCATCAAAGCTCACTTTTTATAGTATAATTTGTGTATATACTCTTTTTATATATGGAAAAGGGTATATAGCAAAAACAAATAGCTTCGATGAAATTTTTCTAACCATGTCTCATTGGAGTATTTTAGAATTAGCATTTCAATATACCAAAAGTGATAAAGAAGTAGAACATGTTTGTTTAAGTAGTACGTACTGGGACATTATGGTGCCTGGGCACCATGATCTTAAATAGGTATTTTTCCTATGTATTGTGTGTGACAAATTTTAGAATTTTTTGGATGTCAAGTTTAACTAATTTACTAACTAGTTCAAACAAGTTTAAACTAAAATTCGAAATGTAGTAGCCTTTTTGATTGTAGGTATGTGCTGATCATATATATAAATCAACATTGCAGGTGATCTAAATTCATTCGAAACTTTAAAATCGAGTATATATTTCGTTTGAATTGTTGGTATATGTGTGTGTGTATTCTTCCTTGCTATATGTTGTTGTCTATTTTCGACGACCATGCTTATGTTGTTATTAATTTTGAATGGAAACTTGGCAAGCGTATCCTTTGCCATTGTTGCTGGCTATTGAGGGGGTGTTTGGTTCATGGTACCAAGGTGATGGGATGATCTTGTTCGGGACGGTGTGGTTCACTCGATTTAGCCGAACGACGCGATATAGCATTTGGATGGAATATTCTTCACCAAACCACTTAGGTTGAATCATCTTGTTCAGGATAGAATGGTTCCATCCATCGAATCAAACAAGAGGATGAGGCATCATCTGGAGTGAAATGGTTCCATCCACAAAAACCAAACGCCTCCTAAATCAATGAGACCGACCATGCAAAGGTTAATTTATTTTAGACCAAGAGTACATAGTATTAATTCTTGATCCAATTTACTTATTTTATTACCTGTGGAGTAAATATCCAGTGCCTTTCCTTTGCAAGTACTCTGGCCTAGGGTTGAAAAGTGAATACGAATTATCCATATTATCTGGTTACCGTATTCGATAGGATGCGAATATGGTATAGATTTTTCCATCCGATTAACAATTCCTATCCTATTTGTATTCGAATTCGCATAAAAAATATAGATGTGAATATGGTATGGACTTTTATCATCTGAAATGTTATTGTATCTGGACTATCTGTATTCGTATTTGATGAAGCAATATACATATTTTGTTACAATACGACTAATTAGTTGGACAAGTTTTTTTAATTGAATGTGAATTTGTGTTTCTTTAGGTGAAGTAAATGAATTAGAATGATTAAGCGTGATTGTACCAGGATAAAATGTCGTTAATATCTTCATACTATATAAGTTATGAGGATATCTAGATCCGACCGAATTGAGTAGATATTCGATTCAAATTTGTATCTGACATTTGTCTGTTCCGTATTCGTATTTGGCGTTTGTTTAATTTGTATTCGAATCTAAGAAAAAAATATAGATGCGAATATTGTTTGAGTACTATCTGATTTGTATTTGATCCATTTTCACCTCTACTTCGGCCAGATGATGATCCGAATCCATCTTTAAGAGGCTGATATATTGGGTTATAATCGTTGAAATAGGTGAAAGAGGTGCCTTTATATGATGGTATCCCACGCTTACAAGCTTATTTCAAGGCAACCAAAATTAGGCCTGCTCCAAACACCACCGATCAGACGGCCCTGCTTCAACCGACTTCAGCTTTTGGTTTCCAGAAGCCGAAAGCCACTTGGAACAGATCGGCTTCTTAATTTTGACTTTTTTAGTTTTTCTTTTTCCTCTTATTTCTTTGCATTGTCCCAAAAGATATAGCAGCATTTTTCAAATTTTCCTTTTTCTTATTTTTTTCTTATCTTTTAACTTAGAAAAAGCTAATAATCGTTACAGTGTAAGTGTAGCCAAAAGCCAACAACCGAAGCTAGAAGCCGAGGCTTTTAAGCTGGATGGAGTGTCCCCTAGCGAGAGCTACAACGACCAATCTAACGTCCCAGATGCATTCTAACCGTAGGCACATAGTAAGCAGCTCGACCTAAACAACACTGCATCATCCGTTGATTCATCGCCATCTCTCTCTCCGCTCAACCAAAAAAAAAAAAAGAGGGAAGAAAACCATGAAAGAAAGGAAAAAACCAAGCCAACAAAATCTCCGAGCTATTTACACAGAGGCTAAGGAACCAGGAGTTCTTTCTCTCTGCAAGAAGCGTCTACTCGGCGGCGTCATCCTCTTCGTCCCCGGCGGCGGCGAGCGCGCGGCGGAATACGGCGGCGGGGCAGGGGATGCGGATTGGGCCCTGGTGGTCGTACCCGTACTCCTGCGCCGCGCGGCCGAGGAGCTCCGCCAGCGCCGGCCGGCCCAGCAGCTCGGCGCGCACCACGAACCGCTCCGCCTCCACGCCCTCCCCGCCCACGTACACCGGGACGTGACCCTCCGGCAAGCCCGCGTGCGGCTTCTTCCCCCGGCAGCCGCCGCGCCGCCTCGCCGGGGACGACGAGGAGTCGCCGACGCGGGAGAGCCGTCTGATCAGCTGCTTCATCGGATCGCACGGTCCAGATCAGTTTGGAGTGTGTTAAAGCAGGCGTTTGTGTGGTGGCGCGGAGGAGAGGGGGCTATTTATAGCGGCAGGGCGCGTGGTTCATCCGTCCATGACATGTAGGGTGGGGGGCTAGCGGGGCCCGCATCTCAGTGGGGCTATGGGGAGTGGGTGGGGGTACAAGTGGGAGTACGGCGTCAGGTACGACACCTTTCCGTCGAAATTTGTATGACTCCACATTCATCTACAATTTGTACGACTCCACATTCATCTACAATGTAGCATATGACATGTAAAACTGGCTGCTCATTTTGACTTGAGCTTTTAGATTCTGATTTATTTTTAGTTATTTATAAATTTCATCTTTTTCTGGACTTTTGTCTTTTTATGAGCTCTTTTGCCAGTTCTTTTTCCCCGTATTCGCTTGCGTTGTCCGTGATGAGCTAACATATTTTTTCTATTTTTAAAATTTTTTAGATTTAATTACCTTCATCTGCAGTGTGATTTCAGCCAATTACAATGCAATTTCAACCATAAGCCACTATTTTTCAGCCCAACTGAGCGGGGCTAGGTCCTATCTCATTAACGAAACTAGAACAAGTTCCACAAACGCCACCAGAAACGCACACAATTTTTTTAAATATTCAATTTATTATTCAAAATTACAAAAATATACATACGATTCAAAATTTTGCACTTTTGACCGCATACTGCCTAATGGTTGGACGACTTAGGCTAGTCGCCGAGCCGTTGGACGACATGCGGTCAAAGCCGGCCAACGGTTCGGCGACTTTACCATGTCGCCTGACCATAGAGCGACTTTGGCACATGTCGCCCAACGGTTGGACGATAATCCTCTAGTCGCTTAATCGTTGGCTAATTATTAAAAAATATATAATTATCTATTAATCGGATGGAAATAATTGGGAAAGGGGGTTAAATGATAATTGTTGTAGGTAGGTAACATTTAACAAGTCTTGTTTGTAAGTATTTTTTTTAAAATAGGGTAGACAATGTCGGTTGATCCGTTTGTGATTTTTGTAGATTGTGAATGGTACGTAATCTCTTAGACTCGCAATAACGTTTGCGATAGTCGTATATTGTTGTAGTCTAATAAATTTTATGAAAAATTTTGTGAGGACGATTAAGGTAACAACGATTCATAAGTACAAAGGTAAGTGCTATTGCGATGTAATAGGTAATTCGTGAAAATTTTCAAAATAATAAAAATTTTATTCAAAAATACGAAATTATACCTACGATTTTATTTTATTTTTGCAATAGTAGCCTCCTTTTAACTGAGTGTAAATACATATATAGACTGATAATCTTTTTGGGGCCCCACCCTCCGAGTATAAGGATAGACATATGCCAGATAGTACCGTTGTTGAAAGATGCATAGACATTTCGTGCGTACATGTAGAACTTGTTTTTTTTCATATTGTTGGATGCGTTGCTACGCGAAGCATTGAATATGAAAAGACGATGAGATTAATGTTGCAAATTAAAATAGACTTCATAAAAAAGCTAAAAATAACACGGTTCACAGCATTTGGTTGCGTGCATAAGAAATAGCAACATGCACGATACAACAAACCGAAGTACTTCTACGATACATATGTGCTTTTTTGCAATGAAAGATTCAACATTTGGGGGACTAGTTCGGAATGGCCCAACCTACTGTGTGGACCGGTGCCATTTTCCTTTCCTTGCGAGCCTGGTGTTGAACTCCTCAGCAACCTCTTTGGCCTTAGCCACCATTTTCCTCTTTTTCTCGCACTCCCTCTCTTGACCCTCTGTAACAGCCCGACCAGCCGTTATTTCTTTTTGTGAAAAAAATTAAATTAATTTTGGTTTAAAATGAAAACAAGTGTTTTAGTGCCTAAATTTTGATTTTGATTTGCCCTGATTTTTTGTTTTAAAAACGTTGGATTTCAAAAGTAATTTAAGTAAAAACTCAAAAATATTATTAAATAAAAGGATACTTTGATTTTGTGTAAAATTTCTATTTCAAATTAATTATTTGGAATTATTTGGCTTTTATCTGGTTTTCTGGTTTTCCTGGAGTTTAAAATCTATTTTGAAAATAAAAAGTATTTAATTATAAAAATATAACACCACATTAAGTTGAAAATATTTTAACTAAGTCAAAAACATCCCCAAGGATTTTTGTGAATTTTTCTAGAAATGTTGGAATTTATTTGGTATTTTTTTGAGTTGTATTTATTTTCTCGGGTTTTCTTAAAATCCGAAATCAAAATTTAAATTTAAATTTAAATCATCCCTAGCCCCTCCCTCCAACTGACGCATAGACGGCCAGGATGTGCCCACGTCACTGCCTGAATCCCGCCTTCCCCCTCTCTCCGCTTGGCCCGTGGGCTGCTCGGATCAGCCCACTCCGCGCTCCGGCCCATCTCCCCCATCCGTCGCCTCTTTTCTCTCTTGGCCGCCCGATCTCTCCCATTGCCACACGTCGCCATCTCCTCCACCCGCTCCCTCCTCTCTCTACACCTTGACACCACCTGTCCGGTGCGACTTCTTCCCCACCCCTTCTTCCTCCTCGCACCACCTCCTCCACGCTGATTCCCACCGCCATGGTTGTTGCGCCACCCCTGTCCTACCCAGCCACCTCTCTCTTCCCTACGCGTGCGTCGCCCCATCTACCCCATCTCCGCACCCACCTTTCCCCACTTCTCGCACTTGTTCCTCCCCTAATTCCCGCAACCGCCGCAGCCCTCGATTTCTCTGACGAGAAATTCCCCACACTGTGCCTCTCCTCTCCCCTATTTAAACCCCCTCCCAGCTTCGCCCCTCCCCGCTCCACCTCCCTCCTCTTCTCTCCCCGAGCTCTCTATCGCCCCCGCACCACGCACCTTCACCTCTAAGCTTCGGTCGAACTCCGGCGAGCTCCCCTCGCCGCCTCGGTCCTCCTTGTGCCCCGTCGCTGACTTCTTCGGCTTCACCGTGCCACCGCTGACTTGTCCCGCTTCTCGGCCAAGCCTCTTTGCCGCCGAAGCGCCATCGTCGCCATCGACCGAGCGTTGCCACCGCTTCTTCCTCATCGCCGGCCGCCTCTGCTCGTCGTCGGGCCCCATGCTAGGTAGATATGGAATCCCCTCCTCCTTCTCTCTTGGTTGCGACGCTCGCTGGCCACTGTCGTGCCGTCGTTTGTCGGTGACCATTGGGAGCCGAGTGCCGCCTCCGTCTGGCATGGCCACATCAGCGGCCAAGCCAACGTGGCAGGTGACATGGCTGCCACCATGCGCCGTGTGTGCAACACCTCGGCCACATCAGTGCCATGCCCACCCCTGCCACCTCAGCCTTTCCCGTGGTCCGTGGACTCGGTCCACATAGACCAGGCCCACCTGTCAGTCTCTGGTCTGAAAAATCAATCAGGGCTGACGTCATGCTGATGTCATAAACCTAATTTTCCTTTATAAAAATAATTCAGCTGAAAAAGGAAATTCCCTGGTGACATCATAAATCCATTTTCCTTTAGAAAAATAATTTTGAAAAATTGGTCTTTTTATTTTTCTCTAATTTTAAACTTTCGTGAGTCTGTTCTCCTTCGTGCTAACTCCGATTGAGCCCATTCAAATTCCTAAATTCATCAAAAATTTCAATCTATCCATTTCTACCCCCATTTTAAATATTAGGAGTTTTTTTAATTTAGTTTGAATTTATTTAAGTTTGGTGAGTTATTTTCACATGTAGACTACGACGATTCAGGAGAATTCTATGACGACGATTCACACCAAACTGCGGAGCAAGGCAAGTCATACCCCTTGATCATATTGAACCTAGATTGCAAATAAATTTATGTTGATTTAAATTATATTGCATGCTTAATTTTATTCAATGCATTTCAGTTCAGTTTTAAATTTAGTTATTGCCTAGTTGTTAATTCCTCCGTTGACCTTGAATCCGCCAAAACCTTGTCACCCAAGAATAAAACTCTGGTTAGTACACTAGTATGGCTAGAGAATTTTTGTAGCAAATACTTAGACCTGCTTAGATATAACTTTAGGCTTAGGATACTTTTTCACATAAAATGATGAGCTTTTCAAATGTATTCTTGACTTCGATGAGTCAAGAAGGATTATGAAATATTTTGAAATAATACATAAAATCTGGTTTAGACTTAGGCTAATGGTTAGGTGGTGGGTGCAGGCATGCACTATTGTTCGGTGACACAGTGTTGATTGTCGGGCAAAGGGGGTATGTGGTTGAGCCTAAGTCAATTAAGGATCGGTCTGTGAGCTATTATTGCAAAGCCCTATTGTACTACCACAAGGCTGGTATGGGACAGTCCTGGCTGATTAATTTATAGATCTCAACCTGAGTCATGTCGTAGGATGAAAGTAAGCGTGGTGTAGGCCATGAGAAGTCTCACTCGGCTTACTGGGGTGAAAGCTTAGAGTTGGCTTGGCCAGGTTGAAGGCTTTGCATTGTAAAGGCCTTGTCATGATCTCCTCGCCGCACACCTAAAGCAGTGTGTTAATCCGGTGGCAATATGGGATAATCATGTCGTGTGGGTAAAGCTGTACAACCTCTGCAGAGTGTATAATCTACCTTAGATAGTCGTGCTCATGGTTATGGGCAAGCTGAGTAAAGTTTTTCATAGATTAGATTTTATTATTCAAAATGGTTTATGAAAACCTTGTGGATGATGGAATCCATGAGAGATTGAAAACCTTGTGGATGGATGAAATCCATAAGAGATTGAAAGCGTGTGGATGGATGGAATCCATACGAGATCTTTTGGATAAGATGGACTGGGTGGGATGCCCGATGTTAGGATAATGTGGGGGATGGACCTGTACTAACGGTATTAATTTCATTTACAATTACTGTTTTTACTTACTGTATTAAATTCAGCAATTTCAATCTATTTCTGTATTTCTTTAAAGGCTGTTTTATGCTCAAATAGCCCTATATGCCTTCCTTTATCGCCTTTATCATTATGTTGCATATTCCGTGTGACTTGCGGAGTACAAATTTGTACTCACCTTGCTATCTCATCTCAGAGGAGGACGACTTCGACTATGGTGATGACCTGGACGAGGAGGCTGCGTCTTATAGTTGTCTGCCTATGGGCAGGCTGCCGGGCTTCGCTATTTACCAACTTGTTTCCACTATTATTTCCTTTATTTCTGTTATCAATAATCTTAATGTAAGACTTGAACATAAGGCCGTACTCTTTTATTTAATATTGTTGGTCATTTGTACTTGATATATATCTTTGTTCTACTATGTGCACTAGCTGTTCCTGGACTAGTGCGACTTACACAGAGGGTTTCGGAGTTGTTGCTGCAGGATCCAACAAAAATGGTATTAGAGCCATGATGACTCTAAGACGTGACCGTAGGTAGAATAGAATGGTCAGACCCTAAGGACTTATTTTACTAAACAGTAATTTCAAAAAAAATGCTTATGCTTACCCCTCAATCTTTGCTTTCTCTCATCTCTCAATCCCTCCTCATCTTTATGTTATCATCCAAAAACTTATTTCTAACTTCTCTCTTGTTGAAACAATTATAGATGAACACTTATCAAGATGCACCAAATGATGGATGGAGTGTAGGCCTTCATCGACTGTTTCGCCATTTGGGTTTCCAACACCGAGCTATCTACGTGCACAAAGAAGACCGCCATGGAGATCAGACGATGGGACATTGCTTCACTTTACTCATCACCAAGGACACTGCACATGGAAGTTGTCGTAGGGGTGGCCCCCACCTAAACCCAGCAGGCCTGGTAGGAGATTATAAGGCCCAGAATAGGCCATGTGTAATGACATAACTGCCCCCAGAGGGGATAACCAGATGTAAGGGTATAGCTGTAAAAGCACTCCTCATGTGTATATATATATGAGTAAGCCTTGAGGAGGACCCAGGCCATTACACTTATCTTCATCACTCTCCACTACCATCTCTCTCTCTGTTTGGTCTGTAGCCACAACAGTTGGCGCCGTCCGTGGGGAGGACGAAGACAAGCCTGAAGACCGAAGAAAAAGATGGCACCGAAAAAAGCTTCCTCAGCGGCGGCGCAGGGAAGGAAGGCGGCCGGGCCGGAGCGTCGTATGAGTACCAGAGCTTCGGCATCGGCAGCGGCGGACGCGGGTGGCGATGCAGGCGCGGTGGCCGAAGACGTCGACGTTCGCGCGGTGACGACCAACCCTGTCACCGGCACAGCGACGACCAACCCTGCCACCGGCGTTGCGAGGACGGACCCGGCGGTCGGAGATGTCGGCACGGGTGCGGCGACAACCGACCCCGCCGACGCGACGACAGCCGACCTCGCCGCCCCCACTGCAACCCTCGCCGGCGGTGCGGACCGGGCGGTCCGAGGTAGCCACGACGGAGCGACCGGCAGTTCGGGACCCCACGACGCGGTCGTCCCCGCGCCGATCCGCCCGTCGGAAGCACCGGCGACCCCGCCCGCACCGGCGATGGAAAGCGCCCTGCGGGCGGCTCTCAACGCGTTCCAGCAAGAACTAGGGGACCTTCGCGGATCCGTCCGAGATATACAAGAGGCTCGGAGCCAGCAGGTCGCGCTAGTAGTCGCGCCCGAGCCCACGCCAGAGAAGGTGGACAGCCGCGAAGCCCCCACGGCTAGCCGTGTCCCGCTGAGATGCGTAGATCCGGAATCCCCGCTTTCGGCGGGGCTGCAGCAGGCCGCGTGGCCCGAAGACTTCAAGTTCCCTCGCATCACCGACCCGTACGAAGGCGACACGGATCCTCGCGAGTTCGTGCGCGTATACGAAACCGCGATCGAGGCCGCGGGCGGAGACGACACCACGAAGGCGAAGGGACTCCCCCTCGCACTGCATGGAGTGGCGCTCTCTTGGTTTTTTACCATAGAGCCGGGCTCCATCTATGCGTGGGAGCAGCTTCGCGACCAGCTTCGTACCAACTTTCAAGGATATCATGTCGAGCGAACCGATGCGGACCAACTCTTCGCTGTGAAGCAAGGACCCTCGGAGACGCTTCGGGACTACTTCAAGCGCTTCGCCAAAACTCGAGGCCAGGTACACGATGTTAATGAAACCACAGTCGTTAATGCAGCCATACAGGGCCTTCGCCCGGGCCCGATGGCCGAATACAACGCGCGGAGGCCAATTACGACAGTGGCCAAGCTCTTCGGCAAAATGGACGAGTATGCGCGGGCGGAGGAGGATGCGCGAAGACGCAACATCACCGCCCTCGGCCTCGCCCATGAGGAGCGGCCCCACGCGAGGTCGGGGCGGGTGGCCCCTCATCGAAGCCGGGCCGTAGCCGAAAGCCCCGAGGAGGCCCTCCTTGAGGCAGTGAGGACAGAGTACAGGAAGGCTCGTCACGGTGTAGGCCCAAACCTCGGCGCCGCCAACGCCGATCGCAGGCGGCCCATCACGTCCTCGCCACCGAGAGCACCCGCCAAGGACCCGACCCCGCCTCACGGAGGGGAGTCCGGGGATCGGAGGGCGGATTTGACTACGGCAGCCAACCCCGCGCAGAGCAGGAGCTTCTGCGCTATGGCAAGTGGTGCGAGGTACACGGCTACGGCGATCATTACACAAGGGCATGCATCGCGGTGATGGAGCTGCGGAGGGTGACGGCCGGATCTCGGACTCCGCCTCCTCGGCCCCCCGCCGAAGCCCATGTGGGGCACCCAAGGGATAGCCCATACGGGCCACCGCAACGGAGGGCGCGCAGCATCACACCGTCAACGTCATCACCGGAGGCTCTTCCTCAAAAGCCCCCGGGGAGCAGCCGCAGCTGTGGATGCCGCCCCGCAACATCACCTTCGACTTGAACGACGCCAGGGGCGTCGAATACCCTCACCAAGACCCTCTAGTCATCCAGGCCCACATAGCATGCTGCGAAGTCAAGCGCGTCCTTGTCGACGGGGGAAGCTCCGTGAACATCTTATTCGCAGACGCCTTCGACCGCATGGCAATCCCCCGAAGCCGGCTGGAGCAGCCAGGAGCTCCGCTTCAAGGCTTCGGGGGTCAACCGCTGCAGGCCCTGGGGCACGTTTCCCTTCCTGTCACCTTCCGTCAAGAGGGCAACAAAGGTAACATCCGGACCGAGTATGTCACCTTTGATGTCGTAGATATCCCGCACCCCTACAACGCCATGCTGGGGCGACCCGCCATCAACTCTTTCGAGGCAATCCCACACCACGCCTTCTTGTGTGTAAAGCTCCCGGGCCCGGAGAGTGTCATCACCATCTTCGGCGACCAAGACCTGGCAAGACGTGCCGAAGGCGGCAGCCGCGTCTCGCATCGCCCGGTGCATGCCCTCTCCGGCGCGCCTGGTGCTGGGCCCTCCGCCCCCGGGTGGACGCCCAAGCCTCGGCCCGAAGGCGGCGTCAAGAAGGTGCCGCTCCAGGCGGAGGGGCAGTTTGTCTCCATTGGCGAGGGGCTCCCGCCGGGGGTCGAACGGGAGCTGCTCCGAGTGCTTCAGAACAACGTGGACATCTTCGCATGGTCCCTGGAGGACATCAAGGGCGTGGATCGCGCGGTAATCCAGCATCGTTTGGCGGTCCGCCCCGATGCCAAGCCGGTCAAGCAAAGGCTCCGGCGTATGTCGATGGATCGGCAGCAGGCGGCCAAAGCGGAGGTGGCGAAGCTCCTTTGCGCCGGGGTCATCCGCGAGGTCCACCATCCAGAATGGCTCGCTAACCCGGTGCTAGTCAAAAAGGCCAGCGGGGCCTGGCGCATGTGCATCGACTTCACGGCACTCAACAAGGCGTGCCCGAAGGACAACTACCCCTTGCCGCGCATCGATCAGCTGGTTGACGCCACTGCTGGGTGCGAACTCATGAGTTTCCTGGACGCCTATTCCGGCTACCACCAGGTATACATAGCCGAAGACGACGAGGAGAAGACCAGTTTCATCACGCCACTTGGGACGTTCTGCTTCGTCAGAATGCCCTTTGGCTTGAAGAACGCAGTCGCTACCTTCACCCGCCTCGTCGGCATTGCCCTGGCCGCCCAGCTCGGGAGGAACGTCGAAGCCTATGTCGATGACGTGGTGGTCAAAACTCGGCAGCTTGCTCTACACGGCCGGGACCTCCAGGAGACCTTCGACAACCTCCGGAAGGCGGGCATCAAGCTCAACCCCGACAAATATGTCTTCGGGGTACAGGCGGGCAAACTCCTCGGTTTCCTCGTGTCTGGGCGGGGCATCCAGGCGAACCCCGATAAAGTAGACGCTATCCTGGGTATGGAGCCGCCCAAGACAACGAGGGAGGCCCAGAGGCTGGCGGGCCGCATGGCAGCATTAAGCCGCTTCCTATCCAGGGTGGCGGAGCGGGGCCTGCCGTTTTTCAAGACACTCCGCGGGTGCGATGGGTTTCGTTGGGACGAAGACTGCGCGAAGGCCTTCAACGAGCTCAAGCAGCACCTGGCAAGCCTCCCCACTCTGGTCGCCCCAGCACCAGAGGCTCCCCTCTTGCTCTATCTGGCTGCGTCAGCTACCGCGGTCAGTGCCGTCCTCGTCTTAGAGGAAGGCGCCATGCAGCGGCCTGTCTACTTTGTCTCCGAAGCCCTTCAAGGCGCCAAGACAAGATACACGGAGCTTGAAAAGCTCGCCTACGCGCTGGTCATGGCCTCTAGGAAGCTTCGGCATTATTTTCTGGCTCACCTGATCACAGTGCCTTCCTCATTCCCCCTGGCAGAGATGCTACACAACAAGGAGTCCACAGGGCGTATCGGTAAATGGGCCGCCGAGCTCGCTCCCTTCTCCTTGACGTATGCTTCGCGAACGGCAATTAAATCCCAAGTCCTGGCGGATTTCCTCGTCGAATGGACCCCGCCAGCCCAACCCGGCCAGACGCACGATGACCCTGTCTGGACGCTTGCAATCGACGGAGCTTACAGCGTCGCCGGCGCGGGCGTAGGGGCGGTGATCGTCACGCCCGAGGGACAGCGTTTGCTGTACTCGGCGCGCCTTGCCTTCCCCGCCACCAACAACACGGCCGAATACGAGGCGCTGCTCTTTGGCCTGGCGAAGCTCAAGGCAGCCGGCGCGAGACGGGTGCTGGTCCGCACCGACTCGCGCTTGGTGGCCGGCCATGTGGACAAGTCATATCAAGCCAAGGACCCTGAGTTGGCCAAGTACCTCGCGGCGGTACGGGCGAGGGAAAGTCACTTTTTGGGTGTCACCGTCAAGGCCATCCCCCGGGCGGAGAACGAGCAAGCAGACGCCCTCGCCAAGGCGGCCAGCCAGCAACTACCCCCCCCCCTGAGGGGGCATTCTACGAGGTGTTAGCGAAGGCGGCCATCGCGCAGGACAACCGGGACGCGGCACTTGTCCACCGCATTGATCGGCCAGGAGATTGGCGGGAGCCCATTTTCAAATTCTTACAAGGCCTCGCCGAGCCGTGGGATCCTGCCGAGCTGCGACGATTGCAGCACCGCGCACGGTCCTTCCAGGTGTTTGAAGGGACACTCTACAAGAAGGGGGTTTGCGCGTCGCTCCTGCGCTGCCTCTCGACTGAGGAAGGAAAGGAACTCTTGGCCGAAATCCACGCGGGCGTATGCGGATCCCACCTGGCGCCGAGGTCATTAGTCGGCAAGGCGTTCAGACAAGGCTTCTACTGGCCGACTGCCGTCACCGACGCCCAGGACCTCGTCCGTCGGTGCCAAGGGTGCCAATGGATGGCGCGCATCATCCGCAGGCCCCCGACAAGCCTCAACCCAATCCCCCCGGTGTGGCCACTGGCGCGCTGGGGTCTTGATATAGTAGGACCACTTGCCCGAGCTCCAGAGGACCTCCGGTTCGTGGTAGTCGCGCTGGAGTATTTCTCCAGGTGGCCGGAAGCGATCGCTCTGGCCAAAGTAACTTCTGCGGCCATACAGCGCTTCCTATGGCAAAACATCATATGTCACTTCGGGGTACCTCGGGAGCTCACGGTTGACAATGGCCTGCAGTTCGACGCCGCCCTCTTCAAAGATTATTGTGACAGCATGGGCATCACCCTCCGATTCGCCTCGGTGGGGCATCCCCAGTCCAACGGGGCGGTCGAACGGGCGAATGGCGCCATCTCGGCCGCCATCAAAAAGCGCCTGGTTGGATTGCCGAAGGGCAAGTGGCCAGACGAGCTTCCCAGCGTTCTATGGTCCCTTCGCACAACGGTAACGCGCCCAACGGGATTCACGCCGTTCAAGCTCCTCTTCGGCGACGAAGCAGTGACGCCCGAGGAAATTAAGGCCGGCTCGCGAAGGGTCCTCGTCCAAGCACCCGAAGAGGAGCGCCGTGTGTCCTTGGATCTCCTCGACGGGATACGGGCAGACGCAGCCCACCACGTCGAGAAGTACGCGCGGCAGACAATGCGTACTCGGGACCGCTCTATATGCCCGCGGGGGTTCAAGCCTGGGGATCTCGTCCTCAGAGTGGCGCTTCAGGCGGAAACCGTTGGCAAGCTGGAATCCAAGTGGGAAGGCCCGTACATTGTAACGGAGGCATTGCCAAAGGGGGCGTACCGCCTCGCCACGCTTGAAGGACAAGCCTTCCGGTACACATGGAACGCGGACAGGTTGCGGCGGTACTACGCCTAGAAGCAGCACAGTAGGCGTAGAGCCACCGGCCCGTTGTTAGGCGATGCTCGCCCGCGCAAACGGGAGCTCAATAAAGGTCGCTGTTCCAAGAGCATCCCCTGTCCGCGCTAAGCAGAACAAAGTCCACGGACTCTAAATAAGACGTAGCGTCGAGCCTAGCTCCGCACGCGCGAGTCTCCGGACTATAAAGAAGACGTAGCGTCGAGCCTAGCTCCGCACGCAATAGTCCACGGACTCTAAATAAGACGTAGCGTCGAGCCTAGCTCCGCACGCGCGAGTCTCCGGACTATAAAGAAGACGTAGCGTCGAGCCTAGCTCAGGACGCAATAGTCCACGGACTCTAAATAAGACGTAGCGTCGAGCCTAGCTCCGCACGCGCGAGTCTCCGGACTATAAAGAAGACGTAGCGTCGAGCCTAGCTCCGCACGCAATAGTCCACGGACTCTAAATAAGACGCAGCGTCGAGCCTAGCTCCGCACGCGCAAGTCTCCGGACTATAAAGAAGACGTAGCGTCGAGCCTAGCTCCGCACGCAATAGTCCACGGACTCTAAATAAGACGTAGCGTCGAGCCTAGCTCCGCACGCGCGAGTCTCCGGACTATAAAGAAGACGTAGCGTCGAGCCTAGCTCCGCACGCAATAGTCCACGGACTCTAAATAAGACGTAGCGTCGAGCCTAGCTCCGCACGCGCGAGTCTCCGGACTATAAAGAAGACGTAGCGTCGAGCCTAGCTCCGCACGCAATAGTCCACAGACTCTAAATAAGACGTAGCGTCGAGCCTAGCTCCGCACGCGCGAGTCTCCGGACTATAAAGAAGACGTAGCGTCGAGCCTAGCTCCGCACGCAATAGTCCACGGACTCTAAATAAGACGGAGCGTCGAGCCTAGCTCCGCACGCACTCTACGGAGTATAAATAAGACGCAGCGGGGGGACGCCTTCGCGCGCACTCTACGGAGTATAAAGAAGACGTAGCGTCGAGCCTAGCTCCGCACGCAATAGTCCACGGACTCTAAATAAGACGTAGCGTCGAGCCTAGCTCCGCACGCGCGAGTCTCCGGACTATAAAGAAGACGTAGCATCGAGCCTAGCTCCGCACGCAATAGTCCACGGACTCTAAATAAGACGTAGCGTCGAGCCTAGCTCCGCACGCGCGAGTCTCCGGACTATAAAGAAGACGTAGCGTCGAGCCTAGCTCCGCACGCAATAGTCCACGGACTCTAAATAAGACGTAGCGTCGAGGTCCGCCTCCGCACACGCGAGTCTCCGGACTATAAAGGAAATCGTAGCGTCGAGGTTTCCCTCCGCACGCGCCGCTCCACGGAGCATAAACGAGATGCGTACACCTGTCCTCCGCGTCCGGCGGCAGGTAACACCAAGCATAAAGTACTACTGGGTTCCATTGCAAAATCAAAGGGGTTACATGGTCACATGCGTAAGAACCAGTACATCATCCCCCTGCACCACCCGACCAACCGCTCAGCCTTGGCGCGGTGCGGACGAGCCCGCGCCGTCGTCGTCGCGGCGCTGAAGGACCCCTTCAAGCCACTGGAGGAGGTCCCCCTCCCCATGCAACGTCTGCTGCACGGCGACTCTCGCTGCACCTTCCCCGAAGCGGCCTCAGATCCGTTGGTGGAAGTTCTGCAGGCTAGCCCCAATGGAGCGGATGGCGTCCGACATAACCGCTGGTCGGTCGGGAAGATCCAGTTGAGGATTCGCTAGCTCGTGGGTATGCCTACACCCACGAGTATGAAGCAGGGCGAGGGCGAAGCACGCACCAACATAGCCGCAGTGCTCGCCAAAGGTCCTGGCGCCACGAAGAGCAACGCCCTGTGCGTAGTATCCGGCACTCGGACGCACAGATCTCGAAGGGCCTGGTTCAGAGACTCCATGGCCCGCCACGCCGACACAGACGCATTTTCCAAGGCAAGGCGGTTCCCGGCAGCAACCTCCGCCAGCTGGGCGTTCTCCCCTTCTAGGACGGAGATCTGCTGCACGAAGGCGGCGCGTTCCCCAGCCGCGGCGTCCCGCGCTTCCGTGGCCGCAACTTGTGCGGCCACCAGGGCGTCCTCCAGCGCGCGAAGTTCTTCATCCTTCGCGGCGATAGCAGTGTTTGCTTCGCGGAGGTTGGCTTCCTGAGCCCTCCGCTCCCAAACACGGCCCTCATCAAAGGACCGGCTGAGGGCAAGCGTCTAACAGGAACAACAAATCAGCAGGCGTCTAGCAGTACCGTACAAGCTGAAGCGCACGTACTTACCCTCATCTCGGAGGCCTGCAACGCGAGCGCCAGGAGGTCCCCCGCGCATGACGACAGCACCTCTCGGTTGAGGCCGTTGTCGGCACGCTCGGCGGCGGTGGTGAGGTCGCAAAATATCTCTGGGCGAGGGAGGAAGTCCGAGCGAGCGAGTCCCGGCCCCAACACGCCAGGATTTACCGTGGCCACGGCCACGTCAGCAGCAATGGACACCGGCGGGGCATCCTGCACGCGGCTCCCGACTTCGCGCATACCTTCGCTGCTCGATCCTTCGCCACGTACGGGAGACGTCGTCTCGCCTGATGTCGGCAGAATGAGCGAGCAGATCGGAGAAAGTCTTGCGAAGTCAGGGGAAGAAAGGGACTCACACCTACCTCCTGCGCCCCTCGTCACGGTAGGAAGTGGCACCGGGTCGACCACCCAGGGGGACGCGGGCGCCTCGACGGTTGGGGAGAAGGTCTTCTCGGCCGCGCCAGCCGCCGTAATCCCACGGCAAGGCCCCGCAACAGCGTATCGACCCCCCGTTGGCGGGGGGGGGGGACTGCGTCCGAGGGCGTTTCGCCTGCGGTGACGCAGGCGATTCTTCCACGGCAGAACCAGCCCCGGTCATTGCCGCCCCCGCGGTTTCCTCCGCGGGGGGCACGCCCTCGTCGGCCGCTACGGTTGATAATGCACCGTCCCCCGTGGTTTGCTCGCCGGGGACGATGCCACCCCCCGGGTTGACGGGTGCCAACTCAGCGGTGGCCGCGAGCCCGAGCACGGGCTCGTGGGCATCGGCAGAAAATGTCGGGGGATCCGCGGCGGCGCGCCCCTCCGAAGGAGTGTGGCCAGGCCCACCGCCGGTCGCACGCTCCGCCTCAGCTGAGCTAGCCGCCGGGGGGGCTGCCGGGTCGCATACGGCAGCCGGGGAGCGGGCCCGGCGTCGCGAAGACAGCCCCCTCGCGGGGCTATCACCGTCTTGAGTGCCGGGAGTCCCTGCTTAGCCGCCTTCACCGCGGCCTCGTGTGAGACCCGGAGTAGAAACTCCCGGACCCCCCCTGTGCATTTCAGTACTAGTCCCAGATCAAAGCTAGTACACACAGATAACCAGAAAAACGGTACATTGTCATCCACGATTTATTACAATAATAACTGAAGTATTACATTGGTCATTGCCTTACAAAGGTTCACAGAACCTTAAAACGAAAATAAACACAGCGGAAGCAAAAAGTAAATTAATCGACCCATCAATCTGCCACAGGCAATTGACTGGGGAAACGAGTCCTAAGCATCTGGGAAGAATCCACCGCATCCACACTCGGCACAGAAGTCGTACTCTCCGGCTTGAGCTTCTTCATTCTCTGCTATTATATTTATAGAGCAACACGTGAGTACAAAAATGTACTCCGCAAGTCTTGGGAAAGATGAATAGATGCAAGGCTTTACAAAGGAAGGCTATATGTTTCTCTTGCAAAAATCAGCATTTTATTTCAAATCTACATAATTACTTCAAAGGCCATTTGATAAACATCTTGTTTTTCATAAATGAAATTAGATAAATAACTTAGTGAAGGTTAAACCACCAACACTAATATCTCAGGCTATCTGCCAATTTTCAAAACTCAGGTTAAACCACCTGATCTGGTTACACCACCAGATTTAAATCACGAGAGTTACACCACTCCCGAGTTTGACAAACCATTTTATTTTAAAATCAAAATCAAACTTCTACCAGGTGAATGCATTCCTTGCCCGCCCTTGACCGTGGGCACGGCTATTCGAATAGTTTTACTCTGCAGAGTTTGTACACTTTACCCACAAGAGATAAATTATCTTAATAGTCAACATGCTTCCTTTGGCATGAGACCCAGATAAAATATCACAAAGCCTTTCACCTACTCCAGTATAGCTAGATACCACCCGCTAAGGTTTCACCACAACTCGAATCCACGAGTCGGAGCCCCCTCTTGCGCCGTATGAGTACAGTAAACCCTGTCCCTCACTATGAGTAACCAGTACACCCTGGCACTCAATACACCACTGGTGATATCTAAACTACACCTTTATAGGTTAGTTAGCTAGGTCGTACCCATATAGACTTGTGGTTGCACTGTTTTGCTCAGTTTGGACAAACACAAGCGTCGGTCCTTAAACGACCAGGGTGGTTCATTCACAATTCCAAAAATTCTCGTGCTAACTGCACCAGCCAAACCTTCCATCCACCCTTGTCAACTTTTCACTTTAAAGTTCATTTTTACTTTTAAATTAACAGTGGTAACATCCATTACCACTTTTCAAACAAATCATTTAACAATGGTAACATTCATTACCAATGTTCAAACAAATCATTCATCAAAACATTTAGCAAACATACTACTCATTTGAGCATTATTACATTGATTTGCTACGCTAAGCATTTGCTAATATTTAAAAATTCAACAGATGTAATACTAACTCATTATTGAGTCAAAGGGATATTCTAAGTTGACAATGGTACAAGGTAAACAATTTTCAATGGAAGGTATAACAAATTGGGTATTTAACTAAATTTTCTAAATCAAATTATCACTTGATATAACATAAGCATGCAATAATTTAAAATAACCACCTAATCATTTTATAAATCATTTGAGCAAGTTGATCAAAGAAAACTTGCAAAACATAGGATCAAAATGATCAAAGGAGACTTGCCTTCCTGTGCTGGGTTGAAATTTTCCGGAGCTTGCTCTTGAAATTCTTCGGACAAATCGGTCTCTACACGTAAATCAAGAAATCCAAATAAATAAAATAAAAAAGAAAAATTCAAAAATTGAAACTAAATATACCAATTGAAAGATTAGAATTTTAGATGAATTTAGAAACTTGAATGGATCAATTTGGACTTAAAATGAAAAAGTTATGGCTTCCGAAAGATTAAAACTAGGGAAAAAGGAAAAAACCTAGTTTCGGGAATTATTTTTGTACTGAGAAATATGATTTATGACGTCATCAATTTTCGAATTTTCTGAGCGGGAATTATTATTTGAATGACGGGTGGGTCCGGTCTACCGTGAACCGGATCCACGGACCACGGGGTTCGCCAACGTGGTACACCGGCCACATGGCGCCATGCGGGCGCGAGGTGGCGGCCACGTGGCCGTCCACGCGGGCGAGACCGGCCACGCGGGCGCACGCGCGGCCGCACGGGAAGATGGCCGGCCGGCGGCCTCGCCGGTGGCCGGCGGCCGGCGGTGGGGCGGCGAGCGGCGGCGGGGTGAGGAGAGGCGGCGGCGGCTTACCGACGGCGGCGGGGAGGGGCGGGCGGTCGGCGGCGAGGGGAGGTGGAAGGCCGGCGGTGGTGGAGCTTGGGCGGCGGCGGAAGATGGCCGGAACGGCGGCGACCGGCGGCGGGGAGAGACGGCGCACGGCGGCGGGGTGGCGGCCGAACGGGAGGGGAGGGGCGGCGGTGAGAGGAGGGCCAAATGGGAGGAGGAACACCGGAGTTCCACTTTTATAGGTGGAGAGAAAAAAATGAAAGGCCGGCGGTTTAGAGAGAATTAAAGGGAGGTGACGGCCGGCCATGAGTGGGGATTGATGAGGGCAATTGATTGCGCAAACGCTCGGAGTTTAAAGGGCAAGAAACGGCCGGATTTAAGAGCTCCATTTTCGGGTTAATGGAGGTGGAGAGAGAGGGTGGGAGGAGGAAGAAGAAGAGGTTGAAGATGGATATGACATGTGGGTCCCATGTGTAATAGAGAGGAGAGGAAGTGAAGGGGTATGGGCCGTCGGATTTGCGACACGTGGCAAGTGAGTGTATGAGAGGCTTTGGATTTTATGAAGGGGTAAGTTGTGGTGGATGGCTAAGATTAAAACGTGGAGAGAGATGGATTTCATCTGAGGGCGACACGTGGCGGCTAGGGATATATTGATTTTTATTTTCGGATTTAATTTCAGGAATTACTAGAAACTTTATTAATACTTCGAAAAATAATATTTAATGTCTAAAAATTCCAGAAAAATCATAGAATATTCCTGGAAGTATTTTAAACTTTAATAAAATATTTTTAATCTCAGATTTGAATTTAATAACTTTATAAAATACTTTTTAACTTTGAAAATTGATTTTAAATTCTAGAAAATTCTCAATAATTCCTTAAAAATTTAGGGAAGGCTAGGGAAAATATAATAAACTATTTTTGGCTTTAATAAAATATTTTAAACACATTTTCTTGCTTTAAAATTTTAAATAAACTCCAAATAAATCCGAATAAATCCAGATAAGACTCAAATACATTAAAATAATTAATAAAATTTTTCAGAAAGCGAAAATTTGGGATGTGACAAACCTACCCCCCTTAGAAAGAATCTCGACCCCGAGATTCGGAAAGACCGGGAAATAGATCAGGAAACTCTGCTCGAAGATCCTCTTCACGCTCCCAGGTTGCTTCCGATTCTGGATGATTATTCCACTGCACCTTGCAAAATTTGATAGTCTTGTTTCTTGTACAGCGCTCTGCCTCTTCTAAAATCTTGACAGGAAACTCTGGATACGTCAAGTCTTCTTTTAAATCGACCTCTTCTAAAGGTATTAACTCCTCTGGTACTCTTAAGCACTTCTTCAACTGTGATACATGAAATACATCATGTACATCTGACAATTGAGGAGGAAGCTCTAACTGATATGCAACTTCACCTCTTCTGGCTATAACTAGAAATGGTCCGATATACCTTGGAGCAAGCTTTCCACTGACCTTAAAACGTCGCATCCCTTTTAAAGGTGACACCTTCAAATACACATGATCTCCCGGTGCGAATTCCAACATTCTGCGACGATTATCTGCATAACTCTTTTGTCTGGTCTGTGCTATTTTCAATCGGTCTCGTATTAATCGAACTTGCTCTTCGGCTAGCTTCAAGACATCGGGTCCGAATACTTGACTTTCTCCAGTCTCTGACCAATATAATGGCGTTCTGCATTTCCTGCCATACAAGGCTTCAAACGGAGACATCTTCAGACTAGACTGGTAACTGTTATTATAGGAAAATTCCGCATAGGGTAAACTTTGATCCCAACTAACTTTGTTGGCCAATGCACACGCTCTTAGCATATCTTCCAATATCTGATTCACTCGTTCAGTCTGGCCATCTGTTTGAGGATGATAAGCAGTACTGAAATTTAAATTGGTGCCCAAAACTTCATGCAGTTTCTGCCAAAATCTTGAGGTAAACTGTGTTCCTCTATCCGATACGATCTTCTTTGAAACTCCATGCAGACATACAATTCTTGACATATAGAGCTCTGCCAATCTATCTCCTGAATAGGTAGTCTTTACAGGTATGAAATGTGCAACCTTTGTTAAGCGATCCACTATAACCCAAATTGAATCATACCCTGACTTGGTTCTTGGTAGTCCTGTTATGAAATCCATTCCGATTTCCTCCCATTTCCATTCAGGTATCTGCAGAGGTTGCAAAAGACCGGCAGGTCGTTGGTGCTCTGCTTTAACCCTTTGACATATATCACATAAAGCTACATATTCTGCAATTTCTCGTTTCATGCTGGTCCACCAATAACTTTCTCTTAGATCTTGATACATCTTTGTACTTCCGGGATGAATGGAATATCCTGATTCATGTGCTTCCTTTAGAATTAAATCTTTTATTTCCTTTCTCTCCGGTACTAAAATCCTTTTTCCAAACCAAAGAATTCCTTCTTCATCTTCTGAGAATCCAGGTGCTTTGCCTTTCTTCATGTTATCCTTTATTTCTTTAACATACTCATCTTCTTTCTGAGCTGCCTTAATCTGATCTTCTAAAGTGGGTTGGACCTTTAATGTAGACAGAATTCCTTCATTTATCACTCCCAAATTGAGACGCTGAAATTCTTCACGAAGAGTTGACTGACTGTCTTGAATCAACATATTGCTAACATGGATCTTCCGACTTAAAGCATCTGCCACTACATTAGCCTTTTCGGGATGATAGTGTATTCCCACATCATAATCCTTTATTAGTTCGAGCCATCTTCTTTGTCTCAGATTAAGATCAGGTTGAGTGAATATATACTTTAAACTTTTATGATCCGTATATATCTCACACCGATTACTAATTAGATAATGCCTCCACAACTTCAGAGCATGCACTACAGCAGCTAGCTCTAAATCATGAGTGGGGTAATTCTCCTCATGTGGCCTTAACTGCCTTGATGCATAAGCAACAACCTTTCCTTCTTGCATTAGTACACATCCAAGACCTTGTTTTGATGCGTCACAATAAACTTCAAAATCTTTTCTAATATCCGGTAATCGCAGAACTGGTGCTGAAGTTAACCTCTTCTTTAACTCTTGAAAACTTTCCTCACAGGATTTACTCCATTCAAATTTCTTCTCTTTCTTTAACAGCTGGGTTAAAGGTCTGGCAATCTTGGAAAAGCCTTCAATGAATCGACGATAGTAACCGGCTAATCCCAGAAAACTTCTGATCTCAGTTACTGTCTTAGGTGGAGTCCAATTTAATACATCCTTAACTTTTCCAGGATCTACAGATACTCCTTCTGCTGAAATTACGTGTCCCAAAAACTCAATTTCCTTTAACCAAAACGCACACTTGCTAAACTTAGCATATAACTGGTGTTCACGGAGTCTTTGCAACACTATCCTTAAATGATCCTCATGTTCTTTATCGTTTTTCGAATAGATAAGAATGTCATCTATAAAGACAACAACAAACTTATCTAAATAATCCATAAATACTTTATTCATTAAATTCATGAAGTATGCCGGGGCATTTGTCAGACCGAAAGACATCACCGTATACTCATATAGTCCATATCTTGTGGCGAAGGCTGTCTTTGGTATATCTTCTGGTCTAATCTTCAACTGGTGATATCCTGACCGAAGATCAATCTTGGAGAAGACGCTTGATCCTTTGAGTTGATCGAACAGATCGTCGATCCGGGGTAAGGGATACTTATTCTTTATAGTTACTTCATTTAAAGCTCTATAGTCCACGCACATACGCTGACTACCATCCTTCTTGTTTACCAAAAGCACTGGGGCTCCCCAAGGTGAAGAACTTGGTCTAATGAAACTTTTCTCTTGTAATTCTTGAATCTGCCTCTTGACTTCAGCTAAATCATCAGCTGACATCCGATAAGGTCTTTTTGATATTGGGGCTGTACCAGGTACCAGATTTATAACAAATTCAATCTCTCGATCTGGTGGCAATCCTGGCAATTCCTCAGGGAAAACATCAGGGTATTCGCAAGCTACCGACACATCCTCCAACTTTTTTCCTTTTAAGTTGGTTAACATAATGTTCTTCTTTGAATGCATAACTGCCTCGTGTCTTATCTGACTTCCGTCAGAATTGGTAAGAGTAATGGCACGATTGGCACAATCTATATGTCCTTTATACTTGATCAACCAATCCATACCAAGTATTATATCTATGCCATCGGAGTCTATTATAATGAGGTTCGCTAGGAACTTTACTCCATTTATAATTATGGTTGCACTAGGGCTAACCAATTTAGTCCTCAATTCTTTTCCAGGAGATTGGACTATCATAAGGTTCTTTAGCATACAAATATTCCAATTATTTCTTTCAGCAAAAGCTTTTGTTACGAATGAATGTGTAGCTCCAGAATCAAATAATATAATTGCTGGTACTGAATTAACCAGGAACTTACCCAGAACTACGTCTGGTGCATCTTCCGCTGCTTCTGCGGTGACATGATTGATACGCCCTCTGTTGAATGGCTGTGGAGTCTGAGGAGTCTGAGGGCTTCCACGTCCTTGACCGGTAGTTGGAGCTCTTGCTGGTGTAGGATCCAGGTTGAAGCGGACCGGGGTTACCGCTTGACGCTTCTGTGGGCAACTGCTGGCATAGTGTCCCATATTTTTGCAATTGTAGCATTGCACTCCTGCAGCTACATTTCTATTCTGCTGTTGTTGGGCTGCATTTCCAGTTCTAGGAGTTTGAGGCAAAGGGCGAGGCGCAGAAATGGGTGTCCTTGGATGACTATGCACTGGAGGCCGGTTGTACTGTTGTTGAGTAGGGCGTTGACGGGAACTGCTAGCAGACTGTTGGGCTTGAAACTTCCTTTTTCTAGCATCAAAAAGCTGACGCTGGGCATCTTCTTGTACTAAAGCTTTGTTCACCAGATGTTGAAAAGTAGGGTAGTCATTGGAGACTAACTGAACTTTGAGGTTGGGGTCCATTCCTCCCATGAACCTCCAGATTCTTGCGGCATCAGTCGCCACATCTTCCGGTGCATATCTTGACAATTGGATAAATTTACTCAGATATGCGGAGACGCTAAGGTTTCCTTGTTGTAGCTGATGAAACTCCTTCCTTTTCATTTCCATAATACTCATAGGAATATGAGCAGTACGGAAAGTTTCCAAAAATTCTTCCCATGTAATATTCTGGGCATCTTGATGTGCGGCACAGTAGTTATCCCACCAATTAGCAGCAACTCCCTTGAGTTGGTGAGCGGCGTACAGAACCTTCTCATGCTCTGCACATTGAGCCAAATTGAGTTTCCTTTCTATTTCTTTAATCCAATCATCCGCCTCCAAAGGGTCAACAGATCCTGCAAAGGTCGGAGGTCGGGTTCTCATAAATTCCCCAAGTTTAGACTGTGGCTGTTGAACTGGTGCTTGCTGGGCTTGTTGGACTTGGTTTTGGGCCAAAGCTTGAAGTAGTTGCAACTGCATGGCCATCATCTGTTCCATATTGGGAGCTTGAGCTGGCGGAGGTGGAATTGGGGCTTCATTATTGTTGGGCGCTTGATTGTTGTTGATATTCCTTCTGGTGTTCACCATCTGAAGCTCCATCAAGAAAAGTATAGGTAAGATGAAAGTAGCATAGATAAGATGGTCGGGGCAATTTAACAACATCCCAAAACAACTCACAAGATCAACACAACAGACAGAGAAAAACGCAACCTTTAAATTCAAATTAACTTTTGAAGAATGGCTGTACCACAGATGCACATAGGCTTGGTACAGTCCACTTTATTACATCATAGTAATATAAAACGTTCTAATGCCGACAACTCAAAAGGTAAACTATAGGCTAGTATCTAATCATCCTCAACGATGATGCGCTCCTCTGGCTCCTCCTCGGGGTCCTCCTCTGAATCAGATAAGTGTCTCTGTCCACAACCACGGCAGTTGTCCGGCGAACGCGACCGTGATCGACTCTGACTGAAGTCGGATAAACCGGAGCGAGATAGCTGGCGTCCCCGGCTGGATCCTCCAATATCAATGTCGGGTGGCGGACTGGAGCGTCGCACACTCTTCCTCGCAGTAAGTCTAGTGCGAGGTCCCGTAAACTGGGCTGGAGCAGCAACAGGAGCTGGTGGAGTCGGTGTAGTGGTAGCAGCTCGAAGACGCTCTACCTCTGCCTCGGCAGCAGTCCTCGCCTGAACGGCGTCGGCGTGGGCAACCTCACTCTGCAGTAGCTGGGCTCGGAGAGTGTCGGAGTGGTCGTAGCTCGACGTAAGCAGCCTCCGAAGAAGTCCGATCTCCTGCTGAGCTCTGGCGTAAGTCGCTGAAGCTGCCAGGGTGTGCTGCACCTGGTGAGACAAGCGCGGGTCATCCACCACCAGCTGGAAAAGCTCTGGATGAGTCTGTCCTGCTCTCGTCGTCGGGAAGAAGCAAAAAGGTGACTGTCGTAGCTCCTCCTTGTGCCTCCTGCACAACTCCGAGATCGCCAACTGTGCTGCATCCTGGATCGCATCTGAGCAGAAGGTCCGTGGATACTCAATATGACGCTCAATTGGGTCAATCCTTCCGTCTGGAGCGTAAATGAACACCTCCATGCTCCAGGAGTCCGTGCTCATCACTCGCGTGTTCCGCCCTCTGAAGATAGGCTGTTGGGTGTACTTCAGATGCTGCATTAGCTGCCGTAGAAGAGTCGCAAAAGCTCCCTCGCTCTCGCCATGAGAATGATGATCCCACGGAGCTGATGACGATGAACCTGCCATCTACAAGTTTGGAAAGAGGAGAGATCAGTAAAGATTTTTAAATAGTGAAAAGGAGGACAGAAACAAGATACTAAGTAAAAGGAGAGTAGAAGCAAAGAAGCTTATATATTTTTAATATATTCTTTTTAAACATAAGTCCTTAAAACTTCCCAATACCTAGGGTTCGTCCTACAGTCAAGATGGCTCTGATACCACTTCTGTGAGACCCGGAGTAGAAACTCCCGGACCCCCCCTGTGCATTTCAGTACTAGTCCCAGATCAAAGCTAGTACACACAGATAACCAGAAAAACGGTACATTGTCATCCACGATTTATTACAATAATAACTGAAGTATTACATTGGTCATTGCCTTACAAAGGTTCACAGAACCTTAAAACGAAAATAAACACAGCGGAAGCAAAAAGTAAATTAATCGACCCATCAATCTGCCACAGGCAATTGACTGGGGAAACGAGTCCTAAGCATCTGGGAAGAATCCACCGCATCCACACTCGGCACAGAAGTCGTACTCTCCGGCTTGAGCTTCTTCATTCTCTGCTATTATATTTATAGAGCAACACGTGAGTACAAAAATGTACTCCGCAAGTCTTGGGAAAGATGAATAGATGCAAGGCTTTACAAAGGAAGGCTATATGTTTCTCTTGCAAAAATCAGCATTTTATTTCAAATCTACATAATTACTTCAAAGGCCATTTGATAAACATCTTGTTTTTCATAAATGAAATTAGATAAATAACTTAGTGAAGGTTAAACCACCAACACTAATATCTCAGGCTATCTGCCAATTTTCAAAACTCAGGTTAAACCACCTGATCTGGTTACACCACCAGATTTAAATCACGAGAGTTACACCACTCCCGAGTTTGACAAACCATTTTATTTTAAAATCAAAATCAAACTTCTACCAGGTGAATGCATTCCTTGCCCGCCCTTGACCGTGGGCACGGCTATTCGAATAGTTTTACTCTGCAGAGTTTGTACACTTTACCCACAAGAGATAAATTATCTTAATAGTCAACATGCTTCCTTTGGCATGAGACCCAGATAAAATATCACAAAGCCTTTCACCTACTCCAGTATAGCTAGATACCACCCGCTAAGGTTTCACCACAACTCGAATCCACGAGTCGGAGCCCCCTCTTGCGCCGTATGAGTACAGTAAACCCTGTCCCTCACTATGAGTAACCAGTACACCCTGGCACTCAATACACCACTGGTGATATCTAAACTACACCTTTATAGGTTAGTTAGCTAGGTCGTACCCATATAGACTTGTGGTTGCACTGTTTTGCTCAGTTTGGACAAACACAAGCGTCGGTCCTTAAACGACCAGGGTGGTTCATTCACAATTCCAAAAATTCTCGTGCTAACTGCACCAGCCAAACCTTCCATCCACCCTTGTCAACTTTTCACTTTAAAGTTCATTTTTACTTTTAAATTAACAGTGGTAACATCCATTACCACTTTTCAAACAAATCATTTAACAATGGTAACATTCATTACCAATGTTCAAACAAATCATTCATCAAAACATTTAGCAAACATACTACTCATTTGAGCATTATTACATTGATTTGCTACGCTAAGCATTTGCTAATATTTAAAAATTCAACAGATGTAATACTAACTCATTATTGAGTCAAAGGGATATTCTAAGTTGACAATGGTACAAGGTAAACAATTTTCAATGGAAGGTATAACAAATTGGGTATTTAACTAAATTTTCTAAATCAAATTATCACTTGATATAACATAAGCATGCAATAATTTAAAATAACCACCTAATCATTTTATAAATCATTTGAGCAAGTTGATCAAAGAAAACTTGCAAAACATAGGATCAAAATGATCAAAGGAGACTTGCCTTCCTGTGCTGGGTTGAAATTTTCCGGAGCTTGCTCTTGAAATTCTTCGGACAAATCGGTCTCTACACGTAAATCAAGAAATCCAAATAAATAAAATAAAAAAGAAAAATTCAAAAATTGAAACTAAATATACCAATTGAAAGATTAGAATTTTAGATGAATTTAGAAACTTGAATGGATCAATTTGGACTTAAAATGAAAAAGTTATGGCTTCCGAAAGATTAAAAC
Source organism: Dendrocalamus latiflorus (assembly GCA_017311315.1). Taxonomy (NCBI): domain Eukaryota; kingdom Viridiplantae; phylum Streptophyta; class Magnoliopsida; order Poales; family Poaceae; genus Dendrocalamus; species Dendrocalamus latiflorus. The sequence goes on along the minus strand of CM029622.1, from coordinate 3,831,730 downwards.
TAGGGAAAAAGGAAAAAACCTAGTTTCGGGAATTATTTTTGTACTGAGAAATATGATTTATGACGTCATCAATTTTCGAATTTTCTGAGCGGGAATTATTATTTGAATGACGGGTGGGTCCGGTCTACCGTGAACCGGATCCACGGACCACGGGGTTCGCCAACGTGGTACACCGGCCACATGGCGCCATGCGGGCGCGAGGTGGCGGCCACGTGGCCGTCCACGCGGGCGAGACCGGCCACGCGGGCGCACGCGCGGCCGCACGGGAAGATGGCCGGCCGGCGGCCTCGCCGGTGGCCGGCGGCCGGCGGTGGGGCGGCGAGCGGCGGCGGGGTGAGGAGAGGCGGCGGCGGCTTACCGACGGCGGCGGGGAGGGGCGGGCGGTCGGCGGCGAGGGGAGGTGGAAGGCCGGCGGTGGTGGAGCTTGGGCGGCGGCGGAAGATGGCCGGAACGGCGGCGACCGGCGGCGGGGAGAGACGGCGCACGGCGGCGGGGTGGCGGCCGAACGGGAGGGGAGGGGCGGCGGTGAGAGGAGGGCCAAATGGGAGGAGGAACACCGGAGTTCCACTTTTATAGGTGGAGAGAAAAAAATGAAAGGCCGGCGGTTTAGAGAGAATTAAAGGGAGGTGACGGCCGGCCATGAGTGGGGATTGATGAGGGCAATTGATTGCGCAAACGCTCGGAGTTTAAAGGGCAAGAAACGGCCGGATTTAAGAGCTCCATTTTCGGGTTAATGGAGGTGGAGAGAGAGGGTGGGAGGAGGAAGAAGAAGAGGTTGAAGATGGATATGACATGTGGGTCCCATGTGTAATAGAGAGGAGAGGAAGTGAAGGGGTATGGGCCGTCGGATTTGCGACACGTGGCAAGTGAGTGTATGAGAGGCTTTGGATTTTATGAAGGGGTAAGTTGTGGTGGATGGCTAAGATTAAAACGTGGAGAGAGATGGATTTCATCTGAGGGCGACACGTGGCGGCTAGGGATATATTGATTTTTATTTTCGGATTTAATTTCAGGAATTACTAGAAACTTTATTAATACTTCGAAAAATAATATTTAATGTCTAAAAATTCCAGAAAAATCATAGAATATTCCTGGAAGTATTTTAAACTTTAATAAAATATTTTTAATCTCAGATTTGAATTTAATAACTTTATAAAATACTTTTTAACTTTGAAAATTGATTTTAAATTCTAGAAAATTCTCAATAATTCCTTAAAAATTTAGGGAAGGCTAGGGAAAATATAATAAACTATTTTTGGCTTTAATAAAATATTTTAAACACATTTTCTTGCTTTAAAATTTTAAATAAACTCCAAATAAATCCGAATAAATCCAGATAAGACTCAAATACATTAAAATAATTAATAAAATTTTTCAGAAAGCGAAAATTTGGGATGTGACACCTCGCGAGCCCGGTGCTCCTTAAGCGTGTACGGGCCGAGGAGCGCCGCAACCACGCGCTCCGCATCTTCTAGCCGAGTCACTGCGCAGGAGATCACGTCAGTTAGGCGGAAGCCAAACAGATATAATGACACGATGGGCGACTTGCAAGGGGCGGAGGGCGGAAACACCCGAGACACGCATGGTTCGAACCCGTCCTCGCGGGGGCCATTCGGCACAACATACTTCCCCCGGGAGGAGAGTGGCGCCGCCCCATGCATCGTGAACTCCTCGGCTAGGTCGCGCACGCTCATTCGACGGGTGACACCGACGAGGCTCTGTAGCTTTCGCGTGTCATCAATCTCCGCCTTCAGACTCAGCGTGCTATTAAACGAGATCGGCCTGCCTCGGCATTGCATTCTGCTCTTGTCGGTCACGGTGTAATAGAACCACCACCGCGTCCAACCGGACGCCCACTGCCCTGACGAGGCGGACACAGGAAACAACGTCGCGCAGGACGCCCGGAGCACGAAGTCCACACCGCCAAAGTTGGACACCGCCCCGCCAACCTTTCTCGGTCGACAGTGTGCATCGTGCAGGGTGGCGAATAAGCCGGCACTGGGGCGCCACCCCTCTGTCCGCATCGCCCACGCGAAGACAGCGAGGCGGAGTAGCGCGTGGGGTGTCAGCTGGGCTAGCTCCAACTGGTAGGCCCGCAGGACTTCGCCCACAAACAACGTGCAGGGCATCCGAAGGCCGGCATCGAAGAACGCGACAAAAACAATTGCCTCCAGGGCCCCGGGCTTCGGCTCCGTCTCGTCCCGGCGGGGTAAGCGAGCCCCATTACGGTCCGTGATCTTCCCCTCATCCACGAGCCGTTGTAGCGTCCCTTCCGTCATGCGGCTCTTCCCCAGCACACGGGAGCAGGAGCCTCCCGAGTGCTCCATCGCGTTCCACAGCTTGTTGGCGCGCGAGCTCCCCCGCGACACCAGTTTGTACTCTTGGGAAGGATGGTTCACCTCGCCCTGGCTAGGCAAGGAACCGCTGCGGGGGTGGTACGTGGCGTCGTCGTGGCTGGCCATCGCTCTCCGCGACAAGGGAAGGAGAAGAAGCAGGCAAGGGAGCAACTGGCGTGACAATTAGCACGGGCGCAAGCTAAGCGGCAGGTCAAAAGCAAAATGAGAAAGGGTGCCTCCACCTCAACACTAACACCTTATAAAGGCCGCTCGCCTGCCCTGGCGCTCAATGCACAGACGGATCAAATTCCCGGCGATTCGGCTGTCCAAGATTTGGAAAGAAGAACCGCTCGGACCTAGAAGGCCGCGCCTGGTAGGTGGCCAAGCAGCGCACAACGCCCCTACCTCTTCAACACGCGTCCAACTTCTCGGGGGACGAGGCAAACGGCCGCGGTCACGCAACCGCTCACATCCCACGACGCACCAGTTGTGAGTCGCCACGTGCCCCACCTGCAGCATGGCAGACTGCACGACGCGACAGCTTGGCTTCTGCCAGGCCAGGCGTCGGCGTAATTCTAGCCGCCATTAAAAGCGCACTACCCCGGAGCGCGCGCGTCTACTTCGACTAGGCGCCAGCTTCGCTGCCACCCGTTCGAAGGGTAGGAGACGGAGCGCGCGCGACTACTTCGACTAGGCGCCAGCTTCGCTGCCACCCGTTCGAAGGGTAGGGGACAGAGCGCGCGCGTCTACTTCGACTAGGCGCCAGCTTCGCTGCCACCCGTTCGAAGGGTAGGGGACGGAGCGCGCGCGTCTACTTTGACTAGGCGCCAGCTTCGCTGACACCCGTTCGAAGGGTAGGGGACGGAGCGCGCGCGTCTACTTCGACTAGGCGCCAGCTTCGCCGCCACCTGTTCGAAGGGTAGGGGACGGAGCGCGCGCGTCTACTTCGACTAGGCGCCAGCTTCGCCGCCACCCGTTCGAAGGGGAGGGGACGGAGCGCGCGCGTCTACTTCGACTAGGCGCCAGCTTCGCTGCCACCCGTTCGAAGGGGAGGGGACGGAGCGCGCGCGTCTACTTCGACTAGGCGCCAGCTTCGCTGCCACCCGTTCGAAGGGGAGGGGACGGAGCGCGCGCGTCTACTTCGACTAGGCGCCAGCTTCGCCGCCACCCGTTCGAAGGGTAGGGGACGGAGCGCGCGTCTACTTCGACTAGGCGCCAGCTTCGCCGCCACCCGTTCGAAGGGGAGGGGACGGAGCGCGCGCGTCTACTTCGACTACGCGCCAGCTTCGCTGCCACCCGTTCGAAGGGGAGGGGACGGAGCGCGCGCGTCTACTTCGACTAGGCGCCAGCTTCGCTGCCACCCGTTCGAAGGGGAGGGGACGGAGCGCGCGCGTCTACTTCGACTAGGCGCCAGCTTCGCTGCCACCCGTTCGAAGGGTAGGGGACGGAGCGCGCGCGTCTAGTTCGACTAGGCGCCAGCTTCGCCGCCACCCGTTCGAAGGGTAGGGGACGGAGCGCGCGTCTACTTCGACTAGGCGCCAGCTTCGCTGCCACCCGTTCGAAGGGTAGGGGACGGAGCGCGCGCGTCTACTTCGACTTGGACGCCAGCTTCGCCGCCACCCGTTCGAAGGGTAGGGGACGGAGCGCGCGCGCCCACTTCGACTTGGCGCCACCTTCCGCTACCACCATCTCAGATTTCAGGCTCCCCAACCACAAGCTTGGAGGAATTCACAGGCCGCAGGGGACGGAGGGGGCCAAAGGACTCGACGACATGGCTTCGGCCCTGTGAAGCCCTTCACCATGAGAGGCTCCTGTCGTAGGGGTGGCCCCCACCTAAACCCAGCAGGCCTGGTAGGAGATTATAAGGCCCAGAATAGGCCATGTGTAATGACATAACTGCCCCCAGAGGGGATAACCAGATGTAAGGGTATAGCTGTAAAAGCACTCCTCATGTGTATATATATATATGAGTAAGCCTTGAGGAGGACCCAGGCCATTACACTTATCTTCATCACTCTCCACTACCATCTCTCTCTCTGTTTGGTCTGTAGCCACAACAGAAGTCTTCAAAGGAAATGGTTATTCATTTGAAAGAGCCAGGCAGGAAGCCGCTCGTAAAGCAGTTCTTCGTCTCTGCCGCCATTTCAATCTTCGCATCAAAGGATCACGTTTTATACTGCGAGAACCACGAAGGATCACTCCAAGACGACCCTTACCCCTTTAGGATAAGTCATTAAGCTAGATAATAAGACGTTGTTATGAGCTGTCAGCCTTCTCTTTTGTCAGCAGCCGTAACTATTACTTATTATGTGACTAATAAAGTTTTTGCTAAGTTGGTATTTTGTTTTGGGTTGTCAGAATGTCCCCTGTTTCCCCCTTTGCCTTGTGTGTCCTCTCTCCTAATTCTTAAAAGCAACGAGCGGATAGTGACCACAAGGAACAACAGCACATGCAACCTTAATGGAACGCAAGGAAGTAATAGGGGAATAATAACAGACAATTCTTAACTAGAATTATCTGTGATATTTAACATCATAGACGGTTCTTAATTACAACCGTCTTTAATAAGCAAACATCACAGACAATTTTAATTTAGACCTGTCTATGAAAATTAAACATCACAGACGGTTTTACTTTAAAACCATCTGTGATGTTCTGGGCAAACTCGCATATATGACACAGTCTCATATACATATATAAAAGAAAAATCACATATAAATGACACATTCTCATATACATAAATGCAAATTTATATATATGTATGTATGTATGTATATCACATATTCTTATATACATAAATGCAAATCACACACACACACACACACACATATATATATCACACATTCTCATATACATATATAAATGCAACTATAGAACATATGACACATAAACATTTTATTCATCATTCCACTTGCTTATTTCCTTTAAAAATTATCCCTTCATGATGATCAACGCGCATGCAGCTAGTTTCATCATGTTGTTCTTTCTCGACCCTTATGCCATTTTTGAAAGGATGCAACTCGTCAAATTGATTGTATTTTTCCTCATCCATTACATTCTCAACTCTGACAATCCTCCTTTTTCTATAAAGAACTACATGTCATTTCTTATTTACCTGGTCAGTTACATAGACAACTTGAATAACTTGGTTAGCAAGTACGAATAGTTCATCTTTGTATCAACACATTTGAGAACCGCAGTAGCGACATCATACTTGTCGACCTTCAACTATGGTAGATGGACCCAATGGCACCAAAACAAGGGGATCTTAAAAAACACATAGTTGAGCTCCCAAATCTCCTCTATGAACCCATTGTAGGAATTTCTCAACCCATCAGTACTGAAAGCATCTATGCGGATACCACTATTTTGGTTAGTGTTCTTTACATCTTGAGCCTACATATAGAATGTGTATCCATTTTGTCATATCTTTGTTATGTCATAACTATAAATGTTGGCTCTTTTGCCAACTATATCAGCATATCACTTGACGAGCTCCTAGCAGGTCGCACTTTCAACCATTGGTTGAACCGACTATTGTGTTATCTCATGATCTAAACATTTGATCTCTCCAGATTCCGTTGCCGAAGCACATCCTGATGCTGGTCGATATACAAGGATACTTTAATTATGTGTTGCAAGACCGTAAAATGGGCTTGAGCATACGCATCAATATCTGGAGTGATTTCTTTCCTTCCGATGGTTTGAATACCCTTGAGTCTCCTCTCATGGCGAGATTGAGGCACACCTGTCAGTTTGACCTGAATCATGTAATCGACATAGAACTCAATGACCTCTTTGGGTACATAACCTTCGACGATGTTGCCCTCCGACCGAGATCGATTCTGTACATAGGACTTGAGAATTCCCATGAACCTCTCGAATGAATACATGCTATGTAACAACACATGCCCGCACATTTTTATTTCCCATACAATGTGAACAATAAGATTGACCATGATATCAAAAAACAATGGAGGAAAATATATCTCAAGATGACATAGAGTCATCACCACCTCGTCCTATAGTGCATCTAGTCCTTCGGGATCGATGACCTTCTAATTAATTATGTTAGAGAAATAACATAGCCTCATGGTTGTCTTTCAAACCATGATTGGCAAAATATTTCTAATTGTAATAGGGAGCATTTGTATCATCGGCATATGACAATCATGAGACTTCATGTTAATTAACTTCAAATCTTCCATCAAAACAAGTTTTTTCATGCTGGCGGAGTAACTAGGCAGAACTTTCACACTATACAAGCATTGACATAGTTTAGTTCTTTTGGCCTTGGATAGAGTGTAACAAGTAGGGGAAAGGTAAGTTCATCCTTTATCAGTCTTTGTCGGTGCTAACTCAGGTCTGATGTCCATATCAACCAAGTCAAACCGTGCGTTGACACCATCCTTTGTTTTATCATGAATGTTTAGTAAGAGACCAATCAAGCTATCATATACATTCTTCTCTATATGTATGACATCGATATATTGGCGAACTTCTAGGTGCTCCCAATAAAGTAAGTCCCAAAATATTGATCTCTTCTTCTAGACATTCTTCTCATGGGTCCTCAATTTATGTTCCTTTCTGAGCACAACATCTAAATCCTTAACCATATCATAGACCTCTTTTTGACTTAAATGCCTTGGAGTTGAACTATCCTCCTCTCCATCAAATTGTTTCTTCATCCTACGGTATGGGTGAGCCCTTCGAAGGAACCTACATTGATGCATTTACACAATTTTGCGTGAGTGCTTTAGCCACGTACTCTGGTATCATCTAAGCTGTAAGTACATGCTTTTGCCCCTTTTGTACTCTGGCCTGATAGGTTAGCAAAGGTAGGATAATCATTTATGGTGCAGAACAACAAGGAGCATAAAGTGAGGTTCTCTCGTTTGTACGCATCCCATACCTATACCCCTTCGATTCACAATATTTTTAGATCTTCCACCAATGGTGCTAGTTACACATCAATATCATTACCAGGTTGTTTCGGCCCTTAGATAAGTATTAACAGCAAAATATACTTCCGCTTCATACACAACTAAGGAGGAATGTTGTAGATGCAGAAAGTTACAAGCCAAGTGCTATGCCGGCTGCTCATGTTACCGAAAGGATTCATTCCATATTTATTCAATCCAAACCTTATATTCCTCAGTTCTACACCGAAGTCTATAAACCTTCTATCGATGTTTCTCCATTGGACAGAATCGGTAAGGTGTCTTAGCATTCCATCCTTCTTACGCTCCTCTGAGTGCTAACATAGCAGTTTTGCCTCCTTTGGGTTCGCAAAAAACCGCATCAAACAGGGAATTACAGGAAGATACATGTCACCTTAGCAGGTGGTCCTTTCTTCATGTCTATTCTGTCACCATCATTTGATTGATTCTTACGCTTGTATCAGGATGCGTTGCACACCGGACATACATGTATGTTTGCATACTCTTTACGATAGAGGAGACAGTCGTTCAGACATGCATGTATTCTTTTACTTCCATTCCCAATGGATAAATAACCTTCTTAGCTTTGTAGGTGGTTTTGGGTAACTCATTTCCCTCCGGAAGCATGTCTGCTAAAAGTCCTAATAGCACTGTGAAACTCTTGTCGGACTAACTATTGCTTGCCTTCAATTTTAACAGTTCAAGCATGACTGACAACCTTATGTACTTTGACTTACAGCACGTGAACAAGGGTTTCTCCGAGTCCTCCATCAAGCCTCGGAATGATAAATACTCTTTCTCTCTCTCATCACAGTTTTCTTCTGCATCACAAAGTATCTGATCCAGATTGTCATCATGCAGTCTATCCGAATCGAAACCACAATTGACATCATCCAACGACATATCATTGACTTCGTTGGTGATGTCATTATTACTATCTTCCTGTGTAATATGCTTTTCACCATGACTGGTCCAACATGCCAACCCTTTTTGAAACCCTTTTGAGTCCAGTTTTTAAACATCTTTAGATTCTTACAGTCAATGTATGGACAATGTACATATTCTATACCCTTATTCAACATTTCCTCCTCGGCAGCTCTTATAAAAGCAGACATGCCATTAATGTACTCTTCACTCACACGGTTCCCAGCATACATCCAGTTTCGGTCCTACATTACAAGTTTAACAATTTAGTATAAACTATTGAATTAATTAATTAGTATACCAGATATATATGATGTAAAGTAGCTATGTGTAGCAAGAATAATTAATTAAATTGAATTAAGTAGAAATAGACTATGAATTGGCTAAACCCTAAACCATGCAAGATGTAAATAATCTTCTCTCTACATCAAGCTAACTAGATTTAAACCATTTTCAATTCTCCTTTCACGACAAGATAGATCTAAAATATTTACTAACCATAGATAACCAAGAACTTAATAGATTTATAATCACACTTGCCAAATCTGCGGTCTCCTTGCACCAAATGGCCTCATAGTCCCACATCCTCAAAGCAGCAGAGCTGTGAGAGTAGTTTGAAATTTAAGACTGATCTGTGAGGGTCAACGGTCTGTAATTAATATTTTGAAATTATCACAGACGGTTTTTAATTCAAACTATCTATGATGACTTAATTATCACAGATGGTTTTTAATACAAACCATCTGTGAAATATCACAGATGGTTCTTGTTAATAACCATCTGTGATACTTCATGGATAGTTTTCATCATGAACCGTCTGTGATATTACATCTTCACAGATGGTACTTAGCACTGACAGCAACACAGATGATGTATAAACCAAAACTGTCTGTGATTGTATTCAATACTGATGGTTTTGGTTAACCATTTGTAATGTGGCGTCTAGTATTAGCCTTTTTTTTTGTAGTAGTGACATGTACAATTACTGTCCATTGTAACACTATAAAACTGACAGTAACTCTACATGTATTTGATAATAACTTCATTCATATACGATAGTAACTTTATATGACACGAATTTTACAGCATCAAAACATATTCAACATGGTTTGTTAAGCTCATAATTTAGAATGCAATGGTGCAAACAGATTGTAGATTGGACTTTTGGTGAAATAGTTATTTACTACTACAAAACGGTTTGTTAAGCTATACTGGATGTCTCATCACAGACGGTTCATGTGGAGCTATCTATGCTTTGATTATTACAGATGGTTCATGGCTAAAACCATCTCTGAAACTATCACAGACGGTTAGGTTTAAAGGCTATCTGTGATATATGTATTATCACATATGGTTTTTAATTAGAACCATCTATGAAATTATCACAGACAGTTTTTATTTACAACCGTCTGTGTTTTGTCCTTTGTCGTATGAACTACAGAAGCTACTGAGATGAGAGACAAATTTAAGGCAAATTTATTACAAAAGTCCCAAAAAAGAGATTCCCAGATATTTGTCTTCTGGGCTTCATATGCTTCTTCTTCGACTTTTGGAGTTGGAGGATCAGCCGCTGAGTTCTCGAATGTTGTGAAGATTATCCTTGCCCTCTGCACTTCCTCCTCCAGCCTAGGAAAATCATTAGCATGGACCATAATCTCATAGAGGATGCCATGATAAGTTTCCTCAGAATCGGCAGCTTTTACTTGATCGGCAATATTATCCATGTGTCTCTCCACTGCCGCAAGAGCTTCTTCCACTTTGTGCACATTCCGGAGAAGAACGAGGCTGAGGGCGGTTTCTCTTTCTTGAGCTTCTTCCACACCTCCGTTGATGACGAATGATGAGGTCCAGTTGACGGATGGAAGTGAGTCGAGGAAGGAGAGTAGGGTGTGAGCAGAGGAGCTGCTCTAGACATAAATTGTTGACCGCCTGTGTAAGGTTGCGGCCGAACAACTCATGATGGATAGATGAGAGGAAGGAGATCAAAAGAATATTAGATGCCATTATTGAGGAATCTGGTGAAGAAGATGAGAGGGAAGTTTAGAAGAGCTGGATTAGGGTGTATATATTTAAGCATTATCACAGATGGTTCGTATACCAAACTGTCTCTAATATTAATATCATAGACGGTTCGTATAACAATCCGTCTCTAATATGTGCCTTACCCCAGACGGTTCGTATAACAAACCATCTCTGATATGTGCATTATCACATATGGTTCGTACAACAAACCGTCTCTGATAATGACATATCACTGATATGTGGCGTATCCCCTAGGATTTCGATCTCACCCATCCATTCTCTCCACATCGAATGGCAAGTACTAGTTCCTCCCACTGCTCGGCCCTTATTAATTACTCACCCTTTCCCTTTCCACCGGTAGTCACACGTGAGTTCATCCACTATATAGCTTCCTGCATCCTCCCCTAGACGATGCCGACTACCACCGTGAGCTAGCGCATCTGTTGTGACACCATGGTTGACTACACAACACACTCTTGTCGTAAGTGTCGTAAGAGTGTCTTCTGCAGTCTCACCATCTTGCCACAAAGGTGGCGCTACCGCCGCCTCTCTATTACCAGTGATATTTGGCCGCCATCCAATGCCCTCCCCTCTCTTCCTTGATGGCAGGCGTCAAGGACATCGCGCGCTGCATCCAACTTGTTCCTCGACGACACCGACTACCGCCGTGAGCTAACGCCTCCATTGTGACACCACAGTCGATTGTACAATACACTCTTATCGTAAGTGTCGTAAGAGTGTCTTGTATAATCTCACCGTCATGCCACAAAGGTGGCGCTACCGCCGCCTCTCCATTACCGGTGATGTCCGGCCGCCATCCAATGCATCCAGCTTCTACTGTTAGCTAATATCTCTACTTCTTATATATTCTTGCCGTATTAAAGAGTTGGGTTCGTTATCTTGTTATGCTGTAATGGTGGATTCTAATTGTAATGGAAATGGAATGTGCTGTTATGTTTGCCACTGTATTTGCTTTTTTCAAAGGACATATGTAACATTATTTTTTTGAGGCTAGCCAAAAAGCAGAAAAAGTTTTATTTATAGAATGAAGTATCACAGACAATTTTGTGGTATAAACTGTCTATGAAGGACTATCACAAACGGTTATACATATCAACCATCTGTGATACTCGCTAATCATAGATGGTTGGTAACTACAACCGTTTGTGATGTGTGAGTATCACATACGGTTTTTGGTTCGAACTGTTTGTAATAGTTTTCTTCACAGATAGTTCTAGTTACAAATTGTCTGTGTTGTCTTTATCACAAACGGCTCACAAACCGTCTGTGATAACCTTCGATTATCGCTGACACATAAATACAAGCAGTTCAGAAAATCGTCTGTGATGACAGTTCCGAACCATCTGTGATGACCCTTTTTGTATTAGTGCTTCTTGTTAATAACCATTTGTGATACTTGACAGATGGTTTTCACCATGAACCGTCTGTGATATTACATCTTCACAGATGGTTTTTAAGACTGGCAGCAACACAGACAGTGTCTAAACCAAAACCATCTGTGATTGTATTCAATACCGATGGTTTTGGTTAACCGTCTGTGATGTGGCGTCTAGTATTAACCTTTTGTAGTAGTGACATGTAGAGTTACTGTCCATTGTAACACTATAAAACTGACAGTAACTCTACATGTATTTGATAGTAATTTCACTCATACATGATAATAACTTTATATGATATGAATTTCACAGTGTCAAAACATATTTAATATGGATCTTATTTTGTTAGGCTCGTAATTTCGAATGCAATGGTGCAAACATACCGTAGATTGGACTTTTGGTGAAATAGTTATTGTATTTTTTAGCTTGTAACCAAGATAAAAAATCACAAGTCAAATACATTTATTCTCTTATCTCCCCTACTACATGTATGCAAGTCGAGTTGTTATCTCCTAAATATAATTTTATAATCGATAATTCATCAAGTTACTATCTCCTGAACATAAAGTTATCATTGATTGACTTACAGATGTCAAAGTTACTATCTCATGCATATAAAGTTATCATCAATTCATGAACTGCACCAGGAGGCTCGTGTGTGCAGTCAGTGACTCGCGCATAGCATGTGCACATGCGCTGATTAGCGCAACCATACATATGTGCGTAAATATGTATGTGCATACATACATATGTATATATGTATATATGTGTATATGTGTATGTATGTATAGTGACATATATGACATATATATTATTAGGTCTGCATCATTCGGTATAAGCTAGTCGGTTGTATATATACAACCTGACATGCATTTGGGTTGGAATATTCAACCAATGGTGTAGTTGGTCATCGCTTGTAATTAATTTGATTTAACCATTTATAAGGCCATGTGGAGCTCATTTCATATTTGTGATGACTATTTAACTTTGTTTGTGCTTTAATATCAAAGTTTGAGTTTGATTTTATGCCATTTAATATTTGGTTTGAGTTTGATTTTATGCCATTTAATATTTGTTTTTTTTTACTGTCAGAATGGAAGCGGTCTGACTGGCCTGCTGAGGCGGTCTGACCACTGGGTAGATGATGAGGTAATGTTGTCACGATCTTTCAATAAGAAGGATAATTTCGATTGGACGATGATCAACTCTCACGATCCAGGCTATGAACGCAACATGCACAATTGAAGTTGGTGCTGTCTTCGAAGACCGAATTGAATCACACATGTTTGTCTTCGTGATCAGCTCCTAAGTTCCTGAGTAAAAGAACATCACATGCATTAGGTAGTATCATATTCTTATTAGAAACAAAATGCACTTCTAGAATGAAGTTACCTGATAGTTCAATTGTTGTTCGCGAGCTCTTTTGATTGGACCTTGCAAGTGCATAGGTTCAGATCCATTAGTTGTATGCATGGAAGTGATGTCCTCATCATCCTCCCCTTCTTGCATTTTAGTTGTTCTCGACTCAAGCTCGTCTTCTTCTCTCAAATATGGCTTCAAATCTGCAATGTTAAATGTGAGACTAACCTCGAATTCTGTTGGTAGATCAAGCTTATATGTATTATCATTAATTCTGAGGGAGTGGTTGTGAAATATTTCTCTCCAAGTGAAATGAACATCCAAAGTTATTCCAAATGTCTGTGCCATGGATCCATCCTTGTGCTTTTGATTTGCTTAGTTTTCTTGGGTAGATTTCATTCTTTTCTGATCTTTCTTGGTGCCAAGGATGTGTAAGAGGTGAATATATCTCTTGGAGATCAGATCTTGTCCATCTAGGCACGTTCTAGGGATAGTTTTTGATTTTTCTCGAATTTCCTCAAGAGAGGTGATTTCGGGGTTTTACTTCTATGGTCAATTTGGCTTGAGTTTGTGCTGTGATTTAATTTGCTTTGATATGTGAGAACCCATTCATGGTCATCTAGATCATCATGTTCTCACGAGCAAGAGTTGATCAAGGTTTCCCTCTTTTGTTTGGGTTTGGTGTGATCCTTCTTATTTTGGATAAAAGTCAGAATTTTGGCATTGATCTTCATGATCCATGATTGGAATAGGTTTCTAACATCCTAGAAAGGACTTGTGCCAAGTTTCATTATGTTTGGATCAGTAGTTTAGAAGTTATATAGCTCTTTACTTAGATTGTGTGAGTGTTGTTTTGTGCATTGCCTCGACGAGCGGTCATACAACAGTGACTCGAGCGGTCAGACCGTCCGAGTAGTCCAATGTTGTCTGGCCAACTGTCTGACCGGTGGAGATAGAGTTTTCTTGGCTGGACTTTTGCTTTTGATTTTGGTAAGCTTGTGAGTTTGTGTTTCGCTGTATAGAGTTGTTAGTACCCGGGAGAAGATTTTGAAGAGTCATTCACCCCTCCGACTCGCCATACATGATCCTACACCATTCCCTCTATATACTAAACTTTTAGTGTAAAGTGACACTATCTAGCCAATATATTGATTTAATTTGACGGTTTACTCATATACAGGCTTGATTGCCCTAATTACGCACCTATTGTTACACACGTACGGCATCAGTTGATCAATGGTCTGCGTCAAATGATGCGACGGCTCTAGGTAGCATATAGAGATCGATCAGCATGGAACATTTTGTTCTTGCCTATAACACGGACAAAACAAAATTAATCAACAGGGCAGCACACTACTACTAGAACGAAAAGTCTATTATACACGAAAAGGAAGTTTCTTTTTTTCTCACTAGAATGTAGGTCTAGCTATGCTTCCAGTACACTTTGTTATAGTTTATTACTTTTTCTAGAACTACATATCAAAATTTGTTGATTAATCAGTGTGTTGGAGCTAGTTTGATTATACAACTCTAGCATACTTTGAAACGGAATGTTCATGCCACCTTCGACATATACAAGTACTAGAACTCTTATTTTTCTTTTAAGAATGTGAGTGGAGCTAGCATATATATGTACGTATAGTTGAGAAAAACTTGGAAATTAAAGGACAAGCAGCCGTACGCAAGCAGGGTATCCTTGCATACTGATGCAATCTCCACTCTGACCAGCACTATGCCACTATACAGTGTCTGTAACATGTATGTTTTCTAAAAAAAAGGTCAGTTGCAACAATGTCTGTAACATGTATGTTTTCTAAAAAAAGGTCAGTTGCATAGACCTCTCTATCTAATATATATGTATGGTTTTGCGACTTGCGCGTGTGCATGCTGGTGCTACTATACATAGGATCTTGTGGAGCCTTTCGGCCAAAAAATATCTGTAAGCCATAGCTTCCTGCACGCATCCTCAGCTCTCTTACATGCATAAATACTTTGATTGGCATGCATCCTCAATTTTGCTCACGGTTCAAACCGTCAATGAAATACATTTTCCTGACGGTCAAACCGTCAGGAAAATTTTTTCCCCGGGTCTGATTAATTTTCCTGACGGTGACCGTACCTGTTAGTAAAATGCATTTTTCTCACGGGTAACATTTCGCCCGTGAGTAAAATGCATTTTTCTCACGGGTAACATTTTGCCCGTGAGTAAAATGCATTTTTCCTCACGGGAATTGTACCGTCAGGTTAAATTATTTGCCTCACGGGTAAAACCGTCAGGTTATATATCCCTGACGGGTTCCCGTCAGCCAAATTTATTTTTCCTGACCAGCCAGCCCTGAGGGGTTTTGCCTGACGGGAACCCGTCAGGGATATTTAACCTGACGGTTTTTTGTATTTTTCTGACGGTTTTGAACCGTAAGGGATGATCAGTTTTCTAGTAGTGTCTTACTGTATCGTCTCAACCGTGTCACGTACTCAGTTGGAGATAAGCTGGACCTTATGGTACAGTACCAGAGTGCCTTTTTCTTTGCTTCCGAGACGCATAAACGGCACTTCCATGGACCATGGGTGAGTTTTTTTAGACTACGGTTTATAGTTTATAGTTTAAAATTTTGAATTATAGCTATTCACAACAGAGATTATAAAAAGAAAGAAAGTTGCATGCGATTTTGGTCAGTATTGCCGAAGTCGGTACAGTGTGTACAATCACCTAGCAGACCCTGTCTTAAAATAACACACTACTTAAAAACTAGTTATTACAGCAAAAAATAAAAAGACAAAACCAAAGCTGAATCGAACCCACTCCATATATCGGAGGGTGACTAGAATAGATCTAGATATCGTTCGTTAATTGAGGTATACATACATGACCTATGGCCAATATGTGTGTGCGCATAGATATTTTGCATGCACCAACCTTATTGACATTTGTTTATGTAAGGAAAGGGAGCCTCCACCATCACCATGCATGATCGATACTGTACTATTGCTGTACTG
This sequence comes from Dendrocalamus latiflorus, assembly GCA_017311315.1. NCBI lineage: Eukaryota > Viridiplantae > Streptophyta > Magnoliopsida > Poales > Poaceae > Dendrocalamus > Dendrocalamus latiflorus. The sequence continues at coordinate 3,815,755 of CM029622.1, read as the reverse complement.
CATGTTGCCTGTTCTTTAGTTGCACGATTAAATGGCACCTTCAACATATACAAGTACTAGAGCTCTTTATTTTTTCTTTTAAGAATGTGAGTGGAGCTAGCATATATAGTAGTTGAGGAAAACTTGGAAATTAAAGGACAAGCAGCCGTACACACAGCAGGGTATCCTTGCATGCTGATGCAATCTCCACTCTGATCAGCACTATGCCACTAGTGTGCAACAATGTCTGTCAAACATGTATGTTTTCTAAAAGAAATGTTAGTTATGTATGTTTTTGCGACTTGCGTGTGTGCATGCTGATCGATGCCACTATATATATAGTATCTTGTGGAGTTTTTCGGCCAAAAAATGTCAATGTCTGTCTAACATGTATGTTTTCTTTGCTTCCGGGACACATGTACGGCACTTCGATGAACCATGTATTGGAGGGTGACTAGAATAGATCTAGATATCGTTCATTAATCGAGGGATACATACATGATCAATGTGTGTGTGCGCGCGCGCATAGATATTTTGCATGCACCAACCTTATTGACATTTGTTTATGGAAGGAAAGGGAGCCTCCACCATCACCATGCGTGATCGATACTGTACTATTGCTGTACTGCATGTTGCCTGTTCTTTAGTTGCACGATTAAATGGCTCTTGGATCTCCCGAAGGAAAAAGATAAGAGGCACTAAATGATCGAGCTAGCAACCGACAACTGAAGAAGGGAGGCGTGACGAGGTTTTCCATTCTCTGTGTATGCAAACGCAATGTAAAAAAATAATTTGGTGGTCGTATATCCTTTTCTATCTAACCGTTTTATTTCTTCAATTTTTTATCACACTCTATTTTTTAGTTGATCAAAGCAATCTTTCTTTGATTATCTATACATCTAATAAATTTCGTTACAATATATGGGCATATAACTAGCCTAGTGCTAGCGAGTAAATTACGGTTGGATCAATTGATTACGGTGGTGATCGGTTCGGCTGAAAAGCTCATGGCTTATGGCTGAAAACACTGTAGCTGGCTGAAAAAAGCACTGTAGCTGACAGAGGCTTATTTAGCATAATTAAATTTAAAAAATTTAAAAATATAAAAAAAATATGTTAGCCCATTACGTACAATACAAATAAATACGGGAAAAAAAGAACTAGCAAAAAAGCTCAATAAAAAGCCAAAAGTTCAGAAAAAGACGAAACTTATAAATAGTAAAAAATAAGCCAGAAACCAGAAGCCGAAGCCGAATTGATCAGGGCTCTGAATCAATTGATTACACGAAGAATCCAAACAAAACTAGTGAGGTAGCACTGACGGCAGCAGATCCATGGGGCCGACCGGCACGCAGTTTGGTCAGACATCTCGTCGACGAGCCCCACATATATGCAAGTACGTACGTTGCGACACCAGCTAGCTAGCTAGCCATGTAGGCCTGTACATGTGTCCGGGCATGGCATCATGGGCATTTGCCTGCTCGATAGGTTGATGAGCACGTCACGTTGGTACGTCCCAACAGCTGACCAACGTCGATCCCTAGCTATCGCCATTATTGTACGGGCTGGTAAATGGTAGGTACAGAACGTACGTATGCAGTACGGGACGGTACAGAGGAGCATCGATGAATGCATGCTTTCGTTTTCCAGATGCGCACTGGCTAGCCAGAGGACGAGATCGCCCAGGATATCATCGATCCAAGTGTACGCATATATGGTGCATCAACGGCCGTACGTTCCGGATCACGGGCTGTACGTACCTCGATATATAGCAGATAGCATGCATGCCCAATCTTATGTTGCACGGTCGATCCACCAAAAGCGACATATCGCCCGTTGGGTGGGGCATAAGCTTAATTGGCTAGCTCTAGTATACTTAGAGCATCTAAAATGACATAGTTTCAATTGTCTATAAATTTTATCACATAAAACACGAGTTGTTGTGAAGGAGAGGGAAATATACAAAATTGATCCGTTTCTCATACAATAATCGACAATAATATAAAAAAATAAGATATATTATACAGAGAGAAATTATCTATAGTGACATGTAAAAGACAATTTATTTTAGGAGTTATTTTTAGTGTCGTATATAGATGATATAGAGAATATTATATAGCAGTTGTTTATGCCATTGTAAATGCGCTTACAATACCATTGCTTGGACCAAAATGGACTGTGCATGGACCTCACCTCTCCCTCACTTGTCTTTTCTAGTTTAAGTTAACTGTTTGCTTTTGCATTTTCTTTCTTCTTTCTCCCGAGAGGTTTATACATATATCATATATGATTAACATGTAAAAGCAAACAAAAGAGGAGCGAAGAAGAGGTACTATGTATGATGATACATGTTGGAGTAATCTGCTGGTTATGTTCTTCGCAGCATGTACTTGATGCACGACGACTCCCGAATCAAAGAAAGGCTAGTCGGTGACGGTAACTTCGGGAAGAGGTACTATCGCCCCCGCCGGGGCCCGAACTTGGATCGCCCGGTGTTCCGGCGCCTCCGCTGCTCACTGCTGTACAGCACCACCGTCGACGAGATCTTCGTGCCGTGGGACCATGAGCACGAGGTCGACCCCCTGATGGCCGAGGCGAGCATCATCGAGTGCCTCTACTACATCGAGGTGCTCAACATCACCAGGCTGCACGAGGAGGCGAGCGCCGAATGTCCAGCCGCGTGCGACGAGCGTGCAGGCGGTGTCGGCATACCTGTGGAAGTGCCTCGCCGCTGTGGTGGGCTCGTCGTCGCTCATGTACGATGAGTCCGCGGAGCGCCACCACATGGGCCAGCCTAGGGTGCACAGGTAGCTTAAGCTAATAAGTTCCAACCTCCCCACCTGGGCCTCCCACTCTCCCAGCCTCCCCTTGACATGTTTCTTGGCCCATAGCTCAGAAGAGTAGGAGCACGAAGCACAAGGCCTTAGCACATTTCGTCGAGCCATTGAAGTATCGCGTTGCATCACCCCTCCCTCGTTCATCTCACACAGCACCGCCATCGTCCTTACCGCCTTTCGGCCTCCCTCTGTCACTTGCACACGGCACCGCCATTGCCTCTCCCAATCTTCCCCCGCTGGCTCATCTAAAATCCAATCAACGCTTTCACGCACATCAAGCATAGCCGTAGAGCTGCCATTGGTTATCGCCAGCTCTCCTCTGGGCCGTCCTATGCCGGAGTGCTTGGTAGTCTGCTGTGAGAGCTCACTGCCGCCTCCTTGGGTCATTGGCATTGGTGCATTGGTCCTAGTCCTTACCAGCACTCTCTCCTCCTCCCGTCCTCACTAAATGTCAATGCGATGTGTTTCCTATGTAAGAATTATTGAATTAGGGATGCAGTCTTATAATAGAAATACAAAATGAAAAGGACCAATACATTGTCATCTTATCTTTGCACATAGACACCAATCTCCAAAAACAATAGTACCTAGGGCTAGTATAACACCGAGTGTGACAGCCAAAAAATAGTTCCAAAAATGCATGAATTTTTTTGGTAAAACCTCTCAACTTTTTTGTTGTGTTTTTCTGAGTTCCTCATATTTTTCGTGCATTGAAAATCCTATCTCCTTTCCCTGAAATTCTTGAAAAGTCATCTAAATTCCTCAAAATCTTTTCTCTCTCTTAGGTCATTTCTAGCCTAGCCCGCAACCATTTTCTCTTCTTTCTTTCTTTCTCCTTTCTTTTCCTCCCTTCCTTTTGGCCAACCCATCTCCTCTTCCTAGCCCAACTCCTCTTCCCAGCCCAACTCCTTACCGCCTCTACTCACCTGGTCAACCCCGACGCCGTCGTTCCTTTGCCACCTCTGCCACCTCACTAGCCATGGGCCACCACCTCCTTCTTACACCGCTCGGGCCACCACGTTGTTGCCCCGCTTGGTCACAATGTTGTCCGAACCATGCTCCCCTTGCCAGCTCGCCCCATGCATGTTGCACGGTAGAGAAGAGCAAAAGCCACCTCATTGCTCTTTTCCTCCCTCTCAACCCTTGCGTAGCCCTGCTCAGTCTCCTATCGACGCCCTCGTCCCTGAACCATATTAACAACTAGCTCTCTTCCTCCCCCTTCACTCCCTGAAGCTAACTGCACTACTACTAAGCTGTGTCATCGTTCACAAGTTCGACGAAGCACCGTCCAATCCTGAAAACCATCTCCTGTAAATTTCCCAAATTCGTCCCCACCTTTGAAGCTTCCTTAAAATTGATCTTCTCATTGTCCTTCCCTACTTCATTGTGACCCTATATGTGCCTTTGTGTAGTTGCTTTATCGTCGGAGATGTCGTCGAAGCTTGTCGCGCCATTGGCCATGTCACAATCACCGCTGATCCACCGCTTCCATCGTCCCCTTCCCTTGCTATCCGTGTCATGAGGTACACCTTAATCTGCCTTTGCCAAGTTCCACCTCCGTCGACCACATTGTCCGCTGTGCATAGCCACTGTCGAGCTCCGCCTCACCACCATGGCAGCCAACCTTCCTCGCAACATTCTAGGCTAACCCATCACCACAGGAGGACTCCCCATGCCCATGATGTGCTCCCGCACCCATCGTTTACATCAAAGACCAACGGAGCTCATCGCTAGTGAGTTTTCTCCTTTTTATGGCCACAACTCTTGCTCTGCCTTTTCTAACTGTCGTGGTCCTCCCATACCACCTTAAATGAGTTCACGGTGCGTAGGAACACGCCGTACATGCGTAATCATCGCTATTCCACCAACGCAATCACTATCGCCATCTCTTTTTTCTCTCTCTATTCCCCTCTTTGCTCAATTGAGAAGAAGAATAGTGCCAATCAGCACTGTAATCTCATCGTTAGACCAAGCCAACTAGAGTGCTTGACCCAAGCCTGACTAGGTCCACACATGCCATGAGATGGGTAATGTGTATTCCAAGAAGCTCGATGACGAACTCGACGCTTGTGCTTGACACGGCGGAGTCAAAAACTCAGCAATGTGTCCATCCTTCTTACAAAAATGCAATGATACATCTCTTTGAAAGATGCAGTATCATGTGAAAAAGAAGTACCCTTGATTCTAGAAGTCCCTTGGACAATACTAGAAGAGCCAACAAGAGTTGCACTAGCCAAAATAGGAGCATCTAAAGATATGGCACAAGTGCCAACAATGATAGAACTATGTTCACTACAAGAAAGATCCAAATCCAAATGAACGGAGGTGACTAATTCACAAGATTCAGCACTCATATCATCGCGCTCTCTCCTCAAAGCATTTACACCATCTCTCAAAGAATGACAATATATGCAGGAGATGAAAAATGCAAGCAAACAATGAATTGGATCAACATGAGGAACATCTAGTACAACCACAAAACAAGAGAAGCTAGGCTATCAATAAGAGAATCACTTGATCCTACGCAAGAATCATGAACAGAAGCACTTGGCTCACTAATTCCAAGCCTAGCTAACTCAAGCTACTCTACACATGTGAGGTGAGTCAATTTTAATTTCTTATTTTCAAATTTTAAGCATGCAATATAAGTATTCAAATTTTCAGTATCCACATATAAAAACTCACAACCTAGCATATCCAATATCAAACAATCTAGCAATTTTATCATCTAGGCATCTCACATTATCCCTAAGAGCAAGCATATTCATTTTGGACAAAGCCAATGTCACATTGAGGCTTTACCTTGCTCATGATGAGTCGTGGACTCCAAAAGCTGCTTCTTCTTGGTACTCGAACAACCAAAGGTAAAAAAAAATGTACCACAAATCTCACACTAGTGGTTTCTTGTAAATAAAATCACTCTCTAGTTGATTTCAAGCCTCTTGTTACAAAGGACATCATTGGCAAAAACACCCCGAAATGATGCAAAGAAAAGCTCACAAGGTTCCCTACTAGTTGCCATGCTCAAGATCAAACAAAGAGCCAATATGACTCTGATATCACTTGTAGGACCAGATAGGCAACAGAGGGGATGAATGGTGCCTAGAGATTTTTCCTCCAAATATTGATATATTTCTTTTCTTTGATAGCTACAAAGCTATGAAGATTAGGATATGAGGTCTATATGAAAACAAAGGAACACAGAGCTCAGTACAACCAGAGCAGACTATTACGTGGTCAGGAAACCCCGGTCAGTCAAACTGAACACCACCGGTCAGCAAAGAAAACAACATGGTCGAAAGGCTAACAACGTGGTGCAAGCCACTGTGGTCGTAACCAACGTGGTCATAACCGACGTAGTCAAAACCAACGTGGTTGAAACCAACATGGTCGAAACCACTGTGGTCATAACCAATGTGGTCGTAACCATCATGGTCGTAACCAACGTGGTCGAATGCCAACGTTGTCGAAGACCGACGTGATCGATACCAACGTTGTCCATGCCCAATGTGCAGTCAAAAGGTCAGTGTAGTTCAAGACCAATGAGTGATCGAAAACCAGCACTGTCAAAGACCAATGTGATTGTAAACTATACAGTCAAAGGCCAATGAATGGTCGATACCATCGTAGTCGATGGCCAAAGTGCGAACAGAAAACATGGGCAGTTGAAAACGAGTGTGTGGTCATAATAATTCAGAATGTGACCGAGAGATCTACGACCATTGAGCGATCAAAACCAGAGAGGTCAAACCAAGCTGAACTTCGACCAGTGAGGTCTCGACCAATGAATGGTTGGAATCAAAGTGGTTGGAGAACAGGAACTGCGGTACTACTGCTACGAGGCTTACAGTACCACCGTTTCCAAAGGAAGAACAGGGGAACAGGGTTTCTCAACCCGACTGCCAGAACCAAAACTCACACAACTTTTGTTTGAAAGATCCAAAAGCCGTGAAACCAGTGTACGCATGTTTCTTAATGTCTCAGGAAGCTATTCCATTCCTAGATTAAAAAGTCCATGACAAATTTGAAACAATTTTGCAAATTAAAGTAGTGTACACTAATTAAGATCTAAAAACAAGAATCGATGAGCAAATCTTTGCTCGTGGGAAGAAAGTAGCAAAAGTGGCTTTGAGCACATTCCCACATGTCACAACAAGCAGGTACATTGAAGAAATCGGATCAAAACTCTTGGATGAAGACAAGATTGAGAGAGAGAAGAACGAACTCAAAATAGAGCAATCATATGACGTGGTTGGAGACCATCGATCACTCGTAACCGACTGCGGTCGTAAACAACTTGAAAAGCAGTTGAGGCGCACGACTATGCGATCTACGACCATCAAGCAATCGGAAATAGGTGTGGTCGTAAATGACAAGAAGAAGCAGAGGAATCTCACGATCACATGACCTAAGATCATTGAGCTATCGAAAGCAAGTGCGGTCATAATCGACTAGAAGAAACAGAGGAGGCACATGACCACCAGATCTAAAAACACCAAATCTTTTGATTAAGAGGTCAAATGGTCATGAAACTTTGTACGCAAATTTCTCAAGGTCTCAGGAAGCTAATCTAATCTTGGATTGAAAACTTAGTAAACAAGTTGAGACCTTTTTGAGATTCAACCAAGCGCGCACAAAACCAAGACTTCCAGATCAAAGAAATGAACAGACCGTGCTCGTGGGAAGAACTTCCTCACAATACAACACGCTAAATCATCACAAAGACAAGCAAAAATTTCCTCTCAAATCAAGAAGGGAAAGGAACAACCGAATAATAGAGGATGAAAACAGAGGAAGAACCAAATCAAAGCCAAGCCAACTCATGCAGACAAAAGATACACTGTCGGGACCCCGGATTTCTGAATCCAGACCCTCTGTGTATTACAGCACTAGTCCCAGATCAGATCTAGTGCACACAGTCAACCAGAAATGATTACATAACCAACAATGCTTATTACAATAATAGAGAGTACAGACCGGAAGGTCTCTTTATTACAATTGAGGTTTCAAGACCTCACACACTCACAAAACACAGCAGAAGCAAAAGATAAATCCAGTGAAGACCCATCAATACGCCATAGGCAATTGATTGGGGAAGCGCAACCTAGAACTCCGGAAATCCTTCGTCGAATCCACACACGAAATAGTCGTAGTCTCCCTCTTGAGCTTCATATTCCTATGAGTTGATTTTTAGTGCAGCATGTGAGTACGTAAAGTACTCCGCAAGTCTTGGGAAAGAAATGTAGTAGATGCAAGGCTTAATAAAGGAAGGCTATATGGTTCTTTTGCACAAAACAATATTTTATTTCAAATACTTATTAAATAATTTCGAAAACATTAGTTTATCAAAGTAATTGTTTTAACTGAAATTATTAATCATTTATATAGTGAAGGTTCTATCCACCAACACTAATTAACCAGCTCTAACCAATAAAGTTTAAAACTACGGGTTACATCCACCCACACTGGATCCAACCGCCAGGACAACCTTCCGAGAGTTCCCTCCACTCTCGGGATACCAAAACTTTGTTTTTAAATGAAAACCAAAGATCTACCATGTGAATGCATTCCTTGCCCCCCCTTGACCGTGGGCACGGCTATTCGAATAGTTTAACACTCTCCAGAGGATGTACAACTTTACCCCCAAGAGATAAATTATCCTAACAGTCACCATGCTTCCTTTGGCATGAGACCCAGATAAAATATCACAAAGCCTTTACCTCACTCTAGTCTAGCTAGACACCACCCGCTAAGGTTTCACCGCTGAAGGGTTAAATCCACCCAATCAGAAGCCCCCTCTTGCGCCATATGAGTACAGTAAAACCCTGTCCCTCACTGTGAATAGCCAGTAAATCCCTGGCACCCACTTTCCACTGGTGGTACCTAAACTAGGCTATCGTGATTTAATCAGCTAGGTCATACCCATATAGACTTGGGGTTGCACGGTAATGCTCAGTCTGGACAATCACAAGAGTCGATCCTTAATCGACTAGGGCGGAACATAGACTTTACAAAATCTCGTGCTAAACCGCACCAAACCAAACTAACCATCCGCCCTGGTCTAAAACAATTTTCATATTTTATTTTATTTTAAAAGAACAGTGGCAATACCAATCGCCACTAATCTCCGAATACAAAGACTAGTTTAATGAAATATAGTTTCCCATTCCAAGGTTACAAAAGTTAAATAGCATGACTAAGCAATTTACTTCCGTTCTAATATTTATCAAAGATTTATAATAATCTCATTATTGAGACAAAGGAAATCCTAAGGTTACAAGGGTACATGGCATTTAACTTCAATCGAGGGCATAACAATGATTGGATTAACTAATACCTTAATAATGAAACTAGTGTTCTATGTAAATAGCAATGCAAGTAATTTTAAATTAAGTAAAAGCATTTCTCAAACATAGGTTCAAAATGTTCAAAGGAGACTTGCCTTCTTGCACGCTGTCTGGATCTTCTTGCTGTGGAGCGGAGAATTCTTCGGCGACGACGGGTTCTACACGTGAAAAGATAAAACAAGCAAAACAAATAAATACACATAAATTCAAATAAAATTCAAAACGAGGGCACAATTGTATATTTTATGATTTTAGAAAAATTTAGAAATTTGAACAGCTCAATTTAGAGTTAAAATGAGAAAGTTATGGCTCCCGAAAGATTAAATAGGTGAAAAAGAAAAAGGCTATTTTGCTGATTTATTTTTATACTGAAAAATCATAATTATGACGTCAATAATTTTCAAATTTTGAAATTTCAGATATGCGGGCCCGGGTCTACCGTGGATAGGGTCCACGCATCGCTGCGGTAGCCGAGGTGGCGCACTCGGCCGACAAGGCGCCACGCGACGCGCACTTGGAGGCCACGCGGCTTGGGCCGGCTAACGTTGCACCGGTTGGGGTGGGATGCACGGCCGGCGCATGGGCGCTCGGCGGCGGTGCGGCGAGGGGCGGTGGGGCAGAGGAGACGGCGGCGGTGCAGTTCCTACTGGCGGCGGTGGTCGGGGAAGACCGGAGGCGGCCGGCGAGAGGAGAGAAGGCGGCGGCGGCGATGGCGCTCAGGGGCGGCGGACTCCGATGGCGCTCGGGCTCGGGCGAGTGGCGGAAAACGATCGCCGGCACACGAGGAAGGCGTGGGCGGCGTCGGTGAGGCGCGAGGCGAACGGCTCCCGCGGTAATTGCTCGCCGGAGTACCTTCGGGCGACGGAGAAAAAGAGCTCGGCGTGGGGAGTTCGGGCACTAGGAGGAAGGGGAAGATGGCTTCGGCGCACGGGAGAGACAAAAGGAGACGAAACCCGCGCACAGGGAGAGATTTATAGGCGGGGGAAGGGAGAGGATACGACGGCGGTTTGGGGCTCGCCGGAGTAAATGGGGCCGGCGGTTTTCGGAGTTTAAAGGAGAGAAAACGGCCGGTGTAAATGTAGGAGTGGCCGAGGGGTGATTGCGCATTCATTCGGGTGTTAAAGGAGAAGAAATGGCCAGCTTTAAGTGCTAGGGTACGGCGGCAATGGAGAAGAGGAGAGAGAAGACTAGAGGAAGAAGAAGGAGAGGTAGAAGAAGAATATGACGGGTGGGGCCGCGCGGCGGTGAGAGAGGAGAGGCGGTGAAGGGGTATGCGCCCGAATTGATGACACATGGCGCAATCTTGGCCATTGGAGTTTAAGTGAAGATGAAAGGCTCAGATTAGATCAAGGGTAAAGATAGATTGAATCCAAGCCGGACACGTGTCGGCCTGAGATTAAATTAATTTTAATTTTTGGATTAACTTTTCAGAAAATACTAGAAACATTACAAATACTTAGAAAATACTAAATAATGTCTAACAATTCCAGAAAATTCATAGAATATTCCTGGAGCTATTCTAGACTTAGGAAAAATATTTTTAAATTCAAATTTGCCTTTAATAATTTTATAAAATACTTTTAAACTTTTAAAATTGATTTTTAATTCCAGAAAATTCTCAACAAATTATTTAAAATTCAGGGAAGGTTGGGAAAAATAAAATAAGGCTTTAATAAAATATTTAAAACACATTTTCTTGATTTAAATTTTGAAATAAAATTCAGATAAATCCAAATAAAGTACAAATAATTAATTTGAAATTAAAATTTTCAGAAAGCGAAGTTTTGGGATGTTACATACACAAACTGTAGATCGAAGATTGAAGTGTTGCTGAGATGATTGTTTTTATAGCCACTCCCCTCGGGAGGACCAAGCTCGAAGCCTAGAGCCCACACCCACTTTTTAACCTAACTCACATGGGAGGGAGGAGGAGGTAACCATCACAAGGCTTAGCCAACCTTCTCAAACCCTAGCTCTTTCCTCTCCTCCCCTTTTATAGGCTCATCAATGAACCGAAGACCTAATGGATCCTACCATTAGTCCAAACTAGGGATAACCCATTAACCCCCACCTAACACTGGGTTTTACTCATGCACGCTTCTCAAAGTGGCTTACATCCATTAACCTATTAGTGAACCAACACTTGATCCACTACACAATTTCAGCACATACAAGACCTAAACTACTTAGGCCAACGCCATGGTTTCACACAGCCATTTTTTCCAGCATTGGGAAATTTACCAAAATGCCCCTCTACCGCCTTCCTCGAAACTTCCTGCTTCCTTTGCCAGGAAGCTTCGCTCATGTTTCGCCATCTTCTATGTGGCCCCAATGACTTGTCGTTAAGCCTCTCACGCATCCGGATCTCACTAAACCGTCCTCGCATGCAAATGGCCCATGTCACTTGGTGCACCACATGTTTCTCCTTGCGCATGATAGCACCTGGCAGCCTTGACCGCATAGGACCTCAGCTCCTCCCTGAGCCTAGTCCCAGTCCACCTCGCTGTTGCCTGCCATGTCCACGACCGGTAGCTTCCACTCTGGTTTCTCATCGTCCCGACTTGCAACCGCCTCGCAAGCCTCAGTCATCTTCGGTGTCTCCCTGACCGTTCTGGACCTCAACACCTCCCTGTGCCTAGTCCCGTTCCTTCCACGCCTCACCATGAACTAGCTCCGAAGTCCTGCATCCAACACCAACAAGCAAACCATCACATAGCACCACACGATACATAAAGATCAACAATTTACGCAATTTATCTATATAATGCACAATGCAAAAATTATGCACCCAAATACCAATCCTAATCCTAGAACCAAGCAATCAACTCATGTGCACATTAGTAACAAACACCCTGGACAACCCTGATCAGAACCCAAGAACTCCAGAGAACAAACTCAGCCCACCGAGATAAACCAGTAGCCTATGATGATCACCACCAGTTGCTATGACCATCAAAGACATAGGCTATGACTACCACACAGATCGCTACGACCACCGCTCACATCGGCTACGACTATTGATCACAACCAGCAGAAGCTACAACTACTTATGACCAATCACTATGACCATCGAACACATAGCTTATGACTATTGATCACAACTAGGCAGTAAGCTACGACCATTGATCACCAGACTATGACTTCCACAATCGATTGCTATGACTATCGATCACCACATTTTACGATCACCGTGGTCGTTCTGCCGATTAGCTTGCTGATCGGACCGACCGACCGCAAAGTCGTAAACAGCGAGACGACACAAGTAGTTGTAGGCCATGAAGTCAACAACCAGAAAGCAAACCTATGCAAAATCCTAAAAAAACAAACTCAACCTCCACACATACTCTAATCCAAAAGTCAATTACTCATCACAACCATAGGGTGACCTCCACATGGTCTCACAGAAGACCATGGCAAAACCTCTAAACATCAGCACAACTCACCCTATTCCTCTTCTCTTCCTCCTTCCTCTTCCTCCTTCTCTTCCTCTTCTTTGTCCCCGCCTTCTTCTCTTTTGCTCGGTTGCCAAGGAGTGGAGGTGCTGTAGAGTTGGGGAAGGGATTGCAGGGGAGAAGGGGCGTGGGGTACAGGGGGTGGTGGCCACAAGGGGAGAGGGCGGCCTAGGGTTTGGGCGGTTGAGCCTAAGGGGGTAGCTGGGCCCAAGGGGGCCGACCTGGACCCTAGGTGGGAGGTCTGGCCTCCCTCTCTGGACAGCCCATAGACCCTCCTCTTTCTCTCCTTTTTCTTTTTAGACAAATCCACAGCCCACACCTGCCTTTGCGATTCAACGGATGGAAAAAGAAATCTCCACAAATCTGTTAAATGCTTCTAGAAATGTCGAATCAATGTCTAGGGCATTACATTCTCCCCTCCTAAAAGGGATTTGTCCCCGACCCTAACACCTTAGAACCATAGAATAGGTGTACGACAAAGGAGGGAGCAACAAAGATAAACAACAACTACGAGTACTCACCAACCTCGAACAGCTCAGGGTACTTCTTTCGCATCTGATCCTCAAGCTTTGACATCGCCTCTCGGTTAGATTGATTCATCCAGAGGACCTTCACATACATGATAGTCCTCTTCCTCATGACCCGCTCCGATGAGTCCAAGATACGCTCTGGTCGACACTCCACAGTGAGATCCTACTCTACAGTGATCAACTCTAGGTTGATCTTGTGCTCGGGGTCCTATAGATACTTCGTTAGCATAGACACATGAAAGACATTGTGCACCCTACTCGTCAAACCTGGCAACTCCAGATGATAGGCCAGACTGCCCACACGTGCAACCACTGGAAATAGGCCGATGTACTGTGAGCCAAGCTTCCCAGTGATACCGAAACGAACAATGCCCTTGGTCAGCAACACCCTGAGGAGCACAAGTCACTAACAGCAAACTCCAACTCGCGACATCGAACATCTGCATAACTCTTTTATCAGATCTGAGCGGCCAACAGGTTCTGTCGAATCTCCTGCACCTTCTCTGCAGTCTACTGAATAAAGTCTAGGCCAAGCAAAGACCTCTCGCCCACAACATCCCAACAGAGAGCAGAAACACATCTCTGACCGCACAAAGCAACAAAAGGAGCCATTTTGATACTCACCTAATAACTATTGTTATAAGCAAACTCCGCTAATGCCAGATGGTCCTTCCAACTGCCCTTCCAGGACAAAACACAAGCACGAAGCATATCCTCCAGAGTCTGAATGGTCCGCTCTGACTGACCATCTGTCTGAGGGTGAAAAGCCATGCTAAGTGAAATTGTCATGCCCAATGCAGCCTGATAACTTTACCAAAACTTGGAGACGAACTTGGCGTTCCAATTATAAATAATGGACTTGGGCTCACCATGCAATCTAACCACCTCTCTTATATACAACAAAGCTAGATCCTGAGCTGTGTTGGTCATCTTCATCAGAATGAAATGAGCGGACTTGGTAAGCCTATCCACAACAACCCAAATAGCATCCCGACCATAAGGCGAGTGCGGCAAACAACCACAAATTCCATAGTGATATGCTCCCACTTCCACTCAAGAATCTCTAAAGGCTACAACAAACTAGTAGGTTGCTTATGCTCGGCCTTCACCTGTTGATATAGTCACAAGATGCAACATATTTAGCAATGTCCACCCTCATCCGTTTCCACAAGAAGACCTGTTTCAGGTCATGATACATCTTGGTCTCACCTGGATGTACAGAATATGGAGTCCGATGAACCTCATGAAGGATATCTGACTTCACCTCTTATTTTTGTGGTACACAGAGTCAGCCTCTCAAACGAACCACATCGCTCTCATCCACGCTAAACTCTTGGGAATGACCCTCTGAGATCCTCATCCATACCTCCGAAAGAAGCCGATCGGGCTACTAAGCCTCACGAACACGCTTGGGTATGGAAGACTGGATAATCATCTGCATCTCTACCTGAGCAACCCAGCAAAATAGAAGGAGATACTCATTCGATCAAACTCTAAGATCAAAGATATCACCATCCGAGGAAGTCTTGTCCTTCTCAAAGCATCAACCACCACATTAGTCTTGTCAGGATGATACTGGATCATCAAATCATAATCTTTGATCAACTCCAACTACCTCCGCTGCCTCAAATTCAGCTCCCGCTGAGTGAAGATGTACTTAAGGCTCTTATGATTGGTAAAGATATCACACAGCTCCCCATACAGGTAATGCCTCCATGAGTTTAGAGCAAAGATGACAGCAACCAACTCGAGATCATGAGTGGAATACTCATGAGTCTTCAACTGTCTAGAAGCATAAGCAATAACCTAGTCCTCCTGCATCAGCACACAATTAAGACCAATCCAGGAAACATCCATGTATACCGTGAAACGCTTGCCACTCTCGGATAGAGATAATAGGTGCATTAACAAGTCAGCCTCACATTCATCCATCCAAACAAAAGGAACCCCTTTTTGCGTGAGCATGGTCATCGGCTTGGCAATGATAGAGAAATCCTGCATAAAGCCACGATAATAGCTGGCAAGCCCAAGGAAACTTTGGATTTTCGACACACTGGTTGGCCTCTGCCACTTCATCACTGCAGCCACATTGGTCGGGTCCACTGCGATACCGTGTTGACTAATAGTATGACCAGAAAACATATTCCTTTAGCTTTGCATAGAACTTATTCTTTCGAAGGACATCCAAAACTAGGTTGAGATGTTACTCATGTTCATCCTCTGTTTTGAAATACACCAAGCTATCATTGATGAAAACCACCACAAAAACATCTAGGTACTTGTGGAGCATCCTATTCATAGCTTCCATAAAGACAACATTGGAGTTTGTTAGTCCAAAAGACATAACAACATACTTAAAATGCCCATACCTTGTGCTGAAAGCCGTCTACTCTATATCCTCATCTCTGATTCGCAGTTGATGATAACCAGACTACAAATTGATCTTCAAAAATACCTTGGCACCCCTCAGCTGATCGAAGAGATCATCAATACGAGGCAAAGGATATACGTTCTTGATTGTAACTTGATTAAGCCCTTGATAATCCACACAAAGCCTCTTGGTGCCATCCTTCTTTTCCACGAACAAAACCGGAGCAGCCCAAGGTGACGTGCTCGGTCTGATAAACCCCGTAGCCAGGAGTTTGTCCAACTACTTCTTCAACTCCACGTGCTCCACAGGGGCCACCCAATACGGGGACTCATAGATAGGCCATGTACCCAGAACAAGCTGAATGCGAAAGATTGGCTCTCATTCCGGCGGCAACCCTAGGAGCTCATTAGGAAAAACATCAAGGTACATACAAACCTCCGGAATGCCCACCACCTCCAACACAGCCTCGTGACCATCAACCATGGCAAATAGCATCCTAGACTTCTGCATCTGCAGATTAGGAAACAACTGGCATAGCAATGAGAGAGAAAATAGCGGGGCACTCCCTTGGAAGAAAACCTCACACCTAGACAGAGACTGCAAGGTAACCGTCTTCTAGAAGAGGATCGCATCAAAAGGCTCCAGAGGAATAACCACCAGATTTGCAACGAACTCCTCATCTGTAAGAACCACCGTACAACCTGGACAAACCCGAGAACTGGAGATAAGCCCACTAGGAGAGCTGACAACCACTGCCCTCCCGACAAAAGAGAAATTAGCACCCGAATAAAAAAGAACACATGCATCAAAAGAATCAATAGATACAATACCTACACCACATCTCCATAGTCCCTATCATTAGACACAGGCATAGAGTATGCTCTAGGAACAGCTGAAGAAGAAGAACCTCCCACACCAAAGCAAGCTGGTGTAGAAGTCCACTAAGGTGCAGGCACCAAAGGAGTAGCAGGCTGTTGAACCTAGTATCCTCCTGGTGGACACACTGGAATAGTCGACGAAGGAGCTGAGGGCGCCGACCGGTAATGTGGTGTAGTAGTCACAGACAAGTACTACGGATAGGAGCCACAATGATCATCTGCACAATGCCACCAAGACTGGTAGATCTAGCTAGAGGTGCAGGCGCTAACTCCCACTGCAGCTTCCCCTTGGGATTCTACCTGTACACCATGTCCTTATGTGTCAGACTTGGATTTTTCAATTCAGAATCCTCTGTGATTTATTGCATTATTCCCTAGATCAGTAGATAGTGCTCACAGGTACATGGCTGCATCAACTCATACATCGCATGAAACATACTGAACCATAATATTATATATCAGAGTTAAAATACACCACGTCGGGTGACAGTTTACAAAAGGGTCATTCATGCCAAATACTTACAACATAAAAGATAGCAGCGGAAAGCATAACCAAAAGTAAGACCATTATCCACAGGCAAGCGACTGAGGGGTAAATATGTGCAACATGTATTGTCTAGGCCTAGATAATATATGTGCCCATAATCTCCATCAAGTCTACTTGTCTAGGACACGAACTCGAGAAAGTCATCCTAGTTTTCTTCATTAGCTCTGCCATCCGTGGCAGGGGTGTCCTCGTAAGCATAGTGGTTCTGATTCCCTATTTCTGGTTTTGATAATGTGAGGGTGAGCACAATCCACCATGCTATGTGAGCCAATACATAGGATGCAATAGAAACAATTATGGCTTATCAAGGAATGGCTTGGGTTATTTTATTTGCCATAAATTGGTTTTAAAATATGTTACATAGAAATTTCTTAATACCTAGCAGTTTTAACTAAAATAGAGTTTAATCAATGTATGAAAGAGTGCAATAATAATAGTGATCCAGATTCCATCCACCGTTACATGGTTTTTGCACCATATGCTAACCTTCTAGTGTATTATCCGCTTACATTATCACTGCGCGACACCTATGGCAACACAAATCAGGGTTTTTCTCTATCCACCACTTTTCCAATTGCACCCACAAAGTTTTTGAAATAGAACTATATCTAGTTAAATTCCCATGTCCGCCTTGACCGTGGGCACGGCTATTCGAATAGTTTTCACTCTACAGAGTTTGTACACTTTACCCACAAGAGACAATCTTCTCATTGCTCCACACGATTTCTTAGTTATGCGGTTGAGTAGGTCATCACAAGGCTGTTACAATGCATCTTCCTAGTGTGGTTACGCCCACTAAGGTATTTCTTCTGTAGGATATGACCATGCTTCGAGAAGTTTTCCTCTTGAGCCATCACGGGCAGAGGTGGGGATGAGACCATCCTTCCCTTTGCACGTGTGCACACCTTCACGTAACCACGCTAGATCAACGTAAATTAGTTAGCCCTGCCTACAATTTTCCAACTAGTGGTTGTACAGTTATACACTAGGAGGTCATCACAAGATTTGGTCCTTAGGGTTATCTGAGCAATTCTACTACTAACCACACTCTCGTGCACCACTGCACCACACCCCCGAACCATCTGCCCAGATATTTAAGCAAGTTGGGATTTTTGGGAGCATAAAATAACCATGTCAAAATATACCAGCCATTTTCACCATGACTTCCCAAATCAGTTTCTCATAATTAAAAGTGATGCTTGGGGCATTTTGGTGCCCCCGATTATCTAAGTAGTACTAAGCATGGCGTATAATTATGCACTTATTTTCAAAAGTTTTATGTTGGACCGAAATGGCGACAGAGGAGGGGTGAATGTTGCTTTCTAAAATTAAATTCGCCCCTCAAGTATCCACACTTATGCTTCTTCTCCAATAGCTATGGAAACTATGAAGATAGAAGATATGCACTACTGGAAGACACAGCAACAAGGATAAAACAGATCCAGAAAGAAACAGTCAAGAAAAATAAATTCAGAGCAAGTCTGACTGCAAGCGGTAGTACCGCTGAGATGAGTGGTTGTACCGCTGAGCCGAGCGGTAGTACCTTTGAGCGGTAGTACCTTTCGAGGAGCGGCAGTACCGCACGAAGAAATCAGGCGACAGCAAACTGAAACCTGAAAACCTGAACTTCGGGTAGGACTGCAGCTCTTCAAAAAGCAAGGCAAATGGTGGTTTTCTTTCATTCTTTTTGGCCCAAAGCATTACTATAACATATCAAATAGTAAGGGGGCTTTGGGAAACAAAGAAACCACACCAAGAAACAAGAATTTCAGATTTGGGTAAAAATCTGAAATCTTGCAAGAACCAAGCCAAAAATCAAATTACTCCTTAACCTTTGATCCTTTGGCTATGAAACTTTGAGGATAGCTACTCAATAGCCTCTGGACTCTCCATGCCAAATTTCAAGCCATCTCGCGAAGGGAATCAAGATTATGCATTAAACCCTAGAAGGAGGAAATGAAGAACAGGGAGGCTCAAAAACGAAATCTGAAATTAGAGATGGGTTTTTGGGATTTTAACTGATCAAATGATCGTGAGGCACTATCCCAACATAGAGCAACCCATTTTGGCACTCCCAAGCAACAACCAACAAGAAACGCAAAAGATCAAAAATCACCTAAAAAGAAGAACGAAGGAAGAACAGTGAGCACAGAGCACGAACAGAAGAAATGAAACTTCATACTTTCATTCATTGAACCAAAAGGAATACAGAGGAGTCCTGATATGCATGGACATTAGAAACATGGATGATTACATGGATTCACCACTCAATCCTCTCCTCTCCCCATCTCAAGAACACACCTCTCTACATGCTTGCTAGGGAGGAACACGCAGAGAAGGGAGATGATCGTGGGAGACAAGGTGCTGCTGCCCTCAACCACTAAAGAGCAAAGCAAAACCACCTCTCAAAGCCTCTTTTGACCCACTAAAACCCTAACTCTCTCCTAAAGCCATACATGGGCATGCAGCCCCTCACATCTATTTATAGCCCTTGGCTAACGGGTCTCCACCCCGTTACGCCCGCTAAATCCAACAGAGCCCGCTCCCGCTTGTGCAGCCTTGCGTTTTTCCCGAAACGCCCCTCCCGCACCTTCCGGGAAGCTTTCGCGCTCCTTGTCGTTCAAGCCTCGCAACCACATCGAATCTCTGCCGTCTTCGACACATCCGACCATTCTGACCTCGACACCGCCCGTGTCTAGTCCGGTCACCTCGTGTCTCGCCACGACTCCGCCTCGATGTCCTGCAGCCAACACAGACAAGAAATACATCAAATAGCACCGCTCGATACATGAAAGCGTAAATAGCATAAACACATCGTGCTTACCCATGATGAAGTCCAAACCTGTCGAATCATCGGAATAGGCATCCTAATCCCATACGACCAAGTTTGACCAAGTCTGACCAAGCCCGATTGCACCATGCAATCATCAAGGTCCGAACCACCCAAACCAAACTCGACTTACCTAAACCGATGTTAATTACTCATTATACACACGGGATGACCTCCACATGGTCTCTCATTTTACTATTATAATTTTGCTACGGTGACAAGGCTCAAATACTCAAATGTTCCAGAAGAGTGTAATACTAACAAGTTCATTAATGGGTATATAACTAGAATCTTGAAATCAAACATATATTTGCACATCAAATAATAGTATGCAATTTGATAATTTAAAATGGAGATAATTTGCAAAAAAATTATAGGTTCAACATGATCAAAGTATTGACTCGCCTTGGTCACAGTTGATTTGGTTTTGGTTGTTAGGGCTTGCTTCAGTTTCGGCCTCTTCCTCTTGTGCCTCGTACGCTATTTTTCGTTGTGCGAAAATTTGAATAAAAATTAGCAAACCAAATAAATCCTCACAAAACATTCAATTGAGCTTCAAAAATTATGGTTTCGATTCCATTAGACAGATATTGAATTTAGATGAATTTAGAAATTTGTTTCACTTAATTTGGAGTTAAGATGAATAAGTTATGCCCCTTTGAAGTTCTTAGTTCAAATAAATTTGAGAAAATAAAAAGGGAGAGTGAGAGAAAGACTAACAGGCGGGACCCGTGAAAATTTTATTTATCTTTTATCTTTTCAAACCCGCTGACATGTGGGACCAATCACTATTTTGGATTAAGTGATATGTCCCACATGTTAGTGAGCACTTAGTCTTAACTAATCATCATTAGCATTAATTACTTGTCTTAAACTTAATTAATCACTCTGTTACAGTGCGTCTTCCTCCTACTGACGAACGGCGAGCTCGCCACCGGTGGAGGAAATGGTGGCCAGCCATGAGCATTCCAGAAATGGGATGCTAATGCCCGTGCGCGCATCCGGGCTCGATCCCGCTGACCAATTTGGTGGCGGCGGTGGTGGTTGGTGGTGACCGTGGGTGGCGGCGAAAAAGGGGAAGAGCGGTTACAGCGGTGCACGGCACGAAAGCTCGATTAACTAGTAGGGGAGGATCTAGGTGGGCTCAGGAAGCTACCTCGGGGTCGGCACGGCTCGGGAGTGGCGCTGGTGGTCCGACGGTGTGAGGCGGCGATGAGCAGTGAAGGCTCACGGTGCCGGTGAAGTAGAGGCGGGAAGGGTATGGCTGACGGCGTGGATGGGTTCGCGGTGCTCCAAGGAAGCTTTGGCTCAGCGGAATTAGACCACGGTGGTGCCAATCGACGGATTTCCCACCGGCCGATGTTGGGGAAAGTGTTCGCTGGTGAGCTAGAGGCGCTGGGAGGCCAATTACTCAGGGTGGGGGAAAGAGCGGAGAACAGCGATGCTACCGGGGGTTGAGCTCGGCTTTATAGGTGGCGGAAAGGGGTAGGCGATGAGGGGGGTGGTTGGCTGGTCTTGGCATCGGCGTGGCTACAGAGCACGGGCAATGGGACGGTGACGCAGGGTGTGAGTACAGACGCTTGCTAACGCTAGAACAGGGGGAGGTGTCGGGCACACGGGAGCCAAGACAGGGCGTGGCGGGAGCAGGCGCGCTTGGAGAGGATGGCGACAAGACGGGGTGGCAGGTCGGGTCACAGCGGTCAAGGCGATGCCCGGGGTGACGCAAAAGGGTGACATGACGGGCCGGTTAGGGGGGTTGGTTGCAGCGGTAGAGTTTGCACTGTGGCTGATCGGAGCAGCATTGCGCAGCGGTCCGAGCAGGGCGTCGTCATCCTTCGGTAGAGCGACGAGGGAGGATGAGACAGCTGGACGCGACGGCGATGTGGAAGCAGTGCTACGGCGGAGTAGGTGGCTGACTCAGCGACATGGGCACGGAGGCTTGCTGGTGACCGTTAGTCCGAGCGGAGGCGTGGTGGGGAGGTGAGAGATCGTGTGGTCGTGACTCCATGTGAATGATGAGTAATTGACAAAGGTTTAGGATAGTCGAGTTTGGTTTGTGAGGTCGGACCATGTCGTTGCGCGGTGCAACGGGCTCGGTCGGACTTGGTCAAACCGGGTCGTATGGGATTAGGATGATATTCTGTTGATCTGACAGGTTTAGGCTTAATGTGGTCTCATTAATGCAATTGTGATTTTATGTATCGAGCGGTGCTATTTAATGTGTTTCTTGTCTGTGTTGGCTGCAGGACATCGAGTGGAGTCGTGGCGAGGCACGGATGACCGGACTAGGCGCGGGCGATGCCGAGGTCAAAGCGGTCGAGGTGTGCCGAAGACGGCGAGGACTCGAGGACATCGAGGCGGAGTCGTGGCGAGGCACGGATGACCGGACTAGGCGCAGGTGGCGCTGAGGTCAGAACGGTCGGGGTGTGTCGAAGATGGCGAGGACTCGAGGTGGCTGCGAGGCTTGCAAGGCAAGGAATGAGGAAGCTTCCTGGAAGGTGCGCGGGGGCGTTTTGGTGAATACGCAAAGCTGCACTAAAGGAAGTGGATTGTGGGTAAAGCACCATGAGTTGTTGAGAGCTAATGGGTAAAGTGTGTTGTGAACCCATTAGTGGAGGCTATAAATAGAGAGGGTGTTCTCTAGTAGTCTTCATGATTTTGAGCATGAATTGAGAGAGGGGGTGTAAGAGTTAGGGTTTTATTTGGTTCTCTCCATGTATGAATAATCGAGAAAGAGAGAAAGACAAGAGGTGTGAGCTCCTCTCTATGCTCTCCGAGCGTATGGGGACTTAGAGTGAGTTTGGGTGAGATGAGCTGAATGTAAACTCTCATATCAATCATGTTTGTCTCCGTATCTATTTCTAGAGATTCTTGTGTTTGAGCTCTTTGTTCTTGTGTTGTTTCGGTTTGATTTGATCTTCCTCTATTCTCTCCATTTTTGGAGTTTAGTTTCTTTAAGCTTTCTTTGAAAAGAAGTGCTGCCAAGTGATTTAATGTGGATTGCATGAATTTTTGTTTGGGCAGCAAGCTCTCTTGGCAGCTCATTAAAGATTTCGGCCAGCATGCTAGTAGAGCAATTTCATGCTCTTTTGACATGCAGTGCACCAGCAATACTCGGCCAACAAGCAGCCATTTCTCTTTTTGTTCTGCAGTGATCTTTAGTTTTTCGGTTTTGCTTTCATGCATGATCACTTTCTGGCTGCATGTAGTTCCTGTGCAGTTCGGCACTTCTAGCAGCTCCTGCTCTCAATCATTTCATGTGTTTGTGTTGTGCCAATCCTTGTTTCTTGAATGCTATTCGGTCAAGAATAATTCTGCATGCCAATCATTTATTGCTGCCTAGTCTCCAGCCGAAATGAGCATTCTTCTTTATTTGGTTCGGCCAGCAGTGATGATTCTGGATGTTTCTTACCATTAGCTCTTCTGCCAAGTACAACACTCCTTTAAAGCATCCGGCCAGCTTGCATTAATTGATCTTTTGCATTTTGTTTTTTTTTCTCGGGCAGCAGTGAGTATTACATGCAGTTCGGTTTTGTCTTGTGTGCCTCCAAGTATTAATTGTTAGTGTCTTGGTCGGCAGACTTTTTGTTGATTTTGGGAGCGGCTGCATGGTTGTCAAAACCAAATGCTACAGCAAGATTGCTTATTAATTATTGTCACTACTTCTTGCCGATAGTTTGTTGGTCTGCAGCTTCTTGCTTTAGCTTTCTTCTTGTCGAGTGCAGTCCTTTGGCAGTCACAGCCTGCATTTCTGTCCAGACTTTAGTTGGTTGTTTTTACTGCTTTTCTGTGGTTCGGTTCCACTACTTTTAGCTGGCATTTCCCTTCTTCCTTCGGCCAGAGATCTGATCTTCTTTTGTTTTTGCTACCATCCTTGCTTCTTTTCTACAGTAAGTGTTCAACCTGTCTTATGGTTGTTTTCGGGCTAGTCAGTGAGCAAATATTTCTCTACTTCATAGCTTCTCATAGCTATAGGAGTTGAGATTATCGTGAATACTTGTGCGGGGATAATTTTTAAAGACGACATTCACCCCCCTCTGTCGCCGTTTTCGATCCAACAGGAGGCAGCCTGTCACGGTGGCCTGGCGATGAGGCGCTTCGGCCGTGGCCGAGCTGGCGAGGGAGAAGAAAGAAGGAGAGCCGGCCCGGTGGCTGGCTTAGGCCGGGCCGAAAAGGCTTTCTTTTTTTCTTTTCTTATTTAGTTATTCATTTATCATTATTTTTATATCATTATATTTTATTTATTATATATATTATATGTGTATTATGTATATTTTTTATTAGTACTATTATTTTGATTTATTACTATTGATTTTGCCCAATGCATATTTATAGATTTTTATTAATTCCCCCTCTTGCCATCTTTATTTAACTGCTTCTTCCATATTTTTATACTTCCACCTTTTCAAGTTTTCACTAACCGATTTCAAGTGAATCCTCCTATCCTAATTTCTGGATCATCTTTTTAGATTCGTATTTGGTTTCAGGTTTACTTTCTATTATTTTCACATTTCTTTCATAGTTCTATTTTCCTAATTTTCTTTAATTGTTGGAACCTCAACCAAAATCCAAAGGAAATCCATTAAAATCCAAACATCAAGAAGATGCATTTCAAAATATTTTCAAAGGTTACACTTTTTTAGGACTCAAATCTTCAGGATGTTACATTGTGGTTCTGACCATAGATAGAATACTACCCCTTCTAAGGCAGTCACTCCGCCTGTGTGGATCACCACAGTGGAAACACATCAAGCCCATCCCGGGCTTCACCGTGGCACGATACTGCTGATAACTCCCTCCAGAAGAGTTGGACTACCCAGAACTGCCACAGTAAGGCTGGTGGCGGTGACTCTTTCCCTTCTTGTGAAGAGGGCCGCCAGAATGGCCCTTTCTCTCACTCCACCCTCTAAGCTGATCTCCACCAGAGGCCTTACGGATGTCATCCGTATAAGCCTGCTGCATCTCAATCCCTAAGGCCTCCTCCACCATGGTGCAGAAGTCTGTGATCGGAAAAGCACCCAACAAGCAGTGGATCGAAGGCCTAAGCCCCTGACAGAATTGCCTGGCCTTCTCTACATCATCATATGCTACGTGAGGGGCAAAATGAACTATCTAGTTGAAGCCCACCTCATATTCTACCACAATCTTCCTGTGCTGAGCATACTTACTCAGATCGATCTTCATTTTATTGAGGAACATCTCTGGATAGAACTTCCTCTTGAATTACCGAACAAACTCAACCCAAGACAGCAGTCCGTGTGCAGCTGTGCGAGCTGACTACACTCCCTTCGACCAGATCTGCACCTCACCCTTCAGGAGTTATGCCATGTACCACACATGATCCGGAGCATCCACCTTGAACGCCTCCATTTTGTCCTCCACGTAGGACAGCCAGTAAGCGGCCTGAGCAGGAGTGGCCCTGCCATCAAAGCTGTCCAGCTTCATCCCCACCCACTCTCGAAGTGAGATGCCGCTAATAGCGCTAGCTGTCACCACGGTACACAAGCAGACATAAACATTAACTTCAAGCAATTAAGGCAAAAGCACTAATAGAACAAAGTGAAACAAGGTATATGCAGAGATATGCAAACCCTTACCCATCCTACATGTGTAAGTGTGTCAAATTATTTATTATTCTCCTAGAATCTAAAGACTAGGATCTAAAATCAACTGTAACACCCCAGGAATCACCTTACCCCAGGATGCTACTAAACTACACATACGACCCGCTAGATTATAAGAAAATCGGGTATCACCTCCCAAGAAACGAAAGGCTATGTGGAAGCATGGCAGCACATCAACTAATAGGGGATAGTAAAACAACATAAGAATATAAAACTGCACAATAACATCCTTTAGCAACCTATCTTTGAATGTTCAACCCCACTAATGCCAACCACGATCTAGTATCATTAAAATACAATGCTCAACGACTGAGAGAAAGAAATGCTTTAAGAATTAAATTCTCTAACTTAGTGTAGCAAAACTCATGAAGACTTATGTAATGGTGTCGAGCTGCTCTACCCTTTCCAAACATGCTCAAGGATCATTTGGAGAGGGAATACAGGGGTGAGATGAAATCTTAGCAAACAAACTGTTTAACAAAATAATTAAGCATCAAATTAACAACATTAACAATTAATTCTTGACATCCACACTATAGCCTCATTCAATATCCAAAACCACAATTACTACCAACAGCAACCACAAGAAAAATACCCCATGCCACAAGTGACTCTCACGAGTCAATACCTCTTAAAACCTCATAATAAGGTTTATCATCATGAAATGCATATGTATGCAAATGATCCACTGAACCTTTACCTCACAATGTAAGAGTGTGCATCGTACTACGGTAATGTACACTATTGTACCAGTACAGTCGCAGCTAGGCACATCGACATAGCTTCTATGCAAGTGATATGCTATGACATGCATGATATGGCCACAATTGATTCATGGACAACAATATGTAAAATAAGGCATATAGCGCACCAGAGCTTCTTTGTTTAAAGGTGGATTAATTACCAAACATCAACAATTATGGTGAAGGCAGTTAAATTAATAAGTTAAATTGTAGCAACAACCACTATGTTTACCTGCCTCTAATGAAGGGGCGAAGGGCTCAAGCACAGTCAGGAGCAAAGCCACCTGTTCACAAGTCACCACTCGATACAAAATCTCAATATAACATTCATAACTGAAAGGTAAAGTGCCACTATGCCCGAAACCCAATAACTCTCTCTCTCTCAAACTGCTGTTCTAACACTCAGCTCACTGCAGCAACGCTACCTGTCTTTTTGTATCTTTAAATCCACTAATGTAACATAGAAACAAAAGGCTTTTTTGAATTCTACAGAATGAAAGCTACAACTTTCATGAAGACACCATAATTTTATTCCATCGTTAAAAGGGTGTAATCCGTAATGGAAAACAGAGGATAGAATCTGCCTCTGAGTTCTAACCAGCGATTTTCTACAGACCAACACCCGACAGTACACCAACACAAATCTCTCTACTCCTCTTCTTCTCCTCCTTCCTCTTCCTCCTTCTCTTCCTCTTCTTCCTCCCCTTCTTCTCTTTTGCTCGGTTGCCAAGGGGTGGAGGTGCTGCAGAGTTGGGGAAGGGACTACAGGGGAGAAGGGGGCATGGGGGAGTGGGGGTGGTGGCCACAAGGGGAGAGGGCGGCCTAGGGTTTGGGAAAAAGGGGGGCGGCTTGGCCTAAGGGGCCCAACCTGGGCCCTAGGTGGGAGGTGGAAGGTTCGGCCTCCCTCTTTGGACAGCCCACCAACCCTCCTCTTTCTCTCTTTTTTTAGACAAATCCGCAGCCCACACCCACCTTTGTGATTCAACGAAAGGAAAAGAAATCTCCGTGAATCCGTTAAATACTTCTGGAAATGTCGAATCAATGTCTAGGGCATTACATGATTACACCTTCTTCTAATAAAATCTTCCCTTTGATCCCACCACTCCTCACATACAACTGGTGTGGCGGCATTCTTTGGTTCCGTTGGAGCATGAACCTAGCTTCTTCAATATTTGAGCCATCCTGGGCTCAACATTCATTGTTGTCATTGCCTTCTGCATCAAGGCAGGGTTTAGAAAATTCAAATATAGCTTCACATTGTTGTGCTCAGGGAACTTTGTAGAAATTAGTTGGAAGTATACAACTAGAGACGCTTGAGATGGCCCAGACTTTTAGTAGAGTAGTTACTGATATGTAGAGTGATGGGGGTTGTACCTTATGAGCACTGTTGTGGTTACAGACCAAACAGAGAGAGAGATGGTAGTGGAGAGTGAGTAATGGCCCTTGGTCTTCCCCATGGCCTGTATTCCATATATATACATGGGGAGTGTTTTTACAATTATACCCTTACATTTGAGTATCCCTTCCAGGGGCACTTATGTCGTTACACATGGCCTATTCTGGACCATATAACCTCCTACCAGGCCTGCTGGGTTTAGATGGGGGCCACCCCTACAACAGGAGTCTCTCATGGGGAAGGGCTTCACAGGGCCGAAGCCATGTTGCCGAGTCCTTTGGCCCCCTCCGTCCCTGCGGCCTGTGAACTTTGCCGAACTTGACCAGGGGCTGAGGCCGTAGCCGAAGTAGACGCGCGCGCTCCGTCCCCTACCCTTCGAATGGGTGGCAGCGGAGCTGGCGCCTAGCCGAAGTAGGCGCGCGCGCTCCGTCCCCTACCCTTCGAACGGGTGGCAGCGAAGCTGGCGCCTAGCCAAAGTACGCGCGCGCGCGCTCTGTCCCTTACCCTTCGAACGGGTAGCAGCGAAGCTGGCGCCTAGCCGAAGCGCGTCGGGGGCGTTGCGCCGGCACAGGTAAGCGTAGCGGGCCCCTGAGCCGCCGCATATGCCTTAAGTGATAAGGCACGCGCTGCGACGCTCGTTCTTCTGGCCGTCCACGTGGCGAGGCGTGCTTGGCGCGGTGCGGGCCTTGAGGCGTCGTGACCATTAATATGACGACGGACTTCCGGCGGTTGGACTTCTGCCGGTTGGACTTCCGCCGGTTGGCTCCCCTGCTGATGGGGTATATATACGGCGCTGGTGCGGCGTTGTTCCTGCATGTGTTTTGATAGAAGCTGCTCCCCTAAAATGGGCCCCTTCCGTGCATCAACATTCCCTAGCGACGCTGAGCGGCTTGGGGGATGTTGATGTACAGAAGGAGGTCTATTTTTTTATCGGGGGCTTGGTTAGTGTCTGTTACCGGTAGCCAGCCGCGCTTCCTGCCCTCGCGTTGCATTTCTGCACACGACGGCAAGGTTTTCCCTGTTCTCCTTAACAGACCTACCTACAGTTGGTGTTCCTGATGGAGCCCGCCCGCATCACTTTGAAAAATGCTGATGCACTGTAGGTGGCCTGTTAAGGAGAACGAGGCAGACTTTACGGGACATGACCCTCGCCTTTGCCGTCCAGGCCGAGGCCGCGGCCAGGCTAGTGTGGCGATCGAGAAGACGGCCTCCTACGTGCGCGCCGCGCTCTCGTATGAAGATGGCAAGGTTTGACTTGTTCTCGTAGGCAGATATGCATGAGGTCATCTGCGTCCGCTGACTGTGCCAACTGGGGCCATCGTCAAGGAACATTGATGTACTGAAGCTTATCTGGGTACGAGAACCTGCCGAAACCTGCCGCACACCAGCCGCTCAGCTAAAGCGGGGATCCGCCGGTATCAAGCTGCCGACGTCGACGCAGCAGAAATGGCGCCAAGTCGGAGTAGACGCGCACGCTCCATCCCCTACCCTTCGAACGGGTGGCAGCGGAGCTGGCGCCTAGCCGAAGTAGACGCGCGCTCTCCGTCCCCTACCCTTCGAACGGGTGGCAGCAGAGCTGGCGCCTAGCCGAAGTAGACGCGCGCGCTCCGTCCCCTACACTTCGAACAGGTGGCAGCAGAGCTGGCGCCTAGCCGAAGTAGACGCGCACGCTCTGTCCCCTACCCTTCGAAAGGGTGGCAGCGGAGCTTGCGCCTAGCCGAAGTAGACGCGTGCGCTCCGTCCCCTACCCTTCGAATGGGTGGCAGCGGAGCTGGCGCCTAGCCGAAGTAGACGCGCGCGCTCCGTCCCCTACCCTTCGAACGGGTGGCAGCGGAGCTGGCGCCTAGCCGCAGTAGACGCGCGCGCTCCATCCCCTACCCTTCGAACGGGTGGTAGCGGAGCTGGCGCCTTGCCAAAGTAGACGCGCGCGCTCCGTCCCCTACCCTTCGAACGGGTGGCAGCGCAGCTGGCGCCTAGCCGAAGTAGACGCGCGTGCTCCGTCCGCTACCCTTCGAACGGGTGGCAGCAAAGCTAGCGCCTAGCCGAAGTAGACGCGCGCGCGCCGTCCCCTACCCTTCAAACGGGTGGCAGCGGAGCTGGTGACTTCGCACCGCGAACACCGCCACGCATGCGGTGATTTGAGATCTCACGATGCGGACCTGCGCTGAAAAGGTTCCTGGAATCACGCCGGCCCCCGGTCTGCTAGGGTTAGGTTGCCGTACCGTGCTACTCGCTCGGCGCGTATAGGACACGCGACGACTTATTATTGGTGCGCTGCGGGATGTGGACGGTTGCGTGCTTGCGGCTGCTCGCCTCTTCCCCAGGGAAGAGGGACACGGGGCGGGCGATGAATGGCTTAGCGTCGAAGCTGTTGTGATCCCATGGCCCGTTAGTGCGCTTTTAACAGCGGCTGGAGTCGTCGACGCCTGGCCTTCAGCTATTTCGTGCGGGGGTTGGCACGCGGCGGAAGGCCACTGGAGCGTCATGCCGTGACGGTCCTTGGCGCTGTGGCCGCGGCCCTTCGTCTTTGGTTATGGGGATTGTGCTGGATGGGCCTTTGTACGACTGCGGTCACGTCCCGTACGCGGACCGTCGCGACGCTTCGGTATTGGGACGATCCAAGTGCTTCTACGCGCGGGAAGCTGTCCGAGCGCCAAGCGGTACGATTGCCCGCCGCCGAAGAGACGGAACCGCACCCCGAGGGGTCGGAGGCGGTCGTATTCGTTGCCTTCTTCGATGCAGGGCTCCGCATTCTGGCGGCGGCGATCTTGGGCGACGTGCTGCGGACCTTCGGGCTGGAGCTGGCGCAACTGACTCCGAACGCCGTGGCCCGGCCCGCGGTGTACAGCTGGGCCTTGCGCTCGGGAGCGTGCTGGCCCAGCGCCTCGTTGTTCGCCTACCTCCACGAGGCACGGTGCCAGCCCAAGGATCGAAAGGACGGGACGCTGTCGAGCTTCGGCAGCGTCACCTTTGTTCTTCGTTCGACTTGCAACAAGCTCTTCCCTGCGAACTCCACTCGCGGGAAGTGGGAGTCTCACTGGATGAAGCGGTGGTTCTACCACCGCGTGGAGAGCGGGAGTGGTCTTGAGTGCACAGGGCGACCGATCGCGTTCAAGCCCTCGCCCGGCCGGACGCTCGATGATGAGGACAGGCGGAGGGCCCGGCGGCTCGTAGGCGTGGCCGCCCGCTTCAACATGCGCGACCTCGCCGAAGAGTACGTGATGTACGGCGTGGCGCCGCTTGCCCGCGACTGGCGTCTTGCCGCAGAGAAGCGTCGAGACGACAATGTTTCGCCGTCGATCTGCTTGCTGCCGGCGCCCTCCGGTCTTCGTAAGCCTCGACCGTGTCTCTCCTTTATTCACACAAAATGTGTTATATGCTAATGTTATCTCCTTTATTTCAGGGATTTGCTTGGAGGCAAAGCAGGCCGCGCGCGTATTCCTGGAGCCATATACCGGCATGGAGCACGAGCAGCGCGCGTCTGCTATCGCCGAGGCAGGGCTGGGGCGGACAAACCGCGTGTGCGAGGCCCTGGGCCTTGCCGTGCCGGACCGTGCTGCTCCGGACGACGGTGCAGAGAAGAAGAAGAAGACGCCGTCTCGGAAGAGGGGCCAAAGCGGGGCGTCTGCCGTGCTTGGTGCGGCAGCTGCTACCGCTGCTGCTGGTGCTCCCGAGGGCGCGGCGGACGCGGAGTTGGATTCGGCGAAGTATGCCGATTCAGGCTTGGATGGCGCGGACGCCGGAGGCGAGGGATCTTCGGCGAGTGCCCTGGGCGGCGGGCTTGCCGCGGGCAGCCGGAGAGGGGAAGTCTCGCCACCCGCCGCAGTCGTCGAGACAGAATCTGTGCGGACCGACGATGCTGAGGTGGAGCCTTCGACCGTGGCCGCTGTGGTGCCGGAGACGCCCTCCGTGGGGGTGCACGGAGCCGTGCTGCCTTCACCGACAGCAGCAGCAGAAACCGAGGTGCCCCTGCAAAAACTGCCACAGCGGAACCTTCGCCCCCGGGTGCTACAGCCGCGGGGGCCTCCCCGACAGCGACTGCGGGGGCGGTGTCG
Source organism: Dendrocalamus latiflorus (assembly GCA_017311315.1). Classification (NCBI taxonomy): domain Eukaryota; kingdom Viridiplantae; phylum Streptophyta; class Magnoliopsida; order Poales; family Poaceae; genus Dendrocalamus; species Dendrocalamus latiflorus. Next base: position 3,784,166 of record CM029622.1, on the reverse strand, counting down.
CTGCTGCCTGCCCCGGCTAAGCGGCCGTGTGTACGGCCGGAGCTCCACCGGACGCCGCGGGGATTCGTCGTGGCGACGGGCTTCAGAAGCTTGTGGGACTCCGATGCAGATGCCGAAGACCCTGCGGCGTGCGTCCCCTCTGCCCCCTTGGCCACGCCGCCCGCCATGCAGGAACGGTCGTTGCTGGCCCCGAACGCGGAGGCTTCTGCTCGCTGCGGGACCATGCTTTCTGTGGGGGCTTACGCCGCCGCAGCCCCGTCTGGAAATAGGGGGGCAGGTCCCCGAAGCCCTCCTTCTGCTACCGAAGGTAGGGTGTCTTTGCTTACCCTGGTGTATTCTTTTATGCCTTGCGGTGCTCACCTGCATCCCTGTTTGCAGTGTCGCTCGTTCCGGAAGAGGAGCGCTTGGCGGAACACGGGACCTCCGCGCGTGTGAGCCCCGCGGACTTCGTGCCTCCCCCGGAGACGCTGAGGGCGTGGCGCGGGATTGTGGATGACGCGGCTGCCAGCGTCGACCAGCAAGTGCTGCAGGCCTACGGGACAGGTGCCTCGGGGACGCCTTCGAGGTGTCTGGGGTGAGGGTAAGTACTCATACGACGATGCCTGGGCCGGCTGAGCTTGCTGAGTCTTTCCATTCTGCAGACACTTGTGCTGGGGCAGGCCTTGCAAACGGCCTATACTCGTGCCCAAAGGGCGCTTGAGGATAGGCTGCGGGCCGCCGAGGAGGAGCTACGCGAGGCCTCGGGAGCCCGCTCTGCCCAGGATGCCCACCTCCGCCAGCTGGAAGCGGAGTGCGCCGAAGCGAAGGCGCACGCCTAACGACTTGTTGCGTCGGCGCGGGAGTCGGCCGCGGAGGCTGCGCAGCAGGAGTTTGTGGCAGAGCGGGATGACTTTCTGCAACAGGTCGCCTCGCTAGAGAAGGAAAAAGGCGAACTCACCCTGACTCTAGCGGAGCGTGATCGGACGCTTGGCGAGGCTTCGGTGGTTGCATGGGATGCCATGCAAGCGCTGGAAAGCCATCTCCAAGGGCTTGTGGCCAAAGTGCCGGACCACGCCTTCGGCCTGGAGGAGCTGTTGCGGACCCTCCGCTGGGTCGGAGACGCCGCCAACGTCGCGCGCGGCGCTGCGACGACCTTCGGCAACCACTGCGCGTACACATCGGCATGCCTGGTGTGCGCGCTCCTGCAACACCGCGGTTGCACGCACGTCGCCGGGCTAGAGGACCCCCAGCTGGAGATGCCCGGCGGGGCCGGAGTAATGTCCGGCGCCGTCCGCTCCGCTCGCCGCGCCATCAAGCCCTTCTATGAACGGATCTGGGATTACATCGGGGCAGACGCTGCGCAGGTCAAACTCCGGAAGTCACTTTACGGGAAGGGGAGCCTCGGCCAATTCCTGGACGGGGTCCCTCGACGCGACGAGGGCGGCGCTGAGGCCTCCGAAGGCGCCGGGAACTCGCAGCTGTGACGCCGTGGTGCCTGGGTGTAGGCGTGCGTTGTAATGCCCCCTCTTTTTGTGAATGAAGTACACGCTTGCTTCATACATTCTGACTTTCGCCTATGTCCCGGGCAGCTTCCTTGCTGGGGCCGACTTCTTGCGGCCGACCTTGCGACCCGGCGACGCCTTCGACGCTGGCGAAGGGCCGAAGAGTCGCTGGACTTTTGGGCGGGCCGACCTTCTTCCGGCGGAACCCCGTCCTTATCGCGTGTTAAGGACGAGCCTGCCGAATAGCTACTTAGAGCGGCAGGGATGTTGGCGGGCCTCTGTAATTATTTTCCTGATATATAGATCTCCTGATAATTAGGGCATGCGCGGTCGTGCTGTGCGGAGCCGAGATCCCCACCTTCCAAGTTCGCCGTTAGTGTGAACCGTGCGAGCGCTGCCTCCTGCTCGTCGCCCGGGTACCAATGCGCCCGCGGGGTTCGCGCGCTGAGTACTTCGCGGAGCTAGCGCGTGCGGAGGCAGTTGTTGACACTACGACCTGTTTATAGTCCGTAGACTGGCGCGTGCAAAGGCGGACCTCCGCACTACAACCTGTTTAGAGTCCGTAGACTGGCGCGTGCGAAGGCGGGCCTCCGCACTACGACCTATTAAGAGTCCGTAGACTGGCGCGTGCGAAGGCAGACCTCCGCACTACGACCTGTTTAGAGTCCGTAGACTGGCGCGTGCGAAGGTGGGCCTCCGCACTACGACCTGTTTAAAGTCCGTAGACTGGCGCGTGCGAAGGCGGGCCTCCGCACTGCGACCTGTTTAGAGTCCGTAGACTGGCGCGTGCGAAGGCGGGCCTCCGCACTACGACCTGTTTACAGTCCGTAGACTGGCGCGTGCGAAGGCGGGCCTCCGCACTACGACCTGTTTACAGTCCGTAGACTGGCGCGTGCGAAGGCGGGCCTCCGCACTGCGACCTGTTTAGAGTCCGTAGACTGGCGCGTGCGAAGGCGGGCCTCCGCACTGCGACCTGTTTAAAGTCCGTAGACTGGCGCGTGCGAAGGCGGACCTCCGCCCCCCCACCCCGAGGTGGGGGTAGCCTCTGGTGTATCGCATTTTCCACGTGCGCGCCGACGCTGGGGCCAACCTCTGGCGCGCAACGTCGGTACTCTGGAACTCCCAGAACTGGTTTCCATAGTACCCCCTGTGTACACCTCCCGTGATGTGCGAAGGCGAGCCTCAACGCGCTAAGATGCGCGATTGGCAGCCGCGCAAGATTCGCGTGGGATCGGCGTCCACGTCTGATTTATACTCCGGGGAGTACGCGCAAGGACGATGTCCCTGGCGTGCGAGGGGTTCGCGTCTTGTTTATACTCAGTAGAGTGCGTGGGGTCGACATCCACGTCAATTTTATACTCCGGAGAGTACGCATAAGGACGAAGTCCCTGGCGTGCACGGGGTTCGTGTCTTGTTTATACTCAGTAGAGTGTGCAGGGAGAACATCCGCGTCTTATTTATACTCCGTAGAGTGTGTGCAGAGGCGTCCCCGCACACGTCTTTGTTTATACTCATGCCCGTGTCTTCGACGGAGAGTGCACACGCGAACGTGCGTCTTTGTTTATACTCATGCCTGTGTCTTTGACGGAGAGTGCACACGCGAACGTGCGTCTTTGGTTTATACTCATGCCCGTGTCTTCGACGGAGAGTGCACACGCGAACGTGCGTCTTCGTTTATACTCATGCCCGTGTCTTTGATGGAGAGTGCACACGCGAACGTGCGTCTTTGGTTTATACTCATGCCCGTGTCTTTGACGGAGAGTGCACACGCGAACGTGCGTCTTCGTTTATACACATGCCCGTGTCTTTGAAGGAGAGTGCACACGCGAACGTGCGTCTTTGGTTTATACTCATGCCCGTGTCTTTGACGGAGAGTGCACACGCGAACGTGCGTCTTCGTTTATACTCATGCCCGTGTCTTTGACGGAGGGTGCACACGCGAACGTGTGTCTTCGTTTATACTCATGCCCTTGTCTTTGACGGAGAGTGCACACGCGAACGTGCGTCTTTGGTTTATACTCATGCCCGTACCCCTGGCTACGGAGAGTGCACACGCGAACGTGCGTCTTTGGTTTATACTGCGGGAGCACACGCGCAGGCGATGCCTCCGCGTGTGCTCGCCGCGTATTTTTGCACAGCGGTAATATGTTGGCGACAAACGGAACTTTATTACATTCCTGTTTGCACGGGTAAGCGATTACATACGAGGGGGGGTACTAACCGTTTGTGCTCAGCGCGGCCGGAGCCTCTAGTAGTTGCACTATCGGCAGGGCTTGCGGAGTCGCCCCCGGATGGCGCCGTGGGCCTTCGCACGGCGATGCCAATCCTAGGTGTGCCGCTGCCCGCCGCGACGGGGACATCTGGTGCCGTGCTCGATGCGCCTGGCCATGTCCTGGGCGCCCCGAACAGTAATGATGGCTCGCGGCCCCGGGAGCTTCATGCATAAATAGCTGTGATGCGGTACCGCCCCGAAGGAGTTGAGCATTGGACGCCCCAATATGGCATTGTATGGGTATGTGAGGTCGACGACGTCGAATGTGGCGTCTTCGACCCTTTCATTGTCGCCCTAGCCGAAGGAGACCTGCAGGCATATCTGGTCGAAGGCTGCCGCGAACAGGATGTTCGCGGAACTGCCGCCATCAACCAGGGCGCGTCCCACGTCGCATCCCGCTATGACGACTCGGACGACCAGGGGGTCGTGGTGGGGAAGCTCCACGCCTTCGGCATCGGCGGGGGTGAACGTGACCTCATGCTGTGCCCAGTCCGGCGGTGCTTGTGCTGGATATGCCGCCACGTGGTGTAGCCTGCGCACGTAGGCCTTCCGCTGCCGTGCCGAGGCAAACTCCAATGAGGAGCCTCCGGAGATGACGTTGATAACCCTTCGGTGGGTGGCCTCCGGAGCCTGTAGCTGCAGAAAGCCCTCCTGAGGCTGCTGCACGTGGGCCTGAATCCGCAGAGGACCCTCATGGGGCTGCGTCCCTTGTGCCTGAATGTGCACGGGGGCTTCGTATGGGTGCTGTACGTGGGCCACCACGGGCAGGCGTGCTTCCAGGTTCCTGTCCCTGGTGACGCTCTCGCGGAGCGCCGCGATAGAGGTGCATGTGCGGGTGTCGTGGTTTGCCACGACCGTGGACTACGCACCACAGCCCCTGTTGTTGGTCGTCGTAATCTCCACGGCCTTTATCGTCGCGGCCCCGGCCACGACCGCGCCCCCGGCCTCGGCGCCCCCGACCGCCCCGGCCCGCGGGAGCGCCTTCATCGGAATCGCCTTCGATGTCGAGGACGTACTGGCCTCGCCGCGACTTCTGTTGGCCACGCTTGGGCCTATCGGATGACTCCTTGTGCGAGGCGTCCCTGCGGTCGGGCGCATCCCTGGACGACTCCTGCTTATGTTTTCCCTTCGAAGAACCGTCCTTCGGCAGATCTTCGGCTTTTGCTGAGGCACCGGCCTGGTTGGTGTCGGAGTCGTCACCTTGCCTTTGCCGCGCGTCCTCTTCCGCCCTGGCGTATTCCTCCATTTTGTCAAAGAGCTTCGTCACTGTCTTAATTGGCTTCCGTGCGTTGTACTCGGCCATCGGGCCCGGGCGAAGGCCCTGTATGGCCGCATTGACAACGGTGGTTTCATTAACATCTTTAACTTGACAACGTATCTTCGCGAAGCGTTTGAAGTAGTCCCGGAGCTTCTCCGAAGGTTTCTGCTTTACGGCGAAGAGTTGATCCGCGTCGACCCGCTCGACATAATTCCCTTGAAAGTTGTTGTGAAGGCGGTCGCGGATCTGCTCCCACGCGTAGATGGAGTTCGGCTCTATGGTAAAAAACCAGGAGAGCGCCACTCCTTGCAACGCAAGGGGGAGTCCCTTCGCCTTTGTGGTGTCATCTCCGCCCGCGGCCTCGATTGCGGTTTCGTATACGCGCACGAACTCGCGGGGGTCTGTGTCGCCTTTGTAGGGCTCAATGACACTGGGGAATTTGAAGTCTTCGGGCCACGCCGCTTGCTGTAGTCCTGCCGAAAGTGGGGACTCTGGATCGACGCGCCGTAGCGGGACGCGGCTGGATGTGGGGGCGTCGCGGCTGTCCGCCCTTTCCGGCGTGGGCTCTGGCGCGACCACCGGCGCGGCCTGTTGGCTCCGAACCTCTTGTATGTCTCAGACAGCCCCGCGAAGATCCCCCAGCTCCTGCTGGAACGCTTTGAGGGCCACCAGCAGGGCGCTTTCCACCGCCTGCGCGGGCGGGGCCGCCGGCACGCCCAACAGATGGATCGGCGCGGGCACGACCGCGTCGCGAGCTCCCGAGCTGCCGGTCGCTCCGTTGTGGCTACCTTGAACTGCCCGGTCCGTGCTGCCGGCGAGGGTTGCGGCGAGAACGGCGAGGTCGGCTGCCGTCGCGTCGGCGGGGTCGGTCGTCGCCGCGCCAGCGTTGACGTCTTCGACCACGGGGTTGGTCGTCGCAGTGCCGGTGACGGGGTTGGTCGTCGCGGTGCCGGTGACGGGGTTGGTCATCGCGGTGCCGGTGACGGGGTTGGTCGTCGCGGTGCCGGTGACGGGGTTGGTCGTCGCGGTGCCGGTGGCGGGGTTGGTCGCCGCGGTACCGGTGACGGGGTTGGTCGTCGCGGTGCCGGTGACGGGGTTGGTCGTCGCGGTACCGGTGACGGGGTTGGTCGTCACAACGCGAACGTCGACGTCCTCGGCCACCGCACCTGCGTCGCCACCCGCGTTCGCCGCAGCCGATGCCGAAGCCCTGGTATCCATGCGACGCTCCGACCCGGCCGCCTTCTTCCCCTTCGCCGCCGTCGACGAAGCCTTTTTCGGTGCCATCCTCTTTCGAACTTCAGGCTTGCTGCTGTCCTCCCCACGGACGGCGCCAACTGTTGTGGTTACAGACCAAACAGAGAGAGAGAGATGGTAGTGGAGTGAGTAATGGCCCTTGGTCTTCCCCATGGCCTGTATTCCATATATATACATGGGGAGTGTTTTTACAATTATACCCTTACATTTGAGTATCCCTTCCAGGGGCACTTATGTCGTTACACATGGCCTATTCTGGACCTTATAACCTCCTACCAGGCCTGCTGGGTTTAGGTGGGGGCCACCCCTACAACAAGCACCCCTTATCACTTGCTCAACCTCCGCTATTCTTCTTTTAATCGATTCTCTTGGCCTAGGTGTGGCCTCCAGCTCTGGATTCCCACATGCCCACAACGTAATCATGGGTGGCGTACCATTGCTAGTCATGAGCAACTTGCGGTCTTCATCACCTGCAATACTTTTGACAGTTAGGAGATTATGCTCCAAAGACATCATAGAGAATGAAGATTTTCCTAGTGAAGAAGTCATGAACTTTATTGGAGGTTTCTTAGTAGACCTCAATGTAATCCGCATTGCTGTGGGGCTCCTTGCTTTCAATAACAATGGGGTAGTTGTAGAAAAAAAGACACCTCTTCTCACAAAGTTCATGGTCTCCCTGGAGGATGACGGCTTATGCTCATGACAGGCTACCCAAGATATGCAGTTATGACCATTGCTCTTATGACTCTGAATGAAGGAGTTCTTTATGCCAGTAGAAGGACATGGCGTGAGGAGCTATTTCACCTCATGAGTTGATGATGAGCTTGGCATGATCAAAATATCAACTGCCGACATTGTTTGCCCTAGTTGCTGATCAGAATCTTCAACTAGGAAATAATACTTTGCATCAGCATGATGTGACTCTTGAATAGTGTAGGGAGCAATATTTCTGACAATACGTTGTTGCGTCCCATTTCCATCTACAAATTTTAGGCATTGACGCATGGTAGAGGGAACAACACGATACTTGTGAATCCACGGCCTACCCAAAAGAGCCGAGTATGAAGTGTTTTCTTCAATGACAAAAAATCGTACCTTGAAGCTAAAGGTGGACATTTGAATCTTCATTGTAATAGCTCCAAGTGTAGACTTCCCTTTGTTGCCAATGCCGCAAATCATCACATTAGTGGATTCCATATCATTTATTGTAAAACTGACCCAGGCCAAGCTTCCGAAAGGTAATATGTTTACTGCGGATCCTTGATCAATGAGGATTCACCAGAGATGTGCATTCCCAATGTTTCCTTCGATGTAAAGTGGGTGGTTGTGATCACTGTCCTCCACAACTTTATCCTCCTCAGTGAAGGTGATCTCCTTTATGAACAATGGATTAGAAAAGAGGCAATGCTTCGCCATGGCCACCACGTAGAGCTTTGGATCTTGCAGTGCTTTCACGAGTGCTTCTCGCAAACATGGCACTAACATGAGAGCATCATATATACTCAACAATGCGGGAATTCACTTGAGGTGAGCAAGGACATTGTAGTCAACCTCAGGTGTCTTCATCTTCCCCTTACCAGACACCTCATTTGTTTTTCTAGTGGAGGAACTTCTTTAGCAGTGATGACCTGGTCTATCTTTGACTACTTTGGATTTGGCGGTTCAGGCAGGACCTTACCTCCCTACAAATTTATGTTAATTCTTCTATTTGTACTTCTTTTGACATGGTATCAGTTCAGAATACTTCATGTTCTTGGGAGGTGAACAACTCCCTAGAGCTAGAATTTGATGGATCTGAGATGACATTATAGGCAACAATATTGCATGATGAAGTGGTGCTACCCTCCTCTTGCATTTCTTGCATTGTTTCTAAGGTTGCTTGCCCCCAGCTTTTTGGCATGAATTGTGCCAAAGTAGAAAGCACATAGTTTGGGTGTGGAAAGGGTTCATCTCCTTCTGACTTTGAGATAAACCTAGGAGGCAATCACCGTTGGCTTGGATCAGGTTATCTCTTTATCATTGGGATACCGTGTGCTAACATCATTGAATGACATTGTCAAGGATGTGAGTCCTTAGAAGGTAGTCATTGACACACCACTTTCCACGGCTCATAAGTGGTGGAGGATGCATCTTTGTGAACGATGGAATTTGGCTTCAATGCTAAAACCATATCAATAGCCTCATCATCTTTTCTTGGTGGAGAGCATGGTTTCACAGTCACTACATTGACCGCACGATAGTCCAGATTGATAGCATCTGGATCTAAATTGATTTTTTTCTCATTAATGGCTCTTTGGAGCCATTCTTTAAAGGTGAAGCAATCTTCAATTACATGACTAACAGACTTATGATATAGGTAGTACAAAGGGTGATTAGTCATGTTTACTTGTTCAGGCCGTCGTGGTTCTGGTAAATTCAAGGCATGATATTCCATTAACTGTTCGAATATGTCTTTCACTAATTCTCACTGGAAACTATAGTGCTTCTTAAGCTACTCTTGAAAGGACAGACGCTACCTACCCCTCGATTGCTCATTATTTGTATCCATCATAGGGACATGGCCCTGTGATGTAAAAGACATTCTTGCACTATTTACTTCTGTTGATACCTTAGTTTTACCCCCATTGCTAATTACTTTGGCCGTCGAACTAAAATGCTTAGTAAGATCAAAAGCACTAGCATTTTTGTAGAGTTCCATAATTTGAGGAGATTTCTCAAACTCTAGTTTTGTGGCTGCCACTTCTGAATTGAGGGCGCTGAACGTCTTGGGTTCTCATCAAGACACCTCAAGTGACCAATGTTGTTGCATCCCATGGACGCACATTTCAATGGCATCTTCTAAATGCATCTCTCTAGCGAGGCGCACATAGCTGTTGTGGAAGCAAATTATATAATCGTCAATGCTCTCATCTTGCCTTTGGTGAACTTGAGCTAGCTCCACGATTGAGAAGTCTTTCTTCATGGCAACGAAGTGTTTCTTGAAGATTTCTTTCATGCCCGCCCAGCTGCTGATAGACCCAGTTGGTAGACAACTATACCAATGGAAGGTAGGGCCGGTTAAAGATCTGGCGAATTGTCATAATAAGAGTGATGAATTGTTATGGTATCACCGTAAACTACCTCGAAGTAAGCTAAATGTTCCCTTGCATCATCGGTCCCATCGAACTGATAGGACTTTAGTGGATGCTAACCTACTAGGAAGGCCACCATGTCATGCCATGCTTCATAAGGCTTCTCTAACTCAATTTTCGATGACTGAGGTGCTTGCTCAATGGTGATCTACTTAAGTTTCTTGTTCACCAAATCTTCCACAATATTGCGGTAGCCCTTCAACATGATCGGGGGTGGTGCCAAACTTGTAGAGGTAGTAGGGATAGCTCGTTGCCTAGGATGAGTGCTAGAAAACACATGTGCTTGCTCACTATGAACCACCACATCGTTATGAGTAGCAGCCTCTAGCTCTTTGATTTGTGGGGTTTTGGCCACTTGAAGTGCTACTTGTTGTGGAATTCTTTGTCCAGAACTCATCATGACTTCAAGGAAATTTTCAAACTTGGCAGATAATTGTTCCACCATTCATCTTTGCTCTCGTACCTGCTCTTCCAAGCTAACTCCCTGTGACCTTGATGTTTTTGCACCAGATGCAACCACACCATTTGTCGGGGGTATAGGATTTTCATTAATTTGAATACCCTTGTTTTGTTCATCAAATGCCATCCGTGCTATTGCTGTGTTAATATCATCAAACTGATCCACCCCATCTGATGGAATGGATGGCTCAAGCTCCTAATAGGAAGGTGAGTTCGAGTGGTTCTTTAGTGAATAAGAACCAGTGTTGGAAGTATCATCACTTTGTGTATTGAGCTCTATCACCGTTTCTTCTGAAGTTGCTCCCACATTTTGGAGGGCGATGGACCGCAGCCAAGTATTTGCTCTAGGCCAATTTGTAACTTGTTGCAACTTTGGATGGTCTTGAGGAAGCTGAGTAGTGATGTTGATGTAAGAGCGAGAATACATATCACTCTCGGACAATGAACCCTTCCCAGAAGTTATGGGAGGTATGGCGCCGCCAATCTCGCTTCTTCTAAAGGCACACTCTCATCTACCTTCATTGCCTCATTAGTACTTTGAAACCATGCACGCATTTGCCCAGAGTGAGGTAGGGACATCTTAGGAAAACATGCTCATGGATTAGGCACATTCTCTTCGTCTGAAGGATATGAAAATTCCTGGGTGACATGAGGAGCCTCCCACTTGTTGTCGATTGCATGTCCCGTGCAAGTCATCAAAGTCCTGCACGTCGCAATATTCTTTCCAACTGCATCAATCACCTTGCTTGCCCCTTTTTGGTCATAGGCGGACTCCACGACTTGTATCGTGCTATGCTCTACAATGGCAATTACTGGTTGAGGTAACTCATTTGAGGTATGTGAGTTAGACTATGTTTGCTCAATGCCCTCCATTGGAGTAGCTGATTGGATGAGCACCTGCTGATTTTATGATAATGGGGTATGTGATGTAATATTCATTTGTTCTTCTCAAGGCAAAATGGTTGGATGGTTGTATGGAGAAGCCACTGTCTCCTCTTCTTGTTGGGCACCTCAGGTTGCTCCCTTCGTGGGTTTGGAGTCAAACGATTGAGGAGGTAATTGTACCTTTCATTTTGCTCTAGCTAGGAGGAGAAATGAAAGATGATGTTATTGTCTTCTTGATGGATATCCCCATTAGCTCAAATGCGTATCTCAATGTGCTTGAGCACCAGCTCTTCAAGCTCTTGGTATAATGTGTGACAATTCTTTCGACGCCTCTGACACCTGTGTTGATTGGTCATTGGCACATAGTAAGGCCTTGGTGGTAGAGGTGGCGCTACATAGGGTGACAGCACAAATCATCAGGCAATCTGAGCTGCCACAACTTCCCTCTATTGAGGTGGTGCTTGCATCTAGGTTTCATGCCTTGGGGAAGCTTGTACTTGAGGAGTATTCCGAGCTCACAATTATTGATTAGCATGAGCGGGTGTTACTTGATCTTGATGCCTCAACCATTGATTCCAACGAGATGGCAACGTGGTCTATCTTGGATAGGCGATTGGAGCAAGTGGGGACCTATGACGACGTGCCCATGGTTGGTGCTCGCGTTGCGGGCGACAGCTCATTGGCGAGTACCTTGATCTTCCATGAGCTCGTATTACTGATGATGCAACTGGTAGATCGCGATCTTAGAGCTGTCTTCAAAGTTGACTCATTTGATCTTGGAGTTGTCAAAGCTCTTGACACAAGTCCTCATCACGAGGTGCCAGAGCCTCGGCTGAGAGAATGGCAAACCTGTTATTATTGTGGGAAGAAGATGGATCTCTTTTTGTTGATAGATGTAGGCAGGGTGCAAAATAACTTGACAGAAAGGACCACCATTATTGTTGAATGAGCTAGTTGGCCCTGGTAGAATAAGCTTCCCATGCAAATATCATTTCCAATATTCCTTCACCATTGCCCTTCTTACTACCTTTTTAACCTATGATGGTTCATACGCCCAATCATCTAGGAACAAGTAATATGGTGGATTTAAGGTGCTCCGATACGTGAACACCTTATCTGCGAGGTCTCTCATGCTAAGGGCCCAATCTTCACCAGGTACAATGCTCTGCGTGATACAGGAGCTAATCGACTGTTGCAGTCGTTGCACCTTTCGATATTTCCTCCTGTAGTTGCGTAGTGGATGAGGGCTTTGTGCTTGTCTATCATTAGACATAAGTATACGAAGATTTTGTGAGACTACCTCCAAGGACTGTGGTAGCTCAACCTCAGCTTGTTGTACAATCGATCTGACTATCTTCAGGTCAATAGCCAGAGTAGCTGGTTGTACAGAAGCAGCATACGCCCGCCTATTGGAAGCTTTGGCGTGTAGTCATTGAGCACTGTTTATATCTCCCTTGATTTCAGTGACCACTATTTATATCGTACATTGAGCGCGGTGCTCCTTCGTTGCCTTGGCAGCATCATGCTTTTGCGTCTTCCTGGATTGAACCATCTTGAACTGAGCTGGCTCCTGAGCTTCATGTACATATACTTTGCAACCCTGCTCAAAGACCATCACGGGCGGCAGTGATCCAAATTGAATCACCAACGACATCGGGGTGTTGTTAGCATAGGAGAATCTGCCTGCAAGAGTATTTATGATCAATAGAGCCCCACACCGATGTTCATTATGAAGCATTCCATGTGTTTTTGATGTATGGGAGAAGACGAGACCAATGACCAATGAGTGCAGCAAATATGGGAGGAGAACCAGGTCCCACCGGGTGTGCCATTTTGTTTGACGCGAAAAATTGCTCTCAGATTTCTTGCCTTAGGGTGTAAGGTGCGAGCGTGCTAGTGTACTAAAGTACATGAAAATAAATAAACACAACAAAAGGAGGGAAAACATGTATTTTATTCATTCATTTGAGAATAAAAAATTACAAGTTTCCTTTATATATATGCGCTCCATAGCCTACTTTGCATAGCAGATCTAACATAGGCGATGCGATCTCCTGGTTCTGGGGGCCTCAGAAGGCTCCTGGTTAATTATATTTGCGGGGAGAACCCATAGAATACCTCTAATTAAGCTACGCATTGGTCATCATCTTTAGTCTTTGCTTCACATTCTCCATGCATTTGATGAATGGTTGATGTAGATGTGGGTGTTGGTGTTATCCATAGCCTCATCGGTCTATGGGGCCATTAGTAGCATAGCCTTTGCATTGGTCATGCCTGCCTATGCTATTCGGGCTTGTCGGCATCGAGGAACACAAGGAAATGGGGTGATTAAAAGTGTGCATGGTTCTCATCAAGCATGGCTGATCTGACGGTAATAGCAGCAAAATTGGTATCGTAGACATAACCTGAGTGGCAAGATTGGCAGAACAGGGCGCTAGGGTCAAGTATCGACATGGACAAAATTGACCGCTGGGACCAACTCTGCAGAAGCCGAAAGCCATCGGGAGTGGTTGGTAGTCGAAAGCCAGAAACCCTCAGCCTTCTGGAGTAGTTGTTAGTCGACCGCCGGAAACAATCGGCAATTGAAACCCAATAAGTGGCCGAGAACCATCGAAAGTCGTTCGTGGTCGAAAACCATCGGAAGTCGCCTGTGGAAGCCAACGCAGTCGAAACCCATCGGATGTGGTCTGCAATCAAAAGTTGTCATGGTTGAAATCCATTGGAAGTGGTCTGTGGTCGAGAGTCACTATGATCAGAAGCCATCGGAAACCGTCTGTGGTCAAAAGGCAATGTGGTCAAAATCCATTGGAAGGCCTCCGTGGTTGAAAGCCAACATAGTCAGAAGCCATCGAAAATCATCCATGGTTGAAACCTAACGTGGCTAAAATCCATCAGAAGTCCTCTATGGTCGAAAGCCAATGTGGTCGGAAGCCATCGGAAGTGCTCCATGGTCGAGAGTCACCATGGTTGGAAGCCATTGGAAACCATCCGTGGCTGAAAGCCAACATGGTCGAAATCCATCGAAAGTCCTCCGTGGTCAAAATCCATCAGAAGCCAGGAGCTATCGATCATCAGTCATAGTCATTACTCGGAAGCCATCAACCATCAATCGCGGTCATAGGTCTGAAGCACTCAACCGTTGTTCATAACCGGTAGTCCGAAGTTATCGACCATCGGTCGTAAGCCATAGTTCGAAACTATCGACCATCGGTCATGGCTGGCGACAGTACCATTCACTGTAGCACGTTGGTTGCTATTGCACATCTCACCCGAGTACCCCAGGTGATCAGAGGGCTTACGGGTACTTTGGGAAGTTAGAGATGTATGAGTACAATGAGCGGTTGGAGGTGGTCGACATCGCTCAAGTGCAATAAGTGGTCAGAGTCATCCAGGAATGAAAGGGGGTCAAAGGCATGTGTCTTCAGAGGCACCCAATGTTGACAAGCCATCGGAGATGTCCGTCTTCGTGAAGCGGTCGGAGGCACTCGACTTTGACAAGGGGTAAGAGGCGTCTATCTTAAAGAAGTGGTCAGAGGCACTCGACCTCGACGAGCAGTTGGAGACATCCGTCTTCATGAAGTGGTCAGAGGCACTTAACCTCGACAAGGGGTCGGAGGCATCCATCTTCGAGAAGCGGTCGGAGGCACTCAACCTCGACAAGCGGTCGGAGGTGTCTATCTTCGAGAAGCGGTCAAAGGCACCCGATATTGACAAGCGGTAGGGGACACCTGTCTTCGTGAAGTAGTCAAAAGCAGTTGACTTCAGCAAAGGGGTTAGAGGCATCCGTTTTCGTGAAGCGGTCGAAGGCACACAACTTCAACAATGGGGTCGGAGGTGTCCGTCTTCGATAAGCGGTTGGAGGCACTCGACTTCGACAAGCGATCGAAGGTGTCCATATTCAAGAAGCGGTCAGAGGAACTCGACTTCGACAAGCAATTGGAGGTGAGAGACCATGTGGATGTGACCCCATGTTTGTGATGAGTAATTGATGAGTTTTCTGGAAAGATTGAGTTTGGTTTGTGTGGTTCGTGCCAAGTCGGCATTTGGCGCAGTCGGGTTTGGTTAGATAGACTTGAGGCGTATTTCTCTTCCCGATTGGTCATTTGGGCCATTTCATGCTTGAGTACGACTCATTGGTGCTAATCGTGATTACATGTGTCAAACGGTGCTATGTGATGTGTTTCTTGTCTATGATGGCTGCAGGACATCGAGGTGGAGTCGTGGCGAGGCACGGATGATCGGACTAGGCGCAGGCGGTGCCGAGGTCAGAACGGTCGAGGTGTGTCGAAGACGGCGAGGGCTCGAGGTGGCTGCGAGGCTTGAAGGTAAGGAATGTGGAAGCTTCCCGAAAGGTGCAGGAGGGGCGTTTTGGTGAATACGCAAAGCTGCACTAAAGGAGGTGGATTTGGTTAGAGTTAGTGGGTAAAACTCAAAAGCTTAATAGGCAAAGCAAGTTTAGGACCGAGTATTCCAGCATCTCCCTACAGTCTAGCCGACCAAGGTAACTTGTGGATGAGTTCAATATTAATTAGGCCTCCTTTTGCTTCCATTATCGCTTTCCCATTTATGTAATGTGAACATTTGGCCTTACGGCCCTTTTATGTAAACTTATCCCGATGTGGATTTTTTGAAATCTGATATTGTATTTTTAATGAATGGTATGGTCTGTATCATGTATGAGATGATTCAGCTATGTATATGTGAGCACTATCTACTAATCTAGGGAATAATGCAGTGGTATCACAGAGGATTCTAAATTTGCCAAATCCAATATGACAACTTTTGATTGGTAGTGATAAAGTGGGCCGATTTTGTGAGTCAATCCACAACAACTCAAATAGAATCTTTCTTTTTTAGTGTCATGGGTAGACCCATGAAAAATCCATGCATATGTCCTCCCATTTCCACTCAGGAGTTTCTAGTGGTTCTAATAATCCCGCTGGGCATTGATATTTAGCCTATACCTTCTGACAGGTGTCACACTAAATTACATATTATGCTATTTCTTTCTTCATGTTAGCCCACCAAAAGTTTCCTCTTAAATCCCTATACACTTTTGTGCTACAAGGTTGGATGGTGTATAGGGTATCATGAGCTTCTCAAAGCATGGTTTCTTTGATCTGTGGGTCATTTGGCACACAACCCATCCATGATTCCAGAGGACTGTTATTATCTAGATTAAATTCAGAAGGTTGGCCCAATTTGATTTGTTGGATCTCTTCTTTGATGAAAACATCTAATGGCTATCTCTTCTTGATTTGATCTAGCAAGCTGGGGTGGAAGGCTATGGCTATGATGGTGGCCTCTAAAGTAGTGCTTTTCCACCCTATCTCCATCTTAGTGAATTCTTGTAATAGGATTGGGGTGTGATTTTCAAAAGAGACATGGTTGCACTAGGTCTTCCAACTTAGGGCATCGGTGACTATGTTAGTTCTCCAAGATGATAATTCATAGACATATTATAATCTTTCATAACTTCGAGCCATCTTATTTATCTCATATTTAGCTCCTTCTGGGTGAAGATATACTTGAGACTTTTGTGATCACTGAACATAGTGCATTTTGACCCACATAGATAGTGTCTCCAAATTTTCAAGGCAAATACTATTGCTCCTAATTCTAGATCATGAGTTGGACAATTTACTTCGTGAGGCCTTAATTGTCTGGATGCATAAGCTATATAACTCTCTCCTTTTGCATTAACACACATCCTAGCTCAAACTTTGAGGCATCATAGTATACTACATACTCAATGCCATCCGTCCATGCTTCCGTCCATGTATATTTCATGTCCTTAGTAGTTTGGTCAGTGGAGAGGTGATTTGAGAGAATCCTTTTGCGAATCTGTGGTAATATCCCACAAATCCTAGGAAGCTTCTAATTCCCACTATGTTGGTTAGATGTTCCCATGATGTGACATCTTCAATCTTAGTTAGATCTACTTCTATACCTTTTCCAAAAAATGATATGCCCTAGGAATGCCACTTGATCTAGCCAGAATTCACACTATTGAACTTCGGAAATAGCTGATTTTCTTTATGGATTTCTAATGCTATTGTGAGGTACTGGAGATGTTCTTCCTGGCTTCTCGAGTAGATTGGGATGTTGTCAATAAAGACAATGATGAATTTGTCTAGATACTTCATGAAGAGTTTATTCATAATGTTCATGAATACTGTTGGTGCATTGGTTAGCCCAAATTGGACTACGGTGTACTCATGGTGTCCATAACAAGAGACGAAGGCAATTTTCTCAATGCATTAATCTATAAAAGCAGGGAGAGGCTATCACTACTACAGAAAGCCTCATAGTAGACGCCTCATCACAGACGGTTTTGTGAAACCGTCTCTGATGAACACTATTACAGACGGTTGTAATTAGGAGGCCGTCTGTGGTATTTGTGGCGGGAAAATGGATTATCACAGGCGGTTATTACCGAAGTATCACAGACGGTCTGTATTAAAAACCGTCTGTGATAATCCCAGATTATCACAGACGGTTTTTAATAAAAACCCGTCTGTGATAATTCACAGACGGTTTTTAGTTAAAAACCGTCTGTGATAATGGCTAAGGCATTTATTGCGCTGCTCAGACCGCATCTGTCTTCATTTCGATCCAGATCTAGCCACTGCTGCGCACTTTTTCACTCGGGAGGAAGCTAGGCGATTTCAGGCCAGTTAATTTGGTGGGAAGAGGCAGAGATTGAGCTTTGAATATCACAGACGGTTTTTAATCAAAAACCGTCTGTGATAATTCACAGACGGTTTTTAGTTAAAAACCATCTGTGATAATGGCTAAGGCATTTATTGCGCTGCTCAGACCGCATCTGTCTTCATTTCGATCCAGATCTAGCCACTGCTGCGCACTTTTTCACTCGGGAGGAAGCTAGGCGATTTCAGGCCAGTTAATTTGGTGGGAAGAGGCAGAGATTGAGCTTTGAATATTCAGTCTTTCCTGGTTGCTCTAGATATGGTTTGTAATGTAATTTATTTTTTCTTTAATTGCATTACAATTTAGGTCTAAGTAATCCATTAGTGGTTATTGAAGATGGTTAATTTGCAAAATTGTTGGTTATATAATAGCTGTTGTGTTTGTAATATGAATTGAGCTAGCAAATTAAGTCTCAATATAATAAATGTGGCTCGTATATATGTAGTTATAATTAGTTAATCTAGATTTTAATACTAAGTTGTTATATATGTACGTAACGTAGGACCGAAGCTGGATGTATGCCGCGAGCCGTGTGAGTGAAGAGTACATTAATGGTGTTTCTGCTTTTATAAGAGCCGCCGAGGAGGATATGTTGAATAAGGGGGTGGAATATATGTGCTGTCCATGCACTGACTGCGAGAATTTGAAGATGTTTAAGAACCGAGGGCAAATTGTAGCGCACTTGATTCGGAGGGGTTTCAAAAAGGATTATACGTGTTGGACCAGTCATGGCAAAGTGAATGATCATATGCCGCCGGATGACATCGTCGGTGAAGTGAATGATATGCCCCCGGATGACACCGCCGGCGAAGTGAATGATATGCCCCCGGATGACATCGCCGGTGAAGTGAATGACATGCCGCCGGTTGATGTCGATTGTGGCTCGGATTCGGATAGGTTGCACGATGATAATCTGGATCAGATGCTTCGCGATGTAGAAGAGAACTATGATGAGAGAGAGTATGTTAAATTCCGTGGCTGGATGGAGGACTCAGAGAAACCTTTGTACACGAGCTGCAAGTACACGAGGTTGTCGGCCGTGCTTGAACTGTTGAAATTGAAGGCAAGCAACGGTTGGTCCGACAAGAGTTTCACGGCGCTGCTAGGTCTTTTAGCGGACATGCTTCCGGAGGGAAATGAGTTGCCTAAAACCACGTATAAAGCCAAGAAGGTTCTTTGTCCGTTGGGAATGGAAGTAGAAAGAATACATGCATGTCCGAACGACTGTATCCTCTACCGTAAAGAGTATGCAAACATGCATGTATGTCCGGTGTGCAACGCATCCCGATACAAACGTAACAATCAATCAGATGATGGCGAGGGAACAGAGGCGAAGAAAGGACCTCCTGCTAAGGTGGCATGGTATTTTCCTATAATTCCCCGTTTGAAAAGGTTTTTTGCAAATCCAAAGGAGGCAAAACTGCTGCGTTGGCACACGGAGGAGCGCAAGAAGGATGGAATGATAAGACACCTTGCTGATTCCGCGCAGTGGAGAAACATCGATAGAAGTTTTGCAGAGTTCGGTGCAGAACCAAGGAATATAAGGTTTGGACTGTGTACAGATGGAATGAATTCTTTCAGTAGCATGAGCAGCCGACACAGCACATGGCCAGTGACTCTCTGCATCTATAACTTTCCTCCTTGGTTGTGTATGAAGCGAAAGTACATTTTGCTGTCGATACTTATCCAAGGGCCAAAACAACCTGGGAATGATATCGATGTGTTCCTAGCACCGTTGGTGGAAGATCTAAAAGTACTGTGGAACGAAGGGGTACAGGTATGGGATGCATACAAACGAGAGAACTTCACTCTGCACTCCTTATTGTTCTGCACCATAAATGATTATCCTGCCCTTGGTAACCTATCAGGCCATAGTACAAAAGGTGCCAAAGCTTGTACTCACTGTTTAGATGGTACCGAGAGTGTGTGGCTGAGACACTCACGCAAAACCGTCTACATGCGTCACCGCCGGTTCCTTCGGAGGGCTCACCCATACCGCAAGATGAAGCAACAATTTGACGGAGAGAAGGAAGACGGTTCAGCTCCAAGGCATTTAAGGGGACACGAGGTTTATGATATGGTTAAGGATTTAGATGTTGTCCTCGGAAAGGGACGTAAATTGAGGGCTCATGAGAAGAACACCTGGAAGAAGAGATCAATATTTTGGGACTTACCTTATTGGGAGTACCTAGATGTTCGGCACTGCATCGACATCATGCACGTAGAAAAGAATGTGTGCGACAGCTTGATTGGTCTCTTACTGAACATCCGTGATAAAACAAAGGACGGCGTCAACGCACGGCTTGACTTGGCTGACATGGACATCAGGCCTGAGTTAGCACCGACATGCACTGATAATCGACGAACGTACCTTCCCCCTGCGTGTTACACTCTGTCCAAGGCTGAGAAAACAGAACTGTGCCAGTGCTTGCATGGTGTCAAAGTTCCATCTGGTTACTCCGGCAACGTGAAGAAACTTGTTTCGATGTAAGATTTGAAGTTAAATGGCATGAAGTCTCATGATTGTCATGTGCTGATGACACAGATGCTCCCTATTGCAATTAGAAATATTTTGCCGATCAAAGTCCGAGAGACAATCATGAGGCTATGTTATTTCTTTAACACAATTGCTCAGAAGGTCATCGATCCCGAAAGACTAGATGCTCTGCAGGACGAGGTGGTGATGACTCTATGTCACCTTGAAATGTATTTCCCTCCTTCGTTTTTCGATATCATGGTCAATCTCATTGTTCACGTTGTGTGGGAGATAAAAATGTGTGGGCCCGTATTCCTACGTAGCATGTACCCATTTGAGAGGTTCATGGGAATTCTCAAGTCCTACGTACGGAATCGTTCTCGGCCGGAGGGCAGCATCGTCGAAGGTTATGCAAGCGAAGAGGTCATTGAGTTTTGTGTCGATTATATGGCTCAGATTCAACCGATAGGTGTCCCTCAATCTCGTCATGAGGGGAGGCTGAAGGGTCTCGGAACTATCGGAAGGAAAGCAATCACTCCAGATATGGACACATATACTCAAGCCCATTTCACGGTGTTGCAACACATGACTGAAGTGGCGCCTTATGTGGAGCAGCACAAGGATGTGCTTCGGCAACAGAATCCAGAGCGGCCAGATGTTTGGATCATGAGGCAACACAACCGTTGGTTCAACCAATGGTTGAAGGAGCAAATCGCTAGGAGCTCGCCGAGTGAGACGCTGACATGGTTGGCAAAAGGGCCGACATTTACAGTTATGACATGGCAAGGATATGACATAAATGGGTACACATTCTATACGCAGTCTCAGGATGTCAAGAGCACTAACCAGAACAGCGGTGTCCGCATAGATGCATTCAGTACCGATGGGTCGAGAAACTCGTACTATGGCTTCATAGAAGAGATTTGGGAGCTCGACTATGTGGTTTTCAAAATCCCCTTATTTCGCTGTCGTTGGGTGCATCTCCCACAGGTGAAGGTTGACAAGTACGGTGTCACGACCGTGGACCTCCAACGTGTCGGGTACAAAGACGAACCATTCGTACTCGCCAATCAAGTTGTTCAAGTTTTCTATGTAACCGACCCGGCAAATAAGAAACGCCATGTAGTTCTTCATGGAAAAAGGAGAATTGTTGGAGTGGAGAATGTAGTGGACGAGGAGGAATACAATCAATTTGACGAGTTACCTCCTTTTGGAAATGGCATAAGGGTCGACGATGAACAACGTGACGAAACTAGTTACGTACGCATTGATCATGATGAAGGGCTAATTTTTAAAGGAAAATAAGCAAGTACAATAAGAATGTATATGTGAAAATGTGTGATGTAGTCAATTTTGAGATGTATATGTGAAAATGTGTGATGTAGTCAATTTTGAGATGTATATGTGAAAATGTGTGATGTAGTCAATTTTGAGATGTATATGTGAAAATGTGTGATGTAGTCAATTTTGAGATGTATATGTGAAAATATGTGATGTAGTCAATTTTGAGATGTATATGTGAAAATATGTGATGTAGTCAATTTTCAGATGTGTATGTGTGACAAAAATGAATGCAGATTGAGAAAATGTGTAAATGAATGCAGCTGGTAGGTAGTTGATCATGAATGCAGATGGTTGGCTGTTGATCATGAATGACTACAGTCGGGCATAGGCTTATCACAGACGGTTCTAAACTTAGAACCGTCTGTGATAAGCCTACTATCTCAGACGGTTCTAAACGTAGAACCGTCTGAGATAGTATGCTTATTACAGACGGTTCTAAACTTAGAACCGTCTGTGATATTCATATCACAGACGGTTCTAAGTTTAGAACCGTCTGTAATAATTTGCTATATATACCCGTGTCTAGGGTTTTTCATGTATTCTGCAGTTATTCTAATATCTAAATCCCGATCTGCCTCCCCCGAGCCCTCGCCGCCGCCTCCCTCGAGCCCTCGCCGGCCGCCTCACTCGAGCCCGTCGTCGCCGCCGCCTCCCCGAGCCCGTCGTCGCCTCCTCCTGCTCCGTCGTCGTCGCCTCCTCCTCCTCCTCCGTCGTCGCCGGCCGCCTCCCCGAGCCCGTCGTCGCCGCCGCCTCCCCGAGCCCGGGGCCGCCTCCTCCTGCGTCGCCGCCGCCTCCTCCTCCGTCATCGTCGCCTCCTCCTCCTCCTCCGTCGTCGCCGCCTCCTCCTCCGTCACCAAAACCCTAAGGTCATCAAATCCCTCCCCGAGCTTCATGCTTACTGTTAGGGTTTAGGGTTGATGCTTCATACTTCATACTGAGTGTTAGGGTTTAGGGCTTACTGTTAGATGCTTACTGTTATGTATATGGTTAGTTGCTTACTGTTATATGCTTACTGTTATGGTATATGCTTACTGTATATTCAAGTTTGTTATGCTTACTGTTATGGTTAGTTGCTTAGTTGCATTCATGTATATTCAAGTTTGTTAATCTTCCATATACTGAGATTGCCTGTGGGATTTACAGTTGCTCGATGATGATAAATTCATATACTGAGATTGGTTCATTCGGTCTTTGAGCTCTAATAGCTGTTATATACAATCTTCCGTATACTGAGATTGCCTGTGGGATTTACAGTTATGGCATGTTATTAAATTGATCTGTTAGGATTTCATCTTGACAAGTTAAAAGTTAACTGCTATCTGAATATATGCATGCTGAATATATCTTGATCTTGAGATTGTAGAGTTTGTATCTAGAGCTCAAAAGACTGAATTCATTATTTGGCATAACCAATCAAGGAAGAGTATATGATTTAGTAGCGGGACGGCCAAGATTAATCTTGTGCAACCCTACAGTTTGAGAGCATTCTCATCTTATCTTAATAGACCCACAAAATGAGCAACATGTCACCCGCGCATTCTTCAGCATCATCGCCGGAGGCGTCCGCTCCAACATCAAGACGCCAAGGAAGAGGGCTATCAAAGAAGCCTCAGAGCCGACAGACCATCACAGCGGTAAACGCAGCTGGGGTCCCTATCCTTCCTAAGCAAGCGGTAAACGCATTCCGAACCATGGTCGGAATAGTTGCACGAGAACGAATTGAGATCACATACAATTCGTGGAAGAACGTGCCTGACACTCGGAAACGTGAGCTGTGGACCGAAATTTTGGCATCGTTCGAGTTCCCAGAAGAACACTTACACGCTGTGGAACAACAAACCTACCAAGCGGCGTGCAAAGCATGGAAGAACTTCAAGAGCACGCTTGTCAGGAAATACGTGGAGACGGACGAAACGCCTTTGACTAAATACCCATTCCTGGAACCACAATGGGAAGAGTTCAAGGCGATGAAAACGACCGAAGATTTCAAAAGTACAAGTGTGGCGCACAAGGCCCTCCAGGCAAAAAAACACGCACCCCCACAGACTTGGCACAGCTGGGTATGCGGGTAAAATCCCGCAATGGAGGTTGGAGGATGAGCTGGCAGCTGCAGAGGACATCGCCCCGCCGTTTTCCAATATCCCGGATGACCGCGCTCGAAATTGGCTTAGAGCAAGGTCATCTACAATGACATCGGGGGACATCTCCTTTCGAAACCCTGCAGACCAGCAAGTGTCCCAGCGCCTGGTAAGATATCGATCGAACTACGTAGCTTGTAATTACTCCACAACTTCGTACGAATTGAAATGACATGTCGTGCTCTTGCAGGAAGAGCTGAGTTTTCAATCTACCGATGGATCATTCCAGGGAACAAGGGAGAATGATATGCTCTCCGTGGCCCTGGGAAACAAGGAGCACCCGGGCCGTACGAGAGGCCTTGGGCTTTACGTTCCATGGAAACATGGTTTCCAAGATGACTCTGACATGTATCGGCGCAGGAAGAGAAACAAAGGCGAGCGTGACGCACAGCTACGAGAAGAGATCAAGGCATCTCTTAAAGAGGAGATACTGGGTTCGATGGCTGATATAATCAGAGATGAGGTGCGGAAACAGACAGAAAGTCAGCAGGCCGCCACCGCCGCTGCTACGCTAGCTAGCCCGCACAACCGTCCGAGTAGCTGCGCGTCCAATTCGACGCAAATCCAGTCCAAATTTCCTGTGGACGACATCCAGGTAATAATTATTACCTCTCGAATGTTTGCTCCATTGGTAGGCCTATTCGAGTAGCTAATTTTGTATCGTTATGTAGGAGCCTACGAATTGCAAGCTCCAAGTGAGATATGGCTCCGTTCCCTTGTACGCTGCTTGGGGCCAGGCATATTCGTCTGGTATCGGGGCCATGGTGCACGGTCAAGCTTTAGCGCCAGGCTTCGCAAAAGTTAATGTGGATGGTGTGCATGTCAATTTTGAGGTGGTCCCGCTACCGAAGCCCCCCAACGACGAGATCATGACTCTAGGACAGGCCATCGGAACATTCATCCAGTGGCCCAAAAGCGACATCTCCCTGGAGTCTTCTTCACCGGTGGCAGGACCAGAGCAACATGCACTGGTTCCATCTCCATTACAACACCAGTCGGTTCCACCACCGGATACTGCACCGGTGCTATCTCCACCGGTCATACTCTCGCCAGAGCAACTTGCACTGGTGCCATCTCCATTACAAGACCAGTCGGTTCCACCACCGGATACTGCACCGGTGCTATCTCCACGGGTCCTATTCTCGCCAGAGCAACTTGCACCGCTGCTGCCGACTGCCGTTAAGTCGGCCTATAGCCGAAGCAGCAAGGCCAGCAAGGGCAAAGCAAAGAAGACCAATGATGATATTCCGTACCTACCTTTGGCCCGCAAATTCGTGCTTGGTCAGCCGTTGCTCGAGGAAAAATACCTCCAAAAGCTACCATATAGTTGCACGCAATTGCACATGTGGTATATGCAGCAGTCCAATAAGCTAGAGGCAGAACGGACTTCAAGTATCATTGTCAAATTCACCGAAGAAGATTTACACCACAATTTTCAAGAGTGTATGTTCGTGGTCGCCTTTGAGGATTTATTCGATCTGTTCACGTTCAACGCTCTTGATGTCTCAATCATTCGATGCTGGACGCTGTAAGTGTGTACAATCACAGTCTCCATTAATGTCATACCGATAAATGCCATATCTAATTTTTTGCTTTCGTGTGTATATATATAGACACATGCTGATTAAAGCTAGATCATCTAACTTATCAGTTGGTTTCTTGGACCCACAATTGGTCGCCAAGGAAACCATCGACCAGGATACACCCCTCGTCGAGAGGTACATTGCAGCAGAACTGCTGGGTAGCGTCAAGAAGGATTATGTACTTATGCCCTTCCTTCAAAACTTTCATTGGATTTTAGTAGTAATTGTACCAAAATGGAACAAGGTATATTACCTTGATTCCCTAAGTAAGAATAAAATGGACTTCACAGTTCTCAGCCAAGTAATCGATAGGTAAGCACATATTCCCCATACATATCTACATTGTACTTTCTTT
This sequence comes from Dendrocalamus latiflorus, assembly GCA_017311315.1. NCBI lineage: Eukaryota > Viridiplantae > Streptophyta > Magnoliopsida > Poales > Poaceae > Dendrocalamus > Dendrocalamus latiflorus. Next base: position 3,758,819 of record CM029622.1, on the reverse strand, counting down.
CCTTCCGAATGATTAAGGTTAACTTTTTCGAATTACGTAGGGCGTTTGCCACCTACATTGAAAAGGGAGGTGACTCGAAGCGCGGGGCCAAAGGCCTGCTGACACATGTTCGAGATTTTAAGGTATTCGCTATTTCACATTAATTAATCCTATGCAACAGTTGGTACTAATGCCTCTTGAACTAACACATTCCATTTTTTGCAGTGTCACCAGCAGGAGCCGGGCAACACATGTGGATACTACGTTTGCCAACATATGGAACTACTCCTCGATTCCTCGAGGCTCACCAATCGCAAGGTTTGTCACTCTTCCCATAATTACTTCATACTTAACACGTTACATATATACGCACATTGATATTCCTATCGACAGGCTGCGTCCATCCCGTCAACTGCATTGAAACAGCCTGTTCTTGGAGGGATTCGAAGAGAGTTGGCGTACTTTTTGCTGACTCAAGTCATAACGCCAGGAGGACGGTTCCACTGCGCACCATGATTTCTTATTGATCTTATCACTAAGTGCAAATGCAGTGCACATCTTTTGTAAATGAGATGTGTTAATGGATATTTCATTTCAATTCAATTAATCGATTTGCGAAATGGATGCATGCTTTATGTTTGTGAAATGAAGTGCGATGTCAATGGGATGTTTTATGTCTGTGAAATATATCTGAAAGGAAATGAGATGTGTGAATTGTATGTTTTTTGTCTGTGATTATCTGCTTGTTTCAGAGGGCATGGCTAGCATTTCCTGAGGCTAGCTATAAACAGAAATAGATTCTGCTGGGGGGAGGAGTATCACAGACGGTTTTTCATTAAAAACCGTCTGTGATTATGCGATATCACAGACGGTTTTTAATTAAAAACCGTCTGTGATTATGCGATATCACAGACGGTTTTTTATTAAAAACTGTCTGTGATTATCTGATATCACAGACGGTTTTTTTAAAAAACCGTCTGTGATATCGCATAATCACAGACGGTTCGAAAACCGTCTGTGATAACTTGGATTATCACTGACCCATAATTTCAGACGGTTCAGAAAACCGTCTGTGATGACGTTTCTGAACCGTCTGTAATGTGGATTTCTGTAGTAGTGTATAGGTTAACATGAGGTTTTAGAGAGTTTGGTGTAGGTTTTGAGAGGCTTGTTTTAGGGCTTTCGTTGGGAAGGCCTTTAAGAGTGCTTGTAAGGGCGCTTTATAAATCCACAGAAATCCAGCAATAAAGATCATCTTGAATCAATCTAGTTCATGATTTGCTTGAAGATTTCTGGTGATTGAGATTAGAGGCGGAGTGTACGACTACGTGCAAAGATGATCGAGCAGTTGAAACCTTTATCAACTACTTAGAGATCTGAAAAAATAAAGACAATCATTCACCTTTTCTGATTGCAGTATTTGATTCTACAACAACCATCATCGTTGCTCCTCTTCCTTGCTGCGTTCATCAGCCTCCATCATAGCCACTGCCCACTGGTACGCACTAACTACAACAAGTGTGCATGACTACTATCTCAAGATGTGAATGCCTGTACTGAAGTATTGTTGCGACACTTAAATCGATCTCTGCATGCAAGCTGAACATGCAAGCTAAACACGCATATCGTGATCGCGAGGACGAACCGGCAGCTCGGCGTGACGGCCCCCGTACCACAGAAAATGAGGTGATTTGGATTATTGGTAATTGGATTTGGATGTACCTAACAAAATGAGGTTAACCGGAGCCGAACCAGAGAAAATGATATTGAAACCTTTTCTTTCCGGATGTGAATCAATTGGCTAGTATAGTCATTTTAAATTGTAGCACAGAACCCATAAGTCATGGCTAAGTTTTCACACAAATATCCCATCAAACTCTTGTAAGATCATCGATGGCAATCAGAGGAGGTAAATGATTGCAACACCTAGCGAAAGTTTTTTCTCAAATTTTCTATCTTTTAATCGATTAATCTGCTAAATAAAAAAAACACAAAACAGAAAACAAAATAAGGCAATTTTTTCTTGGTATTGTAGCAGTACTGTAGCAATAATGTAGCAGGTACTGCAGCGATTACTATAGCACGTACTGTAGCAGTTGTTGTAGCGACTAGATAATGGATTGCTAAAGTGCACGTTTTCGTTCAATCTTCCAATTGATTTTTAATTAAAAAAGATTCATGTATGTAAGCAAGAAAAACACTTATACATAAATCAATGCATAGAGAATTCATAGGAATCAAAAAACCAAGAAAAAAGATAATATATGCGAATTAAAAAACTCACAAACTTTAATTAAAAAAAGTAGAAACTATTCATCTCTCTTTCGAACTTATGAATCAGGTGATGGCTCACTGGCTTTGATCGTAATTCACTGACAACGTTGTTTTCTAGTGCCTTCTGTGTTGACGCGATCCAACAAAACATGGACTGAATTCGGTGAAGTAATTTCTGAAGACTCGGAACGACGCGCATTGGATTGGAGATGAGGCACTGGCTTGCTTCGCAAATCAGGACGCTAACGATCGATCAGAAGAAAAAGACGCCGCCAAAATTTTTCTCGATCTGATTTTTATTTCTCAATCATGGTGGCTACAAAGTGTCATTCTGACACCCTTAAACTTTAGCACGAAATTAGTATCTCAAAAGCCACAGGGTTAACCCCTAACCCCATCTCTGTTTATAGTCTAGGGCCCAAAATATGATCTGAATCTAAGCCCACGAGTTCTAATCCAATTCCAACAGCAAAGGGACCTGAAACCCTTTCTAACATGGGTTTTCCAAAATTTCAACTTTTCAAACGTGTCACGTGTAGAAACCTCCAGGACCGCACCTCCCATAGCTTCTCTACGCATCATCCACCACGTGTCGTAACCTCCGGACCACACCTCCGTAGCTCCAACACGTATCATCCATCTCTGATCTCAATGCGCCCCAAGCATGAGCCCGACATCTCATGACCTCCTTGACCGTCTGATCTCGGATCTCCCTATCCTAGTTCCGATCCACCTCGTCACCGACCATGATCGTCTCCATGCTCAATCTGCACACGCAAAGACCAAAGAACATTCTTCCGACACAAGTTCGTCCAAACTTGACCAACATCAATCTGCACACATACAACACAATTCATATAACAACAGTAAATAAAATCACCAATTATTCATCATAACAAATTAACCATTATCAATTATTTATCACCAAAATATCTTAGACTTAGCCACATGGTCTAACAGTACATGTGATAGGTAGAATCAAATTCTGGTCATCAACCAGATAGACAATACGCCACGATGTTAGGCTACTATGGTTGTCAAATGAGATCGAAACACCTTTGGTTTAACAGAGACATGTTATTTGACCGTTTGGTCGGTCGACTCCGTCCATTCATTAATTGGACGAACTAAGTCCCTTTGTTCCTTAAAATACACTACTGCTGCATGAAAGGATCAACTGATCGGCTTATCATGGACACGGATGTTAATTGATCTAGTAATTAAGGGTACTTCCAATGCTGTGATATCAGCAATGTCTACAGAGTGTCACATAAGGTTGAAGGTGATATGAAAGATAAATTAAAGAAGAGAGGGAACCAATGTCTTATACAAGACATTGTTTGAACATAAAAATCCAACTATCAACTTGGTAGGGAGTATCAAGAAACAGCACAACAATTGCATTGGTGGGAGGGACAGAGAGAGGACGAGATGAGTGGAATTTATCATCTTGTCTCATAGATACATACCACCAACCAAAGAGGTTGTGTCTACATCTTTATCTTTATGATGTGGAGGATATAAACATAGTATGGGATTGAGAGTGTCCTGAATAAATCTTTGATTAATTGATACGAATGCATGCGTGCATATGGTCGCCTTATCCGAGTCCAAAGTTTCGCACCAAACACGCAAGTGAGTTGCAAAACTTTGACCATGGGTTAAATGGGTTCATACTTGAAACCAGACCAAAAGGTAAGTTTGAAAGCTGTTATTGTCTTAGTCAATGAACGCGATTCCAGCTTCAAAGTTCACACTGATTAAACAATGTAAAGAGATCGAAATAAGCAAAGCATCACTTCCAACCAAGAGCGTTGCGCCAAGAAGAACATGTACATCGATCAAGAACGTCACCCAAAAGAGTTTACGATCCATACATATTACATAGTCATGCGCATCAACATGGCGTGGAGGAGATCAAGCGCGAGGGAGGCTGCGGCGGCGCCGGCGTACGTGCGCCGGTCATCGCCGGATGTCGACGGCAAGACCAAGATCCCGAAGGGCTACGTGCCGATGGTGGTCGGCTGCGGCGGCGGCGACGGCGAGCGCATGCTGGTGCACGTGAGGTTGCCGAGGGAGCCGTGTGCCCGTGCATGGCGGCGCTGCTGGAGATGCCGCGCAGCAGTTCGGGTACGGCCAGCGTGGCGTGCTTCAGGATCCCCTCCGACGCGCGCCACTTCCGGCGAATGCTGCGGCGTACAAAGCATGCAGCAGATGACACGCGCAGATGCGCTGATTCATTCATTTAGTCTGTGCAGTGTATACGCACGCACGTGTAGATGACAAAATTGGAGTAGTTTAATTATGTTGATGTATAATTTCTCAGAGTTTTCAGTACTGCTGTCTTATGTGTTCGATCATACAAATTTACTGTGCCCCGTCGTCGGAGAATACTATCAGGACCAACAATTTTGAGACTCGGAAATAGGAATATGCGTAGCCATTAGGAGAAGACAGATACGAGGATTTGAGGAAATTCCATATTCCACCCTTCAGTACAGAGCTTCACTTTGAAGCCTCCGCTACTCACATGCACACACGGGCATGTGGGCCTGGCTCATACAGCTCACTGACAAACTCTTTTATTTACACATGTGAGGGCCACCTTGTCGGAATACACTAATATAAATAAAAAAATTTCCAATGTAAACTAGGAAGCCATACGAGTAAGAGATTATACATTGCTACCATCAGATGTACAATACAGCGGAAGAAGAGTTAAAGCAGCCCGGTTCAATATAACGTTTGTCAATATAGTGGAAATAGTTGATCGTCCGATGTCCCGATCAGTGTCCTCAGAAGACGGTCGTCCTCGAGCGGTAGTCAATCTTCATTAGCTAATGTGTCTTCTCCTCAGATCGTTCCGATCAATGCCACAGTCGTAGCAACGTCTCTACCAAAATCTACACGTCCGGAGATAAAACGTCAAGCACCGGTATGCTAGTATCAGCGCGTACCGCTGTGGTTTTGGTGGGTGTGTCTTATCTCTCTGTCTTACCCCTTACCTATAGGCCAAGGCACTTCTTTATATCGAAGTTCTGACCGGATTCTTATTCAACATGAGTAGAGATCATATCCTACACAGGGAGCCTCCGACTGGAACCTCATCTAATATGAGTAGAGATCGTATCCCACTCAAAGAGCCTCCAACCGGATCCTAACTATTCCAACCCATTAAATGTGTGACATTGTAGGTTCATGTATACTTTGTTGTAACTCGGAAATATCTTTCCAATCACTAGTCAAAGCAGTCCCTAGTAGAACATATCGACCATTAAATATATACAAAGAACAAACCTTATGCAATATGATATATCTGTAACCAAGTTATATTTGCTCACAATCAGTTCATAACTCTTTATGACTAGATCGTATCTGATTACGACCAGTTCACATACTAGTTTGTGACATGTCCAAATAATTCACGACTAATCAGTATACTCATACTACCAGTTCGTATCCGGTTGGACTAAACAACTTGTTTGTGTATTCTCCTTTTACCTCACAATATTCAATTGAAAGCACAGTCCATAACTAGCATATCATTGTCTCTCTCGATGATATTATAACTACCTTTCTGTATAATCTTCTCTTCACCGTGACAGGTCCAGCATGTATACCTTTTTTGAAACCTCTTCGAATCAAGTGAGATTCGATCTGTGCTAAATTGGTAAACATCTTCAGATTATCGCAATTAATGCATGATCAACATATATATTCTATTCCCTTCTTCAACATATCCTGCTCGGCCACTCTTCTAAAAGCAGACATGTCATTAATGTACTCTTCACTCATGCGGTTCTCAACGTACATCTAGCTTCGGTCCATCTACACTACGCATGTAACAAATTAGTGTCAAATTGGATTATTAATGCTACTATAGCTAATTAACTAGCCTAGCTACTTACACACATAATTGTTATTCACCTAATAATAAATTGTCCATATCTAAATTAGGTAGCTAGCCATGTATTCATGAAGCAATATGCCTGTATGTGTGTGTGTGTGTATATATCAAGCAAGAATATATTGAAGTAAACTAGGAGTACTGATCCACTCTTAAATTGGAGCAAACTACCATCTATCTAAACCTAGCTATCATCGCTCTCTATTACAAGGCATATAATTTATTAGAAGCAAATACTAACCTCTAATCACAAAGAATAAATCGATCTACAAACGATATATTTTCAGCAAACTCCCCAAAACCATCCACATCCTTCAATGCAGTGCAATGAAGATAGATCTGTTGAGACCATGCTGGGGCTAATTATATTATGTGACGTATCCAAGACGATTCCAACCACAAACCGTCTGTGATATGAAACGATCATAGACGGTTTCTATTAATAACCGTCTATGAACTTTTATAGACAATTATTAAAACGAACCATCGATGATGTCTACCATTATAACAAACAGTTTGTATCAATAACCATCTATGAATTATCACAGACGGTTATTGACACAGGCCGTCTATGATGTTTTCCATTATCACAGATGGTTCGTATTAATAACCGTCTGTATGAACTGTTTATCATAGTTGGGTATCACAGGTGATACACATTCATGCTTGTAAAACCGTCTATGATAATTACTACACAGACGGTTCTCTGTGAACTGTCTATGATGCAGCCATCCAGTATAGCCTCTTTTGTAGTAGTGTGAGTTGCTCTGAGTGGTTTCAGTCAGTTTTGAGTGGTTTTGATTTGCTCTAATTGGTTTTGGTTTGCTTCGAGTAGTTTCGGACCAGTCCAATCGGTGTACAACTAGCATTCGCGCATCGAACAGCTTTCGAGTGCCATCGAAACATTGGATGGCACTCGATTGGTATCGGAGGATCGCATGACTGGTTTCAACCTCAAAGAGTGATGGCCCAGCTGATGTTTACGACCACTCAGAGTCATTTACGACCACATCCAACTTCGACGACGATGAACTTCAGCCACTGCGGCTTTCGACCACGGTAGTACGAGCACTGCAGCACGACTACGGAAGAACAACCTCGTCTACTTTTGACTATGCTTGGCTTCGACCACGGCAACTCTATTACCGTATTCCGACCATGACTAACTTCGACCACGTCTGGCTTTGACCAGGTTTGACTTCGACCACAACAGAACGACCACTGAAGGTAATCGTAGCTATAGTACTCTTTCATGGTCATAGCTATAGTACTTTTTCATAGTCGTAGATTTTACCGGTCGATAGTCAAAGGCTTTGCAGTTGATGGTTCTAGACTTTGCAAACAACTGTTATAGTCATAGACTTTGCAATCTAGTTTTCATAGTCGTAGACTTTGTAGTCTATTTTCATTCTCTTCAGTAGTCGAAGGCTTTGCGATTGGTTACTGTAGGCTTCGCAGTCAATACTCATAGACTTCATTGTCGGTTCAAGTGCTTCACTTCTTGTGATCTTCGAGTACTTCGAGTACTCGTGTTAGACCAATGGGATGACTGGCTGGTGATTGGTGGTCATTGCGATAGTACCAGGTAGGTACTCGGTGATTGATGAACAGTGTTCGGAGGAACCATACTCACAGGTTTCAGTACTTGAAAGCTGGGAGTACTTGGTAGCCGATACTCGGTGGCTCTGTAGTCGATAGAGATGCAATGTTATTCCCGAGTGTTTTGAGCAGAGCAATGGTATTTCCCAAGTACTTGTTGTTTTCGAGTACCCGGTCGTAAGTTGTCTGGAGTTGCTTTGCGGTAAGTGATGGAGTTTGAGGTCGTGGATGACCTAGTTGGTATTTGTGGCTGATTAGGTTCTTGTCTATGAATAGACAAGGGTGTGATGCGTGTGTGTGTGCACTGATGTCTGTCAAGTTATGGAGAACTTGTGCCGAGAGAAAGTTTCTTTGGCCTTTGCATGTGCAGGTGAGCGTAGAAATGATCATGGTCGATGACGAGGAGGACTGAGACTAGGAGAGGGTAATCTAAAGTTCAGGTGGTAGGGATGTCACGCGAGGTGGTCAGGCTCATGCTGGAGCACGTGGAGATCGAAGATGGATGATGCGTGGAGACGTGGAGACGGTTACGGTTAGTGACAAGGAGGATCGGGACTAGAAGGGGGTAATCTGTGGTCCAGGCGACCAAGAAGTCATGAGAGGTGATCGGGCTCACGCTAGAGCACGTGATGATGCGTGGAGAAGCTACAGGAGGTGAGGTCCTAGAGGCTTCAACATGGTAGTTGGTGATACGTGATGGAGATATAGGAGGTGCATCCTGGAGGCTTCGTCACGTGATGAGATTGGAGATGTTATGGAAGGAGTCCGTAATGGGAAGGTAAAACTCGTGTCAGGGAGGGTTTTGGGTCCTTTGATTTGAGGAAGAGATAGAGTTGTGTGTTCGTGTTTGAGACAGACATGGCTTGGACATTAGCACATAAAAGCAAGGAGAGGCTAAGGGCTAACAGGCGGTGTGGTTTTCAAAGGATTTTTATATTGGAACCCGGAGCAACAACTCCTAGATCCTCTGTGTAAATCGCACTAGTCCAAGATCAGCTAGTGCACACAGTGACAACAAAGATAAATACCAAGCACAAATGACTTCTTATATTAAATAAAAGAGTACGGCCTTATGGCCAAGTCTTACATCAACGCCCATTGGCAAAGATAAATAAAGCAAATAACTGCGGAAGCAAACTGAAAAGAAGCGAAGCCCAAGCCTGCCCACAGGCAAACGACAGTAAGACGCGGCATATTCGTCCAAGTCTTCACCGTAGTTGACGTCATCTTCCTCTGTGTGGAGATAGCAAGGTGAGTACAAACTTGTACTCCGCAAATCACATGGAGAAATACATCATAATGATAAAGGCATGAATGGAAGGCTTATAGGGTTAATTTGCATAAAACAGCATTTCAAGAAATACGGTAAATAGATTGAAAATGCTGAATTTAATACAGTAAGTAAAAACCATACTTGTAATTAAAAATAATACCGTCAGTGCAGTCTCCGACCAAACACCAACCTATTCACGGGCATCCCACCGGGACCATCTTTTCCAAAAGATCACGTATGGATTCCATGCATCCACACGCTTTCACTGCGCAACTCTGATGGATTCCATCTATCCACCAGATTTCAATCTCTCACAGATTCCATCCATCCGCAAGGTTTTCATAAACATTTTTGAAAAACAAAGTCTAATCCATGAAAAACCTTTACTTAGCATGCCCATGACCGTGGGCACGGCTATCCAGGATAGATTATACACTCTGCAGAGATTGTACAGCTTTACCCATAAGACACGATCATCCCTTTTTACCACTAGATTACACACTTTCTTAGGTGTGCGATGAGGAGTCGTGACAAGGCCTTTACAATGGAAAGCCTTCAACCTGACTAAGCCAGCTCTAAGGTTTCACCCCAGTAAGGAATCCATCAGACCGGGACCCCCTCTTGAGCCAAGTGAGACTTCTCATGGCACCGACCATGCTCACCTCTGCCTACAACTTAACTCAGGTTGGGACTCTACAAATTATTCAGCCAGGGTTGTCCCATACCAGCCCTGTGGTAGTACAATAGGGCTTTGCAACAATAGCTCACAGACCGGTCCTTAATTGACTTAGGCCCAACCACATACCCTCATGCTCGACAATCAACCCACATAACCATTTGCCTAAGTCTAAACCAGTTTTTATATTTTATTTTCAAAATATTTCATAATCCTCCTTGACTCACCAAAGTCAAGAGTACATTTGATAAGCTTATCATTTTATGTGAAAAGGTATCCCAACCCATATTTATTTCTAAGCAAGACTAAGCATTCGCTATCCATAAAGTCTCTAGCCATATTATTGTACCAACTAGAGTTTTAATCTAGGGTGACAAGGTATCAGGAAAATTCAAAGTCAATGGAGGTAATAACAAGTAGGCAATAGCTAAATTTAAAACTGAATTGAAATACGTTGAATAAAAATATGCATGCAGAATACGTTAAAATAACATAATTTTATTTTGACATTTGGGATCAACATGATCAAAGAGTGTGACTTGCCTTGCTCTTCAAATTGGTGCAAATCTTCATCTTTGAATTCTCCTTAATTGTCGAAGTCTACACGTGAAAATAAACCACCAACTCAAATAAATTCAAATTAACTTCAAATATTTGAATTGAGGGCATATATGGATAGAGGGAAATTTTTGATGAATTTAGAAATTTAAATGGGCTCAATCGGAGTTAGGAGAAGAAGAACGGGCTCTCGGAAGTTTAAAATCAGAGAAAATGAATAAACTGGATTTTTGGAATTATTTTTATAAAGAAAAATGGGAATTATGACATCGGCATGACATCAGCTCTGGGAATTTCTTTTTGGCTAAATTATTTTTCTACTGGAAATTACGGTGAGGCGCTGACAGTGGGCCCTGGTCCATGTGGACTGAGTCCATGGACCCGGGGAGCTGCTGAGGTGGCAAGGGGGTAGGGTGGCGCTGACGGAGCAGAGGGGAGCCAACGCGGCGCTGGCGTGGCGCCACATGGCTGCCATGCAGGCACGGGTGGTAGCGCCGGCCGGAGGCGTCGCTCGGGAGCGTGGCTCGCCGGAGAACTGCGGCGCGGCGGCCGGCGGCGAGGGGCGGAGAAGAGAGAGGAGGAGACGGGGAGCTCGAGGGTGAGCGCGGGAGTTACCGAAGGCAACCAGAGCGGCGAAGGGAGTTCGCCAGACTGCGGCCGAAGCCCGAAAAGAGAGGAGCTCCGCGGCGGCGGCAATAGGGTGTTTGGGGAAGAGAGTGGAGGGCGGAGGGAGGTAGTGCGAGAGGAGGCAGAGCCGAGGGTGGCTTTTATAGTGGTCGGGGAGGGTGGAGCCGGTGGGAATTTCTTGCCGGAGACGGCGCGGGGGCGGCGGCGGTTACGGGAGGCCGTGCAGCGTGGGGGAAGAGGGGGAATAGAGAGGTGGGCGCGGCGCGTGCGGGGGAGGTGGGTGGTGCGCACACGGGAAGGGAGTGGCGGGCGCGAGGTGGCCGGCGGGTAGGGTGGGCAGTTGTGGCGCAAGGAGGAAGAAGGCGGCGCGGGGAAGGGGACACGCCTGACAGGCGGGCTCGGGCTGTCAGCGGGGCTGAGAGGGGGAAGGAGCAGGCGATAGGGATGGCGCCACGTGGCAGTGGGGGAGATTAGGCGGCCGAGAGGGAGGAGGGAGCGGGAACGGCCGAGATTACGTCGCATGGCCACAGACCAGATCAGGTGGCCAGGGAAGAAAGGAGGGGTGGACGGGCGAATGGGCCGAGCGCGCGGGGCGGGTGAATCTGGGCCGACCACGTGTCGAGCGGGAGAGGGGGCTAGGCAGGATGCGGGCGGGCGATGTGGGCAGACTCTGGCTGTCCACGTGGCGGCCGGAGGGAGGGTTGAGGTTTTGGGATTTTTTTATTTTAATTTTTGATTTTCAGAAAACCCGAGAAATTCCAGTAAAGCTCAGAAAAATATGAAATAACCTCCAAAAATTCTAGAACAATTCACAGAAGTTTCTAGAAATGTTTTGGACTTAATAAAATTATTTCCAGCTAATGTTGGTATCATATTTTTATATTCAAAATACCTTTTTAATTTTGAAATAGATTTTTAAACTCCAGAAAACTCAAAAGACCAAATAAAAGCCAAATAAATCCAAACAATTAATTTGAATTAGGATTTTTATAGAAAATCAAAATATCATTTTATTTAATAATATTTTTTGGTTTTCACTTAAATTACTTTTCAAATCAGACCTTTTCAAAAATAGAAAATCAGGGCAAAGCAAAAAATAAAACTTAGGCCACAAAAATACTTATTTTAATTTAAATTTTATTTTAATTTTTTTTCTACTTATTTATTTATTTTTATTTTAAAAAAACCTGGGCTGTTACATTTTAGGGAGAAAGCTTGTGGGGTTTCTAGATGGCTTTCATCGAGAAAGCTTTTAGGGGTGCCGTGAGGGCACTTTATAACCACATCCATGATATAGAAATAATAGATCAGATTATTCCAAGAAAAGCTTGCTGGCATCGGCGATGTATTTTCTGAGCATCGTTTTTCTTCTGTCTCCGGTGTGTAATCGTTCGAGTGATCGAAGCGTTTGAGTGGTTGAAGTCTTCGAGTGGAGAGAGATTACGACTACATGCGTCGACGGTTGAAGCGAGCGGTTGTAGCGAGGAAGGGAGTGGTCGGACGATCAAAGCATTCATCGAGCATGGGTGAGCGAACCGGCGTCTTGCGGTCATAATCTACATCTAGTAATTTAGATTGTTTTTCTTCTGCTTTTACTTTTTGTTTCAGGTTCCAAAAAGCAGAGACAGTCTAATTGTGCCATATGATCCTATACAAGTTCATACCCTCATTTCATCATGCTCGTCGGTACCTTACTAAATATAAGTCACCGTGGGAGTCGTATGGTCAAACTTCTGAAACTGACCATTCAAATGTGTAAAAAAATATAGATTAACCACATAAATAACACCATTAGATTTGTCTTGAAAAATACATTTTTATAATGTATGGCTTTTTATTGTTTTTACAGGTATGTTATCGTAAAAAAAGGAACATAGTCGATATCTTGCGCTAACGAATGCAAAATGTCAAAAAAAACAACCTATATTTAGTCAATACTTTTGTTGCTTCGTGGGTAAAAATTTCATCCGTGTTTTGGAGTTATACTTTCAACTGCTATACACAAGGTTATCAAGGCGTCACCTAGGCGGCGCCAAGGTGTCCCGGTGGCCGACGGTGGACACCGTGGTCCATCGCCCAGCTCCTGCACAGTTAGACGAAGCCGGGCAACGCCCAGGCGTCCAGGCGGCCGCCTGGGCGCATCGAGGCGGGTGGGGGGTGAGGTCACGAACTTACCGACTGGGGGACGCGTCAAGCCAGTGAGCCAGTCCAACGACTCCTTTAGTTTCACCACAAGAGCTGAACTCCTGCTACCGGGTCGCCGACGCCAATCTGCAGCATCCTTTCGCCGCTGGCTCCCCCCGCTACCGATCAACAGCAGCCTCTGGCTCCTCCCGCTATCCCACCGCTGGTTCCCCTCTCCAATGGTCTACCCTGTTGTCGCCGCTGCCGATCTGTGGCCTTTGCCTCCTTCCGCCACCAGTTCCCCTCTCCAGCGGTCTAGGCTGCTGTCGCCACCGCCGATCGGCGGCCTCTGACTTTTCCCGCCACCGACTTCCCGCTCAGGTGATTTCCCGCTCCTGTGCTCTGCTTTCTTAATTTCTTCTGCGCTAGCTCCTTTGCTCGGTCTCCCTCTCCTCTGCTTTCTTCTTGATTTCTTCTCTGGAGACGGCAAGACGCAACACTTGCCATCTCTCGGGTGAGTGCACCATGGTCGGCTTCACCGCCGGGACCTTCGCGAACGTAGGCTCATCGGGGTGGCGCGAGTTGCGTTACTTGCGTCTCTCCGGCTCCTCTGCTCCTGACTCCGCCACCGACGCTGGCTTCTCAATTTCTTCATATGTGCACTGTGCATAGTGGAATCTGGAATGCATCGAATCGGGTCAGGCGGTCGGCCAGGTTATATGCACTGGCACTATGAATTGTGGAGTGTGGAGTCATTCAGTCATTAGTCATAGCGTGGATTGGAATGCATCGTTGGCCATCGGGTCGGATGATCATCTTTCGTCTCCAATAATCCAATTAATATGCTTATTGCTAGTTGGAGATAGTCAGAGAGACATGTCCAGTAGTGCAAAAAAAATTATGTTCACCATGTCATTACTATGTAATTTTGGCAATGCGATTTTGTGCAAATGTGCTTAAGGCTTGTGCTTTTTGTGTGCTTACAAAGTAACATATGTCATCTACACAAGCTGGGGAAGGCGGTGACAGTGAGACTTATGATCCATCCTGTTGGACCGAAATGGCGACAGAGGGGGGGTGAATGTCGACTACTAAAAATTCGTCCCCCTCAAGTACCTACGACAAAATCTTCTTCTATAGCTACGAAGCAAAGCTATGAAGAGATATCCTCAAGCTCTCTGGAAATCTGGAGAAATCAACCAAGGGAAAAGAACAGAGAGAAAGCACCCAAGAAAAAACCTGCAACAAAACCCTAGGGCCGGTCTGACCGCTGGGTAAAACCCGGTCAGACCGCCCCCTGGTTCCAGCAGCCCGAAAGTTCAGTAAAAATTCAGATAACCTCACTAAAACCTGGAATTTGTGATTTTCTTCTTTTCTAACCAAGCCCAAACTGTCAAAACACTAAACTAAATAGCCTAGGGACTCCAAACAACAAGAGGAAACAACAACAACTCAAGAAATTCAGAATTTTGACAAGAGCTAGAAAAATACAGAGAGCAGTGCAAAAACTCAAATTCCCATTTCATCTTTGGTCCTCTGGCCTTGAGACTTTGAGGATAGATTAGCAATAGCTACAGGAACCTCCAGACCAAATCTCAGGCCATCTCAAAGAGGAAAACAAGAAATGCTTCAAAACCCTAGAAACTGAAGGCTCAGGCAAAGAGCAACATCAAAATTCAAACTGCCATCTCTAATTTGATCCTTTGGCCAAGAGACTTTGGGAATATGTTAGCAATAACCTCAGGACTCAAAACCCCAAATATTAGCCTATCTCATGAAAGGAATCAAGAAGTTCATCAAAACCCTAGAACAGGAGAAAAGAACAGAGGAGGCTAATGGGGAAAATCTGAGAATAGAATTGATTTGCTCTTGGGGGAACCTGACCAAATGGTCTAAAGATATCATCCCATGTCATAGCAATCCATTTTGGACCTTCCTAGCAAGAAACAACTCAAAACTCAGAAAATAAAAAATCACTCCAAAAGGGATGAACGAAGAACAGAGAGCACGAACAGGATAAATAAATTTCAGATTTCCATTCCAAATCAACAAGAGGAATACAGAGGAGTCCCGATACGCATGGACATTAGAACAAGATGGAAGATTACATGGATTCTCCTCTACCTCTCCCTCTCCATCTCAAGAACACTCATCCATACATGCTTGGAGGAGGGGATGAACACAGACACAGAGAGCTCACATAGAGGGCATCGAAGGAGACACAGCTCTGCCCCTCTCACCTGCTCTCAACCACTAAAGACTAAAGCCAAAACCACCTCTCAAAGCCTCTTTTGACCCACTAAAACCCTAACTCTCTCCTAAAGCCATGGGGAGGCATGCAGCCCCCTCCACCTATTTATAGCGCTTGGCTAACGGGTCTCCACCCCGTTACGCCCGCTAAATCCAACGGAGCCCGCTCTCGCTTGTGCAGCCTTGCGAATTTACCGATTCGCCCCTCGTGCACCTTCTGGGAAGCTTCCGCGCTCCTTGTCGTCCACGACTCGCAACCACATCGAATCTCCGCCGTCTTCGACACATCCGACCGTTCTGACCTCGACACCTCCCTGTGTCTAGTCCGGTCACCTCGTGTCTCACCACGACTCCGCCTCGACGTCCTGTAGCCACACAGACAAGAAACACGTCACATAGCACCGCTCGATACATGAAAGCGTAAATAGCATAAGCACATCATACTTACTCATGACGAAGTCCAAACCTATCGAATCATCAGAATATGCAACCTAATCCCATACGACCAAGTTTGACCAAATCTGACCGAGCCCGTTGCACTATGCAATGACATGGTCCGACCACACAATCCAAACTCGACTATCCTAAACCTTTGTCAATTACTCATCACACACACGAGATGACCTCCACATGGTCTCTCACATCCAAGGATCCAAAGAGAAAGGCCAAGTCAAAGGACCTAGGATGGAAATACGCATTTTGGCCAACTGAAGACAAAGATCTGGTGGAATGTACCCTTTGTGGGAGGCGTGTCCACTCGGGCATCAAGAGGCTAAAGGAACATCTCATTCGGGGCTTTGGGGATATTGTGAAGTGCCCTAAAACCACTACTGAGATAATAAGAGAAATGCAACAATGGATGAGTAAGACCCCTCAAAAGGTGCCAGTCACCATTGAAGAAGAGAGTGGAGGGGAGGAGGATGGTGCTGATGAAGTCCAGGAGGTGCAGCAAGAGGTGGCATCCTCCAAGGCCTCATGTCTATCTCTGGCAATAACAAAGGTGACTCCAACTCCGGGACAGCCTCCAAAAAAAAGGCTGCAGCTACTGCCTTATTGAAGAAGCCAGGGCTACCAAAGCAAGCTAAAATCCCTGCAATGCTATTGAAGTCTCCAACAGAAGTAGTAAAACTAAGACATACCCCAGGGGGTTAACCAAATCAGCATGTATAGGAGTAGAAAGAGAAAGGAAGAAAGACATACAGCGATCAAGTACGTTGGTAAGTTCTTTTATGAGAACGGCATTCCATTCAATGTTGTAAACTCGAGGAGCTATGAGGAGATGGTTGAAGCAATTGGGCAGTGTAGGCATGCGTTGAAGCCGGCTAGTTATCATGAGTTGAGGGTTCCATTGCTAGAGGAGGAAAAGATGGAAGTTAGCCAGTTGAGAGTTAAGCATGAGTTGTCTTGGAAAAAGTATGGTTGCTCACTAATGTCAGATGCATGGTCAGATAAGAGGGGAAGGCACTTGATCAATTTCCTTGTCAATAGTCCAGACGGGAATTTTGTCTTGGGGTCAGTCGATGCATCACATGAGGTTCATGATGCTAACTATTTAGCCAACTTACTTGAGAAAAAAATGAATGAGATTGGTACTGAGAATGTTGTTCAAGTAGTCACTGACAATGGGGCTAACTACAAGGGGGCGGAAGGATTCTAATGGAGAGATTCCCTAGTCTATATTGGACTCCATGTGCTGCCTGTTGTAGGGGTGGCCCCCATCTAAGCCCAGCCAGCCTGTTAGAAGGCTATAAGGCCCAAAAGGGGGCATGTATAATGACATAAGTGCCCCTGAGAGGGATACTCAAATGTAAGGGTACTGTGGTAAAAACACTCCCCATGTGGATATATATATATATACACAATACAGACCATGGGGGAAACCCTAAGCACTTGCTCACCAAACTCTCCACTACCATAACACTGCCCATTGTTTGGATCTAATGCTTGAGGACATTGGAGGTGATGCGGACCAACTAAGGATTAGTTGATACGTAGGGATGGCCCGATCTTTCCCAGTACGATCAGCGAGGTTCCTTCTCCTTGGATAGAGTCTTCTCCTTGTCTTGATGCAGTAAACAATATTGATAAGGGCAATTTGCACTAATATGCAAGGCGCACACTAGAAGCAATCCGTCGTACTCCCCAAACCGTGAATTCAGCAAGAAGACACGAATTAGAAGAGATGAACCTTGTAGATTCGATGGGCAATCTCAAGAATCTTCTATTCTTGCCTTACACCAACTCAGCAAACTCCAAGCGAGAAAACCTTGCAATCACGCAATCTGACCGCCACCAACCATCATGGCGATTTTCTTCTTTATTTCACGAGTCTAAAAACTTATCATATCATAGCCTAAGTTACAATGGGGCTAAGGCCCTGGCCTTATATTGGTGCACAATGCACGGCCTTGACTAAAACTCACGCATAATTTGGCCTAAGGCCAAAACAAACTCCAATACGAACTAAAAAGGAAATACCTAAACTACTACCTCTGAATTCTCTCTCAATTTGCGACGTGAACATGATGATTCTGTGGCTGGAACCTCATCCATTGTGTGGGGCTTCGAAATAGCTTTCCAACGAGTCCAAGAACGCCCAAATCGGACTCCGTTTGTGAAAGTTATGGGCGTTTTAGTGTTGGAATTCGTATCTGTCCCGAACCGAATCCGAACTGAATTCAAATTTGTACATGTTTTCTTTTCTTGTTCAAGGTAAATCCTTCTCCACCTTTGGAAAACCATGGTGTGGTCGGATTTCACCCTTACTTGCATTGCAATACTCGGACTCATTATGTTTGGCAGGTCTCGCGCGTCTCTCCGGACAGCTCGTGCAGCATTCAATGAAGTTGCCATAACTTTGTGTAGGAAGCTCCAAATCAAGCGCCATTTGATTCGTTGGAAAGTATACTTCATTATCTTTCCAAATATGTATTTTGTGTGCATTAGAAATCTCAGAATGAGCGTTGAAAACTTCATGAACTTTGTGGATAAAACTGCAATCATGAGAACTTGATTGATCTTGTGCCTTCCTCTTTAGCCAAACTAACTTTCTTTATTCTCCATCCACACTTCTAATTCCAAGCATTGTTGTCTTGTTTGCACTGCGCAAAGGAGGAATCACATAAGCATCCGCATGAACTAGGATATTCTTCTCTCTCCCATAACCGATAGCTTCTTTCTCCTTGCACAATTCAGCACTACTAAACCTTGTAACTTCAGATTGCATAAATGAAGCACAAATCAATGTATCATTCACACTCTTGGCCACATCAGGAGGTATGGTAGAGTTCAAGGATTGGATATCCAAAGCAAGGTATGTGACAACATTCATCTATAGGCATTTGAGGCTTCTCAACTCACTGAGAGAGTTGACAGATGGGAGAGATCTTGTGAGGCCTGTGGCTACTCGATTTGCAACCTCTTTCTATACTTTGCAAAGTACGTATAGGCATAGAGATGCTTTAAGAAAGCTCTTTGTTACTGAGGATTGGTGTAGGTCCAAATTGGGGAAAACACAAACATGGAAGAATGTGTCCGATGTTGTGCTCTCCACAGCATTCTAAAATATTGTGGAAGATTGCATAAGAGCAACAAACCTCATTCTTATTGTATTGAGGCTTGTTGATGATGATGAGAAGCCCGCAATGGTGGAGCTTACAGTTGCTATGGATATGTGTAAGGAGAAGCTCAAGGAGAATTTTGCTAGGAAGGAGAGATTGTTGGAGAGGATCATCGAGATTATTGACCGTCGATGGGAGGATCAAATGGAGCAAAACATGCATGGGGCTGCATTGTTTTTGAATCCACAGGTTTTTTTATATATTGGAAAGTGATAGTGATTGTGCATCAATCATAAGGAATACTTTTAATCGAGTGATGATGAAGATGTTTAGTGGTGATGAACAATTGCCCTCCAAAATTGATGTCCTGGCCGATGACTATGAGCAAACTCGTGGTAGCCTCTATACCACACTTGCCAGGATGCAAAGGAAAAAAGAAGAGTCCTTGTGAGTCCTCAAACTTGATAGTTTATGGTTCAATTAGTTCTTTACTCCATTCTTAATTTTTCTAATATGGTGCTTTATATTTCACACTTTACCTTTTAGTGGTTTGGTGGAAATCAAACGGTGGCCTAGCTATCCCATTACAAAAAGTTGTGAAGCGCATTGTTGGACTTGGTTGTTCCTCATCCGGTATTACTTATATTTATTACTACTGTCTAACTACTATCGTCTAACTGTCGCCATGGCGGGCGCCTAGTCGACTAGACGTCCAGACGCTCCGAGCTCGCCTCGACTTGCCAGAGTGCTGTGACAACCTTGGCTATACATGAAATTTGGTGAAAATAAACTGGTCAATCTGCTCGGCAAGTGGAAGGGATCTGAGTATTTTGGACAATCTATTCCAGTCAGCGGGCCGCCTACTACCCAACTACACCAACGTAAGAAGGCGTATATATTCGCTCTTTTTCTTTCTGACAATATACATAGAGAGAGAAATGGTTCTATACTACTAGTATATACTTTTACTTTTCATATATCACTTTAATAGTATTATTATACCTCATTATCTATTAGAATATTCTCTAATAATGATTATAAGATACTCCAAAGTGAGTTCCATTAAAAATTTCATCAAAATCCACTTTTAAAAGCATAATTTGTGTATGTGCTCCTTTTATATATGTAAAAAGGTATATAGCAAAAATAAAATATTCTAATGAAAATTTTTCAACTAAGTTATATTGGAATATCTTAGAATTAATATTTAAATATACTGAAAGTGATAAAAAAGTATAAAATATTCATTTAAGTGGTATATTAGAAGTAGGAGTATGTACTCCCAGGAGTATGGAAAAGTATGTGTAAAATACGCACCAGAAAGTTATAGCCGTTTGTGAGCTAAGTTACTGCAAAACACATGAAGAATTACTGTCAGTTGTAACACTACACAACTGGCAGTAACTCTATATAGATTTGATAGTAACTTCTCTCATGTACAATAGTAACACTTTCCGACGCATACAGTGCACATAAGCGCATACACACACACACACACACACACACACACACACACACACACACACACACACACATATATATATATATATATATATATATATATATATATATATATATATATATATATATATATATATATATATATATATATATATGAAAAATATCTTTTACTCCCAGGTGTAGTTACACCCATCTCTAATATACCACCTAAACAAACTTGAAATACTCCTTTATCTAGGTATACTCGTATACTAGTTATAAGATACTGCAATATGAACCACACGAAAAAATTGCAAGGGAGTTCATAGTTTTTAGCGTATTTTGTAAATACCTTCATATACGCACATAAAAGGAGTATGTCGAAAAAATATATATAGCACCTCGGAAAAATTGTTCATACCATCTATATGATCTTAAATATTCATATACTACATGTACATACCCTCCGTTACATGAGATACTCCCTACGTTGTGAGATACGACATAGGGTGTAATTACACCCGATAGTAGAAAAGATGCACACACACTTTTTGCGCGCAGGTGTAAAATACGCGTCGGAAAATTACTACCGTTTGTGAGCTCGGTTACAGCCAAACACATATAGGTTGTTGTCAATTGCAATACTACACAACTGGTAGCAACTTTCCGGCACGTACAGTGCGCACAAGTGCAGAATAGCACAGCTGTGTTTGTATACCCACTTTCAATATAACACTTAAACAAATTTGTTGTACTTATTTATTACTTTCAGTATACTTAAATATTAATTCTAAGATATTCCATTACGATCTGCCCGCACTCCTTATGACGATTGGACCACACCGGGCAGACTGCCAACTTAGTCGGTCCAACCACCCACCGGTGTGACCACATCTTCAATGCCAATCATATCGCTCAACTTGATTCCGTCCAACCGCTAACACCAGCCAGTCGGACCGCACGTGCTTAATTCTAAAACACACTCTCTAGAAAAAACAACCACTAACTAGAATCTGGTCACACCATACCGACAGTCCAACCGCCAACCAAAGTTCGGTCACACCTGACCCATGGTCAGACTGCCAAACTCAATCAGTCAGACCACCCTTAACAGTAACTCTGAAATTTGAATTTTCTGAAACTTTTGCAAAATTCAAATTCAACTCAACCAATGTGTCAATTGTTCATTACAAATATATTCTAGATATTCATATGGTCTCTCAATCTCTAAAAAAAATGCAAAGTTCAAGTGGTTTTAGAATTTTGGAAAAGAGAACTCATATTGGATCAAGAAGTGAATAGAAGTGGAAAATAGCCAATTGAACTAGAAAATGGAGCGAAGAAACCCATAAGCACTCCAAAGTCCAAAGCCATATTTAAACTTGAAAATTCTCACTTTTTGTCCATATGAAAGAACACTGGTTCATTTCGACCTTGGTCCTAATGAGAAGAAGCTAAGCAGATTAAGATTTTGTAATAAAGCTCAAAAATCCAAAATTCCCTTTTTTTTCTCCTTTTAGCTCAATTCATATATTTTTGCCACAATATCTCCCCCTTAGTAACTTTTGAACTTGAATTTTTTGAAACTTTTGTGAAATTCAAATTAAACTTAACCAAAGTACCAATTATTCGTCACAAATGTATACTAGACATTGTACATGTCTCTCGAAATACAATTACAACAGCATACTAGTACTAACTATTGCAATTATGCATCATCACCTCCTCATTGTGAGGCACCAACTAATTACTGTAAACTAACTAACTAGTAGAATGCATCGTGCACATGTACATAGACACATATATAGGCCGGGCATGACATAAATGTGTGTAGTGTTTGATCTTCAAGTGGTAGTACTACCTAAGAAGAAGTCTACGTTGAGATCGACTGTACGTGGCTGCTTGGTCTTCCTCAGCGCCGGCGCAGGGACATGCGAGTCGCACCGCGGGCACCTGGGGTCCCCCCTGGAGACGAGCACGTAGATGAGGCACCTCGAGCATGCCGACGCCACCATCCCGGCGCCGGAGGCCGCAGCCGAGTCGGCGACGGACTCCTCCTCCTCCCCACGCCGCCTCTTCACCAACGACGAGCCCTCGGGTTGCCTATCGCAAGCACTCCTCGGGGATCGGCAGCCTAGCCTGTCCAGCGCGAGCTTCACCTTGTCGATGGTGCACACGCTCTGGCTCGTCTGGTAATGACTGGAAGCCGCGGCCATGGCAAGGAGTGCTGCTTTCTTGCCAGTGGATGATGGAGTACTGCCAGTGTTGGTGATTGCTGCCTGGAATTGCAGTCTATGATCATCCTCGAGTGGAAGAAGTCGGCACCTGGCTTTCTTGCGCGGTACCTGCATGCAGCAGGGGATAATTAACCATGCGATTCAGATCGCAAAACAAAATTAGTTTGAACTAGCAGATAACTCTGAGGCAGAGTTAATGGATCATGCAAGACTACTGTATATGCATGTTGCAGCTGCCTAATTTCATTTCTAGCACAGCTACATATATAGCCTGAAGCTATGCTAACTGCAGTTTTGGGCCGGCCGGCTCATCTTCAGTAAGCAGTTGTGTTTCAGAACCTAGGATTCTAATTCTTTTCAACTCCATGTAAAATAAAAAAGAATCATCCAAAATTAAGAGGGAGAAACTAGAACATATATATGCGCGTCCTCGAATTAATATAAGTAGGGATGATCCGAAATTAAGGGCGATCAAGGATGTGCAGTAGTAATCTGAAAGAAAAAAACTCACCTTCTTGGGCACCAAGCAGTGGTCGTGCCTCTCAATCCCAAGACCGCCACCGGCAGCAGCCGTAGCAGGAGCGTCCTCCTTGTCGACGGCGGCGGCGAAGACGCCGAGGAAGTCCCGAGTGACGAGCTGATCCGTCGGGACAAACCCACGGTCTACCAATTCGACAACCATCGATCTACGCCGCGCACGCGCGAATGAATGAAGTCGATCTAACAGAGAGAAGCTGAGCAAAGCCAGAGCTAGCTGCCTCGGCAGCAGCGGGAGGAGGAGGAGAGGATGGCTATGCGAATAAATACATAAATGTCGACCCGGGCCGGAATGGAATCGGGACGGGTTTGGAAGGGCGCAATTGAATTGGATCGAACTGAATTGAATTGAATCGAGCCGAAGCGAATGGAGCGAGCTGCACGGTGTGTGGAGGCGATTAATCCGTCGGAACTGGACGTCAGGGCTCTCGACAAAGACGTGCAATGGATGCCAATATAATGCATGGATTCTTT
This sequence comes from Dendrocalamus latiflorus, assembly GCA_017311315.1. Lineage (NCBI taxonomy): Eukaryota > Viridiplantae > Streptophyta > Magnoliopsida > Poales > Poaceae > Dendrocalamus > Dendrocalamus latiflorus. The sequence goes on along the minus strand of CM029622.1, from coordinate 3,735,304 downwards.
CTCTCCTCAAGTTGCTTCTTTCTTCTTCCCGGCGCCGTACGTACGTCCGTGGATTCTTCTTCTGTTAGTAATTTGGACTTTGAATATGTCCAAATTACCACTTCTCCAGCTGGACTAGCTACTACCGCAAGTTCCAGTCTGCATATAGTACATAATATGCATGCATCAGCACTTGGGTCATCTTTGTTGCTACTCCATGCACGTCGCTGCCAACAAAGGATTGCCTCCACGTGTATGTACACTCGTTTCCAGTACTACACACACTAGTCTCCAGTGATGTCTCCTCTTTCAGAGTTCATTAATGGGCAATTTCTTCCCTTCTTACACTCCTATTTATAATTGGACGTTAATTTTCATCTAGTGGTAGCACTGTTGCTATCGCTCTTCTAACTTAATTTCCATAATTCCTGCAGGTTGAGTGAGGCTTTGGATTGATTCGAGGCATCAAAGATCAAGGTGCGTGCAGCAGGAAGGCCATTAATTCAACAGAATTGCTGAACATCTTGCGAATGATTTTTTTTTTGGTGCCCATCGTTATTTTTTTTCCTTCAGTCGGATCTGCTTTAAGATGACTACTCTTTGTTTCTGGGTCCACATAGTCTATAAGGTTTGGGCTCGAACCTGTGTTGGGCTTCCTGACCCGGAACTGTGTCCCAGATACAGTATATTTGAAATTTCGTCGGTTTCCACGCAGAATCTTTGTCCTCTCCGATGTGGAGGACTCGAGTTGCACAGGAGATGATTCCTATGTGAAAAGAGGAGGCGAGGCACGGCGGAGGCAATTTTTTTTTTTTTTTTGCCCTCGTCGTCGTTATTGACCACAGCGGATAAGTTACGTTCATATTGACTTTTATTTAAATAAGTTAAAAGTCAATACTTAACTTCTCAAATGTGTGAGAAGAAACGACGATGCAAGGCGGAAACAGTTTTTTTTTTTTGGTCCTCATCGTCGTCATTGAGGCGCAAGCCCTATTCGTTTGGCTTCTGTTTAGATGAGCTAAAAACCAATATGAATATCCAGCCTTTTAAAGTGGTTTCTTCACTCCTCTCACTTTATATATAAAGCAGGGGTCACGGAAGTATCATACACCCCACTTCTGTCTCGCGTATGTATCTCTTCCTCATTTTCTACACTGCTCATATCCTCCTTCTAAAAGCCACTTTTTTTACCACTATTTATTCGTTTTTGGTCAAAAGGCATCAGCCGTAGCCACTAGGAGCACCCCCTAAGAGAGGAGGACGTCTTCATTCTTGTCCTTCATCATCACTAGAGTCTCCAGTTGGGAGTAGAGATTAGGTGGATTTGAATGTAGTTTAGTACTTCAGTTTATGTACAGACTATGGAGTGATGTAGTTTGTCTGTTGATAAGTAAAATTCTACCTTTTTTTGAACCTAGGATCAAGAAAGCTTACCACAGCAAGAGCAATGTTGGATTTCTTCTAGTACTTTTCAAATTTAGCACTCATAGATTGTGCCATCTCTCTGTAATATTGGTATCAATGCTAGCACACCACTCAGATATCAAAACCTTAATATCACAAAAACTTTGGTAAAACAAATTTGCAGTTGGATATAAAGAACCAAACAGTAGCTTGATAACATCATAGAATTTCTTCAAGCATTTGCAAAGTGTTAGAGCTTTATCCCATTCATAACTGGAAGAAGCAATTTTCTCATACCTACAGCGTTCCAAACAAAAATCTCTCAAAAGCACTCCTACAATATAGGGCATCCCTCAATATAGTATAGGTAAAATTCCAGCTTATAGCAACTTCCATTGAGAGACCCATAGTTGTTTTTAACCCATATTCTATTGCACACTTATGGAATTCCTCCCACTGTAATGGAGAGCCCTTGACAGCTGCTACAAATGATCTAATGTTATGAACTATAGATGCAATTTCTTGCAAACCATCTCTAGCAACAAGATTCAAAATATGATTGGCACATCTCATATGAAAAAATAAACCATCACACACAAGTAGACTTTGCTTTCTGAGCTCAACAATGACATCTCATTTGCAGATGCACTGCCCAAAGATAAAGAAAATATTTGCTTTTCAATATACCATCTCATGACACAATTAGTAAATTCTTCAGACAATTTAGCATTAGTATGTCATCCTTCTGCATGCATGAATTTCATAATTTTTTCCTGAATTTGTCAATTATCATCGATCCAATGCACAGTGACACACATGTATCCTTTGTTCTGATTTGATATCCATATGTCCATAGTTATGCTAAAGTGACACTCAATAGTTTTAAAATACTCATACAACTTATTTTTCTTATAAAAAGATGTTCGTTAGATCTTTCCTAACAGTTGTGCGGCTCTTGATTGGAAAGCTACGGCATAGAGATTTGATGAAATCAACAAAATATTCATTCTCAACAATATTGAAAGGGTACTCATGCATGATTATCACCAAATAAAATTTTCTCAAGCTAGCTTCTTGATCATACATATACGGTTCAATGACAGTGATGTTGTCTTCACAATTCTTTTCTACTTTGAGCTGCTATTGGCCTAGATGGAGATTTTTTTTTCTTCAAATGGTTCCTAAAGCATGTTATGTCATTGGCGGTCTCACATCTGGCATTGTACTTGCAATGATTGCATTGCACCCAATGTTGAACAACCTTCTTCCCATTCTCCTCAACTGTCTTTGTACTCCCAATGTACTCATTCCAAATAGCTAATATGCCCTTCTTCTGCCTCTTTGCACCAGGCTCACCATCCTCATGCTGTAATACATTCTCTTGTGCGCCACTTCACCTTCAGTTAGAGTTGCTCTCCCTTCAATTGAAAGTGCAGGTGTTGCAGGAGATACAACTACACCCACACTATCACTTGCACTTCTAGATGCCATCACAACGAATTGCAAATATTCTGTAAATCACAATTGAATATCAATAACAAACTTAATCTAAACAAAATAAATACAATTATATTACATTATTAGAAAATGCATGTATGTTCAACTACAAAAAAGATGAGTTCAACTCTAGTATAAATGAACATATTCATTATAATAAACTAGATTATCTACAATCGAGACAAATTCACATAGTGTACAACTATACATACAACTACAAGTGGAGGAGGCTTATTCATGAATAGGGGAATCTCATTGGCCCCAAATGCCTCCCTGCACAAAAACCACAATATTATAGTATCCCTGTTCTAAATCTAATAATAGATGATAAATTGATATTAAATGGCACAAGGAAAATGAAAGACAAAGAAAGACACTGCTGCAAGGAAATGGAATGATGGAATTAGAAGCAAAGGCAAGCAAACAAATCTGATATGGCATTGGAATAAAATAAAACAGGGACGAATTACTCTACACCTTAATGCATGTCATGGCATACTAACATCTAGGGAAACTTTTACAAACATGTGATTTTAAATGAGTCCATATGCAAATTTGATATTGCCTCATCGATTGACAGACAGTGATACCCTGTTTATTAATCCTCCCAAAGTACACTAGTAACAACTAACAAATCAAACATGGAAGGAGCTGGATACAACATGCAACCACAGAAAAGATATAGCTAGCTAGATCCAGATCACATAGTTTGCATACTTGTACAAAATATTTGCGCACACATCTAGGGAATGGGGAGGAGGTCTGTACGGATGTATCTAAAGGTTGTGGAAGGCGAGGCTTAAGCCAGCACAAGGAGAATAGGGAGGAGGATAGCAGCAATAGTTGTTGAAGGGGAGGGTAGCAGAACTGGAGGCTCCCGATGGTAGCAGGGGAACCTCCTGGGGCCTGGCAAGTGGCGCAGTGGATCGAGGTAGCTCCAGACGGACATGGTGGAACCCGGAGGTGGCGGCGGAACCAGAGGCTCTCGGCGGCGGCAGCATAAATGTTGCCTCCCGGCGGCAGCGCCCTACCCTGGAGCTAGAGGCGGGAAGGTGGAACCCTAGACATTGGGGGTGGGGAATTGGCGAAATGCCATGGATGGTTGTGTGCTTGTGTGGTGCTCTGGTATGAGACGCTCTAGTTTGGTGGCACTACTACAAAAGAGATTAAACCGGACGCTTACATCATAGACGGTTCCTAGGAACTGTCTATATATGCTGTAAGTATCATAGACGGTTTATACGAATAACTGTCTGTGGTATTTTCACAGACAGTTATTTATACGAATCGTCTGTGATAATACAAGACATCACAGACGGTTCTCACAGACGGTTCTTATCAAGAACCGTCTGTGATAATGGTAGACATTACAGATGGTTTTTTATTTATACCGTCTATGATACTTCATAGACGGTTTGTATTAATAACCGTCTGTGATAATGAAGTTCTCACAGACAGTTTGTATTAAAAACCACTGTGATATGTTTCCCACCTCGTAATGCCCCAAAATTTTGTAATCTCCCACCTGAGTCCGAGTAAAATTCAATTTTGAAACACTTTTAGTAAAATGGGCATAACTTTTGCATACGGTATCCGTTTTCGATGTTTTTGTACTCGTTGGAAAGCTAATGATGAGCCCGATTCAAAACAAATAACTTGCTTGCTCCAGTCACCCTTTAAGATCCTCAAAATCAGCCATCTTTAGCCCCAAATTCGTGTTTTAAATTTTTATTTTCTATTTTTGCCAAAAAATTTTATCTTCCCTTTGAAATTTGGGTTTCGCCTCAACTGTAAAGTTGTAGATCTCGTCAAAACCTTTCAAATGAGTATATATAAGCCATATAAAATTTTTCTATTTTTTTTAGACTAACTATTTATATTGTACCGATATATTGTCTTTGTAATGCCATTATCACCGACTGTTTTTGTTATGAACCGTCTGTGATATCTCCTATTATCATAGACGGTTTTTGTTATGAACTGTCTGTGATGTCCCGCTATATCACCGATTCACGGTATATCCCCCAGGATCCCGATCTCACCCGTCCATTCTCTTCGCATTGAACAGTAGGCACCATTCTCCTCCCCACCTCTCGCCCCTCATTAAACCCCCCCTCTCCCTACTCGAAGAACCAATACCACCAGTACTACTCCAACTTGTTTGTGCGCGGCAAAGGTGGGAAGGGGTTCGGCAAAAAAGCAAGATGGAAAGGAAGAAAGCAATGGCAAATCTGCACTATTCTAAGTCGTTGGCATAGAAGCTGTTGATTTTGTTATAGAAGATGAAAATGGTGTTCATTGCCTTTTTGTTTCTGCTACTTGAAAATTTTTCCGCACCACTTGTTTTAGATTGTAGTTTAATAAAGGATGTGTAAGTCTAGTTTGTATTAACCTGAAGTTTCTTGTAATGCAAGCATTTTTGTGAATTTGTAGCTGTGAAGTTTATCTTTGTAAAATTATAAGTGTCCTCTTGTGTATGCAGTAGTATGGATAACCTACTTAACATCTTGTGATGTTGTAATGGAGGATTCTAATCTTAATAGAAATAGATTGTGTTGCTGTGTTTGTTGCTGTATTTGTTTGTTTTCAAATGATATAGTTAACATTTCTTGAGGCTAGCCGAAAAATAGAAAAAAATTTAGGTATAGAATGAATTATCACACACGGTTTTATAGTATAAACCGTCTATGAAGCATTATCACAGACGGCTCGAACCACAAACCGTCTGTGATGGGGAAGTATCACAGATGGTTCTATATACCAACCATCTGTGATACTCACACATCACAGACGTTTGGTAACTAGAACCGTCTGTGATATGTAAGTATCACAGGTGGTTGGTAACTAGAACCGTCTATGATAGTGTTCTTCACAGACGGTTCTAGTTATAAACCGTCTGTGATGTATTTGTCATAGACGGTTCACAAACCGTCTGTGATAACCTCTGATTATCACTGACACATAAAACCATCTATGATGATAGTTTTGAACCATCTGTGATAACCCTTTTTTGTAGTAGTGTGGTGCTTGGTGGAGACGTGGAGACTGACAAGGCCATGAGCTACCATGGGCCGGGAGCGCTGTTGTCAGTTGAAGTGTCTAGTCGGCCGGATATCCGCTGGATAAAGACCGCTTTATCTAATACTGAAGTTATTCGGCCGTATACCATCCATACTGATTTCGCTACCAAATCCGAGTAACAATATCTAGATACCATACTGAATCCAGCCAAATACCAAATCGACTTACTAAATTCAGATTCGTTACCAGGTCAGTCCGAAAAAAACCCAACCCGATTGTACCCAAGCTGTGTTGTGTGTAGAATGTAATAGCACTGTGGCTCTGTCTCGTCGCGAGCAATTAATTGCACTGTTGACCAGCAGTTGCCTAGCTACTTGGTTTTCTTACTACTTTCTTTTCCCCAAACCCATGAAGAAAATGTTAGAGCATCTACAGCGTATTCAAAAACTGCCTCTAAGGAAGTGAGAGAAGAGCTTAGAGGCAACCTCCACCACTGCACATCACAACCTCTAACCAAAAATCACCTAGCATTTTCTTTTCACTTGGAGACAGGAGCTAAGAATAGAATATTAATAAATTTCCATAATTTTAGACTAGGCTGTTCCTAATTTCACGCTGAGGAGGAAAGGAAGAAAGAAGTATTGTAGTGTTGCGGGGGCCACCGATTAGAGATTAGTATAGTGTTGCACACTGCAGAAAATAGTGTTAAGCTTAGAGACTGTATGTGAATTCCAACTTAAAAACTATGTAACCTATAAATATTGATGACGTCCTTTGTATACGCCTCTAGTGAACTGGGGATACATGGGTCATACGCACATGCAGTCCAACATTTGACGGGCGGAGCTGCCCTGCCAGCCTCACACGCAATCCTTTATGATGGGGATCGCCAATGGATGGGTATATCGGTCAACTGTAGATCCCAATTAATTACAGATTTGACCTACAGCCACGCGTTGTCAAAATTTTCCGTAACCGGTTTTATATCAAACCTAACGGCTGAGACGTCCTCATGTACTGGCACTTACAAATACTCCCTCATCCTCATTTAATAGCTTGCATGGCAGAATGAATCTCTTTTTTCTTTCTTTCTTTCTTTCTTTATTTCTTTATTTCAGCTGTTGTAACGTTGTTTCCGCCTTTTAACGCAAAAATGCGTGGTTCGGTATCATTCGTGTTCTCGGTAAAAAAAAAAAAAGAGATTCCTCTTCTTCTCTCGTCATTCTTCCTCTTCGACGACTGTAAGTTTTCTCTACTTTCTGGTTACAGAGAAATATCCGTCTCTTTGAGAGAACTAGAAACCCGTGTTTCTAGCCTTGAGGCATAGGCCGTGTTTGGGACAGCGTTCGTCGACCGCGCGGTGCGGTATCGGTACCGCGGGCGCGGAGCCACGTTTTTGGGAATCGGCGGTGCAGTTCAATCTCGCGGCCACTGAGTCTATTGCGATGAGAAAAATCGAATCTGCCGCAGAGCGTTTGGCGGGATTCTCCGATTCTCTCGACCGCACCGCAAAAAAAAGCGGTTCCAAACACGGCCATATACAACGATATATATCATCTGATTATAAACATATGTTATATAAAATTTTAGATAATATAAAAAAAGAAAAATATTTTTTACTATTTAACAGACGGCTTTACAAAGGAATTTTTACTGTCTACAGCATCAACGTCTTGCTCTACCTACTCCATCAAGACTTGGAAATTTTCAAACATTTGACGGCTCTGCACTTGTACATTTTTATTAAAGTGACTCGAATGGTGAAGGTTGAACAAACCGGTAGTAGTGTACGTCGCCGCTCTAACCCACCGTCGGCTGCAGCTTTCGGCCAAACCTTTTGAAAAGTTAAATCCCTGGTCAATTCGGCTTAAACTTCTAGCTTCCGACTTATTTTTCACTATCCACAAATTTCGTCTTTTTCTGAATTTTTGACTTTTTTTTTGTGTTTTTTTGCCGGTTCTTTTTTCCTGTATTTGTTTGTATTATACGTAATAGGCTAACATATTTTTTATATTTTTTAATTTTTTTAAAAAAATTTAATTATGCTAAATAAACCTCTGTCAGCTATAGTGTTTTTTCTGCCAGTTACAGTGCTTTCAGCCATAAGCCACCAAAAAAAAGCCCAACCGATCACCACCAAAATTACATTACAGCAGTTGTTAATTTTTCTAAATTATTTAATTAAAAAATACCGTTATATCTGTACGGACAATGTAAAAAAAGAAAAACCAAAAGCTAAAAAAAACAAAATTAAAAACTAATGTGTTTTAAGTGACTTCTAACTTAAAAAAAATAAAAGCCAAAAGCTGAAACCATTTCAGAATAATTGTAGTACAAAAGAATATGTATGACAACTGAAGCACAAACTGGTAGTATTTCGTTTCAGAACAATTGTAGTACAACAGAATTTCTGTATGACAACTGAAGCACAAACTGGTAGTATTTCTTCCGTTAGTAACACACACCTCACACACATTACATATACAAATCAGGGTATTTCTTCTGTTGGTAACGCAGTTGCTAGATTACTTATTTGCATTACATGTGCAGCAAATTAGCAATCAGATAAAAATTGCATAAGCAGCATCAAACGGTAATAAGGCCCATTAGCATACCATATCGACTAGTATTTTTTGGAAAGTGATTCTATGTTTTTCTTTGCAGTGATTTGCATAATTTTTAAAGTATGACGAATAGTAGATAGATGCTATTTACCTCTTCATGTACTTTAATATTAATATTACTTTTGTTAGAGAGAAACTTATAGAAGCATTTCTCATATTTTTTCCTTTTGAATCTTTCGTTGTCCCTTCCCATTAATTTGTGAGTCTAATGCACCAATACACAGTTACATTCGCACTCAAAATTTGCTCACCAAAAATCTCATTGCCCCAGTTCAACAAGAGCGGGCATCATTGTGCACATCAAGGATACAAATCTCAATACCGAGAGAAAACCCACCCGGCAGCCGGTAACGATAACCGGCCGGTAATGGAAAACCAGCCAAAAAATCAGTCAAACTTCAAAAATTAAAATTTGAATTTTAGGCTGTTTTGAAATCGGTAACCGGAAAAACCGTCCGATAACCAAAAAACCGGCCTGTAACTGGAAAACCAGAAAAAACCGATTAGAATTTGCAATCAAAATTTGAATTTGACCAGATTTTTTTTGTTACCGGTTCCCGCCGGTAGAACCGGTAACCGGCCGGCGGTGCACGTCTGACTTAAGGCGGCAATCAACTGGACCTCATGAAAATCTCTCTCATGCATGTGTCGATCAATACCAAAATGTGCATTTGAGTGATTCTTCAGTTCGTCCTCGTGTAATCCGCCCGAATTTTTTCTATTTTAGCCCTTTTTTTGAAAAATATTCACATTTAGACCCCTGGTAGTTTTAATTCCGTTTTTGGACCCAGAGCTCGGCGCCGTGACCCACGGCGCCGAGGTAAGACGTCTCGGCGCCGTGGACCACGGCGTCGAGATGCCAGCCCCGCGCCAGCGTGGCGGCCGGCGTGGCGCCCACGTGGCAGCCACCTCGGCGCCGTGGATCGTGGCGCCGAGCTCGGCGCCGTGGATCTTGGCGCCGAGCTTTGGGCACCGGACGGCCCTACTCTCCCCGTGTTTCTTTCGGTCTCTGTCCCATTTGGCTCTTGTTCGCACGCCTCCCCGCCGCCTCCAGTCCCCGCCCGCGTCCCCGGCCTCCCGCCTCCCCGCCGCCGCCCCCTGGTGCCGCCGCCTCCCCGTGTCTTCGGCCGCCCGCCTCCCCTCGTCGCCCGCCCGCGTCCCCGCCGGCGGCCGAGCCCCCACCGCGTCCCCGCGGCCGCCCGCGTCCCTGCCGCGGCCGCCCGCGCGCCTCCCCGCCGCGGCCGTCGCCTCCCCGGCCCCCACCGCCTTCCCGGCCGCCCGCCTCCCCGCCCGCCGGCGTCCCCGCCGCCTCCCCGCCGCGGCCGTCGCCTCCCCGGCCCCCACCGCCTCCCCGGCCGCCCGCCTCCCCGCCGCGGGCGCCGCCCGCCCCATCTTCGGACAGGTAAAACATGCTTTAAAATGTAATGCTTGAGCACTTGGTCAATGTATTCTGCGACTTGAATCATTTAGTTGCTTGCATATAGCTCGACTGTGATGTTTTTTGCAAATCTTTTGGGGTGAACTCTCCACTGGAGGTAGAAATCACAATGCATGTCTTGTACACGAGTAGAGACCATGATGTATGAAATGCTATGCTTGAGCATGTTTTGGCCAATCGGCTGTGCAACCAGGTCACTTAAATTAATTGTATTGTTCTCATGTAACATATCATATGTAGCTTGATATTCCAGTTGATTGTTTCTGAGAGTTGGGGCCTTTGAAGGGAACTAGAAAATTTTCATTTGGGGCCAAGTAGGCATGGAGCTCGTGAAGCATTTATTTGTTTACCGTTTGTATCGTGAAGCCATCCTTGTGAAAATCTTTAGACTATAGTGTTAAAAGCATTTAATAAGCCTGTATGCAAGTTGTTAGCAGCTCTAAACCGTTTTGGATCTTTATTTCAAGTCGTTAGCAGCCATCGTTCGGGGAATCTAAGATCTGCACGACCGCGTACTCATTATGTCTGCATTTCGGCCACGCTGGTTGAGCACGCCGGCTTGGTATCAATCGGTACTGTGGACCGAACATCTCCCTCCTTTCTAAGGGAATGTCTTCCTTCGGTGACCCAAATCCCACTGGCCCCTCGGCTTCCGACATGGTATGTTTCACCACGAAAAAGATGGGCAACGAGGAGGTCGTGAATATACGAAGCTCAACCATGTTCGATTTACAATGTCATGGGACCCGAACCGTGCTACTTATAGCAAAACAGGGCAGCTTCATGCAGTGACCACAAAAAAAAAGATAACAGTTCTGCGTACATACTTGACGAAAGGGGCCAGCTTTGCACTGAGATGTGACAATAGAGGCCAGCTTTGCACAGAGATGTCAAAAAAAGGGCAGCTTTGCTCAGTGAGATGTCAATAGAGTGCAGCTTTGCTGAGGGACATGACAACACGGCCCAGCTTTGCTCAGTGAGATGATAAAAGAGGACAGCTTTTCTCAGTGACATGACAAAAGAGGTCAGCTTTTGCTCAGTGACATGACAAAACGGGACAGCTTTGCTCAGTGCGATAACAAAACGGGGCAGCTTTGCTCTGTGATATGACAAAACAGGGCAGCTTTGCTAAGTGAGGTGCTTATCTTAAGTACATCCGCCCCCAGGACTATTCCTGACCCTAATGACAAGAAGCCAGAGGACTGGGATGAGAGAGCTAAGATCCCTGATCCGGATGCTGTGAAACCCGATGACTGGGATGACATAGGCCTATAGCAGAAAACAACAGAAAAGGCTATGTTGTACCAAATACATTGAATGGTCCAATCCCTGAAAAGGCTACGAACTATGAATTTATTACGAGACTGTAGTCTCTGAAAAGCCTACATAGGGCCATTTATTGCTACACTGGAATCCAGGAAAAGCAAAAAGATCCTCTCCATGGACTATGCCCACTGCACCAGATTACCTGCCTACATAAAGGCCTCCCTCCTGTCTTCCATACCACATCTCCACCTCAAGGCATCACAATACTACTACAATGTCTTCCTGGAGGTCCGACCCATTTGGAGTGTCGGAGTGGCATGAGCGCCCGAAGTGCCATTGCGGCTTTAGGACGATGTTGGGAGTCTGGACGGATCGAGTACAACGAGCAAAATACGGCCGTAGGTTCTTCAAGTGTCCAGATCTGGATGACGACTTCGTGGTAACGGTGACAACTAAATCATTTGTTTCTCGTTATCGTTTTTCAACTTGATCCATGACATCTACCACGCCACACATAGGCTTGCAGGTTCATCAAATGGGTGGATCGGGTGTCGCCGGCATGGCCACATAACCGGGCAGTGGAGGTGGAAAACAAAGCACAATACTTTGTCAAGATGACTCAGGCTCGCGAGGTGGAACGACAGATGCGGCTTGAGAAAGAGCGCCGCGTGAGGGTGGACCAAATCCGTCTGAAGGGCAAGGAGGATGAGCTGCAAAGGAGGTGGGAGCAGTTAAGTCTGCGTGAAGCAGCCATCAAGCGTCAGGAGGAAGAGCTTCAAACTCGTGAGGCGGCTCTCAAGACCAAGAGTGACAGGAAGAAGGATGCAGCGGAGCCATCTTCAGGGTGCGACAAAAAGGAGAAACAACCACGCTACACCCAGTATTCAAGATGTAATAGATCCGGTCCACACGAGAGGTCGTACGAGCAGTTGGGTCGGTTAGTTGGATATCATGCTATATGCTATGCATGTAATAAAAATGTACGCGCCATGTTCGTCCCAACTTTATAAGCTTATTATCTCGGCTTTTCGCATGCAATGATTCCCACGTGTCTTATTATCACTTCCACTCCTTTCGTCCAATTGTTCCTTTCACAGTTGACATCAAAAAAAATTTCAAAAAATTTCTTCCAATAAAACAACATAACATGATCGAAAAATGTTATTGCCAGTTCAACATATGTTTCAAGGTCAGCATTGTACAAAAATTACAAATACACTAATCGTTACTTCACACAAAACTCGTTCGTACTCTACCAACATACCATAATATTTTAAAAAATTCTACAAAATTTTTCCTACTCGTATCATCTGCAATACATAACGAATTTTCAAAACATATGTTGTATTTTTTGCTCTCTATAAATAAATAAATAAATTACATAATATTACTATAATTAAATAATTCAAATAAAAAAATACACCTAGTAATTCATTTTGCGAAAAAAGGCTGATCGGTGCAAACCCTAAACAGCCGAGTGTCTGCAGACGTAGCAGAGAGCTCGGCGCCACGAGCCACGACGCCGAGCTCGGCGCCACGGGCCACGGCGCCGAGCTACCTGCCACGTCGGCGCCACGCCGGCCGCCACGCTGGCGCGGGTCTGGCACCTCGGCGCCGTGGTCCACGGCGCCGAGACGTGTTAGCTCGGCGTCGTGGGTCACGACGCCGAGATCTGGGTCCAAAAACGGAATTAAAACTACCAGGGGTCTAAATGTGAATATTTTTCAAAAAAAGGGCTAAAATACAAAAAATTCGGGTAATCCGCTAAGTCTTCTCCTGGCAGCCAATTAGTCCAACAAATGGGTTCACATCTTATAGCATTTTTACCCCTGCAAGCGGCGTGGTAGTGGTTAGCATTCTAGAAGCCATTGGAGATGACGTTGTTCATCAAAGATTGTTCTTGTTAAGGAGATAGAGTTGTATTCTATTCTATATATGCCTTATCTCTATATGGCATATCCTCTTGTACTCTCCTATATATATGGCCATTTGGGTCTCATATCTATATACACAATATTCATAACATGGTATCAGAGCTTAGGTTGAAAGCCTAACCTAGCCTCCGCCCTACTTCCGCTGCTGCTGCCCCCAGGAGGATCAATCTCCCGGGGGCGACCATCTCGTTGGGCGGCATTTTCCCAGCCGTCGTGCATGCGCCCAGGTCATCTCTACCAGATCCGGCCCTTTCCAATCTGCCGCGCCGCCTGGGTCATCTCTGCCAGATCCGGCGCCTTCCGCTCCTTCCGCCGCCGCGCCTGACCCGTCGTCGTCGGCGTCACTGCTGGGCTGCCGCTCGGCTGCCGACTGCCTCTCCGTCGCTCCACCGGCAGCCACTCCCCCGAGAGCCGCCGACGCCTCCGACGCCGTGGGCCGCCCGAGAGCCGCCGACGCTGTGGACCGCCCGAGGCGCCCGAGAGCTGCCGACGCCACCGCTCATCTCTTCTTGGTCGCCGTTGCACGGATCCTCGTCATCCGGCCTCCTCTGCTCCAGATCCAGGCCACCACTCCCCTTCTCTCTGAGTGAGGGAGCGGCAAGGAGGAGGAGAGCGAATCCGGCCGTCTCCACCGCCGGCAAGCCCGGATCCAGGCTCTCCGCCACCAGATCCGGCCGACGCGGCCTCCGCCCTGTGCCGCTCGTCGCCGTCGGGTCGCCTCCTGGCCCGCGCTGCCGCCAGATCCGGCGACGCGACCTCCGCCCCGTGCCGCTTGTCGCCGCCGGGTCACCTCCCGGCCCGCGCCGCCGCCAGATCCGGCCGACGCGGCCTCCGCCTCGTGCCGCCGCCAGTTCCGGTCGCAGCTGTCGGGCCGCTGCATCGCCCCATCGGATTCGGCGCTCTCCGCCGACTTCCGACCGCCTCCCGTGGCCGCCGCCACCGGATCCCGCCGCCGCGACCGCTCCCGTGGCTGCCGCCCAGTCCCAGGGAGCCACCTTCTCCCCCTTCGATGCCTCCCGCTGGAGCCCGCCGCTCTGCTTCTCTCTGGGTGAGGGAGGGAGTGCGCTCAGCGCGGACTCCGCGCGTGAAGAGCGAATGTGAGGGAGGGGGTGTGAGATAGAGGGAAGAGATGGATGGGTTAATGGATAGGAGAGAACAACCGAATTTTTTCTATTTTAGCCGTTTTTTAAAAAAATATTCACATTTAGACCCCTGGTAGTTTTAATTTCGTTTTTGGACCCAGGGGGTCGGCGCCGTGACCCACGGCTCCGAGGTAATACGTCTCGGCGCCGTGATCCACAGCTCCGAGGTCCCAGGCCCGCACATGCAGGCAGGTTATCTGGTGCAGTGGGCATAGTCCATGGACCTCGGCGCCGTGGATCACGGCGCCGAGACGTATTACCTCGGCGCCGTGGGTCACGGCGCCGACCCTCTGGGTCCAAAAACGGAATTAAAACTACCAGGGGTCTAAATGTGAATATTTTTTTTAAAAAAGGCTAACATAGAAAAAATTCGGGAGAAGGATGGGTTATTATGCTGCTAGTGTTTTTTTAGTCAGTCTACAGTTATTTCTCGTAAGTTTTCCTTGCATCCATTCAAGTCCGTAGTCTCTAAATTTGTAGTTCGTTCAAGCCGTGCGAGTACACAAATTTATTGTCAGTCATAGAAGTGTTGGAATTTTATTTTGCATAGCAGCAGCCGCCGCTCTACTCTCTGAGCCGCGTGCAGATCGTAAAAGTCGTTATGATGCCGTCGCTTCTCTAGCCGCCGCCCCGAGCTTCAAAGGCCGTCGTGCGTCCTCTGTGCACTGCGCCGCCACCTCTTGGGCTTCGATCTACGCCATCATGCATCTATCTATTCCTCTTCGGTTTGATTTGACAGTTTATTCAAAAACTGCACGCAACGACGACATCATCAAGACTCGGACTTCGGATTTATCTTGTTTTAGTGTTAACCCTTTTTCAAATGCAATGCTATTGCATACACCTTGCATTTGAGAGGGGTGTTAAGGAGATAGAGTTGTATTCTATTCCATATATGTCTTATCTCTATATGGCATATCCTCTTGTACTCTCCTATATATATGGCCCTTTGGGTCTCATATCTATATATTCTATTCCATATATAACTCTATCTCCTTAACAGTTCTCACCTCTCGATTGATGGTTTTTTGACATGGATGTATAAAATTGTGTGAAGGAAGCATTTCCACCGCTCTTCTCCTGCATACAAAGAACAGTTTTTCAGCAACCTCAGGAAGCAGTCAAGTTTGCAAGAACAAATGATGACTACAAAATAGGAATGTCACAATAAAGGGTGAAATCCAACTTGAAGAAAGCTCTCAACTGATGCCTGATCATTTGGTGAAAAAGAGACCCCATCTCTCTTCCTTTGTATAAAATCCTTGTTATCATTCACCTGCACTTTCAGCATTAAAAACAAGCTGTCATACGGAATGAAACATTGAAACAGAAAGCAAAAGGACCATGCGGTCCACCCTCATTTCCATGAATAAAAAAGGAGCAAGAAAGCAGGATTGTACGGAATCTATTCACATGCACCAATCCAGCTGGAAATTTGCAGTTTATATGTTACGTGTAGAGGTCATTGTAGAGTAACACAACAATGCTAATAGATCTTTCAGGGATTCTGACAGAACTAGAAGGAACTGGATCCAGTGTATTCACCAGATCCATCAGTCGTTTAATAGGACTATGAAGGGATTCAATTGTTGCCTGCTCATGTAATCTTTTCAAGAGAATGAGAGGAATGGTGGCTACTTCTGGAAAAGAAACATGATAGCTCCACTGGGCAAAATGTGCCAATAGAACCTCAACAGCTGAAAGAATACACTCTTGGAAATCCCTTGATTTCAGCAGGTTCTTTGGCACCTAAAAACAAAACAAATAGCAGTTAATCTAAACCATTTTCAGAATATGAGACCAAAATTATACAATTATAAACCTTGACCCATGCTAACGCAGTTATAATACATGCTTAAAATTAAGCAATCTAGAAGGAAGAGACTAGAAAGACGGAACAGTTCACAATTTCACCATGATTGCAAAACATCATGCTTCATTGCTAAAAATAGCTTTTTCATGAGTGTTTGGTTTTATGGGGTAAGGGCTGAACAGTATGTTTGGGATATTTTGGTGACAGAGAATAGACATTAAAGGGCATGAAGTTCTTAGCATTATCATCGAAATTTGCCCAGCAAAAATGACGTACCTTCAATAATGATGAAAAGTTGACCTTTGCTTTTTGCATTTGTTCTTTCTGGCTCACTTAGAGGTCGCTGCTAGATAATATGGTGGCTTTTGTTTAGCCGGGTCGTTTCTGGTCTTCTCTTTTTTTTTCAGGCGTTTCTTGTGGTGTCTTGGCTCCTTCGGGAGTTTTGGGTGTGTGTGTTTTGGGTGTGTTGTACTCTTCTGAGTTCTTCTTAATGCAATGATACGCAGCTCTCCTGCGTATTCGAGAAAAAATTCTAGGCAATCAAATAACAAAGATGGAATTGGAAAAAACATCTGACTGCATTTGGAAAGCTCATTCAGCATCTGCACAAGCTTCAGTCTCAGTGGTAAGTGACGTGTGCCTGGGAATAAGTGAGCCACTTCTCTTATTATTTGAACAAGTGAAGAAAATAATGCCTGGAGATTGTAATCTTTGTAGTTACAACAAAGAAACCTAACCCATAGGTTTACACAGTTAATATATTCCCAGTTATCTATCTTCCTGATGTCTTCCTGCAACCACAAAGGAGAAGCATATAACTATTCATGTGACACAAAAAGAACAAACAAAATACAACCGCAAGGCTAAGCCTCAGCATGCACATGCACGTAACCAATCTTCTTTCTTTTGGACGAGTGAAAAGGAAATGTATATCAGTAAGATTTTTCTTTTTCTTGTATGATAATAATAATCATAAATTATAAATGATAAACCTTGACAAGTTAGATAGCCATAGCAAGAAAAAGCTATTAACATGTCACAAATTCTCAACTGTCAACAAGTTGTGACAAGACCAAATTAATAAGTAGCAGTTTGTGATCTCCACCACATCACGATGCAAGAAGGAAATAGACAATGAAAATAATAAGTATGGTGCAATGAAAATAACAATGACTACAAATATTCCAGGATCTCTTCGGAGCAATGCTTTTAGCGAATGTGACAATCATTAAAGAATCCCTAATGTCTTAGCACAGAAATAAACTAAGGGCCAGTCTATTTTAATGAACTGCATTTTACCATAACTGGTGTCTAGATACACTACACCCTAAGGCCTTGTTTGGATGTGGGGAGACCCAGCCAGCCCCTCACGTCCAAACAGGCCATAAGCACCAGTCTGGACAGGAAATGATAGGAACTCTATACCCCTGGTCTAGAGCTAAACGGAAGTGCATTTTTCTATACCTTTTCCTTTGTTTTAGAAGCCTGCCTAAGAATAGCATTCAGTTGTCCCAGTCATTACTGCCCTCTCACATGATTTCTGGACATCCAGAGAATAAAGCTCTACCAAACAGTTCATCAAAAAATCAATATGCATTTTATTTCTGTCATCCACAAGCTTGGAACTGGCAAGGTACGTATTATATGCTTTAGTTAAGCAGAGATCCAGACAGTCAGGTAACAGTGAAGCCACTTCTCGGATCATAAGAAAGGAAGACAGAGACAAGTTCTGATGACCACTTGCCCACAAGCGAACTAAGATCTACATAATGTTTACAATATATGATGAGGTAGCATCACATCTAAAAAGGCAAAGCATTTGACACAACAAAAACATTGTAGTATATTTCACACAGTCGTAGAATAATTGAATACCATGTGACTTTTTAAAGAATTTTTTGTACGAATAATATATTTTTTATTCGAAATTACAGAAATATACTCGCGGGAAATTTTTTTACAAAAATAAGTTCCAGTCGCCCTCCCATTGGGCGACTGGAGCAAATCGCCCAACCGGTAGGCGACACCTAGGGAATATGGCAACGGTTGGGTGAATTATTGCTGTCTCCCGAGCGTTGGGCGACTGGAATTTCAGTCGTTGTACGGTTGGGCGACTGGAGTTTCAGTCGCCCAACGCCCGGGCGACAGAGGGGGTTTCAAGGCAGCAGACTCGGCCGCTGCCGCTATTGCTCATTTTTCACTCACTCTGCGCCCAGAGAAGAAAAAAGGAGAGAAGAAGAGAAAAGAAGAGAGGGAGGGGGACAAGAGAAGAGGGAGAAGAGGAGAGGGAGAGGAGGGGGAGTAGAGGAGAGGGAGAGAAGCACAGGAGAGGAGAGGAGTGGGAGCTATTCCATCCATTCAGATCCTCAGATTTAGGTATTTTTTAGTATATTGTATTTGCAGTATTATTTTTATCAAATGTTAATGTTAGTAAAAATTGTAGATGTAGAAAAATTAGTACAATTTTTAGTATATAAATGTTAGTATAGAAAATTTTTAGTATACATTTTTTAGTATGGAACATTTTGAATATAGAAATTTTAGCACAATTTTTAGTATAGAAAGTTTAGTATTGTGCGATGTTATTTGATATGTTACAAAATTGAAACATATATGCAGGCCGACTTCAGCAATAGCAATAGCCACTACATTGAGAGTGCATTACGGTGCTGAACCATTCGTGAAAGTCCGAATTGTGTGGATTTGAGCGGTTTTCCGCAAGTTACTCTCGTACATCCGGATGGCGAGAATGCTTGGATCGCAGATGTGCTGCATTAGCTGACCCGGAGTTTTTCGTTGGACCCCGAAGTGTGCAGCGTCGTCGTGCAAGGGCTTTGGAGCCGGTCTCCCACAGACATCAGATGGGAGTTGAAGACATTGGTGAGCACTGCTGCGTGGAAGGACTTTGTGTAAGGATGCTGGCACCGTGGATACGAGTGTCTTGCTGGTGCAACTGTGCTCACTAGCAGCTGCGCAAGGTCATGCGTCTGCCCTTACTCCGGGAGGTGCTAGCAGCTCGGGTGGCTCGTATGTTGGCGAAGATGATTAAGTTGCTCGTGATGTAGCCAATGCGATACATGGAGAGGTACAATGGTCAAGCCATACAGAAGGAACTGGACAATCCGATGAAGGAGAGCATCAAATGGACTGTGATGACCAGAGGGCATGGGTTGAAGAGAAAGCTGTACAGGACGAGGAGGACAGTTCGGATGAGGAGGAAGTTCCTATCTCGTAGGAATGGAACCGGTTTAACACTAAGGGTGTTTCCGCACATGATGAGCATGAATCAGCGTGGAAGTATCATGAGACAGAGGTTCGGTTGCATTCTATATTTGCTGACAAGGCAGCGCTGCATGATGCCATCAAGCTGTGGGCCCTTTCAATGCAACGGACATTTCGTGTCGTGAAACCAAGCCAGGAGCAGTACACTGTGAAGTGCAAGCAGGCTGGTTGTCCTTGGAGGGTGCACGCACGTAGACCAAAGTATGACTCACTGGATTGTCAAAGGTGAAGCCGCACTCTTGTATTCTCAACAGTGTTTTGGCGAGGCATCGTAACCTAACTTCCATCTTTATAGCCAATTTGATGTACGGAGAGATAGTGAAGAAGAAAGACATGGAGGCCACGCATATCGTGGTAGCTATCGAGAATAATTTCAAGTGCAAGATTAGTTATGCGAAGGAGTGGCGTGCCGAGCAGAAGGCGTTGGAAAAACGCTTCGGGTCTTTCGAGGCGGCTTACGACAATCTTCCTCGTATGCTTAAGGTGTTGCAGGACAGGAACCCGGGCGCATATATCGCCGTGCAAGACAAGTCGTCCACAAGTCAACTAGGATATGCGGTGTTGCAAAAAGCCTTGTTAGTATTTGGTGCTTGCATTGAGGCATTCAGGCACATGCTGCCGGTGATCTTAGTTGACGGGACATTTTTGACAGGCAAATACAAGGGGCAGATCCTGACGGCCATAGGCGTTGACGACAACCAAATATTGCCGTTGGCCATCGCATTCGTGGAAAGTGAGAATTATAAGAGCTGGTTGTGGTTTCTCAGACATGTCAGGGTTGGAGTTGTCGGCACTCATCTTGATGTGTGCGTAATTCATGATCGCCACGCCGGGATTATAAAGGCTATAAGAAAACTTCAGGAAGACCCCGAGGAGCCCTTTTCTTAACCGGACATGAGGAACAGGAGGTGCATTTGTCACTTAGGGGCTAACTTTTTCAAGTAGTTCCCGAAACAACCTTTGATGAAGCTATTCAAGAGGCTAGCTAGGCAGAACCAGCGAAGGAAATTTGATGCTTTGTGAGTGTTGTTGGATGAGCACACCAGAAAGAACGTCGACGAGAGGAGCAAGGGGCCAGTCATTCCTAGGGCGGCACAACCGCAATGTTTGCCAACACTCGATGAGCCTCACTCAACTGGTCTAAGAAGGAGGAGCTTACAAAACATCAAGTGCTTCTCGCAGTGGATCGAAGGAGAACCATTGGAGAAATGGTCGCTGCTGCACGACACGGACGACGCAAGGTACGGCATAATGAAAACTAACCTTGCCGAGGTGTACAATTGGGTTCTTAGGGGCCTCCGTTCTCAGCCCCTTGTCGCCATCGTCGAATGTGTTCTTCACAACACAATCGGCTACTTCAGAGAGAGGCACGCGAATGCCGCACTTCATGCAGCCAATCCCCGAGCCATGTATTCGTCGAAAATTACAGCATACACGGAAACAAAGGCATAGAAGGGTCAATTGCATACAGTGCAAGGTCATGGGCAACAGGGAGCATCGTTTCGACGTAATACTCCGTGATAGAGCCGGATTTGGGACGGCTCGTTCCCTTGTTACCCACGAGGTATGCCTTAGAGATCATGCAAACGAACCTAGCTGCACGTGCAACAAGCTGAAGCTGTTACACAAGCCATGCTCTCATGTCCTCGCTGCATGCGGGACCGTGGGCATGGATCCTTCGAACTTCATGTCGGAGTACTTCTTTAAGGAAAAGGTACTGCAGGCTTGGTGTGGGGAGCTCCGGGGGTTCAGAGTGGTCGGAAACTTCGCCACCTTGGACATTGCAACGAGGACCTAGATTCCAGATGTTAACATGCTGAAGGGTGGGAAGAGTCGACGACAGAGCCGGCGTATTAGAAATGATATGGACGAATCACAAGCCGAAGCATCTGGTGCACGTTGCGGGCGATGCGGACAGGATGGGCACACAGCTAGATGATGCAATGCATGTGCTGATCAGTAGGCAGTACCCTGTGTTTGTAAACTAAATTTACATTGTAAACTGTGTTTGTTTAGTACGCACTTATGATGACCGAAATATTGTACTAAATGTATCGTATATTTCATGTACCATTTGTACAACTGCTATGTTAGTTCCCCTTTTCTGTAATGTACTAGTTATATTTGTTGTTAGTTAAAATACGATATTTTTTTGTTCCTTATAAGTGCTAACTTGAACTAAATTTTTGCATATATGGCTCGTGATAACAACCGCACGAAGATAATAACCAATCCATTACATGCTTAACAACATTGCACATTATTTCGATCAACAGTCGTACATACTACGGTACAACCATACACCTCGTTGTCTATATGTGAAACGAGCCTCGTGGCACCCACATGGAATATTGCTGAGGGGGCCGCCTCAGACGGGGCTGGCCGTCGTTGTAGTGGCATGCACATATGCAGCTAGAGTTTGCACAGCAACATGTCGGATCGTATGAACTTCCTATGTTGACAACCTCCTCGTTGCCCCTCTCGCGTTGCATCTGTTGGCGGAGGTCGTTGTTCTCCTCATTGAGAGTGTCAATTCGCTCCTCCAACTCAAATATTCGATCCCATAATGTATCCACGTAGTTCACAATATACAGTGGATGAGGAGGGTCGATCCAGCGGGTGAAGTATTTTGGCACCTGCGGGAAAAGATGGTAAACATATAGGCTCTATAAGCAGTAACGAAAATGTACTATTAGCAATTTGTATCCCGGAGTGTGGGCATCGGAAGAAACGTCACCCGCCATCGAAATGGCCTTCGAGGACCTGCACGACCGCGTCCTCATTGTGTCTACATTTTGGCCACACTGGTTGAGCACGCCTGCTGGGTATCAAACGGTAGTTAGGACCGAAGTCCTCCCTCCTTTCCAAGTGAAGGTCTTCCTTTGGTGACCCCGCTCCGACTGGCCCTTCACCCTCCGTCATGGTATGTATCTGCACGACAGAGAAGATACTTCTTCGTTCGATTTACAGGGTTCTCTACTACTACCTTCAATCATGCTCTTTATATGGAATGAGAGAACTTAGTGCAATGGAGTATTGCTGACAAAAGAGACCAGCTTTGCGCAGAGATGACATAAGTGTAGCTTTGCTCAGTGAGATGATAAAAGAAGTCAGCTTTGCGCAGTGACATGACAAAACAGGGCAGTTTTGCTCAGTGAGATGACAAAAGAGGTCAGCTTTGCGCAGTGACATGACAAAAGATGGCAGCTTTACACAGAGACATGACATAAGAGGGCAGTTTTGCGTAGTGACATGACAAAACAGGACAGCTTTGCTCAGTGAGATGACAAAAGAGGTCAGCTTTGCGCAGTGACATGACAAAAGAGGGCAGCTTTGCGCAAAGACATGACATAAGAGTGCAACTTTGCGCAGTAACATGACAAAACGGGGCAACTTTGCTCAGTGAGATGACAAAAGAGGTCAGCTTTGCGTAGTGACATGACAAAACGGGGCAACTTTGCTCAGTGAGATGACAAAAGAGGTCAGCTTTGCGCAGTGACATGATAAAAGAGGTCAGCTTTGCGCAGCGATATGACAAAAACTTGAGAGAAAACGGACCCTATAAATTGGCGTGTGTTCCATTTCGCAGGGAACATTGCTCTTCCAAACACCACACTACACCACGCTTTCTTCACCGCACCGAATGGACAAAAGCCAGAAGAAGCAATGGGACAAGATGGTGAAGCAATGGGAGGAGACCCGCGGCCTAGCACAGTCAGCTGCCGCCCGCGATGAGAAAATAAGGGCTATTGCGGCCCGGACAGAACAAGCCCAGCGTGCTACGAGGTCAGCTCCCCGCAATGAGGGGCCGCGTAGCAACAACCCTTATGAAGGGAGCGTGAGAGAAAGAGGGAAATGACGGCTAAGGCAAAAGAGGCCACTGAGGAGTTTAACGCCGAACGGGCAAGAAAGGAAAAGTGGCCCCAGTCCACACAGTAGGTCGTACGAGCAGTTGGGTGGGTTAGTCGCATATGATGCTATATGTTATGCATGTAATAAAAAAGTACGCGGCATGTTACTCCCAACTGTATTATGAAGTTTATTTCTATTCAGACAAGCTTATCATCTCGTCTTTTCGCATTCTTTGATTCAATAGCAAGTCATGTAACAATATTAACATACCAGTTTTCTCCGTACACGAATTCTCAATAACATCAAAATATCACTTAACATCGTATGTACCGATCGTTCTACGGTCAATCATTCCTAAAAAATTGACAACTCGACCAGATTTTTTCCCAGTTTAAAACTACAAAATTCAAAAAATTCACAGGGGACTGAGTGCAGTCGCCCCCCATGGGGCGACTGCACTGAAAGTCGCCCAATGGGGGGTGACTTATTGCAGTCGCCCGAGGGTAGGGCGACATAGATTCTGTCGGCCCCTGGTTGGGCGATTAGCTCCAGTTGCCCCCACATTGGGCGATTGGAGCCTATTTTGTAAAAAAAAATTCCCGTGAGTATATTTCTATAATTTCGAATAAAAAATAGATTATTCGTACAAAAAATTCCTTTTTAAAACCTAACCTACTGACACCATGACACTTCTAGTGCACCAAGACCAGTCGGATGTGTACTCAATCTAAAATGGCCCCAACTTCAATGTTTTTGAAACAACATTCCTTTTCAAGGTCAATAAAAACAATACCAGAATTAGATGACTTAAATGGTTTTTGAAACAAGGAAAGCACATGGCTATTCTACAAACACAATTTTCATATAACAGGGCCCCAGCCCAAATAGAAACCACCTTTCTCCTCTTATCCACATTCCTCCATAATAAACAAATAAGTGTTGCAAGTTGTCTAATTTGTGGGTATTTCAAATAGCCATTTTCGAAGAAAACAAAATTATTTCTCACAAAGGCCAATAGTGTTCCATCAGATATGATTGACTAGAATAGCTTTTAGACATGAATTCCCTTGGAAACAACAAAAGAACATGCTAAATAAAATTAAATATTAACAATCAACATCGTCAACAAACAACAATACCTTGAGAAGCCTCCTTGACATTGATGGATATGCAGAAAAAAGTATTGCAGATGTTCTCAGCCGAGTCAATACAAAAGTAAGTATTTGGTTATCAGTAAGTTTGACTAAGCAGATCAATAGAATTCCGAAAGTAAGACTTTATGAGTGGCTCAATAGTTTGCCATTTCTTTGCATTTCTCAGATTCATAATTTTCCCTTTGTTAACATCATCTGAAATTTCCAAAAGAGCACGGAAAATGTTGTCTGCCTCAGAAAGAACAAGTGTTATTATCTGGTAAAATACTCCAGTACTTTGAAGTCTCTGCATGGAAGGGTTATTGAAGTGAACACCAAATCGACATGCATCCCGAAAAGCATTTAGTAGGTTACGTAGAGCAGGTGCTTTGGGTTCCTTTGAAATTAACTGACACCATTCACTTATAGTCTTGCTTGTAAGCATCTTATCATTTGGAGGATTTTTATCACCAGAATCAACACGATCATCCATAGAATCCATCTCATCTTCTTCATCCAAATCCTATTGATGATAGGAACAGAATCATAACAAAAGAAAAATTATTTGGTGAGACCATCATTGGGCCTGAAAAGTACATTATAAACATAAAACAAAAAGGTGTACATGAATTGCATCAGCTAAAGAAAGAGCAACTAATAAGCAAATCTTACTTCTTTCCTACTGTAGCTCTCCAACTCCGATTGCCATTTTTCAAGGAAGTTAGCAAACTCAGGGTCCTACAAGTAACATAAATATTGTCAATCCACATAGAAATCATCCATAGGCCAAAACAAGGTACATTACGGCCCTAGAATTCCAGAAAATGAAGTTAATATAAGGGTGAATCCATCTTGGCCATCCAAAATCATGACTAGCAGTATTTGAACAATGTAATTGGCTGTATTTTGATTGCTACATAATCATAACTAATAGTTTGGAGAACTGAGATAATATAAAAATTACCCTGCCAAATCAATTGGGGGGAAGTTTGTAAGACAATGACTGTTTTACATTGTTTTCTATTAGAAAAAATTAATTGCACTCATCACTACAACCAAGCAAAAGATATCCAGCCACTAAGCAGGCAGCCTGAAACTGTAGGAAAGAATAAAGATACTTTAAAGGACAAATTGAGGACTTGCCACTCCATTGAAGTGCATTTGTGGGTTTGCCATTCCAATGTCTCACTAACATGTGGCCCAAGAACCCACATTTTAGTGAGACATTGAGTGGAAAATCCTCAAATGCCAACGAATGGAGTGGCAATGTGCATGATTAAGTTTAGAGGTAATTTTTCACCTTATCCAGCAACTTCTTCAACTTTGTCTTTTGCTTTTTGATCTCTAAATTCATCTCATCATTTTGTCCGTCTAAACCATCTTGGATAATATAATCTGCAGGGAATATTGAGATGCTTAGAAACTAGTACAGCGCACAATTCGATAAGCATTACGACAACATATACTAGCCTTTGAGAACATTGCCGTCCTCGCTATCAGAATAATACAGACACTCAGGATCCTGCATATCAAGCATCAAGCAACAGTTTATAAGGGCAACTTAGTAACAGCAGTTGTGAATTGTGATGTGTGCAGAATTAGCTATATAAAAGTTAGATGGAAAGAAATTACACATTTACACTTCAACATACCCACATCATAGAACAAATTTGCTCATCTCTTGCCAACAGAAACTATAGGCTCCTACTTGGACATTATTCAATTAGCTCATAATTGATCTATGCACACAAGTCAAATTGCAAAGATATTTCCAACTAACTGCATTCTCAAAAAGATTTAGTCTAGAAGAAATCGCAAAAAGACTATGGAATGTCAAACAACGAAGTTGCTCCCTCAAATATCCATGAACTTCTAGAGATACTTGCTAAACTGCCGAATCAAAAAACAAAAAAGAACACCTGAGCATATTGCTGGAAACAAGTTTATCTATGGGAAAGAGAAATAAGCCCTATGCCCTTGTCCACAGAATTGCAAGACAACAAAGAAATATCAAGAGTTATGGAATGAGCACGAACTAACGGTGGATTATCCTGATTTTTATATGCTTGAGATTGGCGTATCAAAGACAGAAACATTACTTCAAAAAATGAAACGATTGTAAACACTACAAAAAAGCATGTGTCATAATTCATCAATGAAGTTTGGTTAGGGCAGCCAAACATACCTCTGAAAGATATCCGTCACTGTCAGATAGATCGCTGTTTAATTCACTCTCCTCTGGAAACTCTAGACAATTAATCAAAGTAGCAACATCATCGTTGGTGTTCCTAAAGGAAAAACAATTTGAATTTAGTCAAACGACGAATAGAAACAACTGAATAAATGATTGCACAGTATTATCATGAATCATGATTAATGAACTTCTGAATGCGGGAATGGATCTGAGACTGATGGCTGACCAGCCTACACCCACCGAACCCTTAGCCTGAGTAAATTATGGGAACGAAGAGAAATCCAAGATCTCAACATTTGAAATTGTAAGCTAGCTTTGGTCTAGATCAATTTCATTGACAAAAAATGCAGTATCCAATATGTACCGTGATACCAGTACGGTTGCAAATTGACGTAACCTAGCGATGCATTGCATCCTTGTCTTCTGGTTTTCACTGTTGCTAGGGGTTAACAGTGGTGACAGCTACCTTAAACACTATGGATGTTATCCCAAACCACAGAAAAGCATCTTATTGCATATCAAAAACATCCTAATGCAACAGTTTTTTTATTCCAACAGACAGCAATTAGAATGAATCAACAATGCATAAATGTAAACGGCCAATGTAAACACCGTAGCTGTCCAGAGGTACAAGAACACATCCAATTTTAACGTGGGGAGACTAAACCAATCCGTCCTAATCTTCTCATCACATCAATTGATCAAGCAAAATCACTTGACTAGAACGAGAGGGGCCTAGTAGCTCGACAACACATTTCGGCAAGCATCCTCTACCCTAGTGCACCAAACTAACCAGAGACAACAGCTGATTACATGGTGGAATCGTCCACTCGCTGCGACATCTCCCCGTCGTCGCCATTGCCCAGGCGCCTCCCGTTCCAGCCGCTCCCACCTGAAACGGATCGGATTACCTAGCAATTTGCACCCCAAACCGAGAACCCCCCCCCCCCCCCCCCGCCCAAAAAAAAACAGAGAGCAAACGAAGGCGGAGGAGACGAGCGGCGGTACGGCAAACCTTTGCGAGGGCGGCGGGTGAATTGGGAGCGGAGCTTGCGGTTGAACTTCGCGGCGGACTGGAGATGCTTGCGCGCGAACTTGCGGGCCTTCTTCCCAACTTCTTCGCCATCGCCGCCTTCCCTCTGCTCTCCTCTCTCTCTCTCTCTCTCTCTCTCTCTCGCACGGAGAAGACGGCGAGGGGGGAAGCAAAGCAGCGGGTGGGGTTTAGGGTTTGGCCTCTCTCCCGGTCTCCCCCCTCACCTTCAGTCTCAGGGGACAAAGAAGTCTGCACCGTTTTCCCAGGGCTGCAGACTCGTGTCTTAGCGACGCTTCCCGGAGTTGCCGACCAGCCATGAAACAACATGTACGCATCCAGAATTTGCAAATTTGCCACAGATATATGAGACTAGCGTTAGTTGGGTTGACAGGCAGCAGGACATAGATTTGGCCATGGGTTTAATTGACAGAAAATGATTGATGGCTTAAACAAAAATTGATGTAGAATTATACACCAGTTGCACAATTGATGAATTACATGGAGGTAAAGTTCATTGACCTATACAGCGAATAAAAGGTAATTTCGTGGTGGGCCATTGGGGGAAAAAGGAAAATAGAGAAATTGACCAACATCAGCATTTTGCAAGTTGAGTCTGCCACCCTCACATTATCCAAACACACAAGTGCAGCAACTAGGGGTGCAAACTGGTCGGATTCGGACGGATATTGTTGTTACCATATCCTAACCCATATTTTTTCTCCGGATTCGGTACCAATCGGATTCGGTGCCGGATCGGTCGGGATTAACCCGTTTGTAAGGAATGCATGCAGTACAGCAAATGGAGTAGGAGGACATACTGTCAAGAACTTGATATTACTACTTAATAGCTGATGTGAAAGATTTTATTTTACCATTGCAAAAAAAAAAAGAAACGTCAAATAGTAGCACTAACCTGAAATCAAACTTGAAGACTATCGGATTCGGTCGGATATTGCTGTTACCATATCCTAACCCATATTTTTTTTCTCCGGATTCGGTACCAATCGGATTCGGTGCCGGATCGGTCGGGATTAACCCGACCCGTTTGCACCCCTAGCAGCAACACCGTATTTATAGTAGCAATAGATGGCGAACGAGCCTCTAGCCTAGCGGTAGAGCGCTCTAGTAGCACCCCCCAGGTTCTGGGTTCGACTCCCAGTGGGAGCGAATTCAGGCTGGGGGAAAAACCCCCTCGCTTGCCCCATAAGCCAAAGCACAGGTCTTAAGGCTGGCCTAGGTCGTTGGTCGCGGGTTGAGCGTTGGGCTCCCATTGGTCGCTCTCACATAGGCTGATGCCGCTGTGTCAGGGTGGGGCAAGGATTCGGGGGGTTTCTCGATCTGCGTGAGAGGATCTTCTTCTTAAAGCTAATGCCCGGGGGTTTCTTCATCCCGCAGGTCGAGTTTTTTTTTTATAGTAGCAATAGATAGAGCTGATTAGCTGAAGAACATCAGCACAGAGTCACCAACAGTGGTCAAAATTGCAATGGCGCTCATCTACCATTCTAGCTTATATATATGCTAGTTTCCCACGCAGCAAATTTTCACATGCCATGTCTTGACATTACAAGATGCTTTCGCCAAACATACGCTCCAGTAGAAGTAGCTGGTAAGTTCCATCTGACTACGCTAGCAGATGCCTGGACCTTAGCTCAATGTGCACGGCCTCTGAGGACTTCTATGTCCAGCTCCGACGGGTTAGTTGCCTGGATCTCATAATGTACGCCGTCCAGCTCACGCCTGAACCGATCCTTGAAGGTAGCATAGAGCATCTTAGAACGGATACGGGAAACTGAAGGCGACCTGAAATTGTCAGGGAAAAAAATGAAAACTGCATGGGTTATCAAGGATGTATGATCAAAACAATGGAAAAATAAATGAACAAGTTTGACCAACAAGACAGTGAAAACATTAGTCTGACCACGCAACGAAGAAAATCTTGCTCTTCTGGCAGTTCTCCTCAGTGACAGTCAAAATCATAGATGGCATATCGACAATCAGTCTCGGGAAGAGAGACCATGAAATCATCGAAGCTCAGTCATGGTACCTGTATTCTCCACAGCAACCTCCTTTCCCTTCTCATCAATTTTGAAGGTGACATATCAATGTCTTTTCTTCCTCTGAAGCTCAAGGAATGCTTCCTTGCACTCCGCAGCAACCCCCATTCCAGAGGAAGCATTTGACTACAGCAAAAGGTAATTTTTTAGAACAGGAAACATTATCTTATCAGAGATCATGAAATATTGAAATATGTAGTTTTGCAGAAAAATAATTAGGTTCCATTTCATAGAGGAAGGTCAAACATGCTTTCACCATTGCTCGAATTAGATGAGCACAACCATGCCTATGCATTATTCAACAGGCACTATAAAGCCCTTTTGTGAGCAACTAAGCATACATGTGTCATTCAAAATGACTGTAATCTAAACCTGTTGCTTGCAGACATATCTTGACTACTTGTGCAGATGAAAATGATGAGCTGATGCAAAAGATCCCTTTGTTCAAGGTTTTGACCATAGTTCAATCATCTGAACTAGAGTTATATATTGTCCAGAGAGACTAGAACTACATTGGGTCCTCAACTACTTCACATAATCTGTTGAGGAGAAACTGGAATTGATTCTCAACTTTTAACACAAAAATGAGTCCTCCGGAAAAATACAGACCTTCACCCCTGAATATATCCTCAGTCCCTCACAGCTGCTAAGGTACTTGTGCAACGGCAAGAATGCCAGATAGCAGAGGCAATTAATCATTCAAAATGCGGCAAGTAAATTGCTCGAGAATGTTTAGGCCCAAGGTACAAAATCGACACGTGAATCACTTCCTGAGTAATTAGGTACACAATCCACCAGTGGATATCTATATATACTTGTTCATGTCCTAGTGTCCTACTGATCTGTTGGTACCAACTACTTGGATAGTTGGATTGGAAGTAATTCTGTACTCCTGTTAGATCTTCA
Organism: Dendrocalamus latiflorus; assembly: GCA_017311315.1. NCBI lineage: Eukaryota > Viridiplantae > Streptophyta > Magnoliopsida > Poales > Poaceae > Dendrocalamus > Dendrocalamus latiflorus. The sequence goes on along the minus strand of CM029622.1, from coordinate 3,704,732 downwards.
ACAGTTATCTATCTTCACACTTTGGCCCCATTCCAAATAGCTTCTAGCTCCTGGCTTCAGAAGCCAAAAGCCATTTGGGAACGTCTTAGCTTCTTATCGCAGCTTTTTTTTTTCTCTTTTTTTTCCTTTTTTTTCTTTTTTTCCTTTTTTTCTTTGCATTATCCATGCAGATATGGTGTTTTTCATTTTCCTATTTTTTGTTCATTTATTTTAATTGAATATCTTAGAAAAAGCTAACGACCGCTTCAGTAACATTTCACCCAAAAGACATGACACTTTTGAACGGGCCTTTGCATAACTGGGGCACACAGTTCGTGTATTCACTGGAAACTACTATTCTACACCCATCAGTATTTTTCCTTTAAATTTCTCAAGTGGCTAGGTATGATTCATCTATATGTAACTATAAGAACCAAAATTGGAGAAATGTACAGTACAGGTTAACAGACATGCACCCACAAACAAGAACCCTAATCAGTAGATGCAAAATTGCTAAACAAGAACTGCTATTCTTTTCTTCCTTTGATTCACAGCTCAAATCAGACCTAACTGCGCAATAATAACAGAAGAAAATTACCAAGTAGAGTACAGATCGAGCACCAAGATATCCCTAGCAACCGCCCCAGGGATCCCAAGCCAAGCAGACGAAATGCGCGCAAATAAGCCCAAGACTCACCGCTTTGTCCAAAGCTAATCCACACAAGAACTGTAGAATACATGAGAGGAGAGAACAAAGAAAGGGAGCTCACGTATGATCTGACGAACGCCATGCCCGCCGCAAGAATCAACAAACAGGAACCTGTCCGTCTAGAACTTAGCAAGCTCGCATCGCCCAATCTCCCAGAGCCTACATATACAATCGCGGCGCGAAGGGAGCCAAGAGAAAATGGGAGCGGAAAATGGCGAGGGAATCTCTCAAAAGAAGAAACAAGTGGCGGTGGAGGCGAGACCGCTCTGAGTGCTTGGCCAGATCAGGCTGTGCGGAGAACCCTTTTTTATTGGGAGCCGTTCGATCAAAGATCCGACGGTTGGTTATGCATGCGTCTGGATGCGAATAGTTAAGGTGGGGTTGGCCTTTTCTCCGGTGCGGCGCGCACACCAATTTGTGTACACGGGTTTGCGACTTTGCGGTGCTTTCAAATTTGACTCTTAGACTGTGGTGAATAAAATATGGGTGTTGCCAATTCGGGCGCTAGCATCGTACCTTTGATCAAAACATTTGATGGCATCGTTTGAAACATTATCATACAACATGTGCAACAAAATATTTCATAAAAAATCTTGATGTTGTACTGATTATTGATGATTGTTACACATATGAAATCAAAATATTGCAATAAAAAACAACACCTACCTCCCATTGCAGACGGCAACGAGGCCTCATGTGAGGTGGCGGCGGGTGGCGAGAAGATGACGTGTGCGGCGTGGATCCGGCGCCGGAGGAGAAGGCCACCCGCATCCTTGTAGCGGTGTACGGACCAACGGCGAGCGAATGACGAGTTGCTGCTAAACCAACCCATTGCCTCGCCTTGTCGGATTCGGGTGGTGTGACCTTCTTGCCGGCTGGATCGCTGCTGCGGCGCCATGGATAGATCGCAGGAGGCTAGAGTCGACGCAACGATGGCCAGACCAGAAGCGGCTGGAGGCGAGCTAGTGGCTGGCCAGTGTAGAGGAGTAGCAGCAGTGAGCAGCCACGGCGCGGGCTGAGGGCTGAGCTGGAGCCAGTGAGGCCTGTGGTTATTTGGAAGAAGAAAGAAATGATAGGCGAAGGGAGGAGCGAGACTCCAGTGACAAGCTCCGGTGATGGGTTTTGGCCGCCGTCGAGCCACTGGCGGGGGGAGCAGGAGGAGAAGAGATAGGAGCCAGTGAGATTTGAAAATGGAGGCATGGCCTGTGGAGAGCAGTAGGGGACGTGGAGCATTAGGATCCGGGGCTAATAAATGGCATTGGTTTAATTGAGAGAATTGTTTGTATGAATAATCTATTTTTTTATTCAAAATTACAGAAATATACCCACGGCAATATTTTTTACACAAATAGGCTCTAGTCTCCTAATGAGGGGGCGACTGGAGCCAATCGCCCAGTCGCCAGGCGACAAAGCTCCAGTCGCCCGACCTTGGGGCAACTAGAACCAGCCACCCCCCATTGGGCGACTTGATGTGCAGTCGCTCACCCAGAGTGCGACTAGTTTCAGTCCCCTGTGAATTTTGTACATTTTATCAATTTTGTAGTTTATAACTAGGAAATAATTTACTAGATTTGTAATAAAAGTTTATGTTCATTATATGTTGTAGGTGCATAACAAAATTTGAGAAATTTTTTTAAGAACGATTGATCTTAGAACGATCGGTACATACGATGGTAAGTGACATTGTGATGTTACTGCGAATTCGTATACGGAGCAAACCGGTATGTTAATATTGTTAGATGACTTGAGTAATATTCCGCGTACTTTTTGATTACATGCATAACATATAGTATCATATGCGACTAACCCACCCAACTGCTCGTACGACCTACTATGTCGACCGGGGCCATTTTCCCTTCCTTGCCAGCTTGGCGTTGAACTCCTCGGCGACCTCTTTTGCATTGGTCACTGTTGTAGGGGTGGCCCCCACCTAAGCCCAGCCGGCCTGTTAGAAGGTTGTAAAGCCCAAAATAGGACATGTATAATGACATAAATGCCCTTGAAAGGGATACTTGGGTGTAAGGACATAATTGTAAAAGTACTCCCCATGTGAATATATATATGAAGCTGTCCTGGGCATGGGGGAGACCCCAAGCATTGTTCACCTAACATCTCCATTACCACTCTATACTGTTTGGTCTGTAACCACAACAGTTGGCGCCGTCCGTGGGAAAGACAGAACAAGCTCCGAAATATGAAGGATGGCACCAAAGAAGGCTTCATCATCGGCAGCCAAGAAGAAGAGGAGTACGACGGAAGCGCTCATCAACGCCAGGGCTTCGGCATCAGCTGCGGGCGTGGATGGCAATGCTAGCTCTGCGGCTACCGACGTCGACGCTCGTGGCCCAACGGTCAGCCCCGCTGCTGGCATGACGGTCGGTACTGGAGGTACTGATCGGGGTGTCAGGAGCAGTGACGTCGATACCCGCGTCGCGGGCACGGACACTGCCCCCGCACCCGGCGTGGGAGCGGCAAGTGGTTCCGGCGGCAACATCGGCCTCATCACCGACTCCGGAGTCCGGCGCATCGGGTGGCTCCGGAGCGCAAGCCATGGTCGCAGCCAACCCGACAGTGCATGCCGGTGCTCCCGCCGGTGCAACTGCGATGACGATGGAGAGTGCCCTGCTGCCGGCCCTCGGCACACTGCAGCAGGAGCTGGTGTACCTTTGCGGAGCCGAGCGGGATATACAAGAGGCTTGGAGCCAACAAGTCCCTCCGGTGGCAACGGAGCCTACGCCGGAGCGGGCGGATAGCCACGATGCCCCTACATCCAGTCGTGCTTCGCTTCGGCGTGTGGATCCGGAGTCCCCCCTCTCTGCGGGCCTGTAACAAGCGGCGTGGCCGGAGGACTTCAAGTTCCCCAACACCATCAAGTCGTACAAGGGCGACACAGACCCTCGGGAGTTCGTGCGCATGTACGAGACCGTCATCGAAGCTGCAGGCGGGGACAACACCACCAAAGCGAAGGAGCTCCCCCTCGCGCTGCAGAGAGTGGCACTCTCTTGGTTTTTCACCATAGAGCCAAACTCCATCTGCGTGTGGAAGCAGATCTGCGACCGCCTCTACAACAACTTCTAGTGGAACTACGTCGAGCGCGTCGACACAGATCAGCTTTTCGCCATCAAGCAAAAGCCCTCGGAGAGGCTCCGAGAGTACTTCAAGCGCTTCGCTAAGGTCCGCTGCCAGGTCAAGGATGTCAACGAGACAACCATCATCAACGCAGCGATACAGGGCCTCCGCCAGGGGTCGTTGGCCGAGTACAACGCGCATAAGCCAATCAAGACGGTCGCGAAGCTCTTCCATAAGATGGAAGAGTATGCGAGGGCGGAGGAGGACGTGCGGCGACACAAAGGTGACGACTCCGACACTAATCAAGCAGAGAACTCGTCGAAGAACGAAGACTCATCAAAGAAGGAGGACTCCTCGAAGGGCAAGCGCAAGCAAGAGTCTTCGAAGGACACCCCCAAGCGCAAGGACGCCAAGCATAAGCAGGACCCGAGCGACAAGCTCAAGCGTAGTCAACGTAGATCCCAGAGGGCCCGCTATGTCCTCGCCTTTCACGGACAAGGTCGTAGAGGTCGAGGGCAGGGACGCGGCCGGGGTTGCGACAATAGACCCTACGCAGAGTAAGAGGACCAGGACTACTACATGTGGTGCGAGGTGCACGACCGTGGGGATCACTTCACACGAGCATGCACCGCCATTGCGGTGCTCCGTCAGAGCATCGCCAGGGATAGGGCCCTGGAGGCGGGACCACCCATCGTGGCCCACGTGCAGCAGCCTCAAGAGGCCCCCCCTGCGGATTCAAACCCACGCGCAATAGCCCCAAGAAGGCCCCTTGCGAATTCAGGCCCCGGAGGGAGCCTAGCACCGGATTAGAAATGTCATCGCTGGGGGCTCATCGTTGGAGTTTTCCTCGGCGTGGCAACAAAAGGCCTACGCGCGGAGGCTACATCATGTGGCAGCGTACCAGGCGCAAGCACCACCGGAGTGGGCGCAGCACGAAATCACATTCATGCCTACTGACACCGAGGGCTTGGAATTCCCCCACTAAGAGCCCTGGTCATCCAGGCCGCCATCGCAGGTTGCGAGGTCAAGCACGTCCTGGTCGACAGAGGCAGCTCCGCAGACATTCTGTCCGCGGCGGCCTTCGACCAAATGGGGATCCCCTGGAGTCACTTGGGCCCCTCGGGAATCCCACTGCAGGGCTTCGGGGGTCAGCCGCTGAAGGCGTTAGACCAGATACGCCTCCAAGTCTCCTTTGGCTAGGGTGACAACGTGAGGAACGAAGATGTCACCTTCGACGTCTTGACATCTCGTACCCATACAATGCCATATTGGGGCGCCCAACCCTCAAGTCCTTCGGGGCAGTCCCGCACCATGGCTTCTTATGCATGAAGCTCCCGGGCCCGCAAGGTATCATCACCACCTTTGGTGACCAGGACCTCACCCGGCGCATAGAGCTTGGTGCTCGGGGCCCGCACTGCAAGGTGCATGTCCTCACCGACAATCCAAAGGCAGACACGCCCTACGCCCCGGGATGGACGCCTAAGCCTCGGCTGGAGGGCGAGGTCAAGAGGGTGCCCCTACATGCCGGCAGACATTGTGTGTCCATCGGCGAAGGCCTCCCTCCCGAAGTCGAACGAGATCTACTTTAGGTACTTCGGGACAACGCGAACGTCTTTGCGTGGTTGAAAGCATCTAGGCCCCTAAAAATATTAGTTTTGGTAATTAATAAATTTATGTGAATATGGGACTAATGTGTGCATTAAGTGTTTGAAAGGATAAGTTCAAATGGCAAAGAAAGAGGCTCACAAAATATCCCATGAAGATTCAAGATCTCTAGGGCGACAAGGTAAATAGTTTAGGTATCTATTTTATTTTACCGGTCTTGGAGTTAGGTTGGAAGACCGGATTATAGGATAGACGCCGTACTATTAAGAGGGATCATGGTGATTGCTTGATCATGTTCAAATGTGCCCTTTGGATCAATTTAGGATCATGCATGCACTTAGAAATTAAAATTAAATCAAATTTGTGCATTGTCAGAAAATCCGGTAGTTCCGGTGTGTATTGGACAGAACTACCGCAGGTCCGGTAGTACCGGGCGCCCGGGCGGAACGTTTTTTTCAGAGAGCGCCCGGACTCAGACTTAGTCTCTCGGAAAACGGAAGTACCGCGGGTTGACCTGCGGAACTACCGGATGGCCGGTAGTACCGGGCACCCGAGCGGAACTTTATTGCGCCCGGAGTTTAACTTAGCCTCTCGGAAAACAGAAGTACCGCAGTTTGACCTGCGGAACTACCGCATGTGCGGAAGTTCCGGATACCTGTGCGGAACGTTATTTCCAGAGAGCGCCGAGAATAAAACTTAGACTCGTTGAGATCGGAAGTACCGGGTCCTGGAGCGGAACTTCCGGACGTCCGGAAGTACCGCGATTTCAACGGCGGTAGTACCGCACTCATTGACCAACGGTTACTTCTGACTCTCTGACATAGCCGTTCTGTCCGGTCAGCGAGAGTCCGGAAGTACCGCGGTTTTGCCTGCGGTAGTTCCGGATTTCCTGAATTTTCAGGATTGTTTATTGTAACGGCTATTTGAGGTTGGTGAGGGTATAAATACACCCCCACCAGAACTTGGACATGTGGTTGAACCTCCATTGAATACATTTGAGCCTAGAGCAACCTCTCACACCTCATTCACTCACTTGTGCATTCATTTGAGGTAGTTGACCCAAAATTCAAGTGCATTGCATTCTAGTTGATCCATTGAGCACTTGAGTGAGATCAAGCCGCAGTGGTCTATTCTCTTGGTGCTTGCCGGCACCTAGACGGCTTGGCAGAGTTTCGGTGATCTTCTCAAGAAGATTGTGAGAAGGCCCGGAAGATTGTGAAGGCTCGGAGCTCGCCTACCCGGAGAGGGAAAGGGCTACCAAAAGTGATCGAGGTGTTTAGGCTCATTCGTGGAGCTGGTCCGATTTGTTCGGGCTTACCTCAACGTGGACTAGGGGAGACCGGCAAGTCTCCGATCACCACGGTAAAAAGTAATCGTGTCAATTGTGGTTTGCTCTCTTGTGATCATTTTCTTTCAAGCAACGCTCTTCATTCATATTACTTGATTAGTTAGAGTAGCAATTGTTATTCTCTACTATTCGTTATTGCTCTTAGTCGATTACTTGTGCTAGTGATTGTTTGAACCTCACTAGGTTGATTAGTGGTGTTAGTGTTATCTTGCTCTATTTATCCATCAAGTTTAAAATTGCTAATTAGAATTAGACGAAAATTTTAAAACCTCCTATTCACCCCCCCTCTAGTCGGCCTCCTCGATCTTACAAGTGGTATCAGAGCTTGGTCTCTCATTTTTAGACTTAACCGTCTAGAGAGAAAAGGATGGCTAGTGAGGGTATAGCAATAGGAAAGGCACCTCTCTTTGATGGCTCAAATTATGCTTATTGGAAAATTAGGATGTCTATTTATTTAAAGGCCATGAGTCCTCAAATTTGGAAAGTCGTAAATGAGGGTTACGTTATGGCTCTTGATCCGGATCACCCAACGGACCAAGACGGGCGTAATGCTCATTTAGACGCCCAAGCTATGAATGCTCTATTTGGAGCCTTGAACGCGGATGAGTTCAATAGGGTGAGCAATCTTGAGACGGCTCATGCTATTTGGACTACCCTTTCGGAAATACACGAAGGGACATCCACGGTCAAGGAGGCCAAATTGCATCGGCTTAGGATCAAATATGAGACATTCACAATGTTGCCCCATGAAGACATCAATGCGATGTACTCAAGGCTCAACAACATTGTGAATGAGCTTAAAGGCCTTGGAACTAACCTTTCCGATCTTGATATTGTTCGAAAGATGCTTAGGGCCTTGCCGGAGAAATATGAAGTGTTGGTGACTCTCTTCCTCAACTCACCGGAGTAGGCAAGAATGACACCAACACAATTGTTGGGCAACCTCATCACCAACGAGCTCTACAAGAAAGACAAGGAAGAGCTCTTGGAGCAATCTTCTTCCAAGAATAAGAAGATCACCGCTTTCAAGGCTAAAGCGGTAATGAGTGAAGAATCCGAAGAAGATGATGAGGAGGACTCCGAAGAAGAATTTGCGCTTCTAGTAAAAAGAATGAAGAAGTTCATGAGAAGGCGCCCATTTCGGAGCACAAGCCACGAGAAGACCAAGAAATGACATTCTTCCTCCAACAAGAAGTTTAGCAACATTCGTTGCTATGAATGTGATAAGAAGGGGCACATTGCCTCTCAATGTCCAACAAAGAAGGATGACAAGGAGAAGTCATCAAAGAAGAAGAACTACAACGGCAAGAAGAAGCTTTTCAAGAAGCTTCACAAGGATGGCAAAAATGAAGCCCATATTGGTGAGTGGAACTCCGAAGAGGAATATTCGGACTCCGACTCAAGCGAGGACGAATCTCCCAAGAAGAAAGGGCTTGTGGGCATTGCAATCAAGGAGGCTCCATCACTATTCTCCACTCCTACATGCCTTATGGCTAAAGGAGAAAAGGTAAATTTGCTTGATGATGATGAGCCTTCATATGATGACTTGATGAATATGCTAGTTGAATTGAATGGATTTCTTGGAAAAGAAAAATCAAAGTTTAAGGTCTTAAAGAGAGAACACACCTCTCTCAAAGACTCTTATGAGGAGCTAAAGGAAGCTCATGATTTGCTTCTCCAAGAAAATCACAAATCTAGTACTAGCATTGGAGTTACTTGCAATATCTTGAATGAAATGTCTAGTATAGAAATTTCAAAGTCTAGCATATCCACTTGTTGTGATGATTTACTTGCCATACCTTGTTCATCAAGTGTAGATTCTAGAAATGTTTTAAATCTTGTTCATGATGATATCATTGTGTAGGACCGAAATGGCGACAGAGGGGGGGTGAATGTCGCTCGCTTCAAAATCGCCCCCGAGAATTCACGAAAACCTCAGAAAAGTTCAGAGAAAAACAACAACCCAAAGAAGCACAAAATGAGGGATAAAGGCAGTAAACGGCATGCACTTTTCAGCAAGAAGGGCTGCTGATTTTCAGCAAAAAGAGCTACAGTTTTTCAGCAAACTGAGCTGCTGTTTTCAGCAAGAAGAGCTGCAGTTTTTCAGCAAACTGAGCTGCTGTTTTCAGCAAGAAGTAGCTGCTGTTTTCAGCACAATGCACTGCAGATTTCAGCAAGACACAGCTGCTATTTTTCAGCACAAAGGACTGCAGTTTTCAGCAAGAATTAGCTACTATTTTCAGCACAATACACTGCAGATTTCAGCAAGACATAGCAGCTGTTTTCAGCACACAGTAAATATTCAGATTACCACCAAACTGATAGAAGAGATGAAATTCAGCTGCAATGATTTGCTCAAGAGAACAAGAAAAGGAACTAAATAGTAGAGGGAGCCTAAAACTCAAGAGAAATCACAAATAGCTCAAGGAATTCAGATTTTATCCTGAAAATGACAAATTACAGAGAGATGTCCAAAAATTCCAATTGCCACTCCATCTCCAATCCTTTGGCCATGAAACTTCTGGGGTATATTAGCAATAGCAAGGGAACCTCCCATACCAGATATCAGCTCAAGCCAAGAAGGAGATCAAGATTTAATTCAAAACCCTAGAAATGCAAGAGAGCTTCAGAAGAGAGGCCAAAAATCAAATTGCTCCCACACCGTTGATTCTTTGGCTATGAAACTTTGAGAATAGCTATTAGATAGTCTTTAGACTCTTCACATCAAATTTCAAGCCATCTTGCCAAGGGGAACAAGATTTCCACAAAACCCTAGTATTTGCAACTGACGAACAGAGAACCTCAAAATGCCAAAACTGAAATTAAAGTCAAGTTTGCTCTTGGGATTAACTAGCCAAATGGCCTTTGAGCATCTCCCATGTCATAGCAACCCATTTTGGCACTCTCAAGCAAGCAAGAACTCAAAACAACGAAAATCACAAAATCACCCAAAAGAAGTTAACGAAGAACAGAGAGCAAGAATGAAAGAAGAACTTCAGATTTTCATTCCATCACGAAAGGAATACAAGGAGTCACGATACGCATGGACATTAGATCAAGATGAATGATTACATGACCCTCAATCCCTCTCCAACCTCTCAATCCTCAACCGTGAATGCTTGGAGGGGATGAACAACACTCTGTTCTACCAAGAAACCATCGAAGAAACAGAGGGAGCACACACTAACAAACTCTGTCTCTCCCAACCACTAAAGACACCAAAGCAAACAACCTCTCCAAAGCCTCTTTTGACTAGAGTAAACCCTAATACTCTCTCAAGTGCTCAAGTGGGCATGCAGCCCCTCAATCCTATTTATAGCCTTGGCTAACGGGTCTCCGCCCCGTTACGCCTGCTAAATCCAACGGCGCCCGCTCCCGCTTGTGCAGCCTCGCGAATTTCCTGATTCGCCCCTCCTGCACCTTCCGGGAAGCTTTCGCGCTCCTTGCCTCGCACGCCTCGCAACCACCTCGAGTCTACGTCGTCTTCGACACATCCCGACCGTTCTGACCTCAGCGCCACCTGTGCCTAGTCCGGTCCACGTGTCTCGCCACGACTCCACCCGATGTCCTGCAGTCACACAGACAAGAAAACACGTCAAATAGCACCGCTCGACACATGAAAGCGTAAATACCATCACACTTACCACAGACGAAGTCCAAACCTGTCAAATCAAAGAATCAGCGTCCTAATCCCATATGACCAAGTTTGACCACAGTCCGACCGAGCCCGTTGCACCACGCAACGTCAGGGTCCGAACCACCCAAACCAAACTCGACTGACCTAAACAACTGTCAATTACTCGTCACTCACATGTGGTCACCTCCACATGGTTCATCAATCTCCCCCTTGATGAGTGTATTGACAAACTCGAAAAAGCGCAAAGTTGAGTTTGAGTTTGAAGAATCCAACATGGTCCAAAGACAGGAAAAAGAAGCTAATGACCATGTCGACAGAAGGAACCACTAGAGCAACAGCTGAAAGAGCAAATTGATCTCCAAAGCTCTAAAGTGTTCCCAAAAGACTTTTTCTACTCTATTCTCCCCCTTTTGGCAATAAACACATCAAGAATGCAAAGGCGAGAATATGATCACATGGATGGATGAAATATGGCTGAAGTTTGATTATTTCTAAGCATTTTGAGCCATGAGAATTATCCATAATGACCATAATGAGATATACCAAGCCATAACTCTATAAGAAGCTATCTAGATCATGACATGACATGTATAAGCTAGCTAGAACACATAGATGACAATCTGAAATATAGTACATTAAGTGAGAATGTCAAGTCATCAAGAAGTAAAGTCCAACTAGAGATATCCAAGGATGATGCCGGCCATGTCAAGTAAGCTAAGCGGAACCAAGAAGCTAATATTGAGACCAACTAGAGTGCTATGCTCAAGAATGAAACATTGGCGCAAGTACATGGTTCTTTTTTGTAACATTGATAAGTTACTAAGCGATCAAAGATGCTCTTTTAACAAAGAGGGACTTGGTTATGTCCCCCAAAAGGGTAAGAAGCCGGTATACAAGCCTCCAAGGTTTGTAAAGGAAAATGGTAAGTATTGCACAAAATGTCGGTGTGTTGGGCATATTCAAAATGAATGTTCTAAGAATAACATGCATTCCATTGGTTTATATGATTCTTGTTATATGCTTAGAAAATCCACAAATGGAAATGTTATTGCTCATTTCATTGGCACCTCGATTTTGGGTGCTAAAAAGAAATCCATTTGGGTACCCAAGACCTTGGTCACTAACCTCCAAGGACCCAAACAAATTTGGGTACCTAAAAGAACTTGATTTTCTTTTGTAGGTGAACTACAAAACCGGTGGAAGGCATTGGGTGTTGGATAGCGGTTGCACCCAACACATGACCGGAGACCGGAAGATGTTCACCACATTTGAGAATGGAAGCAATGACAAAATCACATTTGGAGATAATAGCAAAGGAAAGGTATTGGGATTGGGTAAAATCGCTATCTCAAACGACCTTTCAATTTCTAATGTGTCTTTAGTTGAATCATTAAATTTCAACTTGCTATCCGTTGCTCAAATATGTGATCTAGGCTTAACATGCTCATTCTTAAAAGAAAATGTTGTAATCTCAAAAGATAATAATAATGAACTAGTCTTCAAAGGCTTTAGATTTGGGAATCTCTATTTGGTAGATTTTTCTTCAAATGAGTCTTGTTTAAAAACTTGTTTAATTGCAAAAACTTCGTTGGGTTGGTTATGGCATAGAAGGCTAGGTCATGTGGGAATGATTCAACTTAAAAAGCTTTTTAAGCATGACTTAGTGGTTGGCTTGAAGGATGTGAAGTTTGAGAAAAATCGACTTTGTAGTGCTTGTCAAGCCGGAAAACAAGTCGCTAATTCTCATCCTTCCAAAAGTATCATGTCAACTTCTAGGCCATTAGAGCTCTTACATATGGGTTTGTTCGGGCCAACAACCTATAAGAGCATTGGAGGTAATAGCTATTGTTTAGTCATTGTGGATGATTACTCTAGATATACATGGGTCTTCTTCCTAAATGACAAAAGTGAAACCTCCGGGATTTTCAAAAGTTTTTTTCAAAAAGGGCTCAAAATGAATTTTATTTTAAAATAAAGAAAATTAGAAGTGACAATGGTTCCGAGTTCAAAAATACAAAAGTTGAAGACTTTTGTGATGAACTTGGAATAAAGTACGAACTTTCCACAACCTACACTCCGGAGCAAAATGGAGTTGTAGAGAGGAAAAATCGAACATTAATTGAAATGGCTAGGACAATGCTTGATGAATATAATACTTCCGACAAGTTTTGGGCGTAAGCTATTAACACCGCATGTCATGCCATAAATCGCCTCTATTTACATCGACTCTTGAAAAAGACTTCCTATGAGCTTCTTGTTGGAAGGAGACTGAACATCTCTTACTTTAGAGTATTTGGTTGCAAATGCTATATTCTAAGAAAAGGTGTTCGGCTCTCAAAATTTCAAAGTCGATGTGATGAAGGCCCCTTTTAGGGTATTCCTCAAATAGTAAAGCCTATAGGGTCTTTAATAAAAATTTGGGTTTAGTGGAAGAATCATGTGATGTTCAATTTGATGAAACTAACGGCTCTCAAGAAGAGCATGAGAACTTGGATGATGTAGGAGATGAAAGTCTTCGCAAGGCAATGGAGAACATGCAAATCGGAGACATCAAGCCAAAAGAGGATCCAACATCACCAAGCTCATCTAGACAAGTGGAACCACCCTCCTCTTCCACAACAAACGATGTTCAAGTTATAGAAGATGAAGAAAAGGATCAACCGCAAAATATTTTCAAGATTCACAATGCAATAGCCAAGGATCATCCAATTGACCAAATATTGGGTGACGTGAGTAAGGGTGTTCAAACTCGCTCTAGAGTAGCTTCATTTTGTGAACACTATTCCTTTGTATCTTCACTTGAACCTAAGCGTGTAGAAGAAGCATTAGATGACCCGGATTGGATAAATGTCATGCATGAAGAGTTGAATAATTTTGCTCAAAACGATGTTTGGACTTTGGTGGAGAGACCCAAGGAGCACAATGTCATTGGGACAAAATGGGTCTTCCGGAACAAACAGGATGAGAATGGAATTGTGGTAAGAAATAAAGCAAGGTTAGTAGCTCAAGGTTATACTCAAGTCGAGGGTTTAGATTATGATGAGAATTTTGCGCCCATTGCTAGACTTGAATCAATTAGAATCTTGCTTGCTTTTGCATCATGCTTTGGCATTAAATTGTTTCAAATGGATGTCAAAAGTGCATTTCTTAATGGTACAATTTCCGAATTAGTATATGTGGAACAACCTCCGGGATTTGAAGATGCTAAATACTCTAATCATGTGTATAGATTGTCAAAGGCGCTATATGGTTTAAAGCAAGCTCCTAGAGCTTGGTATGAGCGCCTTCGTAACTTTCTAGTATCAAAAGGCTTTAAAATTGGTAAAGTAGATACAACTCTATTCACAAAAATTATTGGAGATGATTTCTTTGTATGTCAAATCTATGTTGATGATATTATATTTGGTTCTACTAATCAAGACTTTTGCAAAGAATTTGGTGAGATGATGTCTAGGGAATTCGAAATGTCGATGATTGGTGAGCTAAGCTACTTCCTTGGACTTCAAATCAAACAACTTAAAGATGGGACGTTTATTAGCCAAACAAAGTATGTGAAGGATCTACTCAAAAGATTCGGAATGGAAGAAGCCAAACCCATCAAAACACCCATGGCAACAAACGGGCATCTAGACCTCAACGAAGAAGGTAAGTCGGTAGATTTAAAGCTTTATAGATCCATGATTGGTAGTTTGCTTTATCTTACCGCATCTAGGCCCGACATTATGTTTAGTGTATGCATGTGTGCACGTTTTCAAGCTTCTCTAAAAGAGTGTCATTTAGTGACCGTAAAGAGGATTCTAAGATATTTAAAGCATTCCTCAAGCATAGGGCTTTGGTATCCCAAAGGTGCAAAATTTGAATTAATTGGATATTCGGATTCTGATTATGCGGGATGCAAAGTGGATAGAAAAAGCACCACGGGTAGTTGCCAATTTCTAGGAAGATCTCTAGTGTGTTGGTCATCCAAGAAACAAAATTCCGTAGCACTTTCAACCGCCGAAGCCGAATATATTTCAGCGGGAAGTTGTTGTGCTCAATTGCTTTGGATGAGGCAAACATTGTTGGATTATGGGATCAATTTTGATAAAATGCCTCTTTTGTGCGATAATGATAGTGCTATCAAAATATCCAATAATCTCATTCAACACTCAAGAACCAAGCATATAGATATACGCCACCATTTCTTGAGAGATCATGTGAGCAAGGGAGACATTGAAATTAGCCACATCCGAACCGAAAATCAACTAGCGGACATTTTCACCAAACCATTAGATGAAAGCCGTTTTTGCAAATTGAGGAATGAATTAAATGTCATAGACTACTCAAATGTAGCTTGAAATCTCATTTCATCCATTTCTGCTCTTTTGTTGTGCTCATATGGATTTTTGTTGGATTTTCCCCTATTTTGGTCAAAAATTCGTTTAAATTCATAAAAATTAGTTTCAAAATATAGCATTAGCTCAATTGATGCATAATGATCCTGAATGACTTTAGTTGGATGCAAAACTAGGGATCATTTGCAAAATTTCCAGTTCCAAAAGTCAAATCCTGAAAAGTTCCAGAAAATCCGGAACTACCGCAAGTCTTTGGGCGGTACTTCCGCTCCTGACAGAAAAACCGGAACAACCGCAGTGTAATCCGCGGAACTTCCGGAATTTCTGTGAACACGGTACTACCGGCGTGTTACGCGCGGTTCTACCGCCTTTTGCGGGATTTGTTGCGGTTTCCAAAACCGTCGACTGCCTTTACTCCCCTCTCTTTACTCCTACCGTTTCGATCACTCTCTCTCCTCTCCCACTCCCAAAACCGCAGAGGGTCTCCTCCTCCTCTCCTCTCCTCAAACCTCTCTCTCCAACTCCCAAAACTCCTCCTCCTCTCTCGATCTTCGAATCCAAGGGGAGCTTTTCGTTTTTGGGCGATTCATTACACTCCCAGGGTTCCTCTCCTTCGCTTCCACAAGGTAAATAGGATTAAACCCCTTTTATCTTGTTCTAAGGACCCTAGAGTTGAAATTAGGTGAAATTTGAAATGTAGCGATTTTTGCTGTAGTTTCTTTGGGCAAAATAGTTTGTTTGGGGTATTAGATAGTTTATTCATACATGCACTGGAGTCAATCCAAGAAATACCCCAAAAAGATTCAATTTTTATCATGCCCTAGAAATGTCCAGAAAAACCGGAACTACCGGTCGAGCGGCCGGAACTACCGGGGTCCCGGAAGTTCCGCATGTTTAATGCCGGAACTACCGGATTTCCCAGAAGTTCCGCAGTTTTGCCGCCGGTACTTCCGTTTTTCCTGGAACAGCAGAAATTCATTGCTTTCAATTTCAAACCTACTTTCGCTTATTCTACCTCATACCTTGATTATCCTTTTGTGTCATTGAAGATGCCGAGGATGAAGATTGTCTCGCACAAGTCCTATGGGGGCACGGCTGGTCAATCCTCCTCCTCGACTCCTGCATCTCAGACGGCGGAGCACAAGGGCAAGGGTCCCGCCTCCGACCCTGAGAGTGACTCAGAGGATTCGCATGAGAGCGGATCTGAGGCCTCGCATGAGAGCGAGGAATATGCGGTCTCAGATGAGGAGATGCCTGAGGTAACGGCAGATGAAGAAGTGGACCTCGCCAAGATCACAAATGAGGACTATGCTATTCTTCGTCGCCGCAGTCAGTATGTACGCCCTCGAAACTCAATGAACCCCCAGTTTCATTCCAAGTTTCAAGAGAAGGTGTACCAAGAGATGTATGGTCCAGCTCGCAAGTTTGTTGCACACAAGTATGTGGATTGGGATCACTTGTCGCAGATTGACAAGTTCAGTGGTGCTTATCAGCTCTTTCAGCAAGCCGATATCCATCAACTTGTTGCATTCAAATGCAACTATATGGACAACATGATTAGGCAGTTCTATGCTACCCTGTACATCTCTCCCAACTTTGAGCATCTGAGTTGGATGACAGGGACCCAGTTCATTGAGTGCACCAGGCACGAGTTTGAGTTAGCACTTGGGACGGAAACCAGTGCCTATGAGAAGGTGTACAGCAAGCGAGCTCTTCCTATTGCTGCATATTCAGAGTACTATGACCAAGCAGCTGAACGATCACTGGGGACGACAATTGGCTTACTCCCTATTCCCAGCCTTGTCAACAAGATCATCAACCACACCATTCTTCCCAAGAGTGGGAATTATGATGCTATTCGTGGCCATGCGTGGAATGTAATTGATTACATTATGCGCGGCCAAAAGTTTGATGTGGTGGATCTTATCATCAGGGGGATCGACGCCAATAAGAATGACAAACAGAAAAGGATCAACTTTGCACCATTCATCATGGCTGTGATCATTCGGAAGACTGGATACCGAGGAGCACTCTGAACCCCGCACAAGCCATACAAGCCGCGTGCAGAGCCTCCTGTTCCAGCTCCTGCTCGTTCCCGTGCTAAGTCTCAGCCTCAGCCTCAGCCTCAGCATCAGGCAGCTGCTGATCCTCCTCCCCAGGGCGAGGGTGATGTGTCGCTATCCCAGATTTACTCCGCCATACTCAGACTTGAGGAGCGCCAGGATGTCTTGATCTCCACTGTGTCTTCTCTTGGTGATCGCGTATCATCCTTGGAGAATGCAGTTCATCCGCCTTCTCCAGTTCGCTATGGTCGTCGCACTCGTCGCCGTGGTCCTCCTTCTCCCAGTGCAGCTCAGGACTAGCTCCTCTTTTTGGTACTTCGATGCCAAAGGGGGAGAAATTGTAGCAAGGAGAAGTTTAAGTCTTTAAGTCTTTATCTATCCTTTGGGCTTTGTAATAAAGTATGGTGAAATGAACCATGTAATGCGGATGTTTAGTATTTTAATTTCTGGTGCATTGTAATGAACTATGTCTTGTCCTTAATGCAATGCTTGTTTACTTGTCTATTGCGTATCTTTGAATTTTGGTGAATGTGCTGTAATGCTATGATGTAATCATGCCTGATAAATTCCTATAAAATTTGATGCACATGTTTAGGGGGAGCTCTTTCTTATTAGTTTCTAAAATGCAAAAATTCCCCATATTCTAAACTGCTAAAATTTCAAAGACCTTGTGATATACATCTTGCAAACTAGGAGTATATCCAAATCTTAAATTCTTCTCATAAATTGCTCTTGTTGTCATCAATTACCAAAAAGGGGGAGATTGAAAGCATCTAGGCCCCTAAAAATATTAGTTTTGGTAATTAATAAATTTATGTGAATATGGGACTAATGTGTGCATTAAGTGTTTGAAAGGATAAGTTCAAATGGCAAAGAAAGAGGCTCACAAAATATCCCATGAATATTCAAGATCTCTAGGGCGACAAGGTAAATAGTTTAGGTATCTATTTTATTTTACCGGTCTTGGAGTTAGGTTGGAAGACCGGATTATAGGATAGACGCCGTACTATTAAGAGGGATCATGGTGATTGCTTGATCATGTTCAAATGTGCCCTTTGGATCAATTTAGGATCATGCATGTACTTAGAAATTAAAATTAAATCAAATCTGTGCATTGTCAGAAAATCCGGTAGTTCCGGTGTGTATTGGACGGAACTACCGCAGGTCCGGTAGTACCGGGCGCCCGGGCGGAACGTTTTTTCCAGAGAGCGCCCGGACTCAGACTTAGTCTCTCGGAAAACGGAAGTACCGCGGGTTGACCTGCGGAACTACCGGATGGCCGGTAGTACCGGGCACCCGAGCGGAACTTTATTTCCAGAAAGCGCCCGGAGTTTAACTTAGCCTCTCGGAAAACGGAAGTACCGCAGTTTGACCTGCGGAACTACCGCATGTGCGGAAGTTCCGGATACCTGTGCGGAACGTTATTTCCAGAGAGCGCCGAGAATAAAACTTAGACTCGTTGAGATCGGAAGTACCGGGTCCTGGAGCGGAACTTCCGGACGTCCGGAAGTACCGCGATTTCAACGGCGGTAGTACCGCACTCATTGACCAACGGTTACTTCTGACTCTCTGACATAGCCGTTCTGTCCGGTCAGTGAGTGTCCGGAAGTACCGTGGTTTTGCCTGCGGTAGTTCCGGATTTCCTGAATTTTCAGGATTGTTTATTGTAACGGCTATTTGAGGTTGGTGAGGGTATAAATACACCCCCACCAGAACTTGGACATGTGGTTGAACCTCCATTGAATACATTTGAGCCTAGTGCAACCTCTCACATCTCATTCACTCACTTGTGCATTCATTTGAGGTAGTTGACCCAAAATTCAAGTGCATTGCATTCTAGTTGATCCATTGAGCACTTGAGTGAGATCAAGCCGTAGTGGTCTATTCTCTTGGTGCTTGCCGGCACCTAGACGGCTTGGCGGAGTTTCGGTGATCTTCTCAAGAAGATTGTGAGAAGGCCCGGAAGATTGTGAAGGCTCGGAGCTCGCCTACCCGGAGAGGGAAAGGGCTACCAAAAGTGATCGAGGTGTTTAGGCTCATTCGTGGAGCTGGTCCGATTTGTTCGGGCTTACCTCAATGTGGACTAGGGGAGACCGGCAAGTCTCTGATCACCACGGTAAAAAGTAATCGTGTAAATTGTGGTTTGCTCTCTTGTGATCATTTTCTTTCAAGCAACGCTCTTCATTCATATTACTTGATTGCTTGATTAGTTAGAGTAGCAATTGTTATTCTCTACTATTCGTTATTGCTCTTAGTCGATTACTTGTGCTAGTGATTGTTTGAACCTCACTAGGTTGATTAGTGGTGTTAGTGTTATCTTGCTCTATTTATCCATCAAGTTTAAAATTGCTAATTAGAATTAGACGAAAATTTTAAAACCTCCTATTCACCCCCCCTCTAGTCGGCCTCCTCGATCTTACAGTGGTCCCCAGAAGGCATCAACGGCGTGGGCCACGCCCTCATTGAACACAAGTTAGCGGTTCGCCCCGACGCCAAGCCAGTCAAGCAGAGGCTTCAGCGCATGTCAACCGACCGGCAGCAAGCGGCCAAGGTGGAGGTAGCGAAGCTCCTATAGGCCGGAGTCATCCGCGAGGTACAGCACCCGGACTGGCTTGCTAACCTGGTGCTAGTGAAAAAGGCTAGTGGTGCCTG
Organism: Dendrocalamus latiflorus; assembly: GCA_017311315.1. Taxonomy (NCBI): domain Eukaryota; kingdom Viridiplantae; phylum Streptophyta; class Magnoliopsida; order Poales; family Poaceae; genus Dendrocalamus; species Dendrocalamus latiflorus. The sequence continues at coordinate 3,685,336 of CM029622.1, read as the reverse complement.
GCGTATGTGCATAGACTTAACCACCCTCAACAAAGCGTGCCCGAAGGATGGCTACCCCTTGCCGCGCATAGATCAGCTGGTGGATGCCATGGCAGGGTGCAAGCTCATGAGTTCCTGGATGCATACTCTGGCTACCACCAGATCTACATGGCCAAGGATGATGAGGACAAGACCAGCTTCATCACGCCGGTAGGGACATACTGCTTTATCAGGATGCCCTTCGGCCTAAAGAATGCGGGGGCAACATTTACCCACCTCGTCGCGCTGGCGCTGGCCTCCCAGCTCGAGAGGAACATGGAGGCTTACATCAACGATGTGGTCGTCAAAACCAGGCAGCTCGCCTCCCATGGTCAGGATCTCCTAGAGACCTTCAACAACCTCAGGAGAGCTGGCATCAAGCTCAACCCGGACAAGTGCATCTTTTGCGTGCAAGCTGGGAAGCTCCTGGGCTTCCTCATGTCCAGACGCGGCATCCAGGCGAACCCCGACAAAGTCGACGTGATCCTCGCCATGGAGTCGCCCAAGACGACAAGGGAGGTCCAGAGGCTTACTGGCCGCATGGCCGTGCTGAGTCGCTTCTTATCCAGGGCAGCGGAGTGGGGCCTGCCATTCTTCACGACCCTTCGTGGTTACGACGGGTTCCATTGGGATGGCGACTGCGCGAAGGCTTTCAACGACCTCAAGAAGTACCTCGCAAGCCTTCCCACATTGGTCGCCCCGGCACCAGAGGCTCCCCTCCTGCACTACCTCGCCGCTACAGCAACAGCGGTCAGCGCCGTCCTTGTCCTCGAGGAGGGCGCCCTTCAGTGGCCTGTGTACTTTGTCTTCGAAGCCCTCTAGGGCGCCAAGACGCATTATACGGAGCTTGAGAAGCTGGCTTACACGCTGGTCATGGCCTCTAGGAAGCTCCGGCATTATTTCCTTGCCCATCCCATCACTGTGCCATCCTCGTTCCCTTTGGCGGAGATGCTGAACAATAAGGAGTCCACGGGAGGACTTCCGTGCGGAGTGGACTCCTTCAGCTCAACAAGTGCAGCAACCAGGGGACTCGGTGTGGACACTCAAAACCGACGGGGCTTACGGCGCCCCGGGCGCTGGGGTGGGCGCAGTGGTCACAACACCGAAGGGTCACTGCCTGATGTACTCGGCGCGCCTTGGATTCTCAGCCACCAACAACACGGCCGAGTACGAGGAGCTACTCTTCGGCCTCGCGAAGCTTAAAGCTCTTAGCGCGCGAAGGGTCCTTGTTCACACCGACTCACGTCTGGTAGCGGGCCATGTCGACAAATCCTACCAAGCCAAGGACCCCGAACTGGCCAAGTACCTAGCGGCGGTGAGAGCGAAGGAGCGTCACTTCCTGGGAGTCACGATCAAGGCCATCCCTCGCGCGGACAACGAACAAGCCGACGCCCTCGCAAAGGCCACCAGCCAGCACCTCCCCCTCCCCGAGTGAGTGTTTTATGAGGTCCTGCCCGCAGCAGCCATCACTTAAGACAACCGTGATGCGGCTCTTGTCCATCAAATTGCCTAGCAGGGCGACTGGTGGGAGCCTATTTATGGTTTCTTGCAAGGCATAACTGAACCGGACGACCCCCTCGAGCTGCGACATCTACAGCACCGCGCCAGATCCTTCCAGGTACTGGACAGTGTCCTTTACAAGAAGGGAGTCTATGCCCCCACTTCTGCGATGTCTCTCACGTGACGAAGGAAAGCACCTCCTCGCGGAAATTCATGCGGGGCTCTGCGGCTCTCACATTGCACCGAGGTCTCTGGTCAGCAAGGCATTCAGGCAAGGCTTCTACTGGCCAACCGCCGTCCCAAATCCAGCTCTATCACGGAGTACCATGTCGAAATGATGCTCCCTATTGCCCATGACCTGCACTATGTGCAATTGACTCTTCTGTGCCTTCATTTCCATGTATGCCATAATTTTTGACGAATACAGTGCTCGGGGATTGGCCGCATGAAGTGCAGCATTCGTGTGCCTCTTCCTGAAGTAGCCAATTATGCTGTGAAGAACACCTTCCACGATGACGACAAGGGGTTGAGAATGGAGGCCCCTGAGAACCCAATTGTACACCTCAGCAAGATTAGTCATCATTATGCCATACCTTGCACCATCCATGTTGTGCAACAGCGATCACTTCTCCAATGGTTCTCCCTCGATCCACTGCAAGAAGCACTTGATGTTTCGTGAGCTCCTCCATCTTGGACCAGCTGGGTTAGGCTCATCGAGTGCTGGCAAGCATTTCGGTTGTGTCGCCCTAGGCATGACCGGCCCCTTGCTCCTCTCGTCGACGTGCTTCCTGCTGTGCTCATCCAACAACGCCCACAAAGCATCAAATTTTCTCTACTGGTTCTGCATAGCCAGCCTCTTGGATAGCTTCATCAATGGTTGTTTCGGAAACTGCTTGAAAAAGTTTGCTCTTAGGTGATGAATGCACCACATGTTCCTCATGTCCGGTCAAGAAAAGGGCTCCTCGGGGTCTTCCTGAAGTTTTCTTATATCCTTTACAATCTCGGCGTGGCGATCATGGATTACGCACACACTAGGACGAGTGTCGACAACTCTAACCCTGACATGTCTAAGAAACAACAACCAGTTTTCATAATTCTCACTTTCCAAAAATGTGATGGCCAGCAGTAATATGTGGTTGTTGCTGTCAACGCCTATGGTCGTCATGATCTGCCCCTTGTATTTGCCTGTCAAAAAGGTCCTGTCAACTAAGATCACCGGCAGCATTTGCCTGAATGCCTCAATGCAAGCACCAAATGCTAACAAGGCCCTCTACAACACCGCATATCCTGGTGGACTTGTGGACGGCTTGTCCTGCAACACCTTAAGCATAAGAGGAAGATTGTCGTACACCGCCTCAAAAGACCCAAAATGTTTTTCCAACGCCTTCTGCTTGGCACGCCACACCTTCGCGTAGCTAATCTTGTACTTAAATTTCTTCTCGATAGCTACCACGATATGCGTGGCCTCCATGTCTTTCTTCTCCACTCTCTCCGTACATCAAATTGGCTATAAAGGCGAACGTTAGGTTACGATGCCTCACCAAAACACTTTTGAGAATGCAAGAGTGCGGCTCCACCTTCGACACAATCCAGTGAGTCTCATACTTAGGTCTACGTGCGTGCACCCTCCAAGGACAACCAACCTGCTCGCACTTCACGGTGTACTGCTCCTGGCTTGATTTCACGACCCAAAAAGTCTGCTGCATTGAAAGGGCCCATTGCTTGATGGCATCCTGCAGCGTTGCCTTGTCAGCAAACATAGAATGCAACTAAACCTCTGTCTCATGATACTCCCACGCTGATTCATTCTCATCATGTGCGGAAACACCCTCAGCACTAAACTGGTTCCATTCCTGCGGGATAGGAACTTCATCCTCATCCGAACTGTCCTCGTCGTCGTCATGTACAGCTTTCTCTTCAGCTCATGCCCTCTGGTCATCACAATCTATCTGCTGCACTATGTACTCAATATGCTCCTCTTCATCGGCTTGTCCAGTTCCCTCTCTATGGCTTGACCATTGTAACTCTCCTCCATGTACCGCATTGGCTTCATCACGAGCAACTTGATCATCTTCGCCAACATGCGGCCTGCCCGAGCTGCTAGCACCTCCCGGAGCAAGGGCGGACACATGACCTTGCACAGCTTTTAATGAGCACGGTTGCACAAGCAGGACACACTCGTATCCATGGCGCCGACACCCTTGCACAAAGTACTTCCACGCAGCAGTGCACAGCAATGTCCTCAACTCTCATCTGATGTCTGTGGGAGACTGGCTCCAAAGCCCTTGCAAGTTGACGCTGCACACCTCGGGGTCCAACAAAAAACTCCGGGTCAGCCAATGCATCACATCTGAGATCCAAGCATTCTCGCCATCCGGATGTACTAGAGTGACTTACGGAAAACCGCTCAAATCCACACCATTTGGACCTTCACGAACGGTTGCAACACCGTAATGCACTCTCAATGTAGTGGCTATTGGCATTGTTGATGTCGGTCTGCATATATGTTTTAATTTCTCAACATGTCAAATCGCATCGCACAATACCAAAGTACCGGCGTACTGTAATTCACATTTCGCCGATCGTTCGCATGTCGTAACCCACTACAATAAACGCATACTATAAACTTCCTATCAGTTTTTCCAACATTTTTCTAATGTTCCTACATACGAATTAATTAAATTCTAGCAAAACTATTTACTGCATTTTTTAATACGTACAAATTTAGTGGACGATTAATGTGTACATTACGGTGAATGAATTTTCTACAACTACAATTTCGTATGCATGCAAATTTCATAACGATGCTAATTTTGCAAAATATGTTCTCTAATTTATACACAACTACACGCTTCTACGGCTGCTAATTTTCTAAAACTACATTTTAACTAAATTTTGTATACTAGAAATTTAACTATTTATATTACTAACAATAACAATTATATACAATATTTCTATCTACATCTACACCTAATGTTGCATCTTTTCTCCTCTCAGTTTCTACGGCTTCTAATTTCCTATAACTACGTTAAATAAATTTTCTATACTAAAAATTGAACTACTTATATCTACATCTACAATTTTTACTAACACTAATATTAAATAAAAATATACTACAAAAACAACATTATAAAAAAATACCTGGATCTAGTTCTTCCTCTTCTCCTCCCTCTCCTCTTCTCCCTCTTCTCTCCTCTCCTCTTCTCCCTCTTCTTCCTCTCCTCTCTTCTTCTCCCTCTCCTTCCTCTCCTCTTCTCCTCTCTTTTCTCCTCCTCTTCGGCCGAACGAAGAAACGAAGAAATGAGCACAGTGCGGCGACGACTAAGCGCGCACCCGGTTTTAACCCCCCTGTCGCCCTCCTGTTGGGCGACTGGAGCTCCAGTCGCCCAATAGGAGGATGACAACAATAACTCGCCGAACAGTTACCACATTGCCCACGTGTCACCACCCGGTTGGGCGATTGGCTCCAGTCGCCCCCCATTGGGCAACTGGAGCCTATTTGTGTAAAAAAATGTTATCACGGGTATATTTCTATAATTCTGAATAAAAAATAGATTATACGTACAAAAAATTTCTTGATTGAGATGTATTGGAGACAAAGTCCAATACTATTTGTCGTCTGAGTCATAGCAGTCACCATAAAAATATTGTTGCATCTTAGTATATCTACCAGAGCTATGACGTTTGGTATGATGATGTCTATCAGACAACTTGAAAATGTATGGTGAACCGAAGTATGTGGTTTTGATTCTTTGCATGGTTTCAACATATGTTGGTTAACTATCGCTGATGTCTGAAACGTTGCTAATGAATGAAGGTAGATCTCCCGATCAATCAATTTATGGTACGCACATAGTGGATCTAGAGACTACAGGAAGAGGAGCTTGTTAGTGTGTGCCATAGAAGAGAACTGGTTGGGAAATGTACTGACTGTAACACATCCTTACCGGCTGCCGGTAGCAGGCTGTGTCCTAACATCGGTTGGGATAGTCCCAAACGTAGTTACCGAACCCCAGCAACGCATGTCTAAGCTCAACTACTCCTTGGACTTGAAGGACTTACATGCGTCTCTGCACCAGCAGAAGGGGCGTCTCCCCCATAGGCAGGTCTTGCGATGAATGCTCGGTGGGAATGTTGAGGTATGGGTTAGGGTTGGAGGTACGTGGGCTTCCCTTCAGGGAGGTGCCCTCTTGGTACACTTCACTTGTTCATCCCGGGCTACAGCAGCCCTTGCGAGCAAGTGATCTCCTCTCATTGATTCTCTATAATAGTGATGTAGTGTTGTAGTCGTTGTGCAGGAAAACCCGCTGCGGAAGGGGACATGGTGTACATGTTACAAGTCCAATTCAATTTGGTCAAATTTGTGTCCGCAAGGCAGCGGTACGTCGGACAATTCGTGGACCAGCATAGCATCACGTCACTGCACCAAGCTGTCCTAGGGTGGCGATCATGGATTATACAGACATCAGAACATGCCCCAACTACTCCCTCCTTCAGATGTTGAGGGAACCACAACCAGCTGTCGAAATTATCACTTTCAATGAATGCGATGGCTAAGGGTACAATCTGATTATTCCATCAATGCCAATTACTGTCTGGATCCCCTTGTATTTTTCAGTTAGAGACGTCCCATTAATTAAGATCACGGGCAACATGTGCCTGAAAGCATCGATGTAGGCACTGAATGATAAGAAGGCCCTCTACAAAACCTTAAAACATGGTGGTCTTCTGGATGGCTTATCCTTCACAGCAATGTATGCACCCGAGTTCCTATCCATAGCACCTAGAGCATACGAGGAAGGTTGTCATAAGCTACCTCAAAAGAACCAAACCTCCTTTCCAAAGCCTTCTGCTTTGCACGCCATGTCTTCATGTAGCTAATCTTGTACTTAAATTTCTGCTTGATAGCCATCATGATGTGCTTGGCCTATAGGTCCTTCTTCTTCACTATCTCTCCGTACATGAGATTGGCTATGAAGGTGGACGTTAGGTTGCGATGCTTCAACAAAACATTACTGAGTACGTAGGAGTACGCCTTAACTTTGGAGACAATCCAATGAGTCTTGTACTTGGGTCTGCATGCATGGACACACCAAGGACAACCAACCTACTCACAGACCATAGTGTACTGCTTCTGGTTGGATTTTAGGACCCGAAACATCTACTACATGGACAAGGCCCACAGCTTAATGGCATCTTGTAGTGGTTCCTTGTCAGCAAATATTGCATGAAAATGAACCTTCGTACCATGGTACTCCCTGGTAATTCATGCTCGTCATGCATAGAAAGACTCTCAATATCCACCCTATTCCACCCCTGTAGCATGGGACCTTCATCCTCATCGGAAGAGTCATTGCCATCCTCTTCTAAAGCTTCCTTCTCGGCCCAGGCTATCTAGTCATCGATCTCCATCTGACACACTATGCTGTCAACATACTCCCTTGCGTCCACCTGTCTAGTGGGCTTAGCGTACATTGAGTGATCTTCCTATTTTGCCTTAGCAACATATGCATCTGCTTGTCCAGTGGGTTCATCGTGTGGTGTGCGATATTCTGGTTCTGCCTTCGCAACATTGGCCACTGTGTTCTCTTCATGAATCATGCGCTGCACGCTCGAGCTACTCCCTCCAACTAGATGATAGCCCTTGGCAAGGCCTCCTTGACTCCTTTTGGACATGCTAGCACAAATACCACACACTCTTATCCACGTCGTTGATAGCCTTCCACAAAGCCCTTCCATGCAACCGTACGCATTAGTCTCCTTAACTCCAACCGAATGTGCATGGCAGACTGACTCCAGAGCCCATGTAGGACAACACTGCACACATCGGGGGTCCAAGGAGAAGTTATATGTGAGCCAGCGCAGAACATCTCAAATCAAAGCATTCTCTACGTCCGGGTGTACCAAACTGACTTGCGAAAAACTGCTCAGGTCAACACCGTATGGACCTTCACGAATGGTACCAACACCATAATGCACTTCTAATCTTATGGGCTCCGACATGACTGATTTCTCACTGTAAATATTACCATTTGTCAACATATATTCACTAAATACGTGCTAAAGTAATAAGTAGTGACACGTTGCTTATATTCAATGAGAACAAGAACATATGAGACTATTACCTTCACGCAAAGACCTTCTCTTCTTATCAACGAACTTCTTTTGTTTTTCTATCTTATCTCATGAGCTCCTCTCCTCTCCTTCTATCCCTCATCCAATTCCTCTCCTTCACTCCCTCTCCTGAGCTCTTCTCTTCTTCCCCTCTCGCAACCTTCTCCCCTTCTTCACTTCCCCTCTCCTTCTCTCCCTCTTTTTTTCTCCTCTCTCAAGCTCCTCTCGTTTTCTCCCGAGAGAAATGGTAAGAGAAACCATGAGGGGTCAAGTCAAAGGGAAATGGATGACCTGGCAACAAGTAGTCACTCCACCGTTGGGCGACTAGTACTAGTCACCCAACGGTTATGTGACTAGAAGATAAGTTGCTCAACTAGTGGGCGGCTTGGATAGTTGGTGTGCAACCGTTAGGCGACTTGCCCAAGTCGCTCAATGGTGGAGTGATAAAGAGTCATTAGTGTAAATTAAAAATAGAGGTATATTACTAATTTGAAATAAAAAATAGATTATTTCAAAAAAATTGTGACAGCGGTTCCCCATCTGGCCTCTCCAGCTCCACGGGCGACTACTACGCTGACACCCCTTGACCTTCAGTGTCACACCCTTGACCTCCAGCACCATTCCATCTGGTGCCTTCCCATGATGCCCCGAGGTCCTCCCGTTACCGCGTCCCAGGGCAACCAGACACTGCCACCCAACGACCTCGGGCTTGTCCTTACTAGAAGGTGAGGCCTTTCACCTCCTTTTATGCTATGTCTTGTGCTAATCACTTGACCTTGTGGTGATGTGCTTGTTTAAGTGTCTCATTTGTCAGCCTTGTGTTACTGAGAACCTGATATTGAAGTTAGCAACAAAAGCAGCTCCTTTAGAGCCTAGGTGCTTCTATTTTTTACAATACATGATGCAAATGTGGTGCCATGTTGAGGAGAAACAGCAGAGGGGGAAGCTCTGTTAGAGTTAATCTAGTTGTCTTCAAGTCTAGTCAAGTCCACAACCGGAGTATGTCTATGACCACGGCAAGTTGATTTGAGTACAATAGTAGTCGTAGTCGTAAAAGTATTGTAGCAGCCATAGTCATAAAGTACTATTGCAGTCGGTGGTCGTAAGTCAAGTAGCACTCGGAGACGAGTACTGAAGTCGTAAGAGGTCAGGATTCAGAGTCCAATTGTAACTAGGAGTCAGAGCAGTTGTAAAAGGAAAGTTAAAGATGTGTCCATGTAGGATTCATAGCGTGGGATGTCGCATTTGTTACGGAGTGTTGTATGTTGTTTCTCTATATAAGAAAAATGAAAAGGACACAGACATATCATGTCACCAAAGATCTATCTGTGTTTACTCATGTTTGCGTGCGTGATCTTCAAGTTAGAGTTTATCGCTCATCTAGGCCCTAGGCAAATTCTCCAACAATTGGTATCAGAGCCTAAGGGGCCAAAGCGATGGTCGGCAATGTTGGTGATCTATCGAAGTCAGGAGTGCTCGTCAAGACCACAGGCGATGAGCTCGATCCATCGAAGCCAAGCGTGTTTGTCAAGCCGATGACAAGAAGCGCCTCGATTCCGATTCAATACCCGATGTTGAGTGAAATGAATTACGGTATATGGGCCGTCAAGATGAAGTTAATCTTGCATTCACTATGGGTATGGTCAGTGCTCGAAGATGGAGACAATGATGATGACAAGGATCAAGGTGCGATGGTGACCATCTCGCAAGCAGTACCAGATGACGTGATGATGTCAATCATCGAGAAGGAGATAGTGAAAGAAACCTGGATCGCACTCAGGGAGATGTGAGTCGGTGAAGATCGCGTCAAGAAGGCACGTGCTCAAGTGCTAAAATGACAACTGAGCAAGCTGCAAATGGAGGACTCGAAGACGATCACCGAATACTCCATGAAACTCACCACGCTAGTGGTGAGACCCATTTGCTCGGCACGAAGCTATAAGAGAGTGACGTCATCGAGAAACTATTCAATTCAGTTCGAAGAAGATCACTGAGTACTTTGTGAAACTCACCATGCTAGTAGCTGGAAGAGAGCGACATCATTAAGAAACTATTTAGTTATGTTCCTAATTGATTCCTCCAAATTATCAGAATGATCAAATAGTTTCGTGATGTCATAATGATGCCTTAGAACCTATGAGGAAGGACTCAAGGGTCGACGACACTCGAAGGACGGAGGAGATAAGCTACTCTTTACCCAAAACAAGTGGGAAGAAAGGAGCTCAAAGATTAAGAAGAATGAGGGCTCTAGCAGCGCTCAAAGAGGTCATAACGAAAGAGGATGGGGATGCGGTCATAGACAAGTGGAGGCTGAGGTGAAGGTGATCGCGTTGTCGATGAACAAATGCCGTGTAACACCAACAAGACCAAGGTCAAGTGCTTCAATTGCAATAAGTATGGGCATTTTGTGAAAGAGTGTCCAAAGCCAAATTGAACAACAAGGGCCAATCTTGTAGCAAAGAAAACAATGAAGATACTCAACTGCTGATGGTTGAAGCATGTGAACTCATCCATACAGTCCCGACGCCTAAAGAGGAAGTATTCTTGCACGAAGCTTAGCATCACTCAAAATAAAGCTTGGTATCTTGATACCGGTGCAAGCAATCACATGACCAGCTGCATGGAGAAATTTACTAAGATTGGCATAGCTGTGAAAAGCTCAGTCAAATTTGGAGATCGTTCGACTGTGGAGATACAAGGAAGGGGTTTGGTCCTGTTGGAGTGTTCTACAAGTGAACATCGTATCTTCACGAATGTTTACTACATCTTGAAGCTAAGTAGCAATATAATCAGCCTCAGTCAGCTGGATGAGAATGGCTGCAAGAGCAACATTGAAATCTGTTTCTGACCATGTCTCTTTACCGAGCAATCGTTCCTCATGAGCTATGGCATGGTGATGTTTGCGGGCTAATCCTTCTGACCACGCATTGAGAAAATCGATACTTCCTGATATTGGTAGATGATTGTACAAGGTTTATGTGGCTGGCATAAGCAAATATGAAGTGTTTGAGGCATTCAAGAAGATCAAGGTTGTAGCTAAGATGGAGAAAAATCTAAGGCTGAAAGCTCTATGCACCAACCACAATGGCGAGTTTACTTCGAATGAGTTCACGAACTACTGTGAGCTATTGAGAATTAGGCGTTATCTGATAGTACCTTATTCTCCCCAACAAAATAGTGTGGTTGAAAGAAGGAACCAAATAGTGGTCGGCATGGCGAGGAGTCTGCTGAAGAGTATGGGGTCCTAGGAGAATTTTGGGGAGAAGCGGTATTAACTGCTATTTATCTCTTAAATCAGGCACCAACGAAGAGCGTCATCGGCAAAACTCCTTATGAATCCTACTATGACCGCAAGCCAAGTGTTGGTCACCTCCGCACTCTCAGGTGCATTGCACATGTGAAGATGACCACGCCACATTTCTCCAAGCTAGTAGATCAAAGCAAGCTAGTGGTGTTCATTGGGTATGATCCGATGACAAAAGGTTATCGGATGTTCGATCCAATGACACAGCGAGTTGTGGTGACTTATGACGCAGTGTTTGAGGAGGAGAAGAAGTATAGTGGAGCAGAAATCCCTCAGCGGAGGTACAATAGACTGAGGACATCTTCACGATATATTACCCTCCTAACAGTAATATAGGTCCTGATAATCACGAGGAGACACGGGAGACGCCAACCACGAAAGGCATAGTCGAAGGACCCGATCACGACGCGATCGTAGGTCCTAACGACCACGTGGTGGCTTTCGACACTACGACCACAAAGGACATAGTCGGAAGATATGACCATGAAGTGACAATTCCAGGCACGACCATGACCGGTACGAGCATGGGGTCTGGGATGCCCGGCTCATCTTCACCATGGACTCCTGCAGCAACGCTGGGAGCACCGGTCTCACCTAGAGCTCTGCAAAAGATGAAGCTCGACGAAAGCTCAAATGAAAGACCACGACGGGAGCGTGACATCAAAAGTCTACATGATGCCACATTTTTTATATAACTAAAAGATTTAGAGTTCTGCTTACTTAGAGAGGAGGAGCCTGTGAACTTTGAAGAAGCCAAGGCAAAGCCAGAGTAGAGAAGAGCTATGGAGGAGGAGATGTCCTCTATCTAAGAGAATGGAACATAAGAGCTTGTTCCATTGCCAAACAGCTGTAAACCGATCAGATTGAAGTGGTCTATAAGTTAAAGAAGGACACTCAAGGTGTGATCATAAAGCACAAGTGAGGTTAGTTGCAAAGGGGTACGTTCAACAACAAGGTATTGATTTCAACAAAGTTTTTGCCCTTGTTGTGAGGCTAGAAATGGTGTACCTGCTTATTGTGATCACATCGCATGAAGAATGGGAAGTTCATCATATGGATGTCAAATTAGCCTTCCTCAACGGTGACCTAGAAGAAGAAGTCTATGTTATTCAACTTCCGGGATTTGAGAAGAAAGGATAAGAACACCTAGTGTTAAGATTGCACAAAGCTCTGTATAGTCTGCGTCAAGCCTCGAGAGCTTGGAATTCGAGCTAGACAAGTCGTTGACCGGGGGACCAGTCGCGCCGAATAGCTCCACCGAGTAGGTTGTAGTCGCTAACAACCCTGCGACGCGCACCACCGCTCAAGCAAGTGCGACTGCCCCCAACGATGGAGAACGCTCTGTTGGCGGCCCTCGGAACGCTGCAGCGTGAGCTAGCGGACCTCCGAAGGGTTGTGCGGGAGATGCAAGAGGCTCGGAGCCAGCAAGCGCCACTGGCAACGGTGGTGGAAGCCACACCTGATTGGGTGGATAGCCGTGGCGCCGCGACATTACATGCACCTTGCTTAGGGTCTTAGGAACCTATTCCATCCAAGGATGGCATAGATCTTAATCAAAGTTCTAACCTTTTCCATCTAAAGATTGTACTAAAACTGGGCAAACATCAAACTCTTGGGATATGACTTGCTCATTGGTAGAGGATAATCAAGATAATTCTAGATTAGTTCCCACATGCCATAGAGAGCTATTTCTCCCGAAGATTCAAGTCAAAAACCCAGGGATAAAGAAATCTTGAGATGGGCTCAACTTTAAGCAAAACTGAGCAACATCAAAATCTTGTAAGACTTGGTGCCTAGATGTATGGGAATAGATCTCCATGAGTCATCTCCATCACTTACATGTCCTTCGCACACAGCAACATCAAGAAGGGGAGAGAAGCAATAAAAACCAACAAGAACAAGAGCAAATCAACCAAATCAAGAAGACACTATGAGTGATGAATAAAGTTGATCTATTGCTACTTTAGCATCAAGGTTTTACAATCACTCTACTTGGATGATAAGAGAGCACAACCTAGAACACAAGGTTGGAATGGTTGGTTGGCTAGATGGTTGGTTGTAAGCTTCTATCCCCAACCCGTTAAATAGATGAGACAACCAGCCCACATCTAACCCTAATGGATACTGTCCACTAGCACATTTAGGAAAACCTGTTAACCCCACACAACACGGGTTTTACACTAACTCATGCACGCTTTTCAAAGCACATGACTTCGAATTTGCTAAGTCTTTAGCCTTTGATCTACTTGATTTTCTCAGCCTCTCCTTGACCTAAACCATTTTTCCATGTGCCGCTCGAGTGCTGTGGTTTTGATCCAATGCATTTTCCAGTATTTGGCCTTCTTATAAAAATACTCTTTCTTGACCCGGCCTTCATCTTCCCTTGCAAGCAATCACTATATTTGCCACGTGTAGGTGCACCAATGGCGTGCTACATATTGGCATGTCCCCAATGTTCTCTGAGTTCTGTGTGATGCAGCGGGAATAGATTATTCTTGCTATTTCTCACTTGTTCATAGTCAACTAACCCATGTTTATCACAAGTACGACGAAAAGTTTCAGGGAATTTGCTTGCAATGACCTTCACCACTACCCATCACAAGGAAGAAGAAAACCGTGTGGGGGCAATATCTAATATACATATTCTACCTTCAAAGGTTCAGGTTCTTCTATGACATCAAACACATAAGGAAGAAAAAGTGAGCACAATATTGGGGAGCTGTCCGCCTATTTGGATAGTGATATGGTGTCGTGCCAAGAGGATATCAACGTTTTGAAGTGATGGTAGGAGCACAAGATGACATATTCGGTGCTATCCGTACTAGCACAGGACATCTTAATCGTTCCAATCTCGACGATTTCTTCTGAGTTTGCTTTTAGCCTTTCTAGGAGAATACTGGATGGGAGAAGAATAAGTCTCACAAGTGAGATGGTATAAATGTTTCTTACGGTGAAAGACTGGGAATAGGCCAATGCACGACAATAACATTTTGTCAAACATACAAAGTTGGTAGAGTCATTCGACAATCTTTGTCTGGACAATGACACTTAGAACATTAATATACAGAGTTGTAGGCTATACTTTTTTTAGTTAAGATTTTCTTAAATTGAGTTTTTATTTAGCAAGGTTTTTAACGTGGTAGCCATGTAAATGTAAATAAAGCTCTTTATTACATCTCCAAATTATTTTCTTTATTTATTTATCTCAATTAATTATCCCTTTATCTGGCCTCTTTATTTATAGTCTCTTTATTTATCTTAATTTTTGTCTATCTATCTATTTATTTGTCTCCCTCCCAGCGCGGCCGCTGCCTCCTCCCTCCCATGCCCTACCATTGCCTCTTCCCTTCTAGGCGCCTGCTCCCTCTTGCACTCCACCGCTCGGCCGAGCCTCCTCCCTCCCCCGGCCCGGCCTCCTCCTTCTCCCTCCTCGCCGCGGCGTCACGTGCTCCTCCGTTCTGCCGACGTGTCCTCCCTCCCTGCCGCCTCCTCTCATGGCTTGCACTCTTGGCTCCATTCTCCCTCTCGCTGGTGTCGGCATCAACAACGAGAGACCCAATGACGACGATGTGGGCGCCAAGAAACGCACAACAAAGGTGGCATGGGTCTGCATGCTAAACAAATCATATCTAGCTTGTCAGGCTACACGTGGGTGGGTCGGTATAGTATGACCTGTAATCTTATTATACTGTGTCTAGATCCAAGGCTAAACTTGTGGGCCGATATAGCATAGCCTGTATAGTTAACAAGGCTAACCTGATTATGTCTAAATGGATCATACCTACATGGGCCATGTTGAGCTGTGTCGGAGGGCCCATTTAGCCAGCTCTACACGCATGCATTTTCTAGTTTCGTACGTACCAAGACCTGCAGTGCCTATTAAATATTGGCTCGATCAGTATAGTATGTGCGATCGATGGTGGATGGGCATGCTCCACGCATGCATGGATGCATTAGCGCGGATTTGAGAGAGGCGCACGACCGCCGTGATGGTTCCGGCGAGCCGCAGAATTCCAAGGACTTAACAGCGAGAGGCACAGGCTAGCCAAAACAATTGTACAATTTATCAAAAAAACAATTGTACAGATTATTTCCCAATTTCGGATCAAACGTTCACTGTGTACTATGGGACAGTTTGTGGCGATGAGCTGCTGCGTTGTGCTAATTCCAAAGATATCGTGGCGATGAGTTGCAGCACTGTGCTGGTCCAATTCTGCAGTTATGCACTGATGTGCTTGCTCACTTGTTTTGGAGGGGGACAGGCGCGCACGGGGGAGAAGAAAGTTGGGTGTGTAAAGGACAGAGAAAGCAGAGGTATCATGTTTGCGATGGCGACGCGGGCGGCATCAATTCCACATTTCCACAGCCTTAATAATTACTAGCAGCAGCTAGCGATCGAAAGGGCAGAGTATATAATAGTAGTACAAGAGCTAGCGGGAGAAGGATGAAAATGGATCGGACACAGTCAAGTAGTCTCAAATATAAATACGAATTTATATTTTTAAAATAAATTTAAATTTAAATATTTTTTAATATGAATACGAATAGAATGTCGTAACGGATACAAATTCGAATAAAATATGTACTTACTTCGATCGAATACAAATATCCTCCTACAACTTCTCTAACAAATCTCGGTAAAATAAATTCCTAGCGATTTTACTGTTTTTCACCAGTTTTTGACCAGTTGCCGACGATATGTATAGAAAACGGATCGAATACGAATCAAATAGTCTCAAATACGAATATGAATATTCTCGAATACGAATGTGAATACGAATATTCTTAAATACGGATACGACTATTCTCCAATACGAATACGAACATTTTCGAATACGGATTTTGCTTACTATATTGTGTTTTCTCAGATACAAATATCGGATAAAATGAATTATCCGTTATCGTTTTTCACCTCTAAGTAGGAGGGAATAGAATGCCATTTTGTCCATACACAGATATTGACGACTCAAGGGCATCTTTGTATTTTCTCCCAATCTTAGACTTTTCTCTTACCTACCTTGTGGAAATAATATCGACTTATAAGTTGGGTTCAAATCAGCGCATGGTTTTTGGCTTTTGTCCTTGTTACAGTAATTAGTTTTTAAACGATGTATTTTTTGAAAATGAAATTTATAAGTCGATTGTAGTAGATATTGTACCGACTTCAGTTATATCAACCAAAATCATGTACGACTGTCTCTCTCTCTCTTCGTACTCACTCTCATGAATAGTCGGAATTTTAAAAGCCATAAGCTAAAAGCCACAACTAAAAAAGAATCTACCTATAGTCCAAGGCGTGGTAGAGTTTGTCTCCGTGTGTAACTTAAATTTAAGTCGTAACAACTTGAAGTCCGGGTATGTATTTTAGTAGAAAAATATTAGTTTATATAATGAAGAAGCATATAACCAATTTTATAAGAAGAGAATGAGCAAATAAGAGAATAGAGAAATTCTCATATATTTTTTTATTTGTAATATGTGAGTTTTTTTCTTTCTAAAACAAAGTTATTAATTGACATCAAAACCTAGACGATTATCTACACGTTGATGGAGAAAAAAAGCAGGACGTCCGCTCTCTAGGTTCTTTCGGTCCTGACGTGTCCGCTTCGACGCTCTCGGAGCGTCGCGGTTTCTCCTCGGTCTGCACGGAGCACGGCGTGGTCCAGACTCCAGAGGGTCGCGTCACGCAAGGGAAAAACGCACGGAAAAAAAAAGAGAGGCAACAGCGGGAGCGCCAAGTCATAGGTCTTCGTGACGCACAGCAAGTCACGTCGACAGCAAAGAGCGGAAAATTTTCTGCGCAGGAAAAGAGAGCAGAGGAGAGAGAAGTTTGCTCCCTTGACCGGCTTTCTTCGGTCCAGCGCAGAAAGAAGGCGTGCCTGCGTGAGCATCACTTTCAGCGGTTCAGTCGTCAAAGCGGGGTTGCTCGCCTCGGTCCCACCAGCAACCATTGACACAGCGAAAGCAGCCGACGAACGAACGAGCAGGCAGGCAGTAGCTTTTGGTGAGCTTATATATATTGACGATGGGCTTACGGTGTTTTATTATAGTTAATTTATTTTGTATTGTAGTTAAGGATGATTATTTAATATAATTAAATTTAAAAAATGCAGCGCCAAGTCGGGAGAGAGAAGCCACAGAAAGTCAAAAAAGCACACGCAACCCAAGGCAACCAAAAAGAAAAGGCATCGCAGCCTGGATTCCCAAGTCTACCCTACTCTATAATACATCAAAATTTTCTTTACTAAATCCATCCCCTCAACCACCCCCATAGTCATGCCTAATCTAAGTCCACCCAGATTTGTGTACCAAAGTAATCCAACTTCATACAAATGAATGGCCTGGATCTCTCCTCAAACATTCTTCTCTTACTCATTGAAGATCGTAAGGCCAAAATCATCCGGATCATGCACAACATTGAATCCAGAACCCACCCCATCACGCCCTTGCGTCCCCCCTCCCTCCTCCCGAACCGCCCTCCCCACCCTTCTCCTGAACCCGTGCGCTCCTCCCTTGATTTCGCCGCCGCCTGCCTCCCCCCACCGCCGCCTCCTCCCCTCCGCCTCCTCCCCCGTCGCCTCCTCCGCCGCCCCCTCCTCCCCCACCCCTCCTCCACCTCCTCCCCTCCCTCCTCCTCCGCCGCCGCCGGCCTCCCCCACCGAACCCGTGTGCCTCCTCCCCTCTGATTTCTCCGCTGCCTCCTCCCCCACTCCTCCGCCGTCGCCGCCTCCTCCTCCTCCCCCACCCCTCCGCTCCGCCGCCGCCTCCTCCCCCCACCCCTCCGCTCCGCCGCCGCCTCCTCCTCCCCACCCCTCCGCTCCGCCGTCGCCTCCTCCTCCCCCCACCCCTCCGCTCCGCCGTCGTCTCCTCCTCTCCCCACCCCGCGCCGACGCCCACGACCCCTCGCCCGAGCCGCAGCCCTACGACGACCTCGAGGACGACCTCGGCGACGACGGCGGAGGCGCCGACTGGAACCGCGACCGCTCCCCCACGCCCGTGCACGGCGACGGCACAGACCCCACCCCGCGCCCACGCACATTCTCCACCGCCTCCTCCTGCGCCATCGCCACGTGGCCCACCCGCACGGCGCGGCACGTCCCGGCCTCCACCCGCAGCTCCACGCAGCGCGCCGCCTCCCTCGCGGACTCCGCCCACTCCGGGTCAGCGAAGTCGACGGGCACGACCTTGCCATGGCCTTGCCCCCCTTGCCGTTATTGGGGATCCTGAGGCGGCGGTCGACGAGGACCAGGCCGCGGCGCGCGGCGGCGGGGAGGGAGCGGAGCGCGGAGTCGGGGAGAGGCTCGATGTCGTTGGGGAGGTCGGCGGGGAGGCGGTCAGAGACGAGGGAGATGGAGGGGAAGGGGGAGCGCGGGAGGCGGAGGCAGTGCTCGAAGCGGCGGACGGGGGCGCGCTTGAGGGTAACGAGGAGGTAGATGGGCTCCGGCGCTGGGGTCCGGTGGCACGTCTCCCTCCACGTCCGCCGGTCAAACCGCGCCGCGTTCAACCTCTACACCTCCACCCTCGGCCACCAGATCCACGACATCGAGGCCAAGTACTACGCCGACAGCGAGGACGCCTTCGACATGCGCAAGCCGCTGTGGCAACCGCAGGCCAAGAAGCACCACCACCACCATCATCACCACCACGGGCCCGGCGGTTGCTGCTCCCACGATGCTCCTCCAACGGCGGCTGGTTCGTCTCCTCCATCTTCTAATTCGCTGGAGAAGAAGGCCGACACTTGAGAGGGTAAGTCGTGGCTTGGGTAACTCTGAATCGTTGTTAGAAGACTGCTGTGCGATGATGGTTTTTCGTGCCATTAAGTTGTTGTCTTGCTAGGAAGATCAAAACTAAGCCCTGCGGTAGGATTTGGTGTGCACGTGCCTCTCCTCACCTTTGGCTTCTTGAGATTGTTCTCTCTCAAGGTTGCCCAGTCATGGAGGCGCAGAATGATTCCTGGCGTGTTTAACGTGGGAGCCAATAGTTTCGTCTCATGGTTGTGCTTCCAAAATCTCTCGCCACATCTTTCGTGACTACGAAACACTGTTTTCCCAGGGGTAATGTAGTTTGATCCAAACTTTGTGCGTCCATTGTGCATTGCTATCTTTTGATGTCTACGTTCATACATTGTACACTGCTTGTTCTAAGAGTATGCCCGTCTGAATAGAGAATGTGCTATCCAGTGATTTTAATAGTTATGATAAATTGAGGCGCTTACAGCACTTTCTTTGTTGCACGGTGGAACTAATTGTGTCTGGCACCAAAATAAGATATGCCTATGCATGGTTTCCTTAATTACAGTAAATATACTATGTTTTGATTAAATGTTGTTCTATAAAACAACGTTGTGTGTTTGTGTTCCATATGTAGAAATCTTCTCTTTGTAGTGACCGAGGATGAGCTGCCCAGTGTCCGAGATGTAGGTAGCTCCAAGTCCCTGTTTTTCAGGGAGAACCTACTTGGGGTCCTACATTGTCATGAATTGTATGAGCTTTTACTGAGGTTTAGAGATCAAGTACATATTATGGTTGGGGGGGGGGGGGGGGTTGTCATGCTTTTTATGTGAAACTTGATATTACAAACTAAAAAATATTCATTAACACAACAGCACAGGTTGGCATGTGTGTCATCTGGGGAGATTTTATTTGTTAATTTCGGCAATGGGATGTGACCTGTGATGTCTTGCCCAACATGTGAGATGTAGGTAGCTCCAAGTCCCTGTTCTTCAGGGAGAACCTACTTGGGGGTCCTACATTGTAATGAGATTGATGGGCATTTACTGAGGTTTTGATCATGAGGTGGATCTCTATGAGGATTTCGTGCCGTGGTGCCAGCGGTCGAGGATTATCAGGCGGTATGACAAGAAATCAAGAATTCACCAGTAAGGCTATCCCTCATAAAATTGCTTGTACATCTGTATCAGTCTGTTAACAGTGTAAACACATTATATATCTTGCCTGATGAACATTCCTCTATTTATGTTTTTGTCTTTATCTAAATAAGCAAATATTGTTTTCACTTAAGTTTTACCTCTTTGAATTCTGATTTGTCTTATCTTAACTGAAAAGAACGTAGATTATGGTCGTATGGCTGAAATTCTTGTTCGGAGGGCAGGTTCTTATGATGAATTCACTCGGTTGACATCTATCACATGGGTAATTCTTGTCTTGCATGTTTTCTGTGATCTTGATCTGGGAATTTAGTTTGTAGTGGCTACTTGAATACTTGTAGTACCTTTACATTTTCTGCTTGAAAATGCAGATGAACGAGTTCATGAAGCTTGGTGGGGAACAACTTGTTCCTTACTATGCAGATATTATGTGACAAAAATATTTGGTTATAAAATATATGAGACGTGAATCTTAATGAATCTGATTATTCGTTTTATTTTTTACAAATTTTATCTTGTTTTATATTTTACCGTAGCATTAGCACGGGCACACTACTAGTACGGTTAGGTATCTAGCTGCTCGTCTTATCCAATTTTTTAAAATTAATATAATATTATTTTATTAATAGTTTAGAAATATTTTTATAATCGAACTAACAAACCAAGTTGAGCCGAGCCAAAACAAAATTAATTTTACCTAAAATTAACTCATTCAATATTTAACTAATTAACGAGTGCAATTGTAGCAATTTTGAACCAAACCGACGAACCCCATTAACGAGTTTTTTTTCACCCCTGTTCTGATGTGCACCAGGAAAGAGCTTCGTGTTGATTTGGCCCCCTTTAGTAATTTTTTGCAAATCTGGCCCTCGTGGCCCTTTTTTGTGGATTTGGCCTTACTGCTCAGGAATTTCGACAATCTCGTAAACTTGAGCGATCGGCTCTGGGTCCTGAACTACAACCTCGGCGAAATCGGAAGCTAGCGTAAACACATGAAATAATAAGATAAGTCCATACTTGATTATAATCAAGCTAGGAAAATAATCTAATTAAAAAGGAGTAAATTTTATAAAATTTTAAATGGAGAGATTTGAATTTATTGGAGATGAATTTGGTGGAAAGAAGGCCAAATTTGAATTTAGGGCATCGAGACGATCAAAATGATGTATTTTTTGGGATTTTGGAATTTTTTGGATTTTTCTGGGATTTTTAATAATTTCTCTGGATTTTTAAAACATGTGAATAGTGTTGGGCCGGCCCGGGTGAACAGTGTAGCCCGGCCAGAAAATTCCCGCGTGGCCGAGCAGGGCGACCGCCTGGCCACGAGGAGGTCCTTTCGGCCAGCGGCGGTCTTAGCCACCAGGGCTCCAGGCGAAAGCACTCGTCCAGGGGAGTTCACCGGCGTGATCAGCAAGCAAAAGATGTCTTGTCAGTGCAAGGAATTGAAAGGTAATGAACAGAATCACAGAATTGCCTCTAGGGCTCACCGGGCGCAGGGGGGACGATCGGCGGCGAAGTGATGAAGCTGTGCTGAAATTGGCGGCTTTGTGAGGTATAAGGAAGTGGTATGAAGCCTTCTGCAGTAGCTGCGAGGCTTAATAGGCACGGTAAGGCGGTGGCCACGGAGAGGCGGTTCAGGAGGCGTCTCTCATGCGCGGCCGAGGCGATGGGATAGCTCTGGCGCTGCGCAGAGAGCATGAGAGGGAGGTGGTACTGTCTCTCTGCAGCTGTTGACAGAGGCTTGACTCGAGCACTGCTTGAGCTGCAAGGGAGGGGTGAGCTGTGCGGCGGTGAGAGGTGAGTGCGCGAGCGGCAGCACACGGAGTGAGGGAGGAGCAGAGGCGACTAACTGGCTGGTGGGGTCGTTTGCACAGAGGAGTTGGGATGAGCTGGGAGGGGCAGCCGCAAAATCGTCGGGCGAGAGGGCGACGTGTGCGATGGTAGCCGAGGTAAGGCGGTGGAGAGGCGCACGTGCACGCAGCAGTGCCAAGGAAGAGGAGAAGGCGGAAATGCCAAAAAGAGAGTGCATTTTGCCAGGCACTTGCCAAATTGGAAAGGGAGGGAAATCAAGCAAATTTCAAGAAATGATTAAATTTTTTTTGAATTTTTAGGTTGTTTCAGTAGCCAGCCACATCCGTGGCACGGTTGCGCGGAACCCTGCCACCGGCCGTGTGCACGCTCAGGACTCCTCGTGCTCAGAGGCCGCAGGATGCACGTCGCTGCTAGTTCACTCGCAATCAGGAGGAGGCCAAATCCAGAAAAAAATAGAACCATGGACTAGATTTGCAAAAAATTTGCTACAAGTGGGCCAAATCAGCATAAAATTCGCCAGAAAAAGAAAGCTACTTCAGTTTTTTCCATCCGTCCGTGCGGAGAAACAAATCAATGCACAGTACATGCCAATTTTTATTCCGTTCGAGCCTTCAATTAACGCCAGAAATCGAACTGTTCAGCGGGTGACAGTGAAAAACAATGTTTTTCTTCGGTTCTCCAGTTCAAGTGGAAAAACAAAGTCTAGTGTTCAGCAGTTGTCTATCCTAAATCCGAAGATAAGGTTCCGTCTTTCAGTCCGTGACCGAGAGCGAGCCTATGTTTTTAATCCATGCCGAAGATCATGCCACATTATTAGGGAAGTTGCGTCACCGGTGATAAAAAATCATCCAGTGTGATGGCAAAGATGAGTTTCACTGTCTTGCTGCATTATTCATGCTCACTACAAGTAATTATGCTGCCTGGACAATCAAGACGAAGGTGTACATGAGGACTTAAGAAGTGTTGGACGTTGAGAAGATATATTTGCCGTCTAAACTCAAGTAAGCTGAGATGAGTTTGGGACATTGAAAAGATGTGCTCAAACTCGAATATGTAGAGCTGAGTCCGGAACGTTGAGAAGATGTATCGCCGTTCTGTGTCAAGTATGAGTTGGATAAGTTATAGTTGAGATCGACTGCCTCAATATTTTAGGATCTTTGCATCTGGATGGATCCATATCAGTTGAGCTGAGTTTCTATATATATCTTGCATGTAGAACGCTTCATGTGAAAGTGTAGCTGGTAGTTCATAATACATTGAGACTAAACTAGAGTATGTCGAGTCAAGATTAGTGGGGAGATTATTGGAAATAATTTTGACTTAAAGTCTGAGACGTAGTAGAGTTCGTCTCCGTGTGTTACTCAAGTTGAAGTCATCACGAACTTAAAGTCCGAGTACGTATTTTAGTAAGAGAGTATTAGTTTATATAATGAGAAGACTTGTAACTAATTTTATAAGAAGAGAAGGAGCAAATAAGATAATAGAGAAATTCTTTTTTTGTTCTCTCCATTTATCTACAATATTTGAGTTTTCTGCTTGAACAAAGCCAATACTTCCATCTATAAATACCCACGCCCCTCCTAATCCCTATCTCGTCCACACATCCATATATCCTAGCTGCCTCAGTAAAAGTGTAGAACACACAATATTAGCTAGTAGGGAAATCAACCACAACGATTGACAATTAATGGCGTCTCCGGCCTCCTCTTCGGTGCTCCTTATGCTCGTCGTCGCCTTCACGGCCGGCGCCAACGCGTCCATCTTCTCCATCATCAACCAGTGCTCCGACACGGTGTGGCCTGCCGCCATCCCAGTTGGCGGCGGCACGCAGCTGAACCCTGGAGAGACGTGGACCCTCGACATCCCGGCCGGCACCAGCGCCGCCAGGATATGGGGCCGCACCGGCTGCTCCTTCAACGGCGGCCAAGGGAGCTGCCAGACAGGCGACTGCGCGGGCGCGCTCTCCTGCAGCGTCTCCGGGCAGCCGCCGACGACGCTGGCCGAGTTCACGCTCGGCGGCGCCACCGACTTCTACGACATATCGGTGATCGACGGCTACAACTTGCCGATGGACTTCTCGTGCAGCACTGGCGTTGCCCTCCGCTGCAGGGATCCCAACTGCCCCGACGCCTACCACCAGCCCGACGATCCGAAAACTCATGCGTGCAACGGCAACAGCAACTACCAGGTCATCTTCTGCCCGCAGGCATCCATGCGATCGATGATGTATACGCGCGAGCGAGCATATGAATGAAGTAAACTCCTCAAAAAAAAAAAGTATATATACACACTTCAAGTGGCATATGCATATATACAGCATCAGAGGCAGAGCTAGGCCTTGGCCCACCGGGGCATGGCCCAGCTGAGAAAGTCCCTGCTTTTTACTGTAGCAATCAATATTAAAGGTTTAATTTTTTTTATTTGTAGTGGGCTGGACCCGAGGCCTCGGGCTAGCTACGCCCCTCTACAGCATGCATGCATGTGTAATAGTACCCGCATATGATGATACATGTAATTCGAGTGACACTAGTACATGCGCACGTACGTAGACCGTATTAGTACACCTCCGGCTGTACGTATGTGCCGGTGAAATAAAGGTGACGATAAAAAATTTAGACGGCATTAATATATAAATAAAGATCTATTTGTCGGTCCATTGAAAATTTTGCAGCAATCGATGAGTACTGAATTTCTCACGGTCTGACCGTTCAATCATGTATTCACAACACGTTGATCGTATTCGTATGTGCGTGCGTGCAAGCATGCACTCGCGCGCGTGCCAAATTGATGAACGCGTGTTCAAGTCTCCATGAATACGTGTATGCATGCAAGCAGTGACTGTCGCGCCTCGTCCAGTTGAGGAGGTGTAGTTAGGATTAGAGGTGGGAGTTGGGCCGTGCTTTTTTGGGCCAGCTCAAAGCACGGCACGGCCTGGCCAGACACGTGGCGTGCCGTACCAGCACGGCACGAACGGTGGGCTGGGCCTGGCAAACTGGCCCATTGGGTGGCACGGCACGGCACGGCACGTCGAATCGTGCCGTGCTCGGGCCGGCACGGCACGGGGAGCACGCGCGGGCACGGGAGGCATGGCGGGCATGTCGGCGCCAGCGGCCGGGCCGCCTCGGCCTCTACCTCGCCTCCCCTAGGCCCCCTCCCGTCAACATCCCAATCCCCACAACCATCACAGAGCAGAGAAGAGAGAGTAGAGGGGAAGGAGGCACACCGATCATCGGAGCTCGGACGAGTGGACGTCGGCCGCACCGCCGCAGCATCCCGCATCTCGTGCGATGACGAACTCGTCGTCGGCACCCCAGTCGCCGCCCGGCAATTTGCCACTGGTGGCTCGCTCTCGGAGTAGTCGAGGTCGCCGTCGCTCGGAGCCAGGGGAAGAGGAGGGCGGCGGGGGAAGGAGAGGGTGCCGGGGAGAAAGGGGCAACCGGGGAAGGAGGGGGGCGACGGAGGAGGAGGGGCGGCTGGGGAAGGAGGGGACAGCGGAGGAAGGGGGCGACAGGGGGAGGAGTGGGGCGGCGGGGGAAGGAGGGGGTGCCAGGGGAGAAGGGGCGACCGGGGAAGGAGGGGGCGGCGGAGGAGGAGGGGGGACCGGGGCAGGAGTAGGGCGGCGGGGGAGGGGGCGACGGGGGAAGGCGGGGGCGGGGGAAGGCGGGGGGGGGGGGGGGGGCGGCGGAGGAGGGGGCGGCGGGGGAAGGAGGGGGGGGGGTGGCGGAGGAGGATGGGGTGGCGTGGGGCGGCAGAGGAGGATGGGGCGGCGGAGGAGGATGGGGGCGACCGGGGGAGTAGTGGGGCGGCGGGGAAATGAATCGAGCGGCGGCGGTGAAGGATTTGAGGGTTAGGTTTTTTGGATGTTTTACGATTTAGTCCTTCAAGTTTTCGTTTATTTTGATTTCTTCTGTTCTAGCCCTCAGAAATTCTGATTTCATCGTGAAAAGATTCTACACATCCGTTGTGACATGTACAACTATATAGAGTAGTCCTTAGAATGCCAAATTTGAAGATTGAGTTAGGTTTTGGAGATGTGAATGTGTGTGTGTGATATATATATATATATATATATATATATATATATATATATATATATATATATATATATATATATATATATATATATATATATATATATATATATATATATATATATATATATATATATATATATATATATATATATATATGAGATGAGGAGAAAGATGCGGATGGTTGGATCTTAATCCAATGACTGAAAAAAATGATTGAGATATGTTATGATTTAGGCCAAGTTTATTTTTGCACTTGTGATATGAGGTGTCTTTTCTTGTTCTTCATTTTTGCACTTGTGATATAAGGTGTCTTTTCTTATTCTTTCTTAAGAAACATTATCAAACAAAAATAATGAGTATTTTCAATGTTGCTCCTCCTTAGGTCACCACCACCGAACCCTAGGTCGCATCCTCACGTCTCTCTTGCTTCTTCGTGTAAAATCAGTAGGACTAGACTGCTGGAGAAGAAGATCAATCAAATCAACATATTCTAACATATATTTATAATTTTTACAACATAGCTCACCCCCATTGTGATTTTATTTTATGTAAGCAAATTACTACTACATGCGATTCTAATTCTAACATAGCTGCCTTCACCAACTGCCTTTTGTAATTCGAGCATTTGATGAGATAACCACCCCCATATATGTTACAATTAACCATTTTGTAAATAGAGATAGTCTGTTATTGGTGCGTGTATTCCAAGTAGTTACTAAATGTTCGAGAAACTATTTAAATTGATTTCTTAACTATAGTAAATTGCACTTATGACTCTGGTTGAGCTTTTCTATTTGACTAGTTGGGTACCCCTATGCCAGATTGCCGAACGATGAGCTAGATGTCCACATATGCCAGAGTCCGATTTGCACCAAGATATGCATGCCATTGGACTAGATGACCAAGTTCAGAGGTGGAATGGCATGAGACAATAGTATGAAATTTTAACTAGGTTTTCAATGAGGCGGGTGCGAGAGAAAGGAAGATGGCGGCCACCGCTACCATTGTCGTAGTCGCTTTCGTCGTGTATAGTTACTTTGGGTTGGGCTGGCACGGCACGAACGCCGGCACAGTGGGCTTTGGGTCGTGCTTGGGCCTGGTCAGAGGCGAGGTGGGCCGGCACGGCACGACACGACATGACGGGATGACTGGGCCGAGTCGGCACGGCACGAAGCGGCCCGAAGCATGGTGGGCCCGGGCCGTGCTGGCAAAACACGGCCCAATGCCCACCTCTGGTTAGGATCGTAAACGAAAGCTCGGTAATAACTCAGCATGTACTAATTTTCAATAATAGAAAATCTTAAATTCAAGCTCGACAAAAGTTAACATATATCATATTTACCAACTACTAATTTTCAACAATAAAAAAGCTTAAATTTGAGCTCGACAAAAGTTAACATATATCATATTTAACAATTGAGAATATAAAAATTATCATAACCGGGAGGGAATGGAATGTTGTTTTGTGCATGCATGTACAGGTATATTACCAGTGTACTATTCTACTTGTAAAATGCCTGTTGCCATTTGTCAATTAAGTGTGAAACTAACCAGTAATATCCTGTTTGTTTTCTTGAAGCTTTTAAAATAAAATTCACCATTTATATTTTTCTAGAATTAATTAAATCTTAAATTAAAATTTTATGAATTAAAAAGATTTAATGTGACTAAATTAAACTTCAATTATAGTTGAAATTATTTTATTTGGATTCCTTGTGCTTCAAGGATATTTCCTGAATTTTCTGGGCTTATTTGCTATTTTTTATAGTTCAATTGAATTTCTTTTGATTTATGAAAATAGTAAATCCTTAGAAAACCCTAAAAGTCCTTTGGGCCGAAACCCATCTCCTTCTAGTCCCGGTAGGCCTAGTTAGCTGGCAGTTTCTACCCAACTCGGTCCGCCTTGGCTTGCCGCGCCCAACACGTGTCGGCCATCTACGTGCGCCCTCTTGCCGCCCCGCATCTCGGCCATCCCTTCTCCCTTCTCACCGATAGGTGGGTCCAACCGGTCAAGCGCATCATCTCCAGCTGGGACTCCATCTCCGTGTTCGTTCAGGACACTGTAGCACTGCTGCTCGCCATGTTCAAGCTGGACGCCTCATCCTCCGTGTATAAAAGGTCAGTTGTGTCCCTTGTTTTCCACATCCCAAGCCCTCGTCGTGTGTCATTGATTTCATCTCATGCCGCCGTCATTCATGCTGAGCTCACCACCGAGTTCGTCGTTCAGCTCATGGTCGTCTTCGCCTTCTTCGTCAGTCATCCCTCCCACTAGTGAGTTCACCGTCCACCCGTCTTCGTCTGGCCAGTCGTCGCTAGCAATCTCGCACCACTGCTCCGCTTCACTCGTGTCACCGGTCATTCTTGCCGCCTTGCCTCGCTCCACATGCATCGACGCTTCGCCCTCCACACGCCCGTTCGCCGTTCGAAGGGTTGTCCCGAGCCGCGTGAATCGATGATGTCACTCCTAACGTCATTGTGCACTAGCCAACTCTTTGGCTTCTCCATGAACTCAGCTCATTGTCCGTTAGCATTTCGAGGAATGTGGATGTCTCGCATGGGTAATGTCTGAGGACTTAACTTTATGAGCCATTGATCTGAACCTTATCATACAACCATATGCCCAGTACGGGATGGATCTGGCTAATTAATTTGTGATATTTCAATTTTAGTTTCGCCATCGGTATGTTAGTGGGTGTTGGTTAGCCATTTCCATAGGGAATAAGAAGGATCTATTCGACTAGGTGGTTAGCCTACTCAATCGTGAAATCTTACTAGGCGAAACTGAGTTGAGATGGAACTTTCTAATAGTTTTGTTATGATCAACTTGGTCAGCATGACCAGGGAAGCGTGTTGCTCTAGTGTCATTATGAGATGATCATATCATGTAGATAAAGTTGTGCAATCTCTGCAGAGTATAAAAATATTCAAATAGCCGTGTTCTCGGATATGGACAATGCTTAGTGATTTCACATGAGGGGTAGAGTTTTCATAGAAACTTGCTTGGGATAAGTATGTAAAGTGAATGGTTAATTCACTGGTGATTCATGACGTGAATGGTTAGTTCACAGGTGGTTCATTGGGTGAAGAGCCTCTCGACTTCGCGCTCTTTTTTATTCGACTTCGCGCTCTTTTTTATACTCTTGATGGTCCTGGCGCCTAATACTCCGCAGAGTTGGCACAGAGCCAATCGATTTCGCGCTCTTATTCATACTCCGCAAAGTTGCCCAAGATGCTCAAGCGTCCCGACGCTTTATAATCCGCAGAGTTGGTACGGAGCCTATCGACTCTACGCTCTTTTTATACTCTGTAGAGTGGCCTATTATGCTCGAGGGTCCTAGTGCTTTATACTCTGCATAGTTGGCGTGGAGTCTATTGACTCTATGATCTTTTTTATACTCTGTAGAGTGGCTTGGGACGCTTGAGGGTTCCAGTACTTTATACTCTGTAGAGTTGGCACGGAGCCTCTCGACTCCGTGCTCTTTTCTATACTCTGTAGAGCGGCCTGGGACGCTCGAGAGTCCCAACACTTTATACTCCGCAGTGTTGGCAGAAAGCCCATCGATTCCACACTTTTATTTATGCTTTGAGAGTGGTCCAGGATGCTCAAGGGTTCTGGCGCTTTATACTCCGCACAGTTGGCACGAAGCCTATCAACTCCACGCTCTTATTTATACTCCGTAGAGTGGACGCAGAGCCTGTTGACTCTGCGCTCTTTGTATACTATGTAGAGTGGCTCGGGACACTAGAGGGCCCCAGAGCTTTATGCTCCGCAGAGTTGGCGCAGAGCCTATTGAATCGGCACTCTTTTTTATACTATGTAGAGTGGCTTAGGATTCTCGAGGGTCATAGTGCTTTAAACTTCGTAGAGTTGGTGTGGAGCCTGTGCGCTCTTATTTATATTCCACAGAGTGGCCCGAGGCGCTCTAGAGTCCTGGTGCTTTATACTCCACAGAGTTGATGTGGTGCTTTATACTCTGTAGAGTGTCTAGGGATGCTTGAGGGTTCCGGTGCTTTATACTCTACAAAGTTGGCACGGAGCCTATCGGCTCTACGCTCTTTTTATAATGCGTAGAGTAGCCCGGGGCGCTTGAGGGTCCAGCACTTTATACTCCATAGAGTTGGCGTGGAGCCTGTCGACTCCACATGCCCTAGGACGCTCGAGGGTCCCTGCGCTTTATATTCTACAGAGTTGGTGTGGAGCCTGTCGATTTCGCGCTCTTTTTACACTCTGTATAGTGGCCCATGATACTCAACGGTCCCGACGCTTTATACTCTGTAAAGTTGGCGCAGAGCCTTTGGACTCTACGCTCTTTTTTTTACTCCGTAGCGTGGCCCGGGACACTTGAGGGTCCCAAGACTTTATACTCCATAGATTTAGCATGAAGCCTATCAACCATACACTTTTTTATAGTTCGTAGAGTGGCACTGGACACTCGATAGTCCTGACGCTTGATACTCCATAGAGTTGGCATGAAGCCCTCGACTTCACGCTCTTATTTATACTTTGTAGAGTGGCCTGAGACGCTCGATGGTCCTAGCACTTCATACTTTGTAGAGTTGGCATGAACCCCGTCAACTCTATGCTCTTTTTATACTCCGTGGAGAGGCCCGATAGGCTCGAGGGTCCCGACGCTTTATATTCTACAGAGTTGGCATAGAGCCTATCGACTCCACGCTCTTTTTATACTCCGTAAAGTAACCCAGGATGCTCGAGGGTCCTAGCGCTTTATACTCCACATAGTTGGTGTGGAGCCTTTCGACTCGGCGTTGCACATTGCATTTCAAGATTAATTTGCAAGACAAATTGGGGCTTTATTATCATACCCTGTTTGCACGAGTACACTTTTACAAATGTCTATATGTGTGATGTGCGACACCATGGCATTGTTGGTGGCTATGTGTAGTTACGACAAAGACGGTCACTATTCCACGTGTCCTTGAGGTCCATCCCATCCAAGGTGGCCAAGCGGTACGAGCCTGGCCTAAGGAAGGCCATGATGATGTATGGTCCCTCCCATTTGGAATCCATCTTGCCCACCGTTGACGCCTGTATTGCCTTCTATAGCAGGAGGTCCCAGACGGTGAGCTGTCACGGCTGCACCTTTTTGTTGTACGACACCGAGGTCATTCGTATGTATTTGGTAATGTTTTCAGTGGCCTGGACTCGTACACCATCGAGGAGGTCGAGCGACACTGTGTGCTCATGGGCCTGGGCTTGGGTCAGCACTCTTCGTGACTTGGTCTTGAGTCTTCGGGTGTCATTGCTTCATCTCCGAAGAATAGTTTGAAGGGCGTGAAGTCGATGGAGTGCGTCACAGTGGTGCACATAGACTAGAGCACACTTAATAGTCCCGCAGGCCACCTGCCTTTGGGGAGCACTACAAGCCGCTTCTTGATGCTAGCGGAGATGGTGCCATTGGTGTGTTCTACCGCTCCATTAGATTGCGGATGCTCGATGGAGGCATAGCAGACTTTGATGCCCATACGGTCAAAGAATGCTTTGAAGGCCACCACGTCGAACTGTAGCCTATTGTTCATGGTGATCTCCCCAGGGACTCTGAAATGACATATAACGCTTTGGCAGAGGAACTTTTGTACTGCGGTGGAGGTCACCCTAGCTAGGGCGGCTGCCGCGAGCAATTTGGAGAAGTAATCATATGCGATGACGATGATGAAGTAGAGGTATGGGGGCCCGCGACAGTGGTCCAACCATGTCGAGCCCTTATCGCGCCAATGGCCATACTAGGGTACTCGGTTAGAGTTAGTTGGGCAGCCTATGAGTCATTCTCCCCATCCATTGATAGCCTTGGCACCGCCTAACAAGGTCTTGCGTATCGAAGGCCGTCGTGGGCCAATAGAAACCTTGTCTGAACTCTTTACCAACGAAGGCCCTTGGGGCTATGTGCGAGCCACATAACCCGGTGTGGATTTCGGTGAGGAGCTCCTGGCTCTTGCGGTGTGAGAGGCAACATAGGATAGGGGCACACACCTCTGCTTGAAAAGTACTTCATCGATCAATTCAAAGCTTTTGATGTGCTGCTGTAGCCAGTGCAGGTGTTGCGGATCGTCCAGCTCCTCGGTGCCTTATAGAAAATTGACGATGGGTCTTCTCTACTCGTCGTATGGGGTGAATTGAAGGACTCGAGTAGGCTCTGTGCGATCTTGCGGGATGGAAGCAGTTGTCAGGACCTCGATGAAAGCACCACTCGGTGGCTCGAGTCTCTGATTGGCATACTTCACCAAGGTGTCTACGTCTTTGTTGTCTGCTCGATGTATGGGTTTGACGGTTACGCCCAGTAAGTGGTGCTCCCTTACCCGAACCGCCACCAAGTACTTGGCAAGGTCAGGGTCTTTAGCATGGTATGACTTCTCCATGTGCCCCGTGAGTAGGTGCGAATCAGTGTACACCAGCGCCCTTCTCTCCTAGAGGGCCTTGAGCTTCCCGAGGCTAAACAACAAGGCCTCATACTCGGCCATGTTGTTCATGGCAGGGAAGTCGAGTCATGCAGAGGACCGCAAGAGGTGTCCCTCGGGCGTCATGACAACCGCTCTAATGACTACTCCTGAGACACTGTACTCGCCGTCTGTGTGCAGGCTCTATACCAGCTCCAAGGGCTGCTGAGCTCCTGCCTGAAGCCGTCTATGTTCAGGCTCCATATGGTGAGGATCTGTGACTTGATCGCCATCCGTGAGATGTAAGTTGTGGAGAATGGCGCCAACTCAATCGCCCATTTTGTCGATGTGGCCCGTAGCTTCCTTGTTATGTAGCATTTCCCCTAGGGGAAGGACGAAGGCACCGTGATGCTATGCACCAGGAAGTAGTGCTAGAGCTTGTGTGAGGCCATGAGAAGTGCGTAGGCCAGCTTTTCTAACTCGGTGTACCGCATCTTTGCTCCTTGTCTCCAACACGAAGTACACTAGGTGCTGGATGGGCCCCTCCTCCAAGACGAGAACTGCGCTTACTGCATATTGCATAGCCGCCAAGTATAGTAGCAATGGAGCCTCTGGTGCTGGTCACACCAACATGGGGAGTTTGGCAAGGTACTTATTTAGTTGGCGAAAGGCCTACACACAGTTGTCAGTCCAATGGAAGCCCTCGGAGCCATGTAGGGTTTTGAAAAATGGGAGGCCCCACTTAGCAACCCTAGATAGAAGGCAGTTGAGGGCGGCGAGATGTCCTATGAGCCTTTGGATCTCCTGGACTATCTTGGCATGCTCCATAGAGTATTGCGTTGATTTTCTTCGGGTTGGCCTCAATCCCACGGTCGGACACCAAAAAACCAAGTAGCTTTCCCACTCGTACACTAAAGATGTACTTTTCTGGGTTAAGCTTGATGCCAGCCCTGCGAAGGTTATTGAATGTTTCTTGGAGATCCGCTCCATGTAACATGGACCGTATGCTTTTTATGATGACGCCGTCGACGTAGGCTTCGATATTCCGTTCTAACTAGGAGGCATGATACGGGGGTGACCGATCTTCACGATGTAGGATCGATGACAATAACTTGGATCCATGCAATCTGACGAACCGATGGCGCCAACCACTGCTAGAACAACAACCTATGACAAAAGAATTCGCCCAACCACACACTTGTGATCTCGTCTACCCGACCACACAAGTAGACGCGTCGTCTTTCCTGCAAATCACAAGGAATCACAAGAACAACGGGGTTGAGAACGCCCAATTCCCCTCCAGGTTGCAGTATATGCCAAACCCTAGGAAGAACAAGCATATAGCTCTTTGAAAATAATAGATTGATTTTTGTGGTCTGTCCTTACAAAAGGAGAGCCATGGTATTTAACTCACGCATTCACAGATCAATGGCTCACAGGCCTAATGCCGACTTGCATCCCGTTCGGCCAAGATATCCAAAACACAATCCTATACAGACTCAAAACCGAAACCAGCAATGCTAAAACAAAAACACATGGTCCAAACACATAGCCTAATCAAGGTGCTTAATCTCATAGCTTCGGCCAGACTTGATGCACGGTTGTGGGCTTTTGTTCTTGTTGTGCTCACCAACCGAAGAAACCACCAACTCCTTACAACCCGCCTTGAGTTTCTTGCATGCACGTGCTGATTTCTTCTGGCTTCGACATCCCAACATCTCCTCATGCACAAACCTAAGACCAATTAAGATACTAGCATTAGGTAGTAGCCAGTTCTCATGTAAATCAAAGCCAAATTGAATTAGGAGCGAGTTCACCTGTTCATTAATCTTTTTAACTCGTGCTTGTGTAATCGGACCAATCGGGATGTCCTCATCAAGGTGAGCGTGAGAGCTACCAGCCAAGTGAAGGTGGCCCATGCATTTTAAGGCTGAGGGGGCATCTTGATGAAGCAACACATCCCCTCCCCCCTGAGACTATGAAGCTCGTTTTAGCCTTGTCCACCTTGGCCACGCAGATCTGGTGGTACCTCGAGTACGCGTCTAGGAAACTCATGAGTTTGCAGCCCACTGTGGTGTCCATCAATGGTCAATTTGCAGGAGGAGTAGTTGTCCATGGGGCATACTGATGTGGCCAAGAGGAAGACACAAGATCAATCAAGTTCTCGTGATTGCAGTTTTGTCCATAAAGTTTATGAAGTTCTCAACGTCAATTCTGAGGTTTCTAAGACACAAAAAATACATATTTGGAAATATAATTAAGTCTACTTTCCAACAAATCAAACGGCGCTTGATTTGGAGCTTCCTACACAAAGTTATGGCAATTTGATTGGAAGCTGCACGAGCTGTCCGGAAAGACGCGCGAGACTTGCCAAATATAAGGAGTCCGAGTATTGCAATGCAAGTAAGGATAAAATCCGACCACACCATGGCTTTCTAAAGGTTGAGAAGGATTCTTTTTCAGGTTCCAAATGGATTTGGAAGCCCCTTGAACAAGAAAACAAAATATATAAAGATTTGAAACCGATTCGGACTCGGATTGGGACAGCTGGCAAGATCGATACTAAAACGTCCATAACTTTCACAAACGGAGTCCGATTTGGGCGTTCTTGGACTCGTTGGAAAACTATTTTGAAGACCCACACAATGGATGAGGTACCAGCCATGGAATACTCATGGTTAAGTCATAAATTGAGAGAGAAACCAAAGGTAGCAGTTTAGGTATTTCCTTTTTAGTTCGTATTGGAGTTTGTTTCGGCCTTAGGCCAAGTAGTGCGTGAGTTGTAATCAAGGCCGTGTATTGTGCACCAATATAAGGCCAGAGCCTTAGCCCCATTGTAACTCAGGCTATGATATGATAAGTTTTTAGACTCGTGAAATAAAGGAGAAAATCGCTGTGATGGTTGGTGGCGGCCAAATTGCGTGATTGCAAGGTTTTCTCGTTTGGAGTTTGCAAAGTTGGTGCAAGGCAAGAATAGGAGATTTTTGAGATTGCCCATTGAATCTACAAGGTTCATCTCTTCTAATTCGTGTCTTCTTGCTGAATTCACGGTTTGGGTTCGGCGGATTGCTTCTAGTGTGCGCCTTGCATACTAGTGCACATTGCCCTTATCAATATTGTTTGCTGCATCAAGACAAGGAGAAGACTCTATCCAAGGAGAAGGAACCTCGCTGATCGTATCAGGAAAGATCGGGCCATCCCTACGCATCAACTAATCCTTAGTTGGTCCGCATCACATACCTTATTAAGGTTCATGAAGTTGATGCACATTCGCCCGACGCACCGACAACTTGTGTTCGACGATGGAGCGGTCCACCCCCATGATGTCGATAGGTGACTATGCAAAGACGTCAGCATTCATATGGAGGACCTCCAGGAGACCCTTCTCGACCTCTGGGGTAAGACCCTCCCCGATGGAAACTTGCCGGGAGTTGTCCGTCTCATTGAGTGACACCCTCTTGACCTCGCCCTCTGTTGGACTTGGGCGTCCACCCTGGTGCTGAAGGTGAGGATGGTGTAGATGTGCCGGTGGTCTCACTGACCGTGTGCACCTTCTAGAGGGGACCCAGTGCGCCCAATTCTATTTGCCGTGTGAGGTCCTGATCTCCAAGCACCATGACGACTCCCTTGGGTCCCGGGAGCTTCATGCATAGGTAGTTGTGGTGCGGGACTGCCCCAAATATGTTGAGCATTGCTCTGCCAAAGATCACGTTGTATGGGTAAGGGAGGTCCACCACATCGAAGGTGATTACCTCTTTCCTCACTTGTACCCCTTGGGCGAAGGATACCTTGAGCACGACCTAGCCCAGGCACTTATCGGTCATCCTCTCAAGCCTTGTAGAGGCACACCTAGAGGCTCCAGATTGCTTCGGGAGATGCCCATCTAGTCGAAGGCGCTGACGAATAGGATATCTTGCTGAGTTGCCTCCATCTATGAGGAAGCACCTTATATCGCACCTGTGATGCATGCTTGTACCACCAACGAATCTTGGTGAGGGAAGTCTACTTCCACTACATCCTTCATTGTGAAGATAATGTCGATTTGTGCCCAACTTGCAGGCAACTGCGTGGGGTATGCGAAGATGTGGTGTAGCTGATGAGTGTAGACACTTTGCTACCTTTCGGAGGAGAACTCCATGGATGAGCCTCCCATGATGACATTGATGAAGTGGTGGGCTCTAGCCTCTAGGGCTTGTATGCGCAAGGCATTGGGGTTGGGTTGGATTAGTTGAATCTCCAAGGGCGGTTGCACGTGTGCCACTATTGATGCCCTTGTGACGAGGGTTCTTTCCCTGGTGATGCTTTCGTGGAGTGTTACGATGGTGGGACAGTCGCGGGTGAGGTGTTCCCCTCGACCGTGGACCTCACACAATAATCCCTACCAAGGTTGTCAGAATCGTGATCATAAATCAGATCGGAGGTTCTTTGATAGGATTGCAAATCATAGGATCGATGTAGAATCTAAGATCTTACCTGATTCTACCAAAGAAACATTTTTTAAAAAATCTATAGTGTATTAAAACACTACTGCATCTTTAAAATTATGCCTTTTGAACTTTTCTTTACAAATTGTAGAGTAAAGTTAAGATCATATGTTATTTTATCATAATTATAGTGAATATGAAGAGATAAAAGTTAAAAATTTCAATTAAAAGGAAGTGTACAAGTAATTATTTGTAATAAGCGATAGAATCGACAGAATCGAGTAGGATCATATGAAAATTTTGATCACGGTCCTACAAAAGTTTGGGTAGAATTGTAAGAACATTAAGATTCTACCATATTAAGATTCTACTATAGAATCAGATTGATCTAGTCAATCTTGGTTCATAAAATCATAGGATCGTATGACAGAATCGAGATTTTGATAACCTTGACCCCTGCAACCATTTGTCCATGCGGCCTTAGCCTCTTTTGCGGCCATGACCCCTCCGTCCACGCCCTCACCCACCGGAGGCAGCGTTGCCCTCTCCGCCTCCTTTAATGTCAAGGACATGCCTAGACCAGGGCCTCTTGCACTGTTTGTGGCCAAAGCCCTCCCTCGAAGTCTCATGCATGGAGGACTTGGCCTCGAAAGTGTCGTCCTCGCGTCTTTACCCATCCTCCTCAGCTCTGGCGTAATACTCCATTCTGATGGATTTGCGCATATTGTACTCGGCCAATGGTCCGATGCGAAGGCCCCAAACACGATGTTGATAATGGTTGTCTTGTTGTCATCCTTTACTTGGCAACGGACCTTTGTGAATTGCATGAAGTACTCCCAAAGCTTCTCAGCAGGCTTATTCTTGATCACAAAGAGTTGGTTGGCGTCAACCTGCTTGACGTTGTTGCCCTGAAAGTTGTTGTGCATATGGTCCCGGATCTATTCCCACGCATACATAAATCTGGGCATGATGGTGAAGAACCAGGAAAGCACTGTCCCCTAGAGGGCGAGTGGCAGTCCTTTTGCCTTCGTCGAGTCGTCGCCCCCCATAGCTTCGATGGCTATTTCATAAATGCGCAAGAATTCATGGGGTCCGTATCACCCTTATACGATTCTACCGTGGGCATCTTGAAGTCATCCAGCTAGGCGCATTGCTACAGGCTGGTGGATAAAGGAGACTCTGGTTCCACTTGCTGGAGGGTGCTGCGAGCACTAGTGTTGGCTTCACGGCTGTCCACCCTCTCTGTGGTGACCTCTGTCACCATTGTCGCAGGCATTTGCTAACTTTGAGCCTTATGTATCCCCCACATAGCGCTCCGTAGATCCGTCAGCTCGTGCTATAGCGTTCTGAGGATCGCTGCCAAAGCGCGCCTCTGACTACCGCGTGTAACGACTAGGGTGCCGAGGTCGACAGAGGTACTGGCTTGCGTGGCGGAGTCGTTGGTGGTGACGGCCTGAGTGTCGGGGTCGTCGAAGGTGCTAGCGTGGGTGTCGGAGTCATTGGAGATACCGGCGCGGGTGTCAGGGCCGTTGGAGGTGCCGGTAAGAGTGTCGTTGAGGTTGCTGGGGGCTCCTCGCATCGTTGTTTGCACACCTGCTTGTGGGTGTTGCTCATTGTTGGCCATGCCGACGCATTGCTGCCACAAAGGCGGGGTCCCTCGACCACCAACCTCCACATCCTGGCCTTAGTTGTTGCTGCAGCCGTGCTTCTCTTCCGCTTAGCTGCCATTGTCACCTTCTTTGGTGCCATCGCTGCTTCAAACTTGTAGCTTCTTTTGACGTTTCCCACGAATAGCGCCAACCATTGTGACTACAAACCAAACAGTAAATAAGGGGCTATAGGAAGACAACTAGGTACTATCCAAAGCTTTACATACACTAGAAGTGGGGATGAGTAAAATGAATTGTCCGTGTGGCGGCTCCTTTCTTCCCTAGGGCTATATATACATGGCTCTAAAGCTGGATTACATGAATGCCCTTGTTAGGGCACATTAGGCTAGGGGTATAAATGTCTTTTTACATACGTAATGGGCCTCTTGGACCCGCAGGCCAAATGGGCAAAAGTGGGGGCCACTCCCCCAACACAATCCAAACAGATTGTTTTGATCTGAATTTCCAAAAAAGGAAGGAATTTACCTGCGATAATTCCATCCATGGAAATTCCTCGCATCCACCTTTAATAGTTTATCCAAGGGGCAAAACTCACGCTTGAAATCCACTGGGGCAAGCTTTTGGTTTAGCAACCAGTTCCGGTGATACCAGGACCAATAGGACTTTGGATTCTGCCTTAAGGCAATCTCCACCTTCAAAATTCCACATTTGAGTCATTCAAGTGATTGACTACATGGACACTTGAAACAGCTAAGCATGAAACACAAGAGGTCTGTATTATTTGAATGCTTTTGCTCTAATTGCTGTTTCTTTCTCTGTGAATTGAGTTCTTTTCCTTGCACAAAGATGGGCAATTTAATTTCTTGAGAAAGCACTACTGAAGAGCACATATCAAGCTGAACCATGATCTAAATGATGGATCAGAACTCACTACTCTGAGCTCATTATCAAAGGCAGACTTAATGGACTCCGGGCCAGAAAGCTCCCTGATGTTGTGCTGAAGTGCAAGCTTCCGGTAGTTCCACGCAGTGTATGCCGCAGGATACATCTCGAGCAACTTGAAGCTCAGCCTGAGTGCCTCCTTGGTGTACCTAGAGCTCCAATCATCCAACTAAATTCATCGTGGTATTAAACACAATCTTATGCTACATTTGCTAGCTCTGTTCATAATACCAAGCAAAATAAAAATTGTGCGAATATTGTGGACAATCGAGCTAGCAAGAGAAGAACAATTCGATCTCAGTCCACTCAAAACAGCGTGAAACAGAAAGGTGAAATTTAATACAGATGGCGGCAGAATCTAATATAACCCTCAACAAGAACAATTGCCCAATCATTGGGATGCATAAAAAAATTGATTTATCTTACGAACCCGCTCTGAGAGGTTGCAACGCAGGGTCCTAGATGGAGCGACCAGAGAGAGGAGGCGGCATGTTTACGTGCGGGAGTTGTGGCTGTGCAGGACCTGGGCCTGAAGGTCGCAGAGCTTGGCAGCCCTCGCCGCCGCCGCCTCTGCGTCCTCCGGCGACGACTTGAGAGGGGTGACGCCGGACGCAGAAAAGAAGGGGATGTTGCAGGCGACCGGAGGCGGCAGCTCAGCTCGGTGCGGGGAGAATGGACGACACAAACAGAGGAGCTGGGGCTGACACAACTCCTCGGCCATGTCGACGACCAAGTGCAAAATAGAGTAACAAAGTCGAATGAACACACGAACGACTTGCTTTTGAGTCTGATGAAGAACAGGAAGCAGTGTAGGCTTGATGCAGTGCAGAACGTAGATGATGCACTGTAGTGAGCGGTCACGCAGTTGTGTGCTGCCCAGAAACCTTATTGCCGCCCCGTGCAGGTACTCTCTGCGACAATGGTTCGGAGATAACCGCTCTCCCTCCTTCTAGATGCACGCCGGGCAGAAAGGTTGGTGAAGTTTAGACAACATAGTACACAAGCACAAGATCGTAGAGAAGAAGAAAATAGAGGCAATGAGATTCTCACACATACTGTGGATGTCTCCAGGCATATAAATAGACAGACTGATAACTGATATGATTAAAATAAGCATTACTCACTGGTAACTGACATATTCAACCAGTCATTTATCCACTGGTAACTGTCAGTCATCAAAACCCAATAAAGATTCAAATTCAAACGTTTGAATCTTATTCAAACACACACACACACACAGAGTGGTGCAGAGTTCAACAAAAGTAAAGATGGACTTGGTCTGCGATTTTCACGCGAAAATACGCACGCACATGTGCCCGTATATGTGACTAGCCAGAACTCTTCTCATACCATCTATATCTATATTCAAAAAGTGGTAAGGATTCTACCTTATAAATTGGCTTTTCTCATTTTATGTTAGTAATATGGTACTAAATCATATATGCTTTAAATTTAAAGAAATAAGTCTTGTTAATATAAGCTAATTTCTAACCTGCAGTGCCGCCGCCAAGAGGTGGATGAGGAGCGCTGCCGCTGATGCGTGCGGCTCGGATGGCCCACGCGCGAGCGAGAGAGGGGCCTGCGCTTCCTCTCCTTCCGCTTGCTCATGCTGCTCGGAGATGTCCAAGGAATGGGGAAGGCAAGGCATCCATCGGCATTTTTGTATACTAGTGCTTTTTTTTGTAGATCGCTCCCTGAATTTTAGTGTTGTTACCGCCCAACGCCAATCTCTCCCTTAACCTCTTCGTACATGAAGCAGTCAGAAACTAATATAAATACCTGATTTCTTAAAATTATTATTTTTACTTCTCTTATTTCGAAGATAAGTCAGAGAGTTATAGATGCATCACGTATCATTTTTCTCTTACTCCTATCTCGCTCATGTATCTCTCCATCATTTTGATATCACTCGCATTTTTCCTTTAAAAGCTAATTTTTTCAGCCGTTACTATTTATTTTTAACTAAAAAACTTTATCTATAGCAAAAAAAAAAAACTATTAACAGAACTCAATATGAAAGTTCCTAAACCTGACCAACTGATGCATGAGATTAGATGCATGACAGCAGGAGTTAGTAGAGAATGTGCTGTGTCTGATCATGACCCGGTGTTGTCATTGTTAGATTGTTATTTGTTAGGGAGGACCACTAATTTATTTAAATTGGACAACACTGTGATGAACAGCATCTTCTTTTGCTTGGTGCCAGCAGACGATAGCATATTTTTTCTACCTCGATTGCCTGACATTATTGTAGTAAGTGTCCCGGGGGAAAAAATTGAATATCGTGGTGTGCAAGGAGATTGCCTACTTGTGCAACTGATTGTATCTCCAGTGAATGCTAGTGCCGATCAGATTTATATGTTGGATTATCAGATTTATATGTTGGATAATCCAATATGTTCATCATGGTTGAAAATTCACTGTAACAGTTGTGACATCACTGTAGAAGTCATAGTGGCCATAGTCGTAGAACCATTATAACAGTAGTGGTTGTCATTATCATAGAACATTGTAGCAGTCGTAGTTGTCATAGTTACAGAATCACTATAGTAGTCGTAGGTCATAGTTGTATGATCACTGTAGCAGTCATAGGTCATGGTCGTATGATCACTGTAGCAGCTGTAGCGGCCGTGATTAGTTGTAGCAGCCATGGTCGAAGAGTTTCTGTAGCGATCAGAAATGCTCGACACGTGCTTAGTTCACATGAGAGCACATTTTCCGTTTTGTTAGCGTCATGTGCATCATGGCCTGGGTCCGTGGGATCGTGCAGGTGGTGGCGCATAAAAAGGGTAGCTTAACTACTAGAATTAGACTAGGATTTCCTTTAAATAGGAGGCTAATACAACAGAAAAGGCTACTGAGTTTTTCAGCAGCGCAAAACTCATGTGTTCTTGCTTTGTTTTTCTAACTTCGTGTATGAGCTCAGACGTGTTGATCAGCCAAAGTTCTTGACATTATATGCTGAAATCGTCTCGGGTGTGTATGACAATAGTTGCTCTTAGTCGATTATTCAAATCTTTTGCAGCCTGCGAAGTTTAGGTCCACTCCAAACGGCTTTAGCTTCTGCCTTTTTTTTTTTTTGGCTTCTGGCTTA
Source organism: Dendrocalamus latiflorus (assembly GCA_017311315.1). NCBI lineage: Eukaryota > Viridiplantae > Streptophyta > Magnoliopsida > Poales > Poaceae > Dendrocalamus > Dendrocalamus latiflorus. Next base: position 3,643,204 of record CM029622.1, on the reverse strand, counting down.
TTTAAGCCAAAAGTCACTCGGAACACGTCGGCTTCTAATTTTGACTTTTTTTTTTGGCTTTTTGGCTTTTGCTTTTCCCCTTTTCTTTTCCATTGTTCGTGGAGATATAACGGTGTTTTCATTTTTTCCTCATGTTTCTTCATTTTTAATTGAATGACTCGGAAAAAGCTAATAGCCACTACAATGCAATATCAATCTTAGGCCAAAAGCCGCAGCTATAAGACGAAGCTTTCAACCAGTTGAAGCGGCCCCTTAATTTTAAAGCATGAACATAGTAGCAGTTTAGAGAGAGAAGCAATTTTTTTATAGAGAGAGAAGAGAGAAGCAGTTGAGTTCATGTGGGGGGTGACCAAAGCCCAATCCATGGTTATGCAAACTTTTTAGATTACAAAATTGGGCTAGTTCAATAGACGCGGGTATGTTCTTTTCGATTGTGGCCAATGGATTTTAGCCCTAGCAGAAGTGTTTGTGTGAATGACATGAATGCTAATAAACTGATAAGTCGCTTTCGAAAAACTATCTCGATAAATTGCTTTGAAAACACAACAGAGAAACAACCTCGTTTATTTGTTAGCAGAAAGTCATAATCAATTAGTCATAGCTCGAAAAGAAGGAGGGCAAAAAGGCGTCCAAGACCGAAAGGAAGAAAGCCAAACAAGCCCATGTAGTCCTCTCCGGCCTCTCTACTAGCTTCTGTCCTCTCCTCATGTTTGACGTGGTAGCGAAGGTAAGATAGTTCAAGGGGAGGCTTCGCCGGTGCCGTGTCTGGGTTTACTTGGGTTGCAGTTTCTCTTGGTCGCCGATAGTTCAAAGGAAGACAATTGGTCGCCGAAGATGTCCCAGACGTTGGTGCAGCCTGTGGGGCAAAAGCGGCTAACCAACGTGGCGGTGGTGCGGCTACGGAAGCACGTCCAGCGCTCTGAGATCGCCTGCTTCCCCAACAAGGTGCTCTCCTGGCACTCCCGCATCAAGAAGGACCTCGACGAGGTGCTCCAGTCCCACACCATCTACTCCAAGGACCTCACCATAGCATTTGGCACTGACGACCAGATAAACATCTGCAACAAGGTATCCCTTCTTCTCTTCCTCTTGGTGGATTCCTGCTAGTGTGATATGAATCATATTGCTGCTGCTGCTGCTAGGCGCTAAAGAAGAATTCTTGATTGCATTGTTTGTCATTCCCGGATTTTTCCCAATCCAGAATCTTCTGTAATTTCACTGCACTATTCTCTGTATTAGTGGATACTGTTCACAGATACATTGCTAGATCATTTCATATATCGCATGAACCATATCATACATTAATATTATATATCAGAGTTTAAATATTCCATATCGGGTATAGTTTACATAAAGGGCCACCAGGCCAAATATTTACATTACAAAATGGTAGTGAAAGCAGTGAAGGAAAAAATGGCCATAAGTTGCCACAGACAAGCGACTAAGGGTAAAGTATATATGACATATATTATCCAATCTAAGATAATATATGTGCACACAATTTATATCATAGTTTGCTTGGCTGGAACAAGAGTGACTAAGGAGCATCCTAATTCCCTCCGTCTTCATCACCTTCATTTCGAAGAGCATCATCATAAGCGTAGTGATCTGGTTAACGTGGTTATGAGTTGATTGAGTGAGCGAGTATGAGCACAAATCACTGTGCTCTACAAACCAACACACAAAATGCATTTATATAGATGTGTGCCTTGACAAAGGATGGTGGCTTGACAAAAGATGGCTAGGGTTATTTTATTTGCCAAGGCTATTGTTAAAAGTTATAGTATATATATAAATTCCTAAGACTTAGCCAATTTAACTATACCATGTCTTAAAGAGTGTAAGAGTATACAATATTAATAACAGTGAAGGTTCTATTCACCTATTATATGATTCCATCTACTAGTGCTAGTTTTTGCTATCATGGTTCTACCCACCCTTTTATTCACTAGGTTCTATCCACCCAAGGAAAAATCAATACTCAGGGCTCTGTCCACCCAAGTTTTCTTTTCACCCCACATTTTAGAAATAAAACTAACTCGAGTAAGTTTCCATGCCCGCCCATAACCGTGGGCATGGCTGCTCGAACAATTTTCACTCTACAGAGACTATACACCTTTCCCATATGAGATAATCAACTTGTTATGTTCCACATTTTTCCTTAGACAAATAGATCGAGGAAATCATCATGAGGCCTTTATAATACCTCACCCCATTGCCATCTCGACCCATACTATGACTTCCTTTGTCAATCTTTATGCATGCATTAACTCTGTTAAACTCCTGGTGTAACTTATGGAGTACTTTATGTGCTCATGTTGCTCAATTCATCATCTTTCCAGAGGAAGCCTTCGACGACTACAGTGAGGATTGCAATGAATAGGCCACGTCTTACAGTCATTCGCCTGTGAGAAGGCTGGATGGGCTGCTACTTTATTTGTCTTTCGCTGTCTATTCTATGTTTTGGTTTCGAGCTGTTATTATAAACATTGGCCATAAGGCCCATACCTTGTTTTGTAATAAAGTGTGGTTATTATGCGTGATATGCATCCTTGTTAATCCTGTGTGTACTAGCTTTTCCTGGGATAGTGCGATTTACACAAAGGGTTCTGGAGTTGTTGCTCCAAGATTTGACAGAGATGGTATCACAGTAATAATGACCCTAAGATGTGACCGTAGATAGAATAGAATGCACAAACCTTAAGGACATATTTTTAAAAAGATAATTATTTTGGAAAAATCTTGAATCTAATCCTTTTCATTCTTTCAATTAACTGCATGCCCCGTATACCAGGGATACTTGAGCACCTATGGAGATCAGGAACATTGAAGAGTAGAGGTGCTGATCTACACCAACATTAGAGATGAAGCAGCATTCCACACCTTTGATGCCCTCTACCCCGGGACAAATTCTTCAATGGTATCCAAGACGTAGCCTGTGAAGCAATTCACCAGATGAGAGACATCTACGCATAGGAGCTTCAACGCACTGCCTTTCGATACTACCCTAGCAAGTTTCCCATCAGCTCTAGCAGCATCTCCTCCACAAGGTTTGAAAGTAACCCACGGCTCGTTCAACAGGTGTAGTACACCAAGTCTTTGGACTACATGTACCAAGCCACCTTGGAAGAGTTGAGCTCCATGGCACAGAGACTCCAGGCCATAGAGGAGGAGTTGGCCAAGTACCAGGCAGAGGATGAGGGTTCTTCTATTACAGGATCACCCCCAAAGAAGCGTAAAATCCAGATGACTAGTAGTAGCACTAGCCCATAGAAGCCATAGGTCAAATTTAAGGTCATAGAATGATACTTGTGAGCTGTTATTCCTTTGTCAATAGTCTCAAGGTTATAATTATTAATAAAGGTGTTTTGCTGGATGTTATTTGAGTTCTTTTGTTTTTTTGTGCTTCGTGGTGGGAATGTTACAAGGACCTTCTCCTAGCTCTTTCTTTCTTTCCTCTAAAATCTGGAGCATGCCGGTAGATGGTGAACACCAGAAGGAATGTCAGTGACAACAACATCAACACCAACACTGGAGCACAAGGAAGTTAGCCCGCTTCCATCCCTCTGCCTCCTCCAGTAGTTGGACCTAACTGGGCTCAATTGATGGCAAATCAGACCCAGCTGATTCAGCTTTTAGCTCAAACAATCAACAACCCAGCTCAGTAGATTCATCAGCCGCTAGCCCAAGCTCCTCAAAACAGGTAGTCAGAATTTCTAAGAATAAGACCTCCAACCTTCTCAAATAGTGTAGAGGCAATGGATGCTGATGATTGGCTCCGCGCGATTGGAAAGAAATGGGATATCTTGCAATGCACCGACCGGGAAAGGGTCTTGTTTGCTTCTCACTAACTGATTGGACCAGCATTCGAGTGGTGGGATACTTTAACCACCTCTCATGCCAACCCCCAGGCCATTTCATAGAATGAGTTTGTGTAAAGTTACCGCAAGGCTCACATTCCATCAGGCACCATTACTCTAAAGAAGAAGGAATTTAGAGCTCTACATCAACGAAGCCGCATAGTGAACGAACACCTGTAGAAATTTAACCAATTGGCGCATTATGCACCAGAAGATGTGGCTATGGATGAAGCCAAGCAAGAAAGGTTTCTACAAGGACTAAATGACAATATTTCCATCCAGTTGATATCAGGTGACTATGCAGATTTTCATCAGTTGGTTAGCAAGGTCATTCGCCAAGAGGGCAAGTTTGTAGAAATGGAAAATAGGAAAAGAAGGATGGCTACACAAAATGTTAACCCAGGAGGATTTCCCAAAGCCTGCAACACTCCACCGTAGACTAGCCAATTCAAGGCACACTCTAGCAACTTCAAGCCACAGTCAAGTAACATCAGGCCAACAGTTAGCCACCCACCTCTGCAAGTTAATCGCCCTAACCCTCATGCAAGTTGTGGTCAAGTACAGAAGAGTGCTGCTACACCTTATGGAGTGACCTATTTCTATTGCAAAGAAACAAGACATTATGCCAAGTCTTGTCCAAAGAAGCTCCAAGCTGCAGCTAATGCTAGTGCATCCGGAAGTCAGATCCAAGGGCAGCAGTTTAAAAAGCCAGAGAACTTTGTCAAGGGACGCGTGAACCATGTCACAATTAAAGAAGCTCAGGCTGCACCAGACATTGTACTAGGATGGTTCCTCTGGGCAGTTCTATGGTAGTTCACTCCCCTGGAGCAAAAATGAGAGCAAGCACCTGTTGAAAGGTAGAGTTGCTTATAGATGGGACTCTATTCCTAGCGGACCTCATAGTGTTGGAATCACTAGGTTTGGATGTAATTCTTGGAATGAACTGGTCAGCCAAAAATAATGGTCAAATTAATTGCGCTGACCAATCCATTGTTCTCACCAACGATCAAGGAATAGAAGTAAACTTCACCCCTAGAGTCCCTGAAAAAGGAGAGTGTGCTCTTAACCAGCTTCAAGCTTTAGAAGAAGTACCAATTGTGCGGTAATACTCATATGTATTTCCAGAAGGGTTACCAGGAATGCCACTGGATAGGAAAATCGAGTTTGTGATTGACCTAGTCCCTGGCACTGCCCTGATCTCCAAGAGACTATACCATATGCCAGCTAATGAGCTAGCCGAGTTAAAGAAGCAAATCCAGAAGTCGGACGATAAAGGTTATGTTCGTTCGTGCTCTTCACCTTGGGGAGCACCTGTTCTATTTGTTAAGAAAAAGGATGGAAGTATGAGAATGTGTGTGGATTACAGAGCTCTCAATGATGTTACCATTAAGAACAAGTATCCTTTGCCCAGGATCGATGATTTGTTTGATCAGCTGAAAGGAGCAAGCATCTTCTCCAAGATAGATTTGAGATCAGGTTATCACCAGCTAAAGATACGACCTGAAGACATCCCCAAACTACCTTCTCCACTCGTAATGGACAGTATGAGTTCACTGTCATGTCCTTCAGATTGACAAATGCACCTGCTTATTTCATGAGTATGATGAACAGTGTATTCATGGAATACTTGGATAAGTTTGTAGTAATCTTCATAGATGACATCCTTATCTACTCTAAGAATGAGGAAGAGCATGAGAAACATCTCAGGATAACTCTGGAAAATCTTAGAGAGCATCAGCTTTATGCCAAGTTTAGTAAATGTGAATCTTGGCTAAAGGAAGTCGCATTTTTGGGTCATATTGTGACAGCCGAAGGAGTTACAGTAGATCCTTCTAAAGTAGAGGCAGTGATGGAGTGGAAGCAACCCAAGTCAGTAGCCGAAGTCAGAAGTTTTCTTGGACTTACTGGTTATTATCATCGCTTCATAGCAGGATTCTCAGAATTAGCCAAACCAATGACTCAACTTCTGAAGAAAGAGAAGAAGTTTGAATGGACATAAGCCTGTGAGCAAAGTTTTCAGACTCTTAATAACAAGCTAGTCTCAGCACCAGCACTTGTTCTGCCAGATGTGCATAAGGACTTTGAAGTATTTTGTGATGCTTCCCAAGGTCTGGGATGTGTGTTGATGCAAGAAGGCCGAGTGATAGTTTATGCATCTTGCCAATTAAGACCTCATGAATGCAATTATCCTATCCATGACTTGGAACTAGCAGCCGTAGTGCATGCCCTGAATATCTGGCGTCACTATCTCATTGGTAACCATTGTGAAGGTACGTAGACCATAAGAGCTTGAAGTATATCTTCACCCAAGCAGAACTCAACTTAAGGTAGAGAAGATGGCTAGAGTTGTTAAAGGATTATGATATTGGGATCCATTATCATCTAGGCAAAGCAAATGTTTTGGCCGATGTACTAAGGAGGAAGTCCTATGTGAAGTGTGTTTAGCAGAAGAAGACCAGACCCAACTGCAAGAGGGAGTCTCCTGTCTGAGTATAAATCCAATGGAACAAGGTGTTCTCATAGCTTTTGAGATTCAACCTACTCTACCTGACTAGATCAAGGAAGCTTAGAAGGTTGATGAGGATATTTAGGGAATTAGGAAGAATATGAGAAGAGGCAAGGCCCCTGGGTCCAGTGAAGATGAGCATGGAACTGTTCGGTTTGAGAATCGCATCTGTGTACCCAATAATCAAGAGATCAAGGACATGATTCTACAAGAAGCCCATGAAACCCCATACTCAATTCACTCAGGTCGTACCAAGATGTACCAGGACCTTAGAGAAAGATACTGGTGGGTCAGTATGAAAAGAGAAATTGTAGAATATGTTGAAGCATGTGACACCTACCAGAGGGTCAAAGCAGAACATCAGAAACCTGCAGGACTTTTGCAACCCTTGCCAATACCAGATTGGAAGTGGGAAGAAATTGGCATGGATTTCATAACTGGACTTCCCAGAACTCAATCCGGTTATGATTCCATTTGGGTAGTGCTTGACCGACTAACTAAAGTAGCCCATTTTATACCTGTCAAGACTACTTACTCTGGAAGCAAGTTAGCTAAGCTATATATGTCCAGAATTGTGTGCTTGCATGGAGTTCCAAGAAAGATAGTGTCAGACCGAGGAAGTCAGTTCACCTCCCGATTTTGGCAGAAAATTCATGAAGAATTAGGGAGTAAGCTTAACTTCAGTACAACTTATCATCCCCAGACAATGGACAAACAGAACGAGTCAATCAAATACTAGAGGATATGCTAAGGCTTATGCTCTGGATTTTGGGAACAGTTGGGATCGATTTTTACCCTATGCTGAGTTCTCATACAACAACAACAACAACTATCAAGCCAACTTACAGATGGCACCTTTTGAAGCACTGTATGGCAGGAAGTGCAGAACACCTTTACTCTGGGAGTAGCCAGAAAAGTTTCAAGATACTAGGCCAAACTTACTCCACGATGTTGAAGAAAAAGTAAGAAAAATCAAGGACAAATTGAAAATAGACCAATCATGGTAGAAAAGTTATGCCAACAATCGTCGCCGAGACTTAACCTTTGAGGTTGACAACTATGTTTATCTGAGAGTATCCCCGCTCCAAGGAGTAAAAAGATTCCAGGCAAGAGGCAAGCTTGCACCGAGATTTGTTGGACCATTCAAGATCATAAATCGCAAAGGAGAAGTTGCATATCAGTTGGAGTTGCCACCAAGCATGTCAGGAGTGCACAACATTTTCCATGTCTCTTAATTGAAGAAATTTCTTCGAGTACATACAGAGCAAACAACATTAGAAACCCTTGATCTTCAGGAAGATCTCACGGACCAAGAGCAATCAATCAAGGTTCTCGAGACCACAGAGCACTAGACCAGGAAGAAAACAATCAGATTCTGCAAAGTTCAGTGGAGCAATCACACAGAGGATGAAGCAACCTAGGAGCGAGAAGATCTAAAAGCCAACCATCCCCATCTCTTTGCTAGCTAGTTCAAATCTCAAGGGCGAGATTTCTTTTAAGGGGGGTAGGTTTGTAACATCCCAAAAATTTTAATTGCTTTTTATTGGTTTTTCTGAAATTTATGTGGATTTTATTTCAAAGCCTAGAGTAAGAAAATTTACTTGAAGTATTTTATTAAAGCCAAAAAAGAGTTTATTTTTGCTTTACTTGAGCTCTCCTTGATTTATAGTATTTTTGAGAATTTTTTGGATTTAAAAATCAATTTCAAAAACCAAAAAGGTATTTCTATAAAAATTTAAAGGCCAAATTTAAATTAGAAATAATTTTCCTAAATCTAAAATAGCTCTAGGAATTTTTATGAATTTTTGGACTTTATTTACTATTTTCTAAGTATTTTTGAAGCTTCCTAGTATTTTTGAAAATTTAAAATAGAATTTAAAGCCAAAATCATCTCAGCCTGACATGTGTCACGCCAAGATCAAATCCACCCCACCCCCTGATCTAATCTCGGCCGTCCGCCTTCACATACCCCTTCGTTTCCCACCAATGGCCGAGATCCTCTTCCATTGGCACGTGCCCTCCATCCGTCCGTCCGCCTCTTCCTCTCCCCTTCTCTATCACCGTCACATGGGCCCCACCTGTCAAAGGTTTCTTCCACCTCCCCTTCTTCTTCCTCCAGCCATGCGCAATGGCCATCCCGCCGAGCTTCATTTTTCGGCCGACCACGCCTCCCGAAGCGTCACCTCGGTCTCCTCTTCTCGCCCGCGCCTCACACCTTCCAAACCCCTGCCATTAATGGCCTTCCCCTTTGTGTTCGCACCGGCCGAACCAGCTTCCCTCCATGAAGTACGGTGAGCCGCGCTACCCCTCTCCCCTATAAAACCCCCAAGCACTCCCTATCCTCGCACCCCTCCCTCCGCTCTCACCCCCCGCTCCCCGAGCTCCCCTCGCTGCATCGTGCACCTCTCTCTCTCTCCGAGCCTCGGTGAACTCCAGTAAAAAATCACCATTGGCTCGGACCGCCCTTCGCCTCACCGCTACCACATCCGCTTTCCCTGTGCCCCAGTGAACACCCACCACCCCTCGACCGAGCCTCAACCTCGCCGAAACGCCGCCGCACCGAGAGCCGCCGACCGTCGCCACTGTCTTCTCGTCGCCGGCCGTCACCAAGCCTCGTCGAGCCCCGCACCAAGGTGCATCGTGTTCCCCACGGTCTTCTCTTCCTTCATCACCCCTCGCCGGCCACCGCTGAGCGCTAGAGCTTCGACTACCAACAGGTCCCGAGCGCCACGTCATCACCCCAAGCCGCGTGGCAGCCATGTGGCATGCCATGACTGCCACGTGAGCCGATCTCGCCACGTTAGCATTTATTGTACAAAAATAATTCAGATAAAATATTGATCCCCTACTGACATCATAAATCAAAATTTCAGTATAGAAATAATTCATGAAAATCATCCTTTTTCATTTTCTCTCTTTTAAAACTTTTGGAAGCCCGTATTTCTTCATTTTAACTCTGATTGGACCCGTTCAAATTTCTAAATTCATTTAAAATCAGCCTTTTTGAATATTATTTGAATTGTATTTGAATCTATTTGCTTTGGTTCTTTGCGTATAGATTACGACGATTTCAGAGAACACGACTTCGATGATTCGCACCAGGACTTTGAGCAAGGCAAGTTACACCTTTGACCATGTTGTTCCTAGTAGTTTAAATTGTTTATATTATTTTTTAATTATTATGCATGCGTACTTTTATTCAAACCTAGTTTAAATCTGATTTAAGTTCTAGTTATGCCTATGTCCCTTGTATATGGCCAAATTTGCTATTGAATGCTCATGCCTTGTCACCCTAGATAAAAACCTAGTTAGTACATTAGTATTAACTAGAAATTTTATAGAACTACTTAGCCATGCATAGAATGATTTAGGTGGGATCAATTGTTTCACATAAAATGATAAAGTTTTCAAATGTATTCTTGACTTTGGTGAGTCAAGAAGGATTATGAAATATTTCCAAATAAAATTATAAAAATTGGTTTAGACTTAGGCATTGGTATGGTGGTGGGTGCTTGCTGGCATGCATTGTTGTTTGGTAACACAATGTCGATTGCCATGCACAATGGGTATGTGGTTAGGCCTAAGTCCAATTAAGGACCGGTTTGTGAGCTACTATTACAAAGCCGCACTGTACTACCACAAGTCTGGTATGGAACAGACCTAGCCAAATAATTTATGAAGTTCCAACTTGAATTCACTATAGGTTGAATGTGACCATGGCGCAGGCCGCGAGAAGTCTCACATGGCACAAGAGGGGGCTCCAACTAGGGATTCATGTTGTGGTGAAAACCTTAGTAATGGTATGATCAAGTTGACAATGGAACATTGTAAAGGCCTTGTCATGAACTCTCAGCTGCACACATAAGGCAGTGTGCTAATCGCGTGGCAATACGAGAGGACATGTCTTGTGGGTAAAGTTGTACACCTCTGCAGAGTAACAAACTATCCTAGATAGCCGTGTCCACAGTCAAGGACATGCTGAGTATGGTTTTTCACATATTAGACTTCAGTTTAATAAAATTTGGTTTATGGAAAATTTTGGATATCTTTTTGGAGAAGATGGTCCAGGTGGGATACCCGTGGATAGGTTAGTGTTTGGTTGGAGCCTACAATAACGGTATTATTTTTTGTTAAAACCTTGTTGCTATTTATTGTATCAGATGCAGCTGTTGAATCTACTTACAATATTTACTTCAATTTCACTTTATGCTCAACTAACTATACTATGCCTTCCTTTGTCAATCTTTATGCATACATTAATAAACTCCTGGTGTAACTTGTGGAGTGCTTTATGTGCTCACGTTGCTCAATTCATCATCTTTCCAGAGGAAGCCTTTGACGACTACGGTGAAGATTGCAACGATTGGGCCACGCCTTACAGTCATTCGCCTTTGGGAAGGCTGGATGGGTTGCTACTTTATTCATCTTCCGCTGTCTATTTTATGTTTTGGTTTTGAGCTATTATTGTAAACATTGGCCATAGGGCCCATACCTTGTTTTATAATAAAGTGTGGTTATTATGCGTGATATGCATCCCTGTTAATCCTGTGTGCACTAGCTTTTCCTGGGATAGTGCGATTTACACAGAGGGTTTTAGAGTTGTTGCTCCGGGATCCATCATATCCGTAGCTACTCGAACATACATGTAAACCCTTTTGCAGGTCAAGACATTTCCGTCAACACATTTCTCTTTGCTCATTGATCCGTTGGGCCCACTGGCAGTAAACGTCTTCCACCTTTCGCGCATGCGCCAGCTCCATCAAGGTCGTGGCCAAGCTGTCCCCGATTTTAGACACTGCTCCCACGTTCCCCTCTGTTGCTGCCCACTCCTACCTAACCCGTTGCTCTGAAGTGACAGTTCTCTTCCCTGTTGTTGTCTTCTTCACCTTGCACTCCACGACGAGAACCCGAGACCGTGGCTATAAAAACCCACCCTGACCGTGCCATGGCTCTTCAGCTCACCACTTGGTCTCTTGCGCACGATCCTTCAGCACTCTGCTCTCTGGAACAGTGAGAAAACTGAAGTCGTACGTGACTTCGGTGAGCACTCCACCGCGTGCTAGTTACTCTGGTGAGCTTCTCCCTTTCTCGACCCTGTCTTATCGTGGCTTACCTCTCCCTTATGCACCTTAGTCATTTGTTTGACTTTCCGTGCAGTGGATCACTTGGTGGATCACTTGAACTAGGCCTTCTCCTTCAACTCTAACTAGGACGCCACTGTAAGATCTTTCTCTCTGGTGAGCAGTACCTTGATTCCTACCACTCGTACTTCCGTATGCATGCATGCAAGCTCATACACACCTCTTTCTGTAGCTTCTCTGTTGTTGGACATCGTTGTCATCGTGGACCCCTTCGCCGCTGATGAGGTCTCCAACACCAGCTCCTCCAGTCATAGTCTTAAGTTACTGTACCTTGTCAGTAGTCAGAAATCTGCAGAACATAGTCGATAATCAGTAGTCATAAGTTGCAATACCCGCTCGGCGCTTAGAAAACCTTCGTGCTCAAAGACCAGCAGTACAGGCTTTATGTGAGCGGTACGACTGAAGTTGCGGTCGGATGAAGACCTTTGTAGTCAAATCACCGTGGTCAGTAGAACTATACTCAAAGGATCTGAAGAACGTTGATAGTCGTAAATAGCTCTATACTCACCGAGAAGGAATAATTCAAACTAAGCCAAAACTAAAACACTTATAACTTTGGTATACAAACTCCAAATTTAGTGATCTTTATTTCTAAATTTTTGTGAAACATGGTCTTTCTGAATTTACAAAAATATTTAAGTCTTGTCTCTATTTATCAGGCTCATAGTTGCTTTTATCTAGATTTATTTACAGGTTAGATGACTCCACGCCAGACGACGCCGAGAACGCATCCGAAACATTCTCTGAGCAACAGGAGCAAGGCAAGCACCCCCTTTGAGCATGTTGATACCAGTATTTTAATTATTGTATATTGATTGCAAAATCTATTATGCATACGTGTATGTTCTATTAAAAATTGCTAGACTGTGGGTAATGGTAGTTACGACCACTCGTACAAATTGAATCTCCTTGAAAACTTGATACCATCACTATTGTAACCTCTAGGACATGGTTTAGACAATATATAATGTCATATTAGGAATACTACATTGATGTATGGTCTAGATGCTTAAACAAGCACTAGTTTCTGCTAAGTTTGATCTTTCGAACAAATTTACACATGGGCTTGATGGTTTCAAAAATGTTGGACTAGAGGGGGAACCTTTGTTACTTTGGTATAAATAAAATGAAAAGACCTAGTTTTTGTACACAGGCAAGTTATATGATATACTATCAAATGTGAGAAGGAATCTTGCATGTATATAGAGGGAATTCTCGTCTAGGTTAATTAAGGATTGAACACTATTGTCGCACATCTAAAGTCACACTGTACGACCACATGTCCTATCGGGCGCTGGCATTTAGCTGATTAAGTTGTTTAGGTCTAGCCTTGCATTATGATAGACACAGATGTAGTAAGGGCACTCCGGTTAGATTTGCTCATAGGGGCTCTCTTCACGAAGGTGTTGGGATCAAAGCTTGCTAATACAACGGTGAATTCCTACTTAGGGGATAGACCTAAGTGAGGGTCTTCGCTTAGGAATGTACGTAAGTGGGGGATTCAAATGCTCTCTTAGGGGTGTACCTAAGAGAGGTTCGACATTTATTTGGGCTAGTGTAAGGTTAGGACTAGATGATCTGAAGACTGTAAGATAATCAACTTTCCTCACACGCCAAAGAAAGCGTGAAGTTGTCAGCAGTAAAATTTGATTATCTCGTGTGGGTAAAGCTGTACAACCTCTACAGAGTGTCAAAAACTATTTAAATTGACATGCTCACGGTCATAAGCAAACTTGGATGTAGCCACAAAGGGTATAGTTTTCCTTTTCAAAACTGTTTGACTGAACATATGGATGGCATGTACGCAACCGTATGCCATACCCATGGGTGGGAATTGTGCGATGTTCATAGCCGACGAAGGCTATAAATGTTATTTCACTATGTGTTAAATGCTCTTTACAATTCCGTTGCAAATTACTACTTATGAATATTGCAAATAAAATTTGCTTCATACTGAAAATAACTTAGTATAGAGTCTCATCCCTTTGATAGTCATGCATATATGTATAATTTTGCGATACACTACAAGTCTTGCTGAGTACGTACTTAACCTTGCTTAAATTATTATTGATCAGAGAGAATGAAGAATAATACATGCTAGACGATGCATACTTTGCCTCCAACATCAGGGAGCTCAACGGTGGGTTTTCTAGGGCCTAATCCCCTAGTTGGTTACATGTGGATATGGTGGCATACCACCGGATACTTTCACTTATTTATTTATTTATCTTCCACTACAATTTACTCTTAACTCTGGTATTCTCTTGGCCGGTCGGCCATATGATATAAGATTATATATCGCTTATGTATTCACCCCTTTGGCATAAATAAAAAATATGTGATGTGTATGGATGTGGTCTCAATATTGTGGATATTTGTACTAGCTACTGATCATGGGACTAGTACAGGAGAACACGTGCAGTGGCCCACGCCCTCGGGTCCCCACAATACCATATCCTAACCTATATTTTTTTAGATTCGGAGTTAGATACGGTTTGGCCGGATGCAAACACAAATTCAGAGTTTCGGATATGGTGCCATTGGGACGGATCCATGATGATTTCGGATCGGAAATGGATAATATATATAGGCGGACAGTATATATGTGTATACATAAAGGAACATATACTGAACCATACTACCATCATTTCAAGCTTTCAACTAGAAATAAATTCATCTAGATTACTTAAGTACGATAGCTAACACAACACAAGTTCAACATAAGCGATAAATTCATACATATGAAAACCGATAAATTCATACGCAAGTTCAACACAAGCGGGGAGGATTGGTGGCGACTGGCTAAAGTGGCTGAACTCTGGTGTTTGGTTAGAACATGGGTAAAATCTAGACTGGTTGGTGTCAATTATGGTTGATGGTTGGACCAGCTGGGGTACTAACTTGCTTGTCGGATATTCGGTCGAATAGTATCTGGTTTATCATTTACCAACACTACTACAGAAATACTATTGGTAGATGCCAAATCACAGACGGTTTGACAAAACCGTCTGTGACGTACACTATCACAGACGGTTTTAATTTGGAGACCGTCTGTGTTGTTGGTGTAAAAAAAAACGAGTATCACACACGGTTCTTAATAATATTAAGCAACAATGTTAGCTAGTACTTACCCATTCTGAAATCGAGCAAACTAACATTATCTTTCTAAACCTAGCTAGCTTGTTAGATTTAAATTAAACAAAAACCTAGCTATCATCTCCAGCCTTCAATTACAAAAATATGCATGCATATAAGTTATTAAAAGTAATTGAGTACTAACCTATGATCAAATCACTAAGAAGAAGGCGATATGTTTTCACCCCGAACTCCCTAAAGCCGGCCACCTTGCTCCACCGATGCAGAGCAATGAAGACAGATCTATGTCGACATCGAACAAGTACGCCCAGTAATTAATAGTGGAGAGTATCACAGACGGTTCCAACCACAAACGGTCTGTGAAACCAATATATCATAGATGGTTCGTGTTAATAACCGTCTGTGAATTATCACAGACGGTTATTAATACGAACCTTCTGTGATGTCCACAATATCACAAACGGTTCGTAATACCAACCATCTGTGATTGGTGCGTATCACAGACGGTTCGTATATAGAACCGTCTGTGATAGTCCTACATTATCACAGATGGTTTTTAACACGAACTGTCTGTGATGTCCATAATATCACAGACGGATTGTATATAGAACCGTCTGTGATAGTCCTTCACAAGCGGTTTATACCACAAACCGTCTGTGATAGTTCACTCTGTACCTGGAATTTTTTTCTTCTGTTTTTTGCCTAGCCTCAAGAAATTAAATAATGTTACACATGCCCTTTGAAAACAAGCAAATACATACGCAAGCACAACAGCACATTCAGATCTATTACAGGATAACAAGCTAACGAACCCTTTGTTGCACGACGTTAAAGCTAAACAAGACACCCTTACGACACTTACAGCAAAAGTGTGTTGTCTATCCTCTCGCCATGCCACAACGGATGCGCTAGCTCACGGCAGTAGTCGGCGTCGTCGAGGAACAAGCAAATACAGAGGCAAGACACAACAACACATTCAGATTTATTACAGGATAACAAGCTAACGAACCCTTCATGGCACGACGGTGAGGCTGAACAAGACACACTTACGACACTTGTGGCAAGAGTGTGTTGTCCAGCCTCCCGCCGTGCCACGACGGAAGCGCTAGCTCACAGCGGAGGGGAGATGCATGCAGGAAGCTAGCTAGTGGATGAACTCACGTGTGACTAGTACCGGTGGAAAGGTAGATGGGGAGTTATTAATAAGAGCCGAGCAGTGGGAGGAACTGGTGCCTGCCATTCGATGTGGAGAGAATGGACGGGTGAGACCGAAATACTGGGTATACGCCAATTATCGGTGACATGTGATTATCACAGACAGTTTTTAATACGAACCGTCTGTAATGTCTCGATTATCACAGATGGTTCGTATTAAGAACCGTCTATGAAAGTTCACAAACGGTTATCAATACAAACCGTCTGTGATGTCTCGATTATCACAGACGGTTCGTATTAAGAACCGTCTGTGAAAGTTCATAGACGGTTATTAACTCGAACCGTCTGTGTTGTCTCGATTATCACAGACGGTTCGTGTTAATAACCGTTTGTGAAAATATCGCAGACGGTTGGTAGTATGAACCGTCAGTGATAGTTTAAGCACAGGTTCCGTATAAATCGTCTGTGATGTACCCGTTCAGTAGCCTCTTTTGTAGTAGTGCTAGCCTGTGCCTCTCGCTGTTAAGCCTTTGGAATTCTGCGGCTTACCGGAGCGGTCGTGCACCTCACATCAGCCATAATGCATGCATTCATGGAGGTAGTGGCATGAAAATTAATCTTGACGCTTGTTATGTTAGTGCGTGCTTAGCATTAGGAGATATTGGCATGTAATTGGCAGGTTGATTAGTGCATTTGAGTTGCGAAAATCAACGGGCCGGCTGCATAGGTAGTAGTGATGCAAACGGATTGAATACAAACAGATAATATTTTTATCATATTTGTTTTCATATTTTTCTCAGATGTGGATATGAATACGGATACCTCGGATACGAATACAAATATGAATAATATCGAATACAGATATGGAGCAAATACGAATCGAAACGAATACGGTCACGAATATTTATCAAAACATGAAAACCCTTAAACAATACATCCAAAATCAATGAAAACACATAAATAGTTTATGTTATCAAAACATTAATGAAATCTAAACAGGTATAAATATTTTTATCCATAATAGTCATACCATTGTACCGATTTAAAATCTTCAAATGGCAGTTAATTTTTTCTAAGGTCCTAAATAATTCTTAATGGATTTCTACTATTTACATGTGACTAATAAATTAATCAAGAATTTAAATTTGCATCAGAATGATTTAAACGGTAGTACATAAATTTAATCGGTATAATTTTAATCTACCGACAATACTAAATTTATTTTTAATAAACATAAATATTTGCTAGTGGACTAGTGGTAGGGGAGATGAGAGAGGCTGGTTTGGGCTGGGCAATGTTGGGCTGAAATCTCGAATATCCGGATCCGTATTATCCGGATAATCCGTATTCGTATTCGTCGGATATCAGGCCTACTGTATTCATATTCGTTTCCGATAAAAAAAATCTGTATTTGTTTCCGATCCAAGAATTATCCGAAGAAAATCCGATCCGACACAATCTGTATTTGTTTTTATCCGGATCGATTAGAAACTATCCAGTTCGTTTTCACCTCTAGTAGTGGCATGCAATTAGGAGGTTGATTTGTTGTAGCGTTGGACATGTTGCATTAGGAGTATTGCGTGATCCGCGTAGGTAGTTGGAGTCGGGCCGAAAGAATCGGTATAAGCTTAGTTCTTCGGTGCAGTTAGTTTCCTTGAGTTTTTTTTTGTATCTATTTAATCACTTATACGAGAGAAACAATAGAACAGAAGAGAAGAAAAAAAATATAGTTTGGACCTTGAGTTCCTTAATTGCAAGTATGTGTTGTGTGTATGTGAGAAACACGAGTGAGAGAGGGTTTGAGTGAGCGTGGTGTGATCCTAAGAAGATGCGCAGATGATGTCATTCGGTGCTACATCGAGGAGCGGCGACACCAGCGTATGGCGACGTCAAGGCTGCATGATCTTGTGTCGATGTGAGGCCGGCAATGACGCACTGGAGAGAGTGCAAGAGACACGCGAGGAGGTGGCAACGCAAAAGAGCCGTGTGGAGGCGGCATGACCGCAAGGTGAGTCAGTGCGAGACCGATATTAATTGATGGTAGTGCGAAGCTGCTGGAAGACGAGATGACGATGGTGCGAGGCCACCGAAGGTTAAACAGAAGCTCGGCGTTGTGAAGGCGTCACACGGAGGAGACGACCGTTGAACGTTTTCACTGTCTTGTACGCACCCAATTACCCTCTTTTTCTCCTCCAAAGCTAGCGAGAAAAGACAAGTGATCATGCAAGCGCATGAGACATGGCTGCAAAATTGGTCTAGAAGACACCAAATGGCCTGTACCAGATTAGAGAGCCAGCCAGTGCATCTGCAAGTGCCTCGCGTATGCGTCCTACTAGTATCTGACTGACTGACTGCTAGACATTGGTGTGAAGCGTACGTAAGCGCATTAGAGTCACATGGCTTGTACCAGATCGGGCTTCCATCCATTGGGTTGCGCCGCCAGTTCCAAGCCCACACAGCTAGTCTGGCTACTGACCTCGGCTCTTTTCTTTTCGTCTTATGGACTTATAGTTTATAATTTATAACTTTTTTAAATAAATAAATACGATAATTTTCTGTTATCATTTCGAAGTGATTTATCAAGACAGTATTTTTGAATCAACATATCAACATTCAATTTATTCACACAATCACTCACATTTGAGCTAAAATCTATAAGCTACAATCATAAATAATAAACTTGATGCGGATACACACATGCTTACCATTTTTCAGTCAAATACATTATTTCACTGGAAAGAAGTATTAAGCCGTACTAAATATTGTCAGGTGAATTTATTTCTTAATGAATTTCCTTCTATTCGTGTGAACGATATACTACCTTATGTCAAATTCTTGTTTATTATTAGGTTTAAATATTATGATGATTCCGGGGCCAAAACAATAGAGAAGCACAAGTAGGGTAATTATATTTTCTACCAAGAACATAAAACTCAAAGCCCATGGGGATGGAAAGGAGAAAGCTAAGCAGCCCATGCAGTTAATCAAGGAGGAAAGAAGCCCATGTAGTGGGAGAACAAAAGGGGAGAACCCCAAGAACTTAAAGTCTAAGTTTTGGACAAGATTTTGAAGCCCAATTCGGACCTCCCACGTGTACAACCGAATTCAAACTCGGATTCAACTCAGAACTCAATTTGGATTCGGTTCGGGACAGCCTAACAAGCACCTACTAAAATGGCAATAACTTTTACAAACGGAGTCCGATTGAGGTGTTCTTGTACTCTATGGAAAGCTCTTGAAGTATACTTTCAGATGGATCTGGCCTCACCTCCAAATTCCCAACGAGTCGATCAGAAACCCCAAAACAAGTCACATCACTTTTTCAATCCGAGTCAAAGTGGGCCTACGGTTTTGTAATCGAGTCCTATTCGGCCTCCAAGTGTTTGGCCGACTGTCCACCCCTTATATCTCTTTAAAAGACAGCCACCACCCCTGTAAAATTTAGACCACGTTTGAGAAAAATCAATCTACTAAAGTTTTCGAGTTTAGCATTGCTGCCGAAATTCCTTATGGAATTAGGAGTATCTTCTTCAATCAAGATCGTTCAGCCTTTCCGCTGGGAATTGGGTGCACGATAGATCTTCGCTTGATGGTCGGCGAAATCAACACGAGTGTGTTTTGGCGGATTAAAGAGTGTTCGTCCCTTGCACTGGCATTGGAGGATCATTACGATTCATCAAGACTCCTGTGAGTATCCATCCTATGTCGAATAGATCGGGCAACCCCGTATCAAAACCTCAGTCGAACAGAACCACCTATGCAAGTACGTACGTACGTACAGAAAACTAATCAGGCCATCTGAAAACTAATCAGGCGTAAGCTAAATGTATCCATGTATTCGTTGAAAACTGCCGTACGTGGTCGCCGGCGCATACAGCTAGCTCCGGTCGGCCGCCGACTACATCTCCTCCTCAGCTCGACGACAGTCACTGCTTGCATGCATGTATTCATCAATTTGGAATACACGATCCGATCAACGTGTTGTGAATACACGATCGAACGGTCAGACCGTGGGAAATTCAGTACTGATCGATTGCTGCCAAATTCTCAACGCACCGACAAATAGATCTTTAGTTATATACTAGTTGAATGCTTGTACGTTGCTACAAATTTAAAAAAAATTTAGAACATATTTGTATGTATGTTCTAAAAAATTTTACCATCCTTTAGTTTCAGAACATGTAGTATGATAAAATTTTAAAATCCATAGCAACGTACGGACATTCAGCTAGTAAATCCAAAGTTTTGGAACAACAAAACATGCCGTCATTTAGGTGACCACAACATATTATAAAAAAATTACCGTTATTAGATGATCATATAGTTTAGCAATATAACAATACATCCTCCCTCCATCTGCACCTATCTCTATGGCAGGATACTAACTAAAAAGAAGTATGGGGAAACACCAACATCTTTATACCAATGACCTGAAGAATGAAAAATTAGCACTTCAAGTGTAATGTATGTGTTTTAACAAAAGCATGATACTGATATAAAAAAACATAGGGAAACATCGACATCTTTACACCAATGACTTGAAGAATGAAAAATTAGCACTTCAAGTGTAATGTATGTGCTTTAACAAAGGCATGATACTGATTTGATGATACTGACTACAACCATGCAGTTCTCGAACACACCGAGTACTCGACTACGATCACACTCTATATCCAACACTATCGAGCAGTTGGCAAGCTATCGAGTCACATAAATATAAAACAATAGATTTAAAAGTTGCACCTTGAATTGACTTATTCATTTGTTGGCCCAAAAAAACTTGAAGAAATCTGTACCAAGCAAAAACAAAGACAAGAATAGAGGAGAGGCATGGAAATACGACGAGGTGTAAAGATAGAGAGGGATGTGCAAAGGAAAGGGAAGGGAGAATGAGGAGTACACCAACAGGATCGGTGACCACCCTGCGGCTGGCTGCCGGCGATTGCTGCCTCATCGAACCACTGCCTCCCACCAAGATCATTGTGCCACGCCAAATGCTGAGTAGTCTCAATCTGCTGCTCCACCTCAAAACTCCCCAATGGCAATGCATGCCAATAAATCCTAGATGGATGGCAAAGTCATGAGATGAGAAACGTGAAAAGTACACATGCAAGGATAAATTTCACAATTTGATAGGTTGATTTAGGCAAGAAAGAGGAAGAACTCACCCCTACTCTAGTGCTTCTCCATCCCAAAACTTTCGAAATGGCCATGCATGTCAACAACATCTAGATGGGTCGCAAGCTTATGAGACAGGGATTCCAAAAAGCATACATGCAAGGATAGATTTTAACTTTTAAGGGGTTTATTTGAGGAACAGGAACACACCCTGTAGATTTATAGAGGGGCAGCAGACTACTGGAGAGCAGAAAGTGATGGTATAGGAGCATGGTCGAGCGAGCCGCCATGGATGGGGAATGAGAGAAGGACATCGGTTGATAGGATGGGTGTCTGCACAAGAGCTTGTCAGAGTACCGTCATGGTAAGTGGAGTGGCGTTGGCAATGGTAACGGCCTGGGAGAGAGAGGAGAGGGAGAGAACGAGAGGAGGGAGCCAATCGAAGGGGAGGAGACAGAGGCACGGGCGAGGAGGAATGAAGCGGGCAACGCACGAGCAGTTCCACCGGTTGGACCACAGCGTCGGAGAGGAGAACATGGGTGACAAAAGTAATTAGAACAGTCGAGTCCCACTTTTTTCATCCGCCACTAGACATCGACGCTCCCAATTAGAAACAAAGGAGGGAAGTGAAGGCCATGGCGCCCTTAGGTGGAGCTGGGGCGCCAGCGGAGAAGGCGAGGATGGCGACCAGATCAAGCCACCGGCAGGTCGGATTTGGCGGGGTAGATGGTGATGAACTCATAGGCGGTGATAGTGAAGGAAGGGAAGGTCTATGGGTGGCGCAGCGCTAGGTGCAAGCGCCAGGCAAGCTGGGGTCGATCGGAGGTCGAGGGAGACCAGGGGGAGCAAGGGAGGCCGCCAGCGCTGAGGGCAAAGTGGTTAGCCAAGGCCGATTGAAGGTTGAGGGAGATTAAGGGGACCCAAGGAGACCGTCGGCGGTGAGGGGGCTATCGGTGCGGTAGATCGGGGCGCTCGGCTCGAGTGAAGGTGAGCGGGAGCGAGAGAAATGGGAGCGAGGGAGGGTCAAGTGAGGGGAGCGACGGTGATTGGTAGGGTAAAAGCGAAAGGGAGAAGGGCATCGCGTGAGAGCGAGAGGGAGAAGGGGATTCGCCTCAGAGGGGGAGTTGAGATATGTCTGAGAGAGGGGGTGGTTTTCTAGTCATCGGCAACGGTTGTGGAGGAGACTGTACGAGTGGGAGGGGGATCGTGAGATCGGACGACTACGAAGAGTTGAAGGAGAATAGGCGGCTGAAAGACGAAGAAGAACGAACGACTTGCCACCAATTTCTCTTTATATAATAGTAGAAATTAATGCCGTCTTATTTTTTTAGTCGCCACCTTTATTTCACCGGCACGCACGTACAGCCAGCGGTGTAATAATAATACGGTCTACGTACGTACGCACGCACGTACTTCTCTCACTCGAATTACATGCATGATCATATGCTAGTACTATTACACCTGCGTGCATGCACGCTGCATATATGTATATATCACTTGACGTGTGTATATATATACTTCACAGTAATTTTTTTTGAAGGAGTTTACTTTATTCATATGCTCGCTCGCGCATATGTATGGATGGATCGATGGCATGCATGCGCGCGCGAATCACGGGCAGAAGATGACCCGGTAGTTGCTGTTCCCAGGGCAGCTGTGGACCTTGCTGTTGTCGGAGGGGAACAGGTACGCGTCCGGGCACCTGTTGCCGTAGCAGCGGGGGCCCGAGTTGCCGCACAGGAATGCCATCGGCACGTTGAACCCGTCGATCACCGAGATGTCGTAGAAGTCCGTGGAGCCGCCGAGCGTGAACTCCGCCAGCGTCGCCGGCGGCTGCCCTGAGAGCGTGCAGTAGAGAGCGCCCGCGCAGCCGCCGGTCTGGCAGCTCCCGCGGCCGCCGTTGAATGAGCAGCCGGTGCGGCCCCATATCCTGGCGGCCCTGGTGCCGGCCGGGATGTTGAGGGTCCACGTCTGGCCAGGGTTCAGCTGCGTGCCGCCGCCTACAGGGATGGCGGCAGGCCACACCGTGTAGGGGCACTGGTTGACGATGGAGAAGATGGACGCGTTGGCGCCGGCCGTGAAGGCGACGAGGAGCATAAGGAGCACCGAAGAGGCGGCCGGAGACGCCATTGTCGTCGTTGTGGCCGGTTAATTGTCTGGCTACGACTTGAATATGGTGTGATGTACTGACCTAGCTAGCTAGGATGTGTGGACGAGTTAGGAGAGGCATGCGTATTTATAGAAGGCCGGGGAGAGAAAAGTCTAAGATTAGGAGAAATTACAAAGATACCCTTGAGTCGCAATATCTGTACATGGACGAAAACAGCATTCCACCCCTCCCTCCGCTTGCTCATAATTTTACTCTGAATTAGAAAACGACTAGAAAAAAAACTATATAAACCATGACTATGGAGAGAAATAAAGCAATAAAGCAAGTAAGACTACTCATCTAAAACAGAGGGTGCATGAGAGGATTAGATGTTAGAATATTCTTTACAACTAGATTCTTTTATAGGACAATGATTCGAGAATCCTAAAAGATTCAAGAGGGACGTGAGTAAGCGATAATTTCTTATATTCTTTTAAAACTGTGCTTAAGGAATTTGTGGTCGATTTTGCCAAATCTTTTCTCTTTTGTCTTAATTGCTTTAAATCGTTATTTTAGTTCTCTATAAGATTCATCTTCATCATTTTTAATATCGTGTATAAGTTGTACGGTTGTTTTGGCTAGCCTGTGCCTGTCGCTGTTAAGCCCTTAGAATTCTGCGGCTCGAGGGAGACAATCACGGGGGTCGTGCACCTCACATCAGCACTAATGCATTCATGCATGGAGCATGCTCATCCACCATCGATCGCATATACTATTTGATAGACACTGCAGGTCTTGGTACATACGTATCTAGAATATGCATGGGTGCTTAATTTACCATGGATGCATTACAAGTATTCTTTTGGAGACCTTGTACGACATGATGCATATGCCTCTCTTTTCCAAGTTCTTGAGGCCCTTAATTAACTTTCCAAACAAGTCTTGCAGACCAGATAACACAGGAGTACTGAGATAGAGTAGGAATTTCTGTGACTCGATCCGATCATGTGGAAATTAATTATTGGAATGCAGCTGCCAACTAGCCGGCCGGACTCGACTAATATGGTGACCATTACTTTCTGTGGAAATTGCACAGCACGCGGTCGTCGAAGGCTACTGATCTCGTCCTAGCTATTTGACATGCCACACCAGCCCTATCTGGTCAACATTTTTTGGCAGTACACTGGTTGATGTACTCTGTATGACAAGGTTCGTTGTGAAAAATAGAATGCAACAAGATTAATTCTACACTACCTCGTCGACAAAAAGAAAACTACAATGTCGATCGCAGGTAGGTTGTCGCATAATCCAGATGCAACTTTTGATTACCTGAGGGAGGCGTACATGAGGCCCGACCGATCGAAAGGGGTATATCTGGAGTCTGGACCAAACAATAGAATAGAAAGCCCACGCTAGATGGCTGGCCGCAGCAACCTCGCGCGGTTCTACGCGGTGACGCGGCCGGCGGAACTCCGGCGCGGTGGTGACGCCTCTCGGACAAATGGAGGAAGAGAGCGAGACAGCAGGGTTTGTGTGTGTCAGAGAGAGAGAGAGAGAGAGAGAGAGAGAGATGCGATCATGCGATTGGGTATTTGGGTTGGGATATTTGTAAGTGGTGGATGCTGAGACGAGATCGATGCGATTGGGGAGGGGATTTGGATTCTGGAATTGCAATTGGGAGCTAGCTAGGGCGATTAGGTGAAATTGAGCATGGGATGGAAATTTTGGAGTGTAAATTCGTGACCATATATCTATATACTGTTGGAAATGTGGGCAATATTTTAATTTCAAATTTTATTAGGACACAAATATAATAAACCAACTAGTAAGGTACCCGTGCGTTGCAACGGAAACCAAAATTTATAGCAAATATCATGCATATTCTACCCATTCACCCTAAACCACTCCCCCGGCATACTTATTTGTCGATTGCTAGCAAGATGTTAATCGGCAGAGATAGCCTACATTGACTATTATGTAGCTTTAATTTTGTTAGATCTTGTTAGGAATAAAATCGTAGGATTATTTTATCAAATAAGCATATATATGATATATTAAATCCAGTCATGTACATTGTTTGAAAAAGTATGCTAGTGACAATGTCAACAATAATTTATACTACTGATTCAACTAAATAGCTTGAAACTCTCTTCAATAGCTAGCCAGTTCGGAGCAAGCCCAACTTATACATCATCAAGCATGGATATAGCTCAAGCTTATAAAGTTTTTCATCAGCTGCATAGCTTGGGCATCTGTAAATCAACTTGCAATCATTAATCATCATCCCGAGCATCCACAAGCATAGAATAAAAAGAGAGCAAGTATGGTTTCACATCCTTTAATGCTCAAGTTATACAAGCACATAATCTATTAGGTCATAACAATAAAGGATAGCAGATTTAACTGCCTAAAACCTAGGTACAACTCCTTTTCGGCATATGGATGTCTCCAGCCTATTTTGCATGCACAATTTTATCATAGTGAGTTCTTTTAAGGTACATCTCTAACCCCTTTGCACATAACGGACCAAGGATAAATTTTTGTTTTTCACTTGTTTTTCTGCTAAGCACACCAAGAAACATTGACAAAGTCATGCAATTTTTGATATATTTGGTCTCTAATGCATGCATTCATGTGAGTAACACTGTAGGAAGAAGATTCACTAATGTTTCATGTTTAAATCATTCTTGGATGTGCGCGTGGCCTTAAGTCCCCGTAGACATGCACAGATTTATATCATATCCGTCTTATAGTTAACTAACTTTCCTAATACAATGAAAATGATAATCCGTAGTGTGTTTGTAAAAAACTAATATAGTTATAGCAAATACCAGCTCCCTAGCCTCCAGAACATCGCTACTAATCTCACAACATGAACTAATTGGCTCAAAAATTACAGAAAAGTGGCCCAGGAGGTTGAATGAGTTCAGAAAGTACTTCCGTTGGATAAAATGAATGTACTGTAAAAAGAATGGAAATTACAGTAGAATTAAAATTGTGCACCTTTTTAATTGGGTCTACTATAAGACCACGGTCCAAAGGTACTGCTGATAGGACAATTACTGAAAATTTTAGGGCAGCAAGGGAAATCAAATAATAGAAGAACGCCATGCAGTTGTGATATTAAACAAAATAATGCATTGCACATTTGGAAAATGGAGTGATAATGTAATCTGGATGGTGATTTCAATCTTGCCTGTAATTTGTGGTTTATTTTCTCTCAACACAACAAAGTAAAAAAAATTGAGAGACTGATGGTGAGTCAATCCGAAATACCGCACATAACCATCCATTTAAGCGTTGTAGTCTGCAACCAAAGAAATGATTTAGATAAACCCAATAACAACTCTCGAAACTCGCAAGAAAGCATAAGGATCAAAACAACATATGCTAAAAACATACATGAACCTATAAGAAAATGCTATTAGCAATTGTTGCAATCTGACGGGGAAGCTCATCTAGCCTGTGGCTGGCTTGGCAGTAACACAATAATGCACATCTTTGGAACCTAATTGAAAAAATACATTTTCTTTCATGGTGGTAGGAGCATGCATGTAAATTCATATCAAACATTTTAGCCCTTGGTAGGAGCATGCATGCTGAGGAAGAAATTGAAAGCCAGTTCTGGCTGATTATCACTGGTTACAAATTTAAATTATCTAAGAATAACTAACTACCAAATAAGAGCCATACCCCCCATAAGTTCTTCCTCAGCAATGTCATCTGGGACATTGTAGCTTCTACCAAGAGTTTCTTGTATTTCATTGCTCAGATCCATAAGATCCATCATCTCAGCTTGCATGCTCTACAGGTTAGAAAAGCAAACAGGAAAATAAAAGTAAACAGGAAAATAAGCAATCAAATGAAAATATATATAAGCCGAAAATATTGTAAAACATGATGAATCTAGTAAACAAAAAGGATGCTACATGCATCTATATCCTCAAGTTTCACAGTTTTCATCATCCCTTCCAGCTCATTATCGGCA
Organism: Dendrocalamus latiflorus; assembly: GCA_017311315.1. NCBI lineage: Eukaryota > Viridiplantae > Streptophyta > Magnoliopsida > Poales > Poaceae > Dendrocalamus > Dendrocalamus latiflorus. The sequence continues at coordinate 3,616,251 of CM029622.1, read as the reverse complement.
ACCTTCATTGCAGTCATTTGTTGAAAAATATTTTTAACATAAGTTTGGGAATTAGGATGGAATCTCTAACGGAAATCGAACTTCAGAGGAAACTATGGCAACATACAGTCTATTGAGCATCTTTAAGTCCCTCCGCCAAAAAATAAAGATGATTCAACTTAATTTCGCATTAGAGCAGAACAGGGAATACCACATAAATCAGTTCGCACATATCTCTATCGTAAGTTTGCAACAAGCTAAACCAAACTCACCAACTTGTGATAGGCAAAATAGGAAGAAATCGCAGCGCGGTCTTCACCACAAAACCAAAAGAACAAACCCACAAATGATAATCCAGCTTCGCAACTAGAAAATTACTCATATATTGCAAAGATCTTCACTGTTTCCCTAAGAAGGGAAGAAACGCCGCCATCCCCAAAAACTGAATACCTCCCTCATGAGCACGCCGCCGCTCTATTGCACTGTCGCGTCACGCAAACCCACCTACCCACCCTCCAAATTGGCTAACTGTGATGAGAATAGGACCGAAATGGTGGAAGAATCAAGAGAAGAGAGCTCGTTACCTCATGACGAGGCACGTTGGCACCGTGGGCAGTGGGACCGGGAGACTGGAGAGACCGACCAAAGATGCGGCGGTGGGGAGGTGGACACAGAGCCATTTGTAGGGCTCTCCTCGAGGTGGGGACGACAGGGGGAGCTTGGGAGTAGGCGAGCATGAGAGGGAGGAGAGGAAGACCAGCGAGTGGAGCGATGGCGGCGGCACCTGGGTGAATGGGGAGAAGACGGTGGGAGAGGAGCAGCAAGGAATGCGTGCACGGGGGGATGGATTTTGCAGAGGGGAGGGAGGGGAGGACGGTGATAGGGATAGGTGCAAGCGCAGCGAGAAAGCGGGCAAGATGACGGCCAGGCGACGGTGATGGGGGTGAGCGGCGGTGTCGGAGCAGATTCGAGGGGAGGAGCGGAGGCGGTGGAAGCCCATCGAGGACGGCGAGGCAAGCGAAGGCCTTTTGAGGAGGCGGCGGCGGCGAAGTGGAGGAACGGGGGGGGGGGGAGGAGGAGAGGGCGGATCGGAGATGCAGTTTGGGCGAGCGCGGAGCGGTTCGGGGTGGGGAGAAAGCAGTTTGGGCGGAGGTTTCATGAGGTGGGGGAGATCAGAGAGAGGAGAGCGGGAGGTGGCCCACGAGTCGGCGCAAAGTATTTCTGAGGAGGAGAAGTGAAGTGGAGGCCGTACCTGTTTAGGGAGGAGGGTGGGGCCACACGTCAGCCAGTATTTTTTTGTTGAGAAGGGGGTGGGAGAGGCCGCACCAACCACCAACTCCTTCTTTTATATAGTAAAGATAATGCAAAACTTACTACTAACAGCAGGCTACTCGTCATACTTCAGAATATACGCAAAAAATATAGTAACAAAGTCGAAGGAATAAGCGAACGACTTACTTTTGAGCCTGATGAAGAACAAGAAGCAGGGCAGACTTGATGTAGTACAGAACGTAGATGACGCAGTGCAGTGAGCGATCATGCAGAAGTGTGCTGCCCAGAAACCTTATTGCCGCCTGTGCAGGTACTCTCTGCAGCAATGGTTCGGATATAGCAGCTCTCTCTACTCCCAGATGCACGCCGGGAAGAAAGGTTGGCAAAATGCAAACAGCACAAGAGCACAAGATCGCAGAAAAGAAGAAAATAGAGACAGTAAGATTCTCACACATACTCTGGACGTCTCCAAGCATATAATTAGACAGATTGATAACTGACATGAACAAAACAGCCATTTACCTACTGGTAATTGACACATTCAACCAACCATTTATCCACTAGTAACTGCCTGTCATCAAAACCCCAACAAGCCTCAAATTCAAACATTTGAATCTCATTCAAACACAGAGAGTGAGTGATGTAGAGTTCAGCAAAAATAAAGATAGACTTGGTCTGCCAAGTGGCGCACCACAAGTCACATGATTTTCACATGAAAATACGTGAATATGTGCGCTTGCGTGCGTGCATGCGTGTGTAACTAGACAGAACCCTCCTCATACTATCTCTATCCATATTCAAGAAATAGTGAGGACTACACCTTATAAATTGTTCTTCTGCATCTTGCCTTAGCAAAATGGTACTAAACCATACATGCTTTTGGAATTAAAGAAATGGGTCATGCTCAAATGGCCCAATTTCTAACAACCCCACACCAATTCCAAAGCAAGAAGTAAATAGATGTCAAAGATATTGTGCTGAAGTGCTGTTAATATACCAATCTTTTAGTGTAAGTCCCGTACAGGTTGAACTTGCACATAGAATGACAAGATTCATCTTCTCACAGCTGATAAATATACTATGCCTTGAATTCACAGCTTTTCGTGATCAGATTTCACTTCAAATCTCAACTAGTACTATGCTGCCAATGAACCACGCCTAAACGGAGCGTTAGATGTTCATGCTCCCTTATCTGCTCATGAGCTTTCTAGAGAATGCCCTGTTCTCGTGAACTGCGACCACACAATTAAACTTAAGTAGGTGTATTCTTTCTTGGTATCCTACATGATAGTACCTTTTCCTTATTTGGACAACAGAATACATTAAGACTTTATGCCAACCTTCCATACAGTCGAGAGCACTTTGTTTATTAGGATATGGGTATACTAAATATATACTCTCTTGTTACAACATTAATTTGTTTTTCCCATTGCCTAAGTAATGGGATCTCCGATCAAGAAGGTATGGGTTACCATTGTGATGTAACTTAAAAGGGCTTCATTCCCATGTCCATAGATGCAACGGAAATCGCTTTCCGTGCTAACCCCTTTGTAAAAGGGCCTACCAGATTTTTCTCAGTTTGAATATAGTTCACAGTAATCACTCCGAAGCTTCCCAATTTTCTAACAGATTTAAGCTTATGCTTCATATGTCTAGAGGACTTTATATTATCCTTTGTACTTGTGACTTTGGCCAACACTCTTTGATTATCACAGTACATCAGGATTGCAGGTATTGGTTTATCAACCAATGGCAAGTCCAATAGAAACTCTCTCAGCCATTCAGCCTCAACAGTGACTGTGTCAAGTGCTACAAGTTCTGCTTCTATGGTTGACCTCGTCAATATAGTCTGTTTGCAAGATCTCCACAAAACTGCAGCACCAGCTAAAGTTGTTGTCAGTATAGCTTCCCCCCACCATGCCTTAGGCATACTGACACTCTCTAACATGACATTAACCAAACCTGTTAGTGTCCAGTTTTCCTCTCAGCTACCCCATTTATTGGGGTGAATATGGTGATGTAAATTCATAGACTATTCCATACTCTGAACAGAATTGGGAGAATTCATGAGAGACATACTCTCCTCCATGATCAGACCTTAGTCTTTTTATTTTCTTGTCTAGTTGGTTCTCAACCTCGGCCTTATAAGTCGTAAATTAGTTTCAAGCTTCATCCTTAGTTTTTAGCAAATACACATAGCAGTAGCGTGTTGCATCATCAATTAAAGTTAGAAAGTATCTTTTGCCTCCTTTTTTCAATAATTCATTCATTTCACACAAATCTGAATGAATAAGATCTAATAGCGCCAAGTTCTTTTTGTCCTCTAATCCCTTAAAGAGTTTTCGAGGTTGCTTCGCTTGCACACATAACTGGCACTTTGATCCTTTGACAATTTCACATTTTGGAATTAAATCAAATCTAGACATTCTAGCAACACTATCAAAACCAATATGACAGAAACGAGGGTGCCAAATATTTGCCTCACATTTATTTAAACCAGTTGCAACATCCAGATTGTAAGAAAACTTTAAAATACTTAGGCAGAACAAACCTCCGCTCTCATAACCTTTACCAACAAACTTTCTGAACATAGACATTACAATTTTATTTGACTCAAAAACTAGCTTATAACCATCCCTGCATAGGAGAGAACCACTAATAAGGTTCTTCTTTATTGTAGGAGCATGCTGCACGTTCTTCAAGTGGACAATCTTCCCTAAGGTAAGCTTCAGATCTACCGTGCCAACACCAAGAACAGAAGCATGCGACCCGTTTTCCATTAGGACAGAGGAAGCCCGTGCTGCCTGGTAAGAAGAAAATATGGAAATTTCAGAACATACGTGAACATTAGCTCCAGTATCAACACACCAATTAGTGGATTGACATGCTGAAAAGACAACAGGTGAATTACCATACCCTCCTGAAGTCGAGGCCTAGCCTATGATCACGTTAACAGCCTTCTTCTTTGGTTGTTCACCATCTCTGATCTTGCGGAAACGACAGTCCTTTGCCATACGACCATCTTTTGCGCGCACAAAGTAGGTGATGTCCCTCAAATACTTTTTCTTGGTTTTCATCTTAAAGCTAGTTATCTTGTTCGGTTTGTTGGATTTGTACTTCTTTGCAACAGAATTTTTCTGTATGACATTTGCATTTTTCTGGCCAGAGGTGCTTGGTGCATCTTTTGCTCTTGCTTTTTCTTCCATATCGAGGGCTGCAATGAGATCCTCAACAGAAATCACTTCCCACTTATGCTTCAAGCTAGTAGCAAAATCCCGCCAAGAGGTAGGGAGTTTAGCAACAATGCCCGCAGCCACAAACTTTGGAGGCAACACACAGCCCAAGTGCGCAATCTCACCGACTAGTAGCTGGAGATCATGAGCTTGTCCAACTATGGACTTAGCTTCTGTAACATCCCAAAATTTGGCTTTCTGGAAAAGTTAAATTCAAATTAACTATTTTAAAGTAATTGGATTTTACGTGGCTTTTATTTGATTTTCTGGATTTTATTTCAAAATTTAAAGCAAGAAAATGTATTTTAAATATTTTATTAAAGCCAAAAAGGGAAAATTATATTTTTCCTAGCCTCTCCTAAATTTCTAAATATTATTTGAGAATTTTCTGAAATTTAAAATCAATTTTCAAAGCTAAAAAGTATTTTATAAAATTATTAAATTCAAATATGAAATTAAAAATATTTTTAGTAAGTCTAAAATGCTTCCAGGAATATGTTATGATTTTTCTGGAATTTTTAGACGTTAAATATTATTTTTCCAAGTGTTTATAAAGTTTCTAGTAATTGCTGAAATTTATTCCGAAAATAAAAATCAAATTATTCCTAGTCCGCCATGTGTCGCTCTCAGATTAAATCAACCTCTCTCCACGTTTTAATCCTAGCCACACATGATCACTTACCCCTTCATAAAATCCAAAGGCCTTCATCAACTCACTTGCCACGTGTCGCGAATCCGACGGCCCGTACCCCTTCACTAACTCTCACTCTCTATGACACATGGGACCCATATGTCATATCCTTCTTCAACCTCACCTTCTTCCTCCTCCCACCCTCTCTCTCCTCCACCATTAAAACCGAAAATGAGCTTTAAAATCCCGCGTCTCTCCCTCATAAAATCCCGATTAAAGAGTGGAAACGGATGCCCTATTACTCCCCTCCATTCATCCGACCGTTTCCCCTCAATTTAAGTCCCCTAATTGCGGTTTGCATTAACTCCGGCGAAGCTCCAAAAATCCGGCCGCCCCTCCTCCCCTTGCCTATAAATACCGCCTCCCCTCGGCCTCCCTCACCACCGCCTCCCATCGCCCCTCTCCTCCTCTTCCCAGCCGCCCCCGGCGTCTAACCGCCGCCGCCTCCAAGCCTCACCGCCGCCACCTCCTAGCGCCGCCGCCGGCCGCCCAAACCGCCACCGCCGCTGCCGGTAAGCGCCGCCGCCTCCCCTCATCCGCCGCCGCCGTTCGCCGCCCTCCCGCCGCCGCCGGTCACCGGCAAGGCCGCCGGCCGGCCATCCCTCCGTGCGGCTGCGCGTGAGCCCGCGTGGCCGGTTGTGCCCGCGTGGACGGCCATGTGGCCGCCACCTCGCGCCCGCATGGCGCCATGTGGCCGGTGTGCCACGTCGGCGAATCCCGTTGTCCGTGGATCCGGTTCATGGTAGACCGGACCCACCGGTCATTCAAATAATATCTCCCGCTCAGAAAATTCGAAAATTGATGACGTCATAAATAGCATTTTTCAGTGCAAAAATAATTCCCGAAAGCCGGTTTTTTCCTTTTTCCCTTCTCTTTAATCTTCCGAAAGCCATAACTTTCTCATTTTAACTCCGATTTGATCCGTTCAAATTTCTAAATTTTTCTAAAATCCTAAGCTATCGAAATATGGACTCTTTTTGAATTTTTGAGTTTTATTTTAATTTTGTTTGATTTTATTTGTTTTGTTTGTCTGTCTTTTCGCGCGTAGATTCCGCTGTCACTGAGGATTTCGTCGAGTCGCAGCAAGAAGACCCAAACAACATTTAAGAAGGCAAGTCTCCTTTGATCATCTTGAACCTATGATTTCAAAATATTTTAATTATTTTAAATTATGTGCATTGCTATTTATATAAAATATTAGTTCAAATCTTAAGGGTTAGTTAAACCAACCTTGTTATACCCTCCATTGAAATTGAATGCCATATACCTTTGTCACCCTAGAATTTCATTTGTCTCAATAATGAGATTATTATTGAATCTTTGTGAATGTGGAATGGTAGTATAATGCTTAGTCTCGCTATTTAATACCTTTGAAATCTTGAAAATGGGAAATTATGATTTATTGTAATACCCCTGTGTTTATGAAAATTAGTGGTAATTGGAGTTGCCACTGTTCTTTTAAAATAAACTGAAATGTGAAAATTGGTTTAGATTAGGGTGGATGGTTAGTTTGGATTGGTGCAGGAAGCACGAGATCTTTTAAAGTGTATGTTCCACCCTAGTCAATTAAAGACTGACGCTTGTGTTTGTCCAAACTGAGCATTAACCGTACAACCACAAGTCTATATGGGTACGACCTAGCTGACTAACTTACGATAGTCTAGTTTAGGTGCCACCAGTGGAAAGTGGATGCCAGGGATGGACTGGTTATTCACAGTGAGGGACAGGGATTTACTGTACTCATATGGCGCAAGAGGGGGCTTCGGTTCGGGCAGTTAGCCTACCTGCGGTGAAACCTCAGCGGGTGGTATCTAGCTAGATTAGAGTAAGGTAAAGGCTTTGTGATATTTTATCTGGGTCTCATGCCAAAGGAAGCGTGTTGACCTTTAGGATAATTTATCTCTTGTGGGTAAAGTTGTACAACCTCTGCAGAGTGTAAAACTATTTGAATAGCCGTGCCCACGGTCAAGGGCGGGCAAAGAATGCATGCACATGGTAGATTTCTGGTTTTGTTTTAAAAATCAAAAGTTTTGTATTCCGAGAGTGGAGGGAACTCTCGGAAGGTATCCTGGCGGTTGGAGCCAGAGAGGGTGGGTGTAACCCACAGTATTAAACTTGTTCAAGTTGTTGGCTAGTGTTGGTAGATGGAACCTTCACTAGAAAGTTATTGATAGTTTCTGCTAAAACATTTACTTTATTAAATTGGATGCCTTCGAAAATAATTAGTAGTAATTGAAATTTTAAAATATTGCTTTGTGCAAAAGCACCATATAGCCTCCCTTTGTCAAGCCTTGCATCTATGCATTTTTCCCAAGACTTGCGGAGTACTTTATGTACTCACATGCTGCACTCAAAAACAATATTCAGAAGAGTATGAAGCTCAAGAAGGCGACTACGACTTCTTCGCGGGTGGATTCGACGAAGGATTCCAGGAGTTCTAGGTCGCGCTTCCCCAGTCAATTGCCTGTGGCATATTGATGGGTCTTCACCGAGTTTATCTTTTGCTTCCGCTGTGTTTCGTGTGTGCGAGGTCTTGAAACCTCAATTGTAATAATGAGACCTTTCGGTCTGTACTCTTTAATATTGTAATAAAGCATTGCTGGTTATGTATTCATTTCTGTTTAACTGTGTGCACTAGCTTTGATCTGGGACTAGTGCAGTAATACACAGAGGGTCCGGGTTCGGAAATCCGGGGTCCCGACAGCTTCATCAATGCTAAAGTCAAAAAATTGCTCACACATATAGAGCCAACGGCTTGCCTCTGCCTTTGCATATTTGTGCTCTAGTGCATCCCACAACTCTGTGGTGGACTTGTAGTCCATATACACATCATAGAGTTGATATGCCAGAACAGTCAGAATGCAGCCAAGAGCAGTGTTTGTTTGCATTTTCAAATTGCATGAATTGCTCAATCGTAAATGGATATTGTGGGTGGATAACCCACCACAGCTTCAAAGACATGAGCCAAGACTTGGCTCTAGTCTACCATCTACGAATATTTTGACCAGAAAACCTCTCAGGTTTCATCGCATCAAAATCAGTAGTCATTGTTGTATTGCAACAAAATTCATAATAAGCTTTCCGGAATGTTGAAAATGTGGGCAATATTTTAATTCCAATTTTTACTTGGAGACAAATACCATAAACCAGTGATGCAAAACTTACTACTACTACCAGGTTACTCATCATACTTTAGAATATACACAAAAAAATATAGTAACAAATTCGAACGAATGCATGAACGACTTACTCTCTATCCAGAGGTTCGGAGGTAGCTGCTCTCCCTCCATCCAGGTGCACGCCGGGAAGAAAGGTCGGCGAGGTTCAGATGACACAACACAACAACACAAGCTCGCAGAGTAGAAAGTAGAGGAAGAATGGAGGCGAAAAACTCTCTATTTCTTCCTAGATGTCAACAGGCCATTTTAAGGACGCTACAGTTATACACTACTAACTGCTGCGTTTAAACAGAATTATGCACTGGTAACGGCCTCATCAAATCATAAATTAAGCAGTGTAAATTCACTTGTAACTGCCTCATTCAATCAAACACAGAGAGAGTGGTGCAGAGTTCAGCAAAAGTAAAGATGGACTTGGTCTGCCAAATGGCTTGCCACGTCACTTCACAGTCGCGCGTCACAAGTCACGTGATTTTTACGCTAAAATACGCGAAAACACGCGTGCGCGTGCGCGTGTGTGTAACTAGCCAGAACCCTGCTCATACCATCTCTATTCATATTCAAGGAGTGGTGAGAACTCCACCTTATAAACTGGTCTCATCCATCTTGCCATAGCAACATGGTACTAAACCGTGCATGCTTTGGAATTAAGGAAATGGGCCTTGCTCACATGGGCCAATTTCTAACATGCAATGCCATTTCTGGTACTCTCGTCAATCGTGGGCTCTGTCCGGTCGACTCGTGCATAGTCCCGCACCCCAGCATCGCTGCACCCGAGCCATGTAGTCCAAGGGTGCTTGATCCCCCGCATTGCGTTCTTCTCTTCCTGATCCCCGGCGCCACTTCGGTGAGCAATCGTGGGATCACCACCGGCTTCGCTGATGATCATGCAAGCTTCACCACACCTGTGGATCACCATCGACCACTTCGTCAAGTTCGGGCACGGCTGAACTCCTCGACCGCCGGAGTGAAAGCGCCACCGCCACCCTCTCTTTGTGGCTCACCCACGGTCACGCACGACCGCAACCGCTCCGACCACGGCTGTTCGACCACAGTCGCCTTTGACCACTTTTTCTCTCGACCACCTTGGCTTTCAACCGCTACCGCTTTTGACCACCTTCGCTTTCGATGGCAGCCGCCTTCGGCCGCATCCATGTTCGACCAGTACCTGTTCAACTGCTGCCTTGCTCGACCACTACTGTATTCGACTATGATAGCCTTTTTGACCACATATAGCCTTAGACCACTGCTGATTTTGCCGAAGTCATGTGCTTTCAGATTGCATGACTAGGGTGTTACGGTACCATGGCGCAGGACTGAGCACGCGACGACTGGCCAGAGTCTCGCTCTCAGGGAGGTGGGCCGGAAATGGTATTGCATACACCCAGAAGCTATTTCTGATATTACTGTGCTGTACAGAACTAAAAATGCCCAAAATTCCAGATGCAAGTGCCTCGCATATGCATGCTAGTAGTATCTGAACTCTGAAGCGTACGTAGGCAGAAGAAACCGCATGGCCTGTACCAGATCGGGCTTCCATCAGTTGGGCTTCATCTACGCGAGTGCGTACAGAAAACTAATGTTCCAAGCTCAAACAGCTAGCCCGGCTGCTGACTGCATCTATGCGAGTGCGTAAAGAAAATGAGTCAGGCGCATACAGCTAGCTCCGGGTCTGCCGCCGAAGGCCTCTCCTGTGAACAGAGGCCTGTGACTACATCTCCTCGACGAGGCGCTCGCGACAGTGCTTGCAGCCTTGCATACGTGCACGTATTCATCAACACTTGAACACGTATTCATCAATTTGGCACGCACATACGAATACGATCAACGTGTCGTGAATACACGATCGAACGGCCGGTCAGACCGTGAGGAATTCAGTACTGATCGAGTTACATGCATGATCATATGCTGGTACTATTACACATGCATGCTGCATATATGCATACATCACTTGACGTACGTGTATATATACTTTAATTCATATGCTCGCTCGCGCGTATATATCGATCGATCGCATGCATGAATGCGTGCGCGAATCACGGGCAGAAGATGACCTGGTAGTTGCTGTTCCCAGGGCAGCTGTGGACCTTGGTGTTGTCGGAGGGGAACAGGTACGCTTCCGGGCACCTGTCGGCGTAGCAGCGGGGGCCCGAGCCGCCGCAGAGGAAGGCCATCGGCACGTTGAACCCGTCGATCACCGAGATGTCGTAGTAGTCCGTGTCGCCGCCGAGATTGAACTCCGCCAGCGTCGCCGGCGGCTGCCCTGAGAGCGTGCAGTAGAGAGCGCCCGCGCAGCCGCCCGTCTGGCAGCTCCCGCTGCCGCCGTTGAATAAGCAGCCGGTGCGGCCCCATATCCTGGCGTCGCGGGTGCCGGCCGGGATGTTGAGGGTCCACGTCTGGCCAGTGTTCAGCTGCGTGCCGCCGCCTACAGGGATGGCGGCAGGCCACACCGTGTAGGGGCACTGGTTGACGATGGTGAAGATGGACGCGTTGGCGCCGGCCGTGAAGGCGACGAGGAGCATAAGGAGCACCGAAGGGGCGGCCGGAGACGCCATTGTCGTCGTGGCCGGTTAATAGTCTGGGTACGACTTGAATATGGTGTGATGTACTGACCTAGCTAGCTAGGATATGTGGACGAGTTAGGAGAGGCATGCGTATTTATAGATGGCCTGGGAGAGAAAAGTCTAAGATTAGGAGAAATTACAAAGATACCCTTGAAGCGCAATATCCGTACATAGACCAAAACAGCAGTCCACCCTTGAATCGCAATATCTGTGCATAGACCAAAACAGCTTTCCACCCCTCCCTCTCGGTGTTAAGCCCTTGTAATTCTGTGGCTCGCGGGAGACAATCACGGCGGTCGAGCAGTACCTCACATCAGCACTAATGCATTCATGCATGGAGCATGCTCATCCACCATCGATCGCATATTATACTGTTCAAGCCCATATTTGATAGACACTGCAGGTCTTGGTACATACTTATCTAGAATATGCATGGGTGCTTAATTTAATTACCATGCATGGATGCATTACAAGTATTCTTTTGAAGACCTTGTACTACGACATGATGCATATGCCTCTCTTTTCCAAGTTCTTGAGGCCCTTTATTAACTTTCCAAAGAAGTCTCGAAGACCAGCTAACACAGGAGCGAGAGGAATTTCTGTGACTCGATCAGATCATGTGGACATTAATTGGAATGCAGCTGCCAACTAGCCGGCCGGACTACTGATATGATGACCATCACTTTCTGTGGAAATTGCACAGGACGCGGCCGTCGAAGGCTACTGATCTCGTCCTAGCTATTTGACATGCCACACCAGCCCTATCTGGTCAACATTTTTTGCCAGTACACTGGTTGATGAACTCTGTATGACAAGGTTCGTTGTGAAAAATAGAATGCAACAAGATTAATTCTACACTACCTCGTCGACAAAAAGAAAACTACAATGTCGATCGCAGGTAGGTTGTCGCATAATCCAGATGCAACTTTTGATTACCTGAGGGAGGCGTACATGAGGCCCGACCGATCGAAAGGGGTATATCTGGAGTCTGGACCAAACAATAGAATAGAAAGCCCACGCTAGATGGCTGGCCGCAGCAACCTCGCGCGGTTCTACGCGGTGACGCGGCCGGCGGAACTCCGGCGCGGTGGTGACGCCTCTCGGACAAATGGCGGAAGAGAGCGAGCTAGACAGCAGGGTTTGTGTGTGTCAGAGAGAGAGATAGAGATGCGATCATGCGATTGGGTATTTGGGTTGGGACATTTGTAAGTGGTGCATGCTGAGACGAGATCGATGCGATTGGGGAGGGGATTTGGATTCTGAAATTGCAATTGGGAGCTAGCTAGGGCGATTAGGTGAAATTGAGCATGGCATGGAAATTTTGGAGTGTAAATTCGTGACCATATATCTATATACTGTTGGAAACGTGAGCAATATTTTAATTTCAAATTTTACTAGGAGACAAATATAATAAACCAGTAATGCAAAACTTACTACTAACAGCAGGCTACTCATCATATTTCAGAATATACGCAAAAAAATATAGTAACAAAGTCGAAGGAATAACCGAACGACTTACTTTTGAGCCTGATGAAAAACATGAAGCAGGGCAGACTTGTCGTAGTGCAGAACGTAGATGACGCAGTGCAGTGAGCGGTCGCACGGAAGTGCACTGCCCAGAAACCTTATTGCCGTCCGTGCAGGTACTCTTTGCGGCAATGGTTCGGAAATAGACGCTCTCCCTACTCCCAGATGCATGCTGAGAAGAAAGGGTTGGCGAAGTTCAAACAGCATAGCACAAGAGCACAAGATCTCAGATGTCGTGGTTACAGACCAAACAGTAACGTGTGGTAGTGGAGATGTTAGGTGAGCAATGTTTGGGCCTCTCCCATGTCCAGGGCAGCCACACACATATATATATATATTCACATGGAGAGTATTTTACAATTATGCCTTTACACTCAAGAACCCCTTCACAAAGGTATTTAAGTCATTATACATGTCCCATTTTGGGCTTTACAACCCTCTAGCAGGCCAACTGGGCTTAGGTGGGGGCCACCCCTACAACAGGAGCCTCTCATGGTGAAGGGCTTCACGGGCCGAAGCCATGTCGCTGAGCCATTTGGCTCCCTCCGTCCCTACGGCCTGTGAAATGGATTTGCCAACACAGCCCAGCTTTGCGACGAGGGCACGGAGTCGAACTGGGTGCCGAAGCCGTCTCCGGCCGCGAAGTCCTCCAGCTGCAAAGTCGAAGTTGCTAGCGGAGCCACCCCGTCAACTCGAGGCAGGGTCGGGCTCATCCCGCGGCCATGTTGTCGAAGCGTGGGCCAGGCCAACCCCGCGTATGCGAGGTCGGAGCCGAGGGCGGGCTCGCCCCACGGAGACGAGGCCAAAGCGAATACGCCACCGAAGTGGTTTCCGGGGTTGTCCTGTGGACGCAAAGTCGACATATAGCCCGATGGCCTGCAGCCCGAAGACGATGTCTTAATGGTGGCGAGGATCGCGCCGACTCCTGAGGTTGCAGGCAGTCGCGCGACTGTGGTCGTACGCGCCTTTCCGAGAAAATGGGACACGCAGCAGGACGCAATTTGCGCATCGTGCGCTGTCAGGCAGTCGCACGACCGCGGTGGTGCGTTCCTTCCCGAGAGGGCGGGACACGTGGCGGGGCACTATTGGTGCATCATGCGCTTGTCAAGCGGCCGCATGACCATGGTCGTGCGCATATTCCCAAGGGGCGGCACACGTGGCGGCCTGCGAGTGGTGCGTCGTGCGCTGTTAGGCGGTGGCACGACCGTGGCGGGGCGTGCATGCTCACGCACTCGACCGGGCGACCGGGCGGCTTCGGCTGCTGCTAGTTACGCTTCCCGATCGTGGGGAAGGCAGACGGTTGGATTTCTGAATGTTGCGCTTCCCGATTGTGGGAGGCGAAGGGGCTTTATATACCCCCCTCGTCGCCGCTCCACCATTCTTCTCCACTCACTCACCAGCTTTCTTGCTCTTTGCTTCTGCACACGGTGCTTTCGCCTTTCATACTGCCCGCGCCCACCATCGCCACTATTCGTTGCAACTCGCCGTGTGAGAGAATGGCACGCCGTGAAGAGCACGCCCGCCATCCCAGCGGTGGTGCCTCACAGCACGCGGCGAAGATGGATTACAGCTTGGTGGGGCGCGAGCCATCGCTGTGCAACAAGCGGTGGACGGTGGAGAAGAAGATGGAGGGTCCCTGCTCCAGCGTGCTGGGGCATACTCTCATGACGGAGGAGACGATCCGGTCTCTCTTTCGTGAGGGGAAGTTGGCAGACCTCGGCGCGGTTCGCCTGCCTACCAGCGACGAGATGGAGCCTCACCTGGAGGAATCGGAGGCGATCGTCTTCGTCGCGTACTTCAAAGCCGGCCTCCTCATCCTGTCGGCCAAGATCGTTAGTGACGTCCTCGAGACCTACGAGTTGGAGTTGGCGTAGCTGACGCCTGACGCGATAGCTCGCCTAGCTATTTATAGCTGGGCGGCGTGAACAAAGGGGGTTTTGCCCAGTGCCTCCCTCTTCGCCTTCCTCCACGACGCGCGATGCCAACCAAAAAAGCTCGAAGGCGGGGACTTTCCAAGTTCGGCAGTGTCAACTTCGTTCTACGGCTGCCGTGCATCAAGATCTTCCCTGCTAACACGACCCAGGCGAAGTGGAAGTCCTATTGGATGTGGCGATGGTTCTACCATCGAGTGGCAAGCGGCAGCCGCCTCTAGTGCACGGGGTGACCGATGGAGTTCAACACCACACCGAGCGTGGAGCCCGACTGCGAGGATCGGCTGAAGGCACGGAGGCTGGTGTGGACCACTATCCACTTCAATATGCCGGACCTCGCAGAGGAGTTCACAATGTACGGCGTGGCGCCGCTTGCCAGCAGGTTGCACGTCCAGACCGGGCCCATACAGACCGACGACGTTCGGCCGACCATGTTGTCGCTGTAGGCGCCCTCTGACCCACATGAGTTCTCCCGCCGTAGACCACATTCGACATCTCCGTGGTTTTTTTAACAATGCTTCGCTTCTCATGCAGGACTTCTCCTGGAAGATGCGAAGCGTGTGGTAGGTGTGTTCGTTGGGCCGTACTCGGCCAAGGAGCATAGTCTATGCGAGTCCGCCATCGTGATGGCGACGGTAAGGGGGAAGCGTCCCCCCTGGTGCAGGGCTTGGTCCCCTGCCACTGTACGTAGCATGCCGGCCGCACCCCCAGCAATTCTAGCCAAAGGCGAAGGTGCGACCGTCATCGGCTCTGACTTGTCGGAGTACGCCAATTCGGATTTGGAGGCGGAGGCAGAGTACGCCGGTCCTGTGGAGGAGTCTCTGGATGGCGCCAAGGACACGGGGTGCGGCACCGACACCTAGGAGGGTGAGGCCTCATCGCCCGTGCCGGCCGTAGAGGCCGAGGCAGCATCACCCAAGTCCTCGAGAGCAAAATGCCCCCGGATACGATCACCTTCCCAGCCAAAGGAGGCGTTCGCCATGGCGGTCGGGGTCGGGTCAGATTTGGAGTCCGACGGGGAGGCCATCCGGCCCGAGGGGGAACTCGTCGCCCCCGACGCAGATGAATCCCCCGTGGTCCGAACCGAGGCGGAGCAAACACCCCCACGTGCCTCACCTGGGCACGTCGAAGGTAGGCGCAACTCTTTCTCCCCCCACGAACTCGCGAAGCTTTCTCCGATCTGCTCACTCATTCCATCGTCAACATCAGCCGAGACGAGGTCACCTGGACGCGGACAAGGATCAAGCAACGGAGATGGCCTCGAAGTCTCTGGCATTCCTGCCCTGGACGTGACGTCGATGCCCGTCTGATGAGGGCATCTCTACGACACTTTCTTCTCCTCCACTTAATGCTCACGATATACATATCGAGTTACTAGCTGGACCAATTACAAGAGCACGTGCCAAGAAACTACAAGATCAGGTGAACTTGCTCCTTAATGAACATGTCATTAATTTTAACGATAATTTTATACTACCTAAAAATAGTGTTTTGATTGTTCTCAGATTTGAAGATTCAATGATAGAAGGAGTTTATATGCATAGAGAGAAGGCTGCTGTATGTGGGTGTGGAGCTCCAACATGTCGTGAGGAGCTGTTGCATGCACAACATGCAAGCACGTGAAAGAAATGCCATCAATGAAGATTTGGTTGTTTTGGTAAAACACAAAGACAAGCTATTCAGGGGCGGACCTGCCCTTCGGGCATGGTCGGGCGGCCGCCCGAGCTCCATCGCGGACGGACCCCCTCCTCGTCCGTCCATGCTGCGGCGCCTGGATTCTTTTCCCGGTACTGTCTTTCCTTAGCTACATTTTGCCCATCTACAAGATTGGGAGCTCCAAAGCATGCTTCCCATTGTCACCTGTGCAGTCAGTGCTTACATACAGTCCTCCATTCATATGGTTGCCTTGCCGTCTTTGCATGTTCATTGCAGCTGTCATATGACCTTTGTGGTCAACACCCTTTTTCTATACCAGTTTGATATTGTAACAGTAATTCTTAAGAGAGTCGGTGGTATTCACACATGTATTCTACAAGCGAGATGGCAAGGTCACAGGTAAAGGCCTTGCATTCTTGAAACGTATACCTTTCTGTGTCCATTTGGTGCCATTGTTCAGTATGTGTTTTGAATTGTTTTTACTGTTCATACCCGAAATGAGTTCAATAAAGGGCATAAAGATACTTGTGTTCGTCAGATGGCATGTTTATCAACCATTCATTTGTTCTGGTCATTTTGAGACATGATTGTGCTACTGTTTTTTCTCTGCCTTCATGTATGGACTGGACGTAAAGGAGCAGAATTGATTTTATTTTGTTTTTAATATAGGAACTCTTTTTTGGGGTGAATTTAATATAGGAGCCATTGATGAGCTGTGACTTGTCCAACGAAAGCCTCAAATTTTAAAAATATTTTTTTAGTGAAACATATAATGTAATGCTGCAAACCCCTGAAACTGGCAACTGGCTGATTTCTGCACCAAAACTGTCTCCAAAAAAGTTTTCAGTAGTGCTATTATGGCTTTATCTGCGCATGCGATTTTAGGTGCTTGTGCTACAGCTTTGCAAAGTGACACCAGTTGATTTCACCTGACATGAGACAGCCTATCACATTTGTTATGATTCTGTCCTTATGCTTGATAAATTGTTTCTTCTACGGTTTATTTACATCTATAAATTAAACTTCATTAGTGAGATATTTTTCAATATCCTACATTCTACACATGCTTGCATACGAATTTTAGTTGTTGTTTCTATTTTTTATGTGAATTGTAGTTGTTTGTATATAAATTGCAGTTATGGCTTCACTCATGTTTAACTCCGCCCTAGCTATATATTTTTTCTGAGTCCGCCACTGAAGCTATTGGATTAAAACCCACCGTGAGGAATCCAAAACATGCCAAATCACATGGAGATATTTGCCATCCGAGAGGAACCAAAAATAGGAAAGGGCATGCGTGCCTTAGAGCAACTCCAAGAGAAGAGCTAAATCATTTTCTAAAGGTAAATTTGGCTATTATTGGAGAAAAAACGTCTCCAATAGACTCTGTAAATGACTCTCCAAATTTAGTAGCTCTCCATCCCTCCTCATTCGCTCTCTATTTTTGGATAGCCTACCTCGCTCACCATCCAGCCTCTTGGCGCGGTCAGCGTTTCCTTCTCGCACGCTGCGCCCCATTCCCGCGCGTACGCGACCCACCGCGCGCCCTCTAGTTTAGATAGCCTGTTGGAGTAGTCTTGTTTGTTTGGGTGAGATTAATTTTAGAGAATAGCTAAATCACTAAATTTAGATATTTCTTTTGGCTAATCTTTTGGAGTTGCTCTTAGAAGCTATCTTGGGAAATTTCTGAGAAGAGAACAGCCGGCCTACCATTTTTGTTGCTCCTGCGTACACACATGGTTTCAGGCATGGATCCGGCTGGGTGCATGTTCACGTCTAGACTGGCCAGCGCAATCTGTCCGGTTGTACACTTTAGGCATATTTTATTTTTAGTAATAGTTAATTGGAAACAGATTCGGTTGATTGACTATTGCCTTGTCTGGCTCTGGTAATAAACCGCTAGCAATTGTCTTGTCCTTTAAAATAGCTAGCGCCTGTAGAAGCGAGGCAGACCACTTTTTATCAAAGAATTGAAACAAAGCTATTTTGCTTGTTCTTTCGTTCCAGAGTTCATGCGAGAATTTCTGAGAGAGAATTAGGCGATCTGTTGTTTGTTCTGCAAATCAAGGTCAAGTTTGCTTTTCCGCTGGGAATTGAGGGCTTGGCGATCTCCGCTCGTGGTCTAGCGGCGATCATCCTGGTGCGTGTTGGCGAATATCCATAGAGCTGCAAGTCCGTGCACTGGCGCGTGGTGTACAGCTGAGTGTTGTTCGTCATCAAGCACTATTTATCCACGGTTCTACTCGAGAAGATCGGGCCACCCCGTATCATCGTGGTATCAGATTCCAGGCCACTCGGTAGAATCTCTTTTTCCCCATATTTTAGTAGATTGTTTTTTTTTCTGTCCTATACACCGAAAAAGCCACAAAAAAATATCGTTTTTCGCCGTAGTTTGATTCATTATTTTTTTAGTGCGTTTCGTTAGGTCTTAATCCACTCGTTCATCGTGTTTAGTTGCTGGTCGTGTTCCGTTCGCGTCTCTTTTTGTTCCCCTTCCACAAAATATTTGTGCCCGTTCTTGTTTCCTATTTTTGTGCAACTAAACATCGCTTATATCAGTAGATTACACGTTGTTTTCTTTTTGAACCCATCTATCTATTCGCGGACCTTTCATACCTATTGAGACTAGATCGTTGTTGTGCTCGAGGGACTGCTCCTAGGAATTTTTTTTGGACGCCAAGTTTTTTTTTCTCTCGCGCGTACGCTGTTCACGTGATCGCGCACTGTTCACGTCAGGTCGCTGTTCACGCGCGGTGCATGCCCTTGGCCGTGAGTTCGAAAAAAAAAAAACAAAAACAAAATCAGCATCGCTGATTAGTAGGGTGCTCGGCCGGGAGTTAAAAAAAAAGGTGGTTGGCTGTGACTAGCAGTACTTGGCCGTGAGGAAAAAAAAAGGAGACGTGACCATCGGTGCTGTTTAGTAGTTGGCCGTGTGAAAAAAAAACAGAGGGCAAAAAAAAAAAAAAACACGGCACAAGTTTCGGCTATAGTGTTAAATTCTCTTCTTAGAGTTTTGAGCAATCTTGTGCCCTCATATACAACTTTGAGCACTAGCTAGCGTCTCTCCTTGAACTGTTGCAATACGAGCGTTCGCATTCATACAACTTTGTTCTTTGTATCGCTCCTTCCTTTGATTGCAATAGTCCTATTATCATTGTGCGTGTGTTGCTGTTTATTCCTCACTTATATTTACCGATCAGCAATTAGGCATTATGAGTCTCGTTTGGATTACTACCTAGCTAGACAATCTTTAAATTCTGAATTGTTAGGATTCCTCACCTAGCTCCACCTAAAACATCCGTGTCAAGTATTGGCTGTCGTTCTTGGTATTCGCTCGCACAATCTGGGTTGGTCGTTCGTTGCAACGAGCGTAAGTTTTTGCTACTCTTAATTTACTTCGGAACGGTGCAACTTGCTTTGTTTCAGAATAGTAGTTGAGAGATTTCCACTTATTTTGCCACATATATTGTCACTTGGTATTTTTGCTACTTTAACAATGTCAGGAAGCGAGCACGACAAGGATCTGGATGACAACCTTACTGA
Organism: Dendrocalamus latiflorus; assembly: GCA_017311315.1. Lineage (NCBI taxonomy): Eukaryota > Viridiplantae > Streptophyta > Magnoliopsida > Poales > Poaceae > Dendrocalamus > Dendrocalamus latiflorus. The sequence continues at coordinate 3,596,676 of CM029622.1, read as the reverse complement.
TCCGGTCACCAAGATGTCCTTCCATACACTTCGTGCCACGCTCCGAGACGAGTTTCGGGCTGAGGTCGACCTGGTGCGCAGCAACCTTGGGCGTGTCCAACACAACTTGGACGGCCTGGGGACAGATTTCCAGAAGCTGTCCGTGACCGTTGACGACAACCACAAGGTACTGCTCGATGCTATTGCCACGCTCACCGCTTCGATGCAGCTGGGTACACGTGGTGATGCGGGGAGTGTACACCTCCCGTACGAGCCGCGCGACGAGACGGATGTGGAGGCTGCCACTAGACGGCAGCGCGAGGATGAACCACGCCAAAGACAAATTGACGAACAGGCGCGTGTACGCAAGGCGGCGCAACAGCGCCGTGTTGTTGCTGAGGTCGCGGCGCGTCCCCCTGCACCAGGACGCGGCCGTGGCAATGGCGTAGGAGGAGGTGGTGCCTACCTGGGCACCAACGATGGCATCCATGATGGTACCTATGGAGGCGCGCATGACGGCGTCTTTGGGGGTGCATACTGTGGTGCCCATGGAGGAGGCCGTGGCAACTGCCACGCTGACGACAACGGCGATGAGGCCGTGTTCGACGACTATTTGCCGCGCCGTCCACATTATCAGTATGCACGCAATCGTCAGCGTGATGAGGACGCCGATGATCTTGTTGCAAAGCCCAAGTTCACAATGCCATCTTTTGAAGGTACTACAGAGGTAGAGGTTTATCTTGCATGGGAGCTAAAAGTTGATAAGCTGTTTCGTATGAACCGCTATTCTGATCAGCGCAAGTTGGATCTTGCCGTTGCTGCTTTGGATGGATATGCTGCTACATGGTGGGAGCGCTGTGTGCAACAACGTATGGAGCGACACGAGCCACGTGTTATTACATGGGACGAGTTGAAGCGACAGATGCGTGCGCGCTTTGTACCTACACATTACAAGCGCTCGCTACATGAGAAGCTGATTGGATTGCGACAGGGGTTGAAATCAGTTGATGAGTATTATAAAGAGATGGAGCAGATTATCATACATGCTGATGTGCGTGAGAATGAGGAACAAGCGATGGCTCGTTTTCTCGCTGGGATGAATTATGCTATTCGGCGGATTGTTAATCATCATCAATACAACAACATGGTTGAGTTGATGCATCAGGCACGTGAGGCTGAGAAGCAGGTAATTGAAGATGCTAAGTATGCTGCACGGCAACGTTATTCAGCGAGCACGGCACCACTGTACAACACAGGACAGCCGGGCAAGTCCGCTCCATCCGGGGGCAATTCAGCGACGCGCAGTTCAGCACAGAGGAAGACAGATAGTACACCGCCATCGGCACGCCGACCACCGGCGCCCGCTGCTAGCGCGGCATCCTCAATGGGTTCTACAGGCCGGTCACGTGATGTGACATGCTACAAGTGCAAGGGAGTTGGTCATTTTCAGAAAGATTGTCCAAATAATAAAGTTATGATACTTATTGATGATGGGTATATTTCAGCTAGTGATGAGGACGATACTACTCCATTTGCTGATTTTGCAGAGGATCCCACAGAGGATGAGAGATTGGACTGTAGGCCGGGGTCGCCAGATGGCGAGCATATGCTAGTGTGCACACCTCGTGTACTTAGCGTGTCACAAAGCCAGTCTACCGCCCAGCGGTGCAATTTGTTTCAGTCATGGGCGACAGTTGGCAGTAAAGTGTGCAAAGTCATAATTGATGGAGGAAGTTGTCATAATCTGGCCAGCAAGGAGATGTGCACAAAATTGGGCTTAAAATATTTACCGCATCCTCATCCTTATCATGTTCAGTGGTTGAGCGATGTGGGTGAGGTGAAAGTTAGTCATATGGTGAAGGTGCACTTCAAGATTGGCAAGTATGAGGATACCATTGTTTGCGATGTGGTGCCCATGTCCGTTTGTCACTTGCTATTGGGGCGCCCATGGCAATTTGATCGCCATGTTTATCATGATGGGCATACAAACTGCTACAAGTTTAAGTGGAGTGGCAAAGATGTGATTTTGTATCCACTTACACCGACAGAGATAGTCAATGCTGATAAGAAGAAAGTAGAGGTGAAAATTGAGAGTACACCAAATAGCGAGATTCCACCTTCGGTGAGTGAGAGCCACAAGCCAAAATTGAGCGGTAAAAAGAAAAGTGAGGGAGAGAAAGGTTTAGTAATGTTAGCCACCAAATCAGAGATGAGAGCTTTTTGTGAGACTCCCAATTTGGTGCACTTTGTACTTCTGTACAAGGATGCCTTGCTTTCTACTGACGACTTGACGTCTCTTCCTAGTGGTGTCTCTCATGTTTTGCAGGAATTCAGCGACATTTTTCCGGAGGAGGTGCCCGTTGGTTTGCCACCAATCCGCGGGATAGAGCATCAAATTGATTTGATTCCGGCAGCGACGCTACCAAATCGACCACCGTACCGCACCAACCCCAAGGAAACAAAGGAAATTCAGAAACAAGTACAAGAGCTTCTCAACAAAGGGTATGTACGCGAAAGTTTAAGTCCTTGTGCTGTTCCTGTTATTTTAGTTCCAAAGAAAGATGGTACTTGGCGCATGTGCATAGATTGTAGAGCGATTAATAATATCACTATTCGATATCGTCATCCTATACCTCGCTTAGATGATATGTTAGATGAATTGAGTGGTGCTGTTATTTTCTCTAAAATTGATTTGCGTAGTGGGTATCATCAAATTAGGATGAAAGAAGGGGATGAGTGGAAAACTGCTTTTAAAACAAAATTTGGTTTGTATGAGTGGTTAGTCATGCCGTTTGGGTTAACTAATGCACCTAGTACATTCATGAGATTGATGAATCATGTTTTGAGGCATTTCATTGGGAAATTTGTGGTCGTGTATTTTGATGATATCTTGATTTATAGCCATAATGAATCTGATCATATTGACCACATTAGACAAGTACTCCAGGTTTTACGCGGTGCTAGGTTGTTTGGGAACTTAGCGAAGTGCACTTTTTGCAAAGATCGTGTAATATTTTTGGGCTATGTGGTTTCGGCACAGGGAGTAGAGGTAGATGAGTCTAAAATTGAAGCAATTAAAAATTGGCCTACTCCTATGAATGTTAGTCAAATTAGGAGCTTTCATGGACTTGCTGGGTTTTATCGACGTTTCGTTAAAGATTTTAGTACCATCGCTGCCCCACTGAATGAATTAACAAAAAAGGTGTTGAGTTTACATGGGGGGTGGCACAGCAAGCTGCATTTGATAAATTGAAAAAGCATTTAACTGAAGCACCGTTACTTGTTTTACCTGATTTCACGAAGAATTTTGAAATTGAATGTGATGCTAGTGGAATTGGTATTGGCGGTGTTTTAATGCAAGAGGGTAGACCGGTTGCTTATTTTAGTGAGAAACTCAAAGGTGCACAATTGAATTATCCAGTCTATGATAAGGAGTTGTATGCTTTAGTGCGAGTTTTAGAAGTTTGGCAACATTATTTATGGCCTAAGGAATTCATTATACATTCTGATCATGAGGCTTTAAAATATTTGCAAGGCCAAGCTAAGCTTAATCGTCGACATGCTAAGTGGGTAGAATTTATCGAGTCATTTCCTTACATTGTGAAATATAAGAAGGGAAACGAAAACGTGGTCGCTGATGCTCTTTCTAGGAAAAGTGTGCTTTTAAATCGCTTAGATGTGCAAGTTCCTGGTTTAGAGAGTTTGCGTGATTTATATGCTAATGACCATGATTTCGCCTCCCCTTATGCGCATTGCAAAGATGGGAAAGGCTGGGACAAATTTCACATTCATGATGGGTTTTTATTTCGCATTAACAAACTATGCGTTCCAGAATCGTCCGTGCGTTTGTTATTATTGCAGGAATCTCATGCAGGTGGATTGATGGGACATTTTGGACGTGAGAAGACGTTGTCTATGCTGAGCGATCATTTTTATTGGCCTAAGATGAGACGTGATGTGGACAGGTATGTACAGCGGTGCATCACTTGTCACAAGGCGAAATCGAAGTTGCATCCACATGGTTTGTATACTCCTCTTCCAGTTCCTGCTGCACCATGGGAAGATATTAGTATGGATTTTGTTTTAGGTCTACCTACGACTAAGAGGGGGAGAGATTCTGTTTTTGTTGTTGTGGATCGATTTTCGAAGATGGCACACTTTATTCCGTGCCACAAGAGCGACGATGCGTCGCATGTTGCTGACTTATTTTTCAGGGAGATTGTGCGGTTGCATGGCGTGCCCAGGACCATTGTCTCGGATCGCGACGTCAAATTCATGAGTTATTTCTGGAAGACACTTTGGGGGAAGCTAGGGACAAGGTTGTTATTCAGCACAACTTGTCATCCCCAAACCGATGGTCAAACGGAAGTGGTGAACCGCACACTTTCGATGTTGCTGAGGACCATGATCAAGAAACATATCAAGGAGTGGGAAGACTGTTTGCCACACGTGGAGTTCGCCTACAACAGAGCCGTCCACTCTACTACACAGATGTGCCCCTTTGAGGTGGTATATGGTTTTAAGCCTATTACGCCACTTGATTTGCTGCCGCTTCCAAGTCAACAACGAACAAATATGGAGGCGTCAAAGAGGGCTGAATATGCGAAGAAATTGCACATTAAGGTGAAAGAAGAAATTGAGCGCAAGGCGAAGTACTATGCTGACAAGGCGAACAAGAAAAGAAAGAAGATGATTTTTCAGCCGGGCGATTTAGTTTGGTTACACTACCGCAAGGATCGCTTTCCGGAGCGACGCAAATCAAAGTTGCTGCCACGAGGAGATGGACCTTTTCAAAGTGCTTGAGCGGATTAACGATAATGCATACAAAATCGAGCTTCCAGGAGATGACTATGGCGTGAGCTCGACATTCAACGTTGCTGATTTATCGCCGTTCTTCGGTGCTGATGATCTAGCGTCGAGGACGACGCCTTTTCAAGAGGGGGAGGATGATGAGGGCATCTCTACGACACTTTCTTCTCCTCCACTTAATGCTCACGATATACATATCGAGTTACCAGCTGGACCAATTACAAGAGCACGTGCCAAGAAACTACAAGATCAGGTGAACTTGCTCCTTAATGAACATGTCATTAATTTTAACGATAATTTTATACTACCTAAAAATAGTGTTTTGATTGTTCTCAGATTTGAAGATTCAATGATAGAAGGAGTTTATATGCATAGAGAGAAGGCTGCTGTATGTGGGTGTGGAGCTCCAACATGTCGTGAGGAGCTGTTGCATGCACAACATGCAAGCACGTGAAAGAAATGCCATCAATGAAGATTTGGTTGTTTTGGTAAAACACAAAGACAAGCTATTGGATTAAAACCCACCGTGAGGAATCCAAAACATGCCAAATCACATGGAGATATTTGCCATCCGAGAGGAACCAAAAATAGGAAAGGGCATGCGTGCCTTAGAAGCTATCTTGGGAAATTTCTGAGAAAAGAACAGCCGGCCTACCATTTTTGTTGCTCCTGCGTACACACATGGTTTCAGGCATGGATCCGGCTGGGTGCATGTTCACGTCTAGACTGGCCAGCGCAATCTGTCCGGTTGTACACTTTAGGCATATTTTATTTTTAGTAATAGTTAATTGGAAACAGATTCGGTTGATTGACTATTGCCTTGTCTGGCTCTGGTAATCAACCGCTAGCAATTGTCTTGTCCTTTAAAATAGCTAGCGCCTGTAGAAGCGAGGCAGACCACTTTTTATCAAAGAATTGAAACAAAGCTATTTTGCTTGTTCTTTCGTTCCAGAGTTCATGCGAGAATTTCTGAGAGAGAATTAGGCGATCTGTTGTTTGTTCTGCAAATCAAGGTCAAGTTTGCTTTTCCGCTGGGAATTGAGGGCTTGGCGATCTCCGCTCGTGGTCTAGCGGCGATCATCCTGGTGCGTGTTGGCGAATATCCATAGAGCTGCAAGTCCGTGCACTGGCGCGTGGTGTACAGCTGAGTGTTGTTCGTCATCAAGCACTATTTATCCACGGTTCTACTCGAGAAGATCGGGCCACCCCGTATCACCGTCACCCTCGAAGTCACTGGCGCGGAGACTTAGCGGGTAGCCGTCTTTGACTTCATTCCCAGCCAGAGATGTTGCGGGCTCTTCAAGGGGCCGTGGACTGCGCGGACTCTAGTCCGGACCGACGGGCATTACTATCCTGTGGCGCGGAGCTCCTAGAGGGTGCGCTTGTGGCCTCGTAGATGAGGGTAAGTACTCGACCTCGACGATTTACACCGTTACTTGAGACTTCACTAACAATTGCACTGTGTAGAGCCTTGCCCTCGCTCGAGCCCTGCAGGCGGCATGTGCTCGTGAGCGGGGGGCGCTAGAAGACTGGCTCCGCGCTGCCGAAGAGGCCCATGCCGTGAAGGATGAGCGCATCCGTTTCCTGGAAACAGAGGGCGCGAGGGCGATCTCCAATGCACCGGCACTCGCAGCAGAGGCACAGCATGCGGCGGCGGAGGCCCAACGTGCGGCCGCCGAAGAGAGCGACGGCTTACTCCAGCAAATCGCCGCGCTGGAGGAGGAGAGGGCCCAACTCGCCGCATCCCTTGGAGAGAGAGACCGGATTCTGGGCGATGCCTTAGTGGCGGCATGGGACGCCATGGAAGCTCTGGAAGGCGCCCTCATGGACCTCTCCATTGACGTGCCACCACGAACCTTCAACCCCGAGGTCCTGACGCGGATGCTTCGGCGAATGTAAGAAGCTTCCGGCCTTGCCCACAACGCCGCCAAGTGTCAACACGTCGACGCACTGGCTGACCCCCAATTGGAGCTGCCGGCCGGAGTTGGGGTGATGTCAGGCGCCGTGCGCACCGTCCGTCGCTCCGTTCGGGCCTTCCACGATAGAATCTGGGATAACATCGGGGAAGCCGCGGCGAAGGTGGCGCTGCGACGGACCCTGCACGTCGAAGGGGACTTCGGCAAGTGGCTTGACGAATTTTTGCAACGCAACGCAGATGGTGCAGCCGTCCTGGAGCATGGCACGGACCCGTAGGTGTGACGCCAGAGTCTTAGGGTGTAGGCGTGCGTTGTGATGTGTCTGCTCTTTTTGTAAAATGGCGCCATATGGTCGCCCTCCCTTTTTTATGAATGAAATGAAAATGAACCAAGAGTTCTGATGATGTGTACTATTTTGTTCTGGGCAGATACTTGATAGGGGCCGATTACTAGTTTCGGACCGCATGGTATGACGGCGTCTTCGGCATTGGGGGTGGATGGAAGACGCCCGGAAGTTCTGGGATGCCCGGACTTCGGTAGGTGGGACTTCGGCGCGAGAGTATATCAAGGTGGAGCCGGACGAATAGCGACCTTGAGTACTCTAAGGGCACTTGTAGACATTAGGTCTTCACAACTATCATTGCCGAATGTCTATAAAAATTATTTCATTGATGCAATAAAAATGTGGTCGAAGTAACTGAGCGTACTCCCCACCCCATGATTGTACTTATCCTCGAGCGACATAAAACCGCGGGTGCGAAGTGGTCTTCACTGGCGTTGTTCTTACATAACGCTCGAGCACTCCGTCCCCTACCCTTCGAAGCAGTGGCAGCGGAGCTGGCGACTAGCCGAAGAAGACGATCGAGCGCACCGTCCCCTACCCTTCAAAGCGGCGGCACCGGAGCTGGTGACTAGCCGAAGTAGACGCTCGAGCGCTCCATCCCCTACGCTACGGAGCTGGCAAGTAGCCGAATTAGACGCTCGAGCGCTCCGTTCCCTACGCTTCAAAGCGGCGGCAGCAGAGCTGGCAACTAGTCGAAGTAAACGCTCGAGCGCTCTGTCCCCTACCCTTCGAAGCGGCGGCAGCGGAGCTGGTGACTAGCCGAAGTAGACGCTCGAGCGCTCCGTCCCCTACCCTTCGAAGTGGCGGTAGCGGAGCTGGCGACTAGCCAAAATAGATGCTCGAGCGCTCTGTCCCCTACCCTTCGAAGCGGCGGTAGCAGAGTTGGTGACTAGCTGAAGTAGACGCTCGAGCGCTCCGTCCCCTACCCTTCGAAGCAGCGGCAGCGTAGCTAATGACTAGCCGCACGATCTGGCGCTTATCTATACTCCGTAGAATGCACACGGAGGCTTGCCTCCGTGCGTCTTATTTATACTCCGTAGAGTGCACGTGGAGGCCTGCCTCCGCGCGTCTTATTTATACTCCGTGGAGTGCATGCGGAGGCTTGCCTCCACGCGTCATATTTGTACTCCGTAGAGTGCACGTGGAGGCTTGCCTCCGCGCGTCTTATTTATACTCCGTAGAGTGCATGCGGAGGCTTGCCTTTGCGCGTCTTATTTATACTCCGTAGAGTGCACGCGGAGGCTTGCCTCCGCGCGTCTTTACACGGAATGAGACAAGTTTTGCAAACGGTGGACTTTATTAATCTCCCATTTGCGCGGGCGAGCGATTACAAAAGGCAGGGTACCAACCGTGCTGTGGGCATTCCTTCAGCCTCATACATAGTATCGCCGCAGCCTATTTGAATTCCATGTGTGGCGGAGGGTCTGTCCTTTCAACGTTGCGAGGCGATACGCTCCACGCTGCAAAGCCGCAGCGACGATGTAGGGGCCCTCCCACTTGGACTCCAGCTTGCCAACCGTCTCCACATGAAGCGCCATTTTGAGGACGAGGTCTCCTGGCTGGAATTCGCGTGAGTACACGGTGCGGTCGTGCATGCACGCCACTTGGCGCACGTACTTCTCGATGTGTTGGGTGGCGCTCACCCGATCCCCATCAAGAAGATCGAGGGACAGCTCACGCTCTTCCATTGGAGCCTGGACTAGGACCCTCCTCAAGCTGGCCTTGATTTCCTTTGGTGTAACTGATTCATCACCGAAGAGAAGCTTAAATGGCATGAACCCTGTCGGGCGTGTGACCGTCGTGCGGAGGGACCAGAGCACGCTATGAAGCTTGTCTGGCCAATTGCCCTTCGGTAGGCCAACGAGGCGCTTCTTGACCCCGGCAGAGATGGCACCATTCGCTCGCTCGACGGCTCTGTTGGACTGTGGGTGCCTGACCGAAGTAAATCGAAGCATGATGCCATGCTGTTGCAGAACGCCTTGAATAGAGCGGAGTCGAATTGCAGGCCGTTGTCCACGGTGAGCTCCCTGGGGACTCCGAAGCGGCATATAATGTTCTGCCAGAGGAAGCGCTGCATGGCCATGAAGGTTACCCTAGCCAGAGCAACGGCTTCAGGCCACCTGGAAAAATACTCCAGGGCGACTATGACGAATTGAAGGTCCCCAAGGGCCCGTGGAAGTGGCCCAACGATGTCGATGCCCCACCGTGCCAACTGCCATACCGGTGGGATGGGTTGCAAGCTCATCGGAGGTCTGTGGATGACCCGTCCCATCCACTGGCAACCTTGACATCGACGCATGAGGTCTTGCGCATCAACGATGACGGTTGGCCAGTAGAAGCCTTGCCTGAATGCCTTGCCGACGAGGGACCTCAGCGCAATGTGCGAAGCGTAGAGCCCCACATGAATCTCCACGGGGAGGTGCTTTCCTTCGTCGCGCGAGAGACATCTTAGAAGTAGGGCACTGACTCCCCTCTTGTAAAGGACACCGTCCAGTACTTGGAAGGATCTAGCATGGTGCTGTAGACGTCGCAGCTCGAGGGGGTCGTTCGATTCGGCTATGCCTTGCAAGAAGCCGTAGATGGGCTCTTGCTAGTCGCCATGCTGGGCAATTTGATGGACGAGAGCCGCGTCGCGGTTTTCCTGTGCGATGGCTGCCGTGGGCAAGACCTCGTAAAATGCTCCCACAGAGAGGGGGAGCTGCTGGCTGGCGGCCTTCGCGAGGGCGTCGGCTTGTTCATTATCCGTGCGAGGGATGGCCTTGACTGTGATGCCCAGGAAGTGGCGCTCCTTCGCTCTCACCGCCGATAGGTACTTGGCCAGCTCGGGGTCCTTGGCTTGGTAGGATTTGTCGACGTGGCTCGCTACCAGACGTGAGTCGGTGTGGACAAGGACCCTTGGAGCGCCAAGAGCTTTAAGCTTCGCGAGGCTGAAGAGTAAGGCCTTGTACTCGGCCGTGTTGTTGGTGGCTGGAAATCCAAGGTGTGCCGAGTACAGGAGGAGGTGCCCCTCTGGTGTGGTGACCATTGCGCCCACCCCATCGCCCGGAGCGCCGTAAGCCCCATCGGTATTGAGCGTCCACACCGGGTCCTCCGGCTGTTGCACGTGTTGAGCTGGCAAAGTCCACTCTGTGAGGAAGTCCGTAAGGACTTGAGATTTGATTGCCGTTCGTGAGGCGTACGTCAAGGAGAACGGTGCGAGCTCGGCCGCCCACTTGCTAATACGCCCCATGGACTCCTTGTTGTGCAACATCTCCACCAGAGGGAACGAGGGTGGCACAGTGATGGGATGGGCAAGGAAATAATGCCGAAGTTCCTCCAGGCCATGACCAGCGCGTAAGCCAACTTCTCAAGCTTGGTATACCGCGTCTTGGCACCCTAGAGGGCTTCGGAGATGAAGTACACGGGCCGCTGAAGGGTGCCCTCCTCGAGGACAAGGACGGCGCTGAACTCTATTGCTGTAGCGGCGAGGTAAAGCAGGAGGGGAGCCTCTGGTACTAGGCGACCAATGTGGATAGGCTTGCGAGGTGCTTCTTGAGGTCGTCAAAAGCCTTCGCGCAGTCTTCATCCCAGTGGAACCCGTCGCAGCCGCGAAGAGTCTTGAAAAATGGTAGGCCCCATTTCGCTGCCCTGGATAACAAGCGGCTCAGCGCGGCCATGCGGCCAGTAAGCCTCTGGACCTCCCTCGTCGTCTTGGGCGGCTCCATGGCGCGGATCGCATCAACCTTGTTGGGGTTCACCTGGATGCCACGTCCGGACATGAGGAAGCCTAGGAGCTTCCCCGCTTGCACGCCGAAGACGCACTTGTCCGGGTTGAGCTTGATGCCTGCTCTCCTGAGGTTGTCGAAAGTCTCTTGAAGATCCTGGCCATGGGAGGCGAGCTGCCTGGTTTTGACAACCACATCATCGATGTAAGCCTCCACGTTCCTCCCAACATGGGAGGCCAGCGCCAGCGCGACGAGATGGGTGAAGGTTGCCCCCGCATTCTTCAGGCCGAAGGGCATCCTGACAAAGCAGTATGTCCCTATCGGCGTGATAAAGCTGGTCTTGTCCTCCTGGTCCTTGGCCATGTAGATCTGGTGGTAGCCGGAGTATGCATCCAGGAAGCTCATGAGCTCGCACCCCACCCCCGTGGCATCCACCAGCTGATCTATGCGCGACAAGGGGTAGTTGTCCTTCAGACATGCTTTGTTAAGGGCAGTGAAGTCGATGCACATGCGCCAGGCACCACTAGCCTTTTTGACCAGCATCGGGTTGGCGAGCCAGTCCGGGTGCTGGACATCGCGGATGACCTCTACCTTGGCCGCCTGCTGCCGTTCGATCGACATGTGCCAGAGCCTTTGTCTGACTGGCTTGGCGTTGGGACAGACTGCTAAGGTGTGCTCGATGAGAGTGCGGTCAACGCCCTTTATGTCATTTGGGTACCACGCGAAGACGTCCGCGTTGTCCCAGAGAACTCGGAGTAGGTCCTGCTCTACTTCCAGGGGAATGCCTTCGCCGATGTACACAAATTGACCATCGGCTTGCAGAGGCACCTTCTTGACTTCGCCATCTGGCCGGGGCTTAGGCGTCCATCCCGGAGCGGAGGGCGTGTCTGCCTTTGGATTGTCGGTGAGGACACGCACCTTGCGGTGTGGGCCCCGAGCGCTAAGCTCTATGTGTCGGGCGAGGTCCTGGTCATCGTAGGTGGTGATGATACCTTGCGGGCCTGGGAGCTTCATGCATAGGAAGCCGTGGTGTGGGGCCGCCCCGAAGGAGTTGAGGGTTGGGCGCCCCAGTATGGCATTGTATGGGTACAGGATGTCGACGACATCGAAGGTGATGTCCTCACTTCTCACGTTGCCGTCCTGTCCAAAGGAGACTTGTAGCCGTATTTGGCCCAACGCCTTCAGCGGCTGACCCCCGAAGCTCTGCAATGGGATTCCTGAGGGGCCCAAGCAACTTCGGGGGATCCCCATTTGGTCGAAGGCTGCCACGAACAGATTGTCAGCGGAGCTACCTCCGTTGACCAAGACACGCTTGACATCGCAACCTGCGATGGCAGCCTGGATGACCAGGGGATTTTGGTGGGGGAATTCCACACCCTTGGCATCAACGGGTGTGAAGGTGATGTCGTGTCGTGCCTACTTTGGCGGTGCTTACGCCGGGTACGCCGCCATGTGGTGTAGCCTCTGTGTGTAGGCCTTCTGCTGCAGCGCCGAGGAGAACTCCAGCGAAGAGCCTCCGGAGATGACATTTATGACTCGGCGCTGGGCTCCCTCCAGGGCCTGTATTCACAGGGGGCCCTCTTGGGGCTGCTGCACGTGGGCCACCACCAGAGGCCCCACTTCCAGGGCTCTATCCCTGGCGACGCTCTGACAGAGCGCCGCAATAGCGGTGCATTCCCGCGTGTAGTGATCGTCTTGGCCACGCACCTCGCACCACATGCCGTAGTGCTGGTCTTCTTGCTCTGCACGGGGTCTATCTTCACAACCCCGGCAGCGTCCTCGCCACCAGCCTCTGCAACCTTGTCTGCGACCCACAGGGGCATTGTCCTCAGAGCCGCTCTCGATGTCGAAGACATAGTGGACCCTCTGGGATCTACGCTGGTTGCGCCTGGGCTTGTCACTCGATGAGTCCTGCTTATGCTTGGAGGAGTCTTTGTGCTCGGGGCATCCTTCGAAGACTCTTTCTTGCTCTTGGCGGCGCTCTTTGACGAGTCCTCCTTCTTCGATGAGCCCTCGTTCTTTGACGAGTCCTCCACTTGATTAGTATCAGAGTCGTCGCCTTTGCGCCGCCACACGTCCTCCTCCGTCCTCGCGTAATGTTCCATCTTGTTGAAGAGCTTCGCGACCGTCTTAATTGGCTTGCACGCATTGTATTCGACCATGGCCCCGGGCGGAGGCCTTGTATCGCTGCGTTGATAATGGTGGTTTCGTTGACGTCCTTGACCTAGTAGCGGACCTTAGCGAAACGCTTGAAGTACTCTCAGAGCCACTCCGAGGGTTTTTGCTTGATAGCGAAGAGCTGATCCGCATCGACGCGCTCGACGTAATTCGCCTGGAAGTTGTTGTATAAGCGGTCGCAGATCTGCTCCCACGCATAGATGGAGTTCGGCTCTATGGTAAAAAACCAAGAGAGCGCCACTCCTTGCAACGCGAGAGGTAGTCCCTTCGCCTTGGTGGGGTCGTCTCTGCCCGCGGCATCAATGGCAGTCTCATACACACGCACGAACTCCAGGGGGTCCGTGTTGCCCTTGTACGGCTCGATGGTGTTGGGGAACTTGAAGTCCTCCGGCCACGCTGATTGCTGCAGGCCCGCGGAGGAGGGACTCCGGATCCACGCACCGCAGCGGGACGCGGCTGGACGTGGGAGCGTCGCGGCTGTCCGCCCACTTCGGCGTAGGCTCCGCCACCACCGCCGGCGAGACTTGATTGCTTTGAGCCTCTTATATATCCCGCATGGCTCCGCGGAGGTCCTCCAGCTCCCTCTGCAGCGTGTCGAAGGCTGTCAGTAAGGTGCTCTCCATCGTCAGCACGGTTGCACCGGCAGGAGCGCCAGCCTGCACCGTCAGATTGGCAGCGACTACGGCTTGCGCTCCAGAGCTGCTCGGCGCGCCGGTGGGGTGCACTCTGGAGTCGATGATGAAGCCGACATTGCCACCGGAGCCACTTGCCGCTCCCCCGCTGGGTGTGGGAGCAGTGGTCGTGCTAGTGCGGGCATCGGCATCACCACTCCCGACACCTCAATCGGTGCTGCCGGTGCCAACTGACACGCTAGCGGTGAGGCCGATCGTCGTGCCACGAGCGTCGACGTCAGCGGCCGCAGAGCCGGGATTGCCATCCGCACCCGCGGCCGATGCCGAAGCCCTCGCGTTGACGAGCGCCTCCGTCATACTTCTCTTCTTCTTTGCTGCCAATGATGAAGCCTTCTTTGGTGCCATCCTTCTTCAGATTTCAAAGCTTGCTGTCTTCCCCACGAACGGCGCTAACTGCCGTGGTTACAGACCAAACAATAACGTGTGGTAGTGGAGATGTTAGGTGAGCAATGCTTGGGCCTCTCCCATGTCCAGGGCAGCCACACATATATATATTCACATGGGGAGTATTTTACAATTATGCCCTTACACTCAAGAACCCCTTCACAAGGGTATTTAAGTCATTATACATGTCCCATTTTGGGTTTTACAACCCTCTAGCAGGACGACTGGGCTTAGGTGGGGGCCACCCCTACAACAGCAGAGAAGAAGGAAATAGAGATAGTAAGATTCTCACACATACTCTGGACGTCTCCAGGCATATAAATAGACAGATTGATAACTGACATGAATAAAACAGCCATTTACCCACTGGTTATTGACACATTCAACCAGCTATTTATCCACTGGTAACTGCCTGCATCAAAACCCCAATAAAGCCTCAAATTCAAACGTTTGAATCTTCTTCAAACACAGAGAGTGAGTGGTGCAGAGTTCAGCAAAAAATAAAGATAGACTTGGTCTGCCAAGTGGCGCACCACAAGTCACAAGTCACATGATTTTCACGTGAAAATATGCAAATATGCGCGCGTGCGAGCGTGCACGTGTTGTGACTAGCTAGAACCCTCCTCATACTATCTCTATCCACATTCAATGAGTGGTGAGGACTCCACCATATAAATTGTTCTTCTGCACCTTGCCTTAGAAATATGGTACTAAACCATGCATGCATTAGAATTAAAGAAATGGGCCAATTTCTAACAATCCCCCACCAATTCCAAAGTAAGAAGTAAATAGATGTCAAAGATATTGTGCTGAAGTACTATTAATATACCAGTCCTTTAGTGTAAGTCCCGTATGGGTTGAACTTGCACCTAGAACAACAAGATTCATCTTCTAACAGCTCATGAATGGACTATGCCTTGAATTCACAGCTTTTCATGATCAGATTTCACTTGAAATCTCAACTACTACTAGGCTGCCAATGAACCACGCCTAAACGGAGCGTTAGATGGTCATGCTCCCTTATCTACTCATGAGCTTTCTAAAGAATGCCCTGTTCTCGTGAACTGTGACCACACAGTTAAACTCAAGTAGCTGTATTCTTTCTTGGTATCTTACAGGATAGTACCTTTTCCTTATTTGGACAACAGAATACATTAAGGCTTTATGCCAACCATCCATACAGTCGAGATCACTTTGTTTATTAGGACATGGGTATACTAAATATATACTCTCTTGTTACAACAACAATTTGTTTTTCCTATTGCCTAATTCATAGGATCTCTGATCAAGAAGGTATGGGTTACCATTGTGATGTAACTTAAATGGGCCTCATTCCCATGTCCATAGATGCAACGGAAATCGCTTTCCATGCTAACCCCTTTGTAAAAGGGCCTACTAGATTTTTCTCAGTTTGAATATAGTTCACAATAATCACTCTGGAACTTCTCAGTTTCCTCACAGATTCAAGCCTACGCTTCACATGTCTAAAGGACCTTATATTATCCTTTGTACTCGTGACTTTGCCAACACTCTTTGATTATCACAGTACATCAGGATTGCAGGTATTGGTTCATCAACCAATGCCAAGTCCAATAGAAACTCTCTCAGCCATTCAGCCTCAACAGTGGCTGTGTCAAGTGCTACAAGTTCTGCTTCGATGGTTGACCTCGTCAATATAGTCTATTTGCAAGACCTCCAAAAAACTGCAGCACCAGCTAAAGTAAATACATAACCACTTGTAGCTTTAATCTCATCTGCATCAGAGATTCAATGAGAGTCACTGTATCCTTCTAATACAGAAGGATGTCCAGTATAATGTATTCCAAAATATGTTGTGCCCCTCAAGTAGCGCAACACTCTTTCAAGTGCCTCCCAGTGATTATCTCCTGGGTTAGAAGTAAACCGACTTAATTTATTTACAGCAAATGAAATGTCAGGTCTTGTGGCACCAGCTAAATACATAAGTGACCCAATAATTTGTGAATGTCTTAATTGATCTTTTCCTAATGCAAGGAGCACTCTGATGGTGATTAGCCTGGCAACAGGAGAATATGGTCGTAGAAGACGTCCTACAGGTTTGCACCCGATAGGACGATCAGTGATCCCCCAAGTCCCATTGGTCATGATAGAGTCCATCTCGCTATGGACTGCTTCTTTCCAATACTCAGCATCAGAAGATGCATAAACCTCCGAAAGAGTCTTTGGCACATCATCCACAAGATATACAACAAAGTCGTCACTAAAGGTTTTCTCAACCCTTTGTCTCTTGCTGCTGCGAGGGGCATCTGCGATTAGATTGTTATCCTCCTCAGGGATATCACATATTGGTTTAGAAATGGTAGGAAGTTTAGAAGTTTGATTATTCTCACTTTCAATATTATCAGTTTGAACATTCTTTGATTGTGAAGAACTGCTTGCTGTTCTCATAGGAAAGATATTATCAAAAAAATAAAGTATCTCTAGACTCTATTATTGTATTAGCAATAATCTTAGGAGTTTCTGATTTAACTACTAAAAATCTATAGGCCGTGCTATTTTGAGCACATCTTAGAAAAATACTATCGACTGTTTTTGATCCAAGCTTTCTCTTTTTCTGCAATGGTATATTGACTTTTGCCAAACACCGCCAAGATCGTAGAAAATTGAAATTAGGTTTTCTCTCTTCCATCCCTCATATGGAGTAATCCCACACTTTTTAGTGATTATTCTGTTTTTGACGAAAGTTGTTGTCAGTATAGCTTCCCCCCACCGTGCCTTAGGCATACTGGCACTCTCTGACATGGCATTAACCAAATCTGTTAGTGTCCAGTTTTTTCTCTCAGCTACCCCATTTGATTGGGGTGAATATGGTGATGTAAATTTATAGACAATTCCATACTCAGAGCAGAATTGGGAGAATTCATGAGAGACATACTCTCCTCCACGATCAGACCTTAGTCTTTTTATTTTCTTATCTAGTTGGTTCTCAACCTCGGCCTTATAAGTCATGAAGTAATTTAAAGCTTCATCCTTAGTTTTTAGCAAATACACATAGCAGTAGCATGTTGCATCGTCAATTAAAGTTAGAAAGAATATTTTGCCTTCTTTTGTCAATAATGCATTCGTTTCACAGAAATCTGAATGAATAAGATCTAATGGTGCTAAGTTCTTTTCGTCCTCTAATCGCTTAAAAGGTTTTCGAGGTTGCTTTGCGTGCACACATGACTGGCACTTTGATTCTTTGACAATTTCACATTTTGGAATTAAATGTAATCTGGTCATTCTAACAACTCTATCAAAACCAAATATTTGCCTCACATTTTTTTAAACAAGTTGCAACATTCAGATTATAACAAGACTTTAAAATACATTGGCAGAACAAGCCTCCGCTCTCATAACCTTTACCAACAAACTTTCCGAACTTAGACATTGCAATTTCATTTCACTGAAAAACTAGCTTATAACCATCCCTGCAAGGAGAGAACCACTAGTGAGGTTCTTCTTTATTGTAGGAGCATGCTGCACGTTCTTCAAGTGGACAATCTTCCCTGGAGTAAGCTTCAGATCCACCGCGCCAACACCAAGAACGGAAGCATGCGACCCATTTTCCATTAGCACGGAGTGTGACACCCCATTTTTTTTAATTTGCTTAATTGCCTTGTTTTATTGGTTATTGGAAATTTAATCTCAAAATTTCAAAATTTAAATTAAAATATCTTAGCAAAAATCCCTTTTAGCCCTACCCAAAATTCCCTCTCTTTTCGTCTCTTCCCGGGTGGGCCAGCTTTCCTTTTCTTCTCCCCCGCGCGGCCCGATTTCTTTCCTTCCGGCCCAGCCTGCTCTTTTCCCCGGGCCCTCTTTTCCCCGTCTCCCTCTGGGCTTCGCCCGGCCCAGCGCCACGCCTCCCCCCTCTCCTTCTTCTTCTCGCAGCGGCCGCACTCCGCCTCTCTCTCCGCTCTGCGCGCGCCCTCGCCGGACCCAGCGGCAGCGGCCCGCCCCCGGGTTCCCCGCGCGCGCGTGCCCCGTGGAGGTCTCCCCGCGCTCCCCGGCGTCCCCGTCGGCCCAGGCCCCGGCCCCCCCCCCCCCCCCCGCCGTAGGCTCTCCACGCGCCGGCTTCCCACTCGCCGCCGGGACGAGCCGATGGAACCGCCCCCGACTCCGTAGTCCTGGCCACGTCGCCGCTCGCCAACTCCGGCATGGCCGTCACCGTCGCATTGAATGGGCCACAGTGGAGCCGAGTCCTTCCCCCGCCGCTCCAGCGCCGCCGTCCATGCCGGCCGTGCCGCCGTAGCCCCGCTGCCACGCCGCCGTACCCAAGTGGAGGCCGCCGGACCAACTTGGCCATGCCGCCCACCCCCTCCTCCTCTGTGCGGCCGTAGGAGCGCGGTACCCCAGCCATGCCGTCCGTGCGCCCTACGTGCCTAGCCCCCGTCACGCTCCTCCTCTCGCCGGGTACGCTACAGGAGCGGGAGCTCCGTCGCCCATGCCCCCTCTGTCCTACACCCCTACTTTTTGCCACTATAAAAACCCTCCCGTGGCCACTAGTTTCCCCCCCTCCATCCCCGTTCTTCGCCACAAAAATCGCCGTCGGCGGCCGCTCTTCGGGCCGTCGCCGCCGCCAGCTCACCCCGACGTTCCTCGGCCGGCATTGCTCTTCTCCTTTACTTCCTCTCACCCCCGAGCACCCCCCTCGAGTTTAATCGGGTTTCCCTTCTCTTTTCAGTCGCCGACGCCCGTTCTTCCCCGGCTCCGGCCACTCCTCACCGCCGTCGATTCGAGGGACCCCCGGCCGATTCCTCGTAGCCGGAGCGTCCTCGCCACCCCGTGAAGCTGACCGCACCTTCGATTTGGGACTTCACCCACTCGTCTTCTCCGGCACCGGTCAACCCCCACCGCCTTCGGAGCTCGCCGACGCCAGCCGCCTCCACCACTTCCCGAGCCCCGTTCTCTTCTCCGGTGAGTTTCGAATTGTCCCGAGAAGCTTCCCTACTGTTTAATTGCACCCTCGTAGCCGTAGGCGCCGTCCCGAGCATTCCCTGGCTCCGCCGCCGCCTAGCTCGCCGCCGGCGACCTCCCTGTCCACCTTCGGTCGATTAACTCCTCCGACGGGTGCGCACGGGAAGGGGTAACCCATTTTGGTTCTCTTCCCGTGCGGTCGCCACCTTCCTCGCCGCCGGCTGGCTCCGCCGCCGCTCGGTCGGGCGGAGCTCTGCTCCCGCGCGATTAGCCCCCTGATTAACTGTTAACCTCTGTTGATTAGCGAGGTAATCGCCTCTCTGACAGTGGGCCTAAGCACGTTTAAAACCCCTAGTTAGGCTGACACGTGGGCCCTCCGTTAATTTAAAACTGTTAAAAACCCCGGGAAATGGCTTTAGACACTGACAGGTGGGCCCTTGTACAGTGCCTAGGCCCACATGTCAGTCTCTGGCCCGTTTTCAGAATTTAGAAAATTAATTAAACCGTGGACCCCACCTGTCATACTCAGAGTTTTCCCCAATAAAGATTATTCTGAAATTAAAATTAAAAACCCGCGGGACCCACATGTCAGAGAGTGAACTCTCTCTCTCCTTTTTCATTTTTGGGATTTTCCCGGGAATGAAACTTCAAACGGCTCGTTCTCTCTCATCGTAACTCCGATTTGGGCGAAACTTGATTCTAAATTTTTCTAAAATCAAGCCCTTTCTGTTGGTTCTGGTTTGGTCTGTTTTTGAGCTCTTTTGCTTGTTATTTTATGCTTATTTGTGCTCTATGTCTGTTTCCTGCTTTGTCGGTCTGCTTCGTTCGAGTAGAATTTGAAGGCACGCCAGAGCAGCAAGGTGACCTACCTCCAGATCAGCAAGACCCTCTACTTTTAGACCCAGGCGAGTCAATATTCTTGATCATTCTGCTCCTATGTTTTCTTGCAAATTATCTTGGTTTAAAAATAGTCAAACTGCATGCATTATTTCACGTATAAAGTATGTGAACTGTAAGGTAGTTACCCCCACTCGAAGATCTAAAAATGTATATAGCTATACCCTCCTTGAATTTTGATAGATCATGTACCTTGTCGCCGTAGGTATTACTGTTACTATCCTAAATAGGTATATGTCTAAATTAAATGCCATGCGAGTTCTGTCCAGTCTAGGGCATTGCCTGCCCTAATCATAGCTTTCAAAAACTTGAGCACTAGTTTTGGGCTAGTCACGGGAGGTACGTGACTGGATATTTTGTGGCAATCTATTTTAGACTTCCCGAAACCCTCAAAACTTGCTATAACTGTTTGGGCGGACGGTAAGAGTGGTGGGTGTGGAAGTAGCACATTGGCTTGTGGTTTGAACCGCCCGAACACACTAAGGACTTAATCCTGTGATGGCATCTCCGTGTACAACAGTACGACCACCAGTCTGCAAATTGCAGCTTAGCTAAGTAATTCTATCGAACCCCCGAAACTCATCTCACCGGTAGTGGAGAGAAGTGCTGTAAGGGCAAAGGAGGGCCTAAAGGGACACCGAGAGGAGGGTGACGTCTCCAGCCGTGCTAGCGTTATGGAGAGTGGAGTCCGACGGCGCTAGTTCCCGTGGAGACATCCCGTGCAAAGTATGGGACCCACCGCCGGTGGGAGCAGCCCATAAGGTGGGATGACGAAAGGGGCTAGGTAGTTCAAAAGGCTATTGTGGTGACCTACTCAACCGCACGACTACGGAATCGTGCGGGGCAACGAGCGGGTCGTCTCTGGTGGGTAAAGTGTACGATCTCTGCAGAGAATAAACTATTCGAATAGCCGCGCCCACGGTCAGGGGCAGACATGGAAACTTCCTTGAGTTAGTTCTATTTCAAAAATTCTTGTGGGCGGGAAAGAAAAGCAAATTGGAGGGAAGTACTCCAACCTTTGAGTTTTTCCTGGAGGGAAGTACTCCAGTGGTGTTATAGTCTAGTAACTCCAAAATACTTAGCATCGGTGGATGTAGCTGATACCACTAAATACATATTACATCATTCAACTCTTGAAAACATGTTTTGTTAAATTGCTAAGTCATAGGGTTTGTACTTATGTTATTTACAACTGTCGCTCTTCGCAAATAAATAAACCTGAGCCCTCTTTGTCAAGCTTTGCATATAATTACATGCATTTCTGTGAATGTTGGCTCGCGGAGCACGGTTGTGTGTGCTCACCTCGCTCTTCCCCCCTTTTCCCCCAGAGTTGGCAAATCAAGACCAATATGAGTACTACCAGGATCAGGAGGGCGAAGGAAATGAAGATGGTGGTAGTTAGGCTAGAATCTATTCTCTCCTTACAGTCTGGCCGACCAATCTAATTGGAAGGTGTCCTTAACGTTAACCAGGTCCCCTGGATGATATTAAGCACACCTAGGTTATCCCGGTCGCTTGCCTGTGGGGAGATGACCCTCCCTTTTGCTTCCGCCAATAGTGCAATGGTACACTGAACTTTTGTGGCCTGAAAGCCCCTTTTGTAATACTTGTCCTTATATGGGACCTGTGTACCCTGGTATTGTAATAATATGTCATGTATCGTGTATGAAATGAATCAGCAATGTATCTGTGAGCACTATCTACTGATCCAGGGAATAGTGCAGTGAAATCACAGGGATTCTGGGTTGGTTCAAACCTGGGGTTCGACAGGGCTGGTATCAGAGCATACGACTGTAGAAACCTAGTTAAGATGGTCGTGCCTTAAGGATGGTGTCTAATTTCGAAAACTAACAAAGACTTTGATAAAATATAGTTTACTACTTCTTACTCTTACTTTTCCTAGACTTTACTCTTCTGCACTCTCTCTTCCTTTACCTGGTCTGACCTTTTGTTTTCTCTAAAAATGTAGATGGCCGGATCCTCCTCAGCCGCTCCCTGGGACTACCTTACTCACGCGGAGAGCGAGACTGACCACGTCGAGTTGCTTCGCCTGTTGCTGCAGTTCCTCAAGTACGACCAGCACCCCATCTTCCGGGGGCGACGGATCCAGACCCGAGACCAGGAGGCGTGGATCATGGAGGGGTTTGTCTACGCCCGACCAGAAGGAGTTGAGCCTGTTGTCGTCACCACCGGCCACCCCAGGGGCCGTCGCACCGACGCCGTGCAGGACGCTGCTCAGCTGCTGTCAGCCAGGCTGATGCAGCTACACGGGCCCGAGCTCGTGCCGTCCCCTTTCTGCTACTTTCCGACCTTCTACGCGGGCGGACCTCTTCCCGAGGAGTTGGACGCACCCGTGGACGACCCCCGGCTGACTCACCAGGTACAGTTGACCCAGGCGATGGTCAACACCTACTGCCGGGCACTCCAGGAGATCGGACGACTGAGGACACTACTGACAGCCAGCTACGAGCACACAGACGAGCTTCGCCTCCAGTTGACCGGACGGGACACCGCCCTCGCCTTGTCTGAGCGAGAGCGGGTCGCTGCAGAGACTGAGCTCGCGCTTCTTCGGGCTCAGGCCGCCTACGCGTCAGCTTCTCCGACCTACACGCCAGCTTCTCCGACCTACACTCCAGCTTCCCCGACCTACACGCCGGCCTCACCGGAGAGGGTTCCAGCCCCACTGCCTCCCGCAGTGGCAGCAGCAGTTGCAGCACCACTTCCAGCGCTACCTGCGGCAGCAGCTTCGTCAGCACCAGCACTTCCGGCGCCTACACCTGCACGGGCTTCCACTAGCCTTACTCTGCCTCTGCCCGCCCCTACTGTCAGAGGTGCAGCACCGGCATGCCGGTGTGGACTTCGTACTAGGCTCACTGCTCGTAAGAGCACGCGCCCACCTCCGGGCTTCACCGCAGCAGACGCCAGAGGTTCCAGCAGCGGCCGTCGTCTTCTCCTCTCGCCGAGCAGCGACGACTCGCGCACTGCCTCGAGCTCACCGACCCGCAGCCGCAGCCGTAGCCGCTCCATCTCTCCGATCGACATCGCGTAGTGGCAGTATCAGCAGGAGTAGTAGGATAGCTTTTGGCCGTGCTTGCTAGCAGTATTTTGGGTACCGCAAGCACTTTATCAGTTCCGCTTTTGTACCTCCCCCCCCTGTAGTAGACGTTGTGTAGAGGTGTGAATATGACTCAGTGAAGCTGGTAGGCCCCACTGTTGAGTCATACAACCCCTCTCTTGTAATGGACTAATGCAAGCTTTATGTTTTATCGTTCTGCTTGGCTGTCTTATTTGGTTCTTCTGTGTGTTGATTAGAGGGCTAGTGACCCCTCATATATGCCCTTCCCCTTCTCTTCTTTCCAAGTTTTAACATCTTATGTGTTTCAGATGGCACCCAGGGCAAGAAGAGCAGCCACTCGCGGTAGGGGACAAGGACGAGGACGAGGCCGCGGTAGAGGCCAAGGCCGCAGTCTTCCCCCTCCACCCCCAGCACCTCCCACCATGGAGCAGTTGATGGCCCAACAAACTCAAATTCTTCATGCCATGCTAGCTAGTCAGCAGTCTGGGTCAGCCAACAGGAGCTCTAAGTTAGCAGACTTCCTAAGGACAAGACCTCTGACATTCTCTTCAGCTAGCGAGCCGCTGGAAGCTGAAGATTGGTTACGAGATACAGAAAAGAAGCTTCGTCTAGCACGCTGTGCAGAAGAAGATAAAGTGGATTTTGCTACCCATCAGTTTAAGGGTGCAGCCGCAGCCTGGTGGGAGAACTTTCTGGCAGTCCGTGGGGAAGAGACGTCTTATGATGAGCCAGATGAAGAAGAGGTAGAGCCAGAAGATGGTGGAGCTACTTCGGCAGCTACTGTTCAACAGGGGGACCAGCAGGATCCTGAGGAAGAAGAAACCAGCGAAGGAGAGGAAGCCGAGTCTGCCGGAGCTGCCATTTCATGGTCCGAGTTCCAAGATGTCTTCCGTAAAAACTTCATACCCTCAGGGATAATGAGGATGAAGAGGAACGAGTTTCGGGCACTGAAGCAAGGGAGCATGTCAGTGAATGACTACCTCACCAAGTTCAACCAGTTAGCTCGTTATGCCCCAACTGATATAGCCACAGAAGAGGAGAAAATTGACCGCTTTCTTGAAGGGATGCAAGAGGAAATGAGAGCACAGTTGATCTTGCTTGACCACCCTACCTTTCACCACCTGGTCAATAAAGCCCTTATCTATGAGAATGAAAGGAAGCTCCTAGAAGCCAGCCGTAAAAGGAAGTGGGTATCACAGAGGCCTCAAGGTGGTTTCCAACCAAGGCCAATGTATCAAGGTAATACCTCTTTCCGGCAGGGAGTGACTTCAGCACCTAAGGTTACAGCTCCAGCTCAGCACTCCAGTGGGAATGTTGTTCGTGTGCCTCGTTTTTCGGCACAGTCCCCCTCTCCCAACCCAGCTGCACATCTGCATTGTTTTAACTGTGGAGCAAAAGGGCACTTTGCCAATAAATGCCCCGATCGTCAGGGCACCCCAGCCAAGTTTAATATGGGAGCCGCCCCATCGAGAGGACAGTCATCAGCAGCAAGCAAGAGTTTCCAGGCCCCTCAAGCCTCACGGGTTTCCTCCACACCGAACCAGGGCCGTGTGAACCACATTACTGCAGAGGAGGCCCAAGATGCCTCTGGAGTACTTATGGGTACGTTCTCTGTTCAGTCTATTCCTGCACAAGTTTTGTTTGATTCTGGGGCTTCGCATTCTTTCATCTCGGGAAATTTTGTGGCAAGGGTTAAGTTACCAACCTTCAGACTCAAAAGACCCGTGGTGTTGAGCTCACCAGGAGGACCTTTGACCAGCACCCTAGTAAGCCCCAAGGTAGAGGTCACCCTGGGAAACTCTAATTTCCTGGCAGATTTGTTAGTCCTCAAACCCCAAACCTTGGATGTCATCCTAGGGATGGATTGGTTGGCCAAAAATCAGGGGATAATAGATTGTGCCAATAGAAAGGTCATACTCACTAAGCATCCTGGCTTAGTAATAGAAGTTAAAGTGGGTCGCCCATCACTAAAGACAGCAGTCCATCACCTTCAGGAAACACCTTTGGAAGGGATGCCTATAGTTCGGGAGTACCCCGAAGTCTTTCCAGAAGAACTGCCTGGTATGCCACCCGATCGGGATATTGAGTTTGTCATCAACCTAAAGCCAGGCACTGCCCCAATAGCCAAGAGGCCCTACAGGATGGCAGTAGATGAATTGGAGGAATTGAAAACCCAAATTGAGGATCTTCAGGAAAAGGGTTTTATCCGGCCTAGCTCATCCCCCTGGGGCTCGCCAGTACTCTTTGTCCGGAAGAAAGATGGCACTGCCCGATTGTGTGTAGACTACCGAACCTTGAACGAGGTGACCATTAAAAATAAATATCCCCTGCCCAGGATTGATGACCTATTTGATCAACTGGCAGGAGCCACAGTCTTTTCCAAGATAGACCTGAGGTCAGGGTACCATCAGCTTAAAATCAGGGCAGAGGACATTCCAAAGACAGCCTTCACCACACGATATGGGCTGTTTGAGTACACAGTCATGTCCTTTGGGTTAACAAATGCTCCGGCTTACTTCATGAACCTGATGAACAAAGTGTTCATGAAATACCTGGATAAATTTGTGGTAGTATTCATAGATGACATTTTGATCTATTCTAAGACCACTGAAGAACATGCGGAACACCTGCGGTTAGTCCTAGAGACACTCAGAGAGCATCAGCTGTATGCCAAATACAGCAAATGTGACTTTTGGTTACAAGAGATCAGTTTTCTAGGGCATATCCTATCCTCTTCAGGAGTGGCAGTTGATCCCTCTAAGGTAGAAGCGGTGTTGGAATGGAAACAGCCAACTTCTGTGACTGAAGTGCGTAGTTTCCTTGGCCTAGCCGGGTATTACAGACGCTTTATAGAGGGATTCTCCAAGATATCGAAGCCCATGACCCACCTCCTCAAGAAAGAGAAGAAGTATGAATGGACCGAAAGCTGTGAGAAGAGTTTTCAGGAACTGAAGAAAAGATTGACAACAGCTCCTGTGCTGGTATTGCCAAACATCCACAAGGACTTCGAGGTATATTGTGATGCCTCACGCCAAGGCCTTGGATGTGTGCTTATGCAAGAAGGAAAAGTCGTAGCATATGCATCTAGGCAACTCCGTTCTCATGAGGATAATTACCCAACCCATGACCTAGAGCTAGCATCAGTGGTGCATGCCCTAAAAATTTGGCGTCACTACCTGATTGGAAATCATTGTGATATTTATACTGACCACAAAAGCCTCAAGTATATTTTCACCCAGACAGATCTTAACCTTAGACAAAGGAGATGGTTGGAGCTAATTAAAGATTACGACCTGGAGGTTCACTATCATCCTGGCAAAGCTAATGTAGTGGCTGATGCCCTAAGCCGCAGACCTCACTGTAATGCGGTTATAGAGCGAGAAATTAATTGCGAGCTTCTTAGGGAAATGGAGGCCCTCAACTTGGGTATGGTAGAGCATGGGACCATAGCTACAATGGAAGTGCATCCAACTCTTGAAGAGCTTATTAAAGCCGCCCAAAAAGGACACCTTGGAGTCCAAAAATTCAAACACCTTATGGCTAAAGGAAAAGCCCCTAAAATGATAGAGGATCAGCAGGGAGTATTATGGTATGAGAAACGTCTCTTTGTTCCCCATCAGAAGGATCTCAAGGATCTAATACTGAAAGAGGCGCATAGCTCAGCCTATACCATTCACCCAGGCAGTACCAAAATGTATCAAGACATCAAACCGCTATATTGGTGGCCCCGCATGAAGCGAGACATCGCAGAATATGTGGCTTGTTGTGATACATGTCAACGGGTGAAAGCTGAACACCAAAAGCCCGCTGGACTGTTACAACCGTTGCAAGTTCCAGAATGGAAATGGGAAGAGGTCGGGATGGATTTTATAACTGGCTTACCTCGTACCAAGTCAGGGTACGACTCCATATGGGTCATAGTGGATAGGTTAACCAAGGTGGCCCACTTCATTCCCATCAGAACCACCTACAAAGGAGTTAAATTGGCAGAACTGTACATGAACCGCATCGTATGTTTGCACGGGGTGCCCAAGAGGATAGTCTCAGATCGAGGTTCCCAGTTCACCTCTCATTTCTGGGCTAGCCTGCATGAAGCACTAGGGACTCATCTTGCATTCAGTACTGCATTCCACCCTCAGACAGATGGGCAGACGGAAAGGACAAATCAAATCCTAGAGGACATGCTTCGGGCTTGTGCCCTTGAATATACTTCGGATTGGGAAAGGTGCTTACCGTACGCGGAATTCTCCTACAATAATAGCTACCAATCTAGCCTTAAGATGTCACCATTTGAGGCTCTATATGGTAGGAGGTGTAGAACCCCATTACACTGGTCAGAGTTAGGCGAAGGAGGCGTGTTTGGGCCCGAGATCCTTAAGCAAGCAGAGGAAAAAGTCAGGCTAATTCGGGATCGCCTTCAAGCAGCCCAATCCCGGCAAAAGAGCTATGCAGACAATCGTCGTAGGGATCTATCCTTCAAAGTGGGAGATCATGTTTATCTCAAAGTATCCCCCCTCAGAGGAGTTCGAAGATTCAAGGTGAAGGGCAAGCTTGCACCTAGATTCATCGGTCCTTTTCCAATCATTGAAAGGTGTGGAGAAGTCGCCTACCGATTGGAGCTACCTAAGAGTCTATCGGAAGTGCATAACGTGTTTCACGTCTCTCAACTCAAGAAGTGTCTCAGAGTTCCTGAAGAGCAGACATCAGTTAAGTCAGTTAATCTGCGGGAGGATTTGACTTATTCAGGGCACCCAGTCCGGATTCTTGATACCATGGAAAAGCGGACCAAGCGCCAAACCATTCGACTTTGCAAGGTCCAATGGAGCAACCATTCCAAGCGGGAAGCAACTTGGGAGCGTGAGGAGCAGCTCAGAGCCGACTACCCTTTTCTGTTTCCAGGTTAGTCCGAATCTCGGGGTCGAGATTCCGTTTAAGGGGGGTGGGGTCTGTGACACCCCATTTTTTTTAATTTGCTTAATTGCCTTGTTTTATTGGTTATTGGAAATTTAATCTCAAAATTTCAAAATTTAAATTAAAATATCTTAGCAAAAATCCCTTTTAGCCCTACCCAAAATTCCCTCTCTTTTCGTCTCTTCCCGGGTGGGCCAGCTTTCCTTTTCTTCTCCCCCGCGCGGCCCGATTTCTTTCCTTCCGGCCCAGCCTGCTCTTTTCCCCGGGCCCTCTTTTCTCCGTCTCCCTCTGGGCTTCGCCCGGCCCAGCGCCACGCCTCCCCCCTCTCCTTCTTCTTCTCGCAGCGGCCGCACTCCGCCTCTCTCTCCGCTCTGCGCGCGCCCTCGCCGGACCCAGCGGCAGCGGCCCGCCCCCGGGTTCCCCGCGCGCGCGTGCCCCGTGGAGGTCTCCCCGCGCTCCCCGGCGTCCCCGTCGGCCCAGGCCCCGGCCCCCCCCGCCGTAGGCTCTCCACGCGCCGGCTTCCCACTCGCCGCCGGGACGAGCTGATGGAACCGCCCCCGACTCCGTAGTCCTGGCCACGTCGCCGCTCGCCAACTCCGGCATGGCCGTCGCCGTCGCATTGAATGGGCCACAGTGGAGCCGAGTCCTTCCCCCGCCGCTCCAGCGCCGCCGTCCATGCCGGCCGTGCCGCCGTAGCCCCGCTGCCACGCCGCCGTACCCAAGTGGAGGCCGCCGGACCAACTTGGCCATGCCGCCCACCCCCTCCTCCTCTGTGCGGCCGTAGGAGCGCGGTACCCCAGCCATGCCGTCCGTGCGCCCTACGTGCCTAGCCCCCGTCACGCTCCTCCTCTCGCCGGGTACGCTACAGGAGCGGGAGCTCCGTCGCCCATGCCCCCTCTGTCCTACACCCCTACTTTTTGCCACTATAAAAACCCTCCCGTGGCCACTAGTTTCCCCCCCTCCATCCCCGTTCTTCGCCACAAAAATCGCCGTCGGCGGCCGCTCTTCGGGCCGTCGCCGCCGCCAGCTCACCCCGACGTTCCTCGGCCGGCATTGCTCTTCTCCTTTACTTCCTCTCACCCCCGAGCACCCCCCCTCGAGTTTAATCGGGTTTCCCTTCTCTTTTCAGTCGCCGACGCCCGTTCTTCCCCGGCTCCGGCCACTCCTCACCGCCGTCGATTCGAGGGACCCCCGGCCGATTCCTCGTAGCCGGAGCGTCCTCGCCACCCCGTGAAGCTGACCGCACCTTCGATTTGGGACTTCACCCACTCGTCTTCTCCGGCACCGGTCAACCCCCACCGCCTTCGGAGCTCGCCGACGCCAGCCGCCTCCACCACTTCCCGAGCCCCGTTCTCTTCTCCGGTGAGTTTCGAATTGTCCCGAGAAGCTTCCCTACTGTTTAATTGCACCCTCGTAGCCGTAGGCGCCGTCCCGAGCATTCCCTGGCTCTGCCGCCGCCTAGCTCGCCGCCGGCGACCTCCCTGTCCACCTTCGGTCGATTAACTCCTCCGACGGGTGCGCACGGGAAGGGGTAACCCATTTTGGTTCTCTTCCCGTGCGGTCGCCACCTTCCTCGCCGCCGGCTGGCTCCGCCGCCGCTCGGTCGGGCGGAGCTCTGCTCCCGCGCGATTAGCCCCCTGATTAACTGTTAACCTCTGTTGATTAGCGAGGTAATCGCCTCTCTAACAGTGGGCCTAAGCACGTTTAAAACCCCTAGTTAGGCTGACACGTGGGCCCTCCGTTAATTTAAAACTGTTAAAAACCCCGGGAAATGGCTTTAGACACTGACAGGTGGGCCCTTGTACAGTGCCTAGGCCCACATGTCAGTCTCTGGCCCGTTTTCAGAATTTAGAAAATTAATTAAACCGTGGACCCCACCTGTCATACTCAGAGTTTTCCCCAATAAAGATTATTCTGAAATTAAAATTAAAAACCCGCGGGACCCACATGTCAGAGAGTGAACTCTCTCTCTCCTTTTTCATTTTTGGGATTTTCCCGGGAATGAAACTTCAAACGGCTCGTTCTCTCTCATCGTAACTCCGATTTGGGCGAAACTTGATTCTAAATTTTTCTAAAATCAAGCCCTTTCTGTTGGTTCTGGTTTGGTCTGTTTTTGAGCTCTTTTGCTTGTTATTTTATGCTTATTTGTGCTCTATGTCTGTTTCCTGCTTTGTCGGTCTGCTTCGTTCGAGTAGAATTTGAAGGCACGCCAGAGCAGCAAGGTGACCTACCTCCAGATCAGCAAGACCCTCTACTTTTAGACCCAGGCGAGTCAATATTCTTGATCATTCTGCTCCTATGTTTTCTTGCAAATTATCTTGGTTTAAAAATAGTCAAACTGCATGCATTATTTCACGTATAAAGTATGTGAACTGTAAGGTAGTTACCCCCACTCGAAGATCTAAAAATGTATATAGCTATACCCTCCTTGAATTTTGATAGATCATGTACCTTGTCGCCGTAGGTATTACTGTTACTATCCTAAATAGGTATATGTCTAAATTAAATGCCATGCGAGTTCTGTCCAGTCTAGGGCATTGCCTGCCCTAATCATAGCTTTCAAAAACTTGAGCACTAGTTTTGGGCTAGTCACGGGAGGTACGTGACTGGATATTTTGTGGCAATCTATTTTAGACTTCCCGAAACCCTCAAAACTTGCTATAACTGTTTGGGCGGACGGTAAGAGTGGTGGGTGTGGAAGTAGCACATTGGCTTGTGGTTTGAACCGCCCGAACACACTAAGGACTTAATCCTGTGATGGCATCTCCGTGTACAACAGTACGACCACCAGTCTGCAAATTGCAGCTTAGCTAAGTAATTCTATCGAACCCCCGAAACTCATCTCACCGGTAGTGGAGAGAAGTGCTGTAAGGGCAAAGGAGGGCCTAAAGGGACACCGAGAGGAGGGTGACGTCTCCAGCCGTGCTAGCGTTATGGAGAGTGGAGTCCGACGGCGCTAGTTCCCGTGGAGACATCCCGTGCAAAGTATGGGACCCACCGCCGGTGGGAGCAGCCCATAAGGTGGGATGACGAAAGGGGCTAGGTAGTTCAAAAGGCTATTGTGGTGACCTACTCAACCGCACGACTACGGAATCGTGCGGGGCAACGAGCGGGTCGTCTCTGGTGGGTAAAGTGTACGATCTCTGCAGAGAATAAACTATTCGAATAGCCGCGCCCACGGTCAGGGGCAGACATGGAAACTTCCTTGAGTTAGTTCTATTTCAAAAATTCTTGTGGGCGGGAAAGAAAAGCAAATTGGAGGGAAGTACTCCAACCTTTGAGTTTTTCCTGGAGGGAAGTACTCCAGTGGTGTTATAGTCTAGTAACTCCAAAATACTTAGCATCGGTGGATGTAGCTGATACCACTAAATACATATTACATCATTCAACTCTTGAAAACATGTTTTGTTAAATTGCTAAGTCATAGGGTTTGTACTTATGTTATTTACAACTGTCGCTCTTCGCAAATAAATAAACCTGAGCCCTCTTTGTCAAGCTTTGCATATAATTACATGCATTTCTGTGAATGTTGGCTCGCGGAGCACGGTTGTGTGTGCTCACCTCGCTCTTCCCCCCTTTTCCCCCAGAGTTGGCAAATCAAGACCAATATGAGTACTACCAGGATCAGGAGGGCGAAGGAAATGAAGATGGTGGTAGTTAGGCTAGAATCTATTCTCTCCTTACAGTCTGGCCGACCAATCTAATTGGAAGGTGTCCTTAACGTTAACCAGGTCCCCTGGATGATATTAAGCACACCTAGGTTATCCCGGTCGCTTGCCTGTGGGGAGATGACCCTCCCTTTTGCTTCCGCCAATAGTGCAATGGTACACTGAACTTTTGTGGCCTGAAAGCCCCTTT
This sequence comes from Dendrocalamus latiflorus, assembly GCA_017311315.1. Taxonomy (NCBI): domain Eukaryota; kingdom Viridiplantae; phylum Streptophyta; class Magnoliopsida; order Poales; family Poaceae; genus Dendrocalamus; species Dendrocalamus latiflorus. The sequence continues at coordinate 3,564,994 of CM029622.1, read as the reverse complement.
TGTAATACTTGTCCTTATATGGGACCTGTGTACCCTGGTATTGTAATAATATGTCATGTATCGTGTATGAAATGAATCAGCAATGTATCTGTGAGCACTATCTACTGATCCAGGGAATAGTGCAGTGAAATCACAGGGATTCTGGGTTGGTTCAAACCTGGGGTCCGACACGGAGGAAGCCCCTGCTGCCTAGTAAGAAGAAAATATGGAAATATCAGAACATACGTAAATATTAGCTCCAGTATCAACCTACCAATTAGTGGATTGACATGCTGAAAAGACAACAAGTGAATTACCATACTCTCCTAAAGTCGAGACCTTGCTTATGATAACATTAACAGTGATGTGACCACGCCACAAACACATACGACAATCGCGCCCAATATCAAGATTGAACTAAAGGTGAATTCGTTTCTTCAGCCTTCATATGTTACTGAGAATAGACCGCTACCTAATGCAAGTGATTTAATTGTGCCTAGGAATTTGGGAAAGGATGAAGGAAAGGGACATGGAGTCCTGGACATGCATGGAAGGAATAATGGAGGTCACCACGTCACTTTGGGAAGTCAAGCACGAATTCGAGTTGGACACGTTTTGGAATCAGACTCGGACTGCTGCAATGCTGCAAGTTTAAACGGACGTAACTTTCTCATACGGACTCCGTTTGGGACGTTCTTGGACTTGATGGAAAGATTATCAAGTATACTTTCTAAAGGATTCAACCCCATCTTCAAATTCTATCCGAGACAGCCGCAATCATCAAAAGAGTCCGTGTTGGTCACGTACTAGAATCAGATTCGGACTGCTGCAATGGTGCAAGTTGAAACGAACGTAACTTTCTCATACGGACACCGTTTGGGACGTTCTTGTACTTCATGGAAAGCTTAGGAAGTCTACTTTCCAACGGATCCAACCTCATCTTCAAATTCCATCCGAGCCGGATGTAATCATGAAAACAATCCACGTTGGTTTTTGAGTCCGAGTCAAAAGGGTGCTGCGCCACCACCAATTGGGCCCATGGGTCTTGTAACCCTAGAGCATGCACTTTGGACGCCCCTCCTGGTTGTTCTCCCTATAAAGGAGCCGCCGCCTCCCTTGTTAGGACTTGGATTTTGTTGAGTTTAGGTTTAGCTATTATGCAAACTTCTGTTCTTCAGTTGTGTCGGATGACCACCTGTCAAGACAGCCTTCGGAATCCCACCTTTTGATTTTAATAGAAATATTTGCAATTTCGGATTGCTTATTATCTTGTTCTTGCGTGTTCTTCGGTTGCATGCAGGAATAGACCTTCGTGGTCAGGTCAACTGCGTTCTTGGCACGGTTGATAACAACTTGGAGTGTGGTTCAGCGATTGCTAAGGCGCAAGCGTCGTCGTACGGTTGTAGTCGGATCGCAAGGGTCGCCTCCGCCAAAATCGATAGTTATCATCCTATCGGAAGATCGGGACACTATCGCCTCATCAAGTGGTATCAGAGCTTCAGTTGACCGGTAGGAATTTCTTGTATCCTTAGTTAGTAGATTGATTTTTATTTCCCATAGTTCAGAAAAATTGCCGCACAAAAAGAGTTAATTTCCGCTGTCCAAACCCTGTTGTGCCTTTCAATTTGTTAGTTTTGGTTTGCTAAATTGAATTTGTGTCCCTTTTAGCTTTGTCTAGTTGCTGGTCATATCTTTGTTCCAATAAAAATCCAATCAAAAAAAAATTCCCCCACCCCAAACCCTAATTCCAATTTCGGCTGATCTTTCCTTTCTCTGCAGCCGCCACCAAAAACGCCATAACTTTTGATTCCGAGTTTATTTTTGAGTGAGACCACCGTCATTAGATTCAAAACTTCATTGTCCATCTATCTGTAAAATTTCATGTTATTCCAGCAAGGCAGTTAAGAGATATCTGCGGTGCAAGTTGACCTAAAATTCCAGATTGAATCTGCAACAATCGGCACTTGTGAATTTTGTGTGAATTTTTCCGTCGGTTTCTAGAACATGGCCCCAAAATAAAAGTTGTAGAAAAAGGCGTCAGGAAAAGGAAAAAAAAGAATCATTGAAAAAAAGACAACTGATAAAAAGTTACGGCCGAAACACTTGTTTTTGCCTTCTTCCATCCTTGGTTGATCAGCAACATAGGCTAAGTGCTAGATACGAACTATAATTCAATTCTATGCAATTTCTGAAATTAATTGATTGTTTTCCTTTGCTACAAAATACATAGCCTATTCAAGCTCCACTTTTCTACTAACCGAACAAGTCTCTCTGTTCCTTGCAATCGCTTTACTCATCACTTGAATTAGATTTATCACGAACCAGCCACCGGTTGCACCACCTGTTTGCTTTGGTAAGAACTTGTAAGAATTTGGTAAGAGCTTGAGAGATGCATTACTTGAATTGAGCCACCATATTCTAGTAGTTGATAGGAGCATATACTTGTGATTTGTTTCCTTGTTTGCTACTAACCATGGCAGGTTCACGGAATGATTACAAGATAGATCCACATCTTATTCGAGAAATTGGCTGGGAGATCAAAATAATTCACGAGGAATATGCACGCTTGAGACAAGCTTCTTCACCACGGGAGGTACACAATCGTGATAGTGCATCTGGTAAAGCTAAAATCACTTTGCCATCCTTTGCTGGTGAATTTCATCCTGATGCCTATATTGACTGGGAGATAGCACTAGATAAAAAATTTGATTGTTATGATTGGTCTGATAGGCAAAAGATTAGAGGTGCCACTAGTGTTTTTATTGATAATGCAATACTTTGGTGGAAGTACATAAGTAGACTTGGAAGAGCGCCTCAAACGTGGCATGCATTAAAGAAACTTTTGAGAGATCACTATGTTCCTAAATATCATGCTGATTATTTGCTAGCTAAATTGCAACATTTAAAACAAGAAAGTAGAACTGTAAGGGGATATTATCGTGAATTAAAAATTCGTTTATTGCGTTGTGGTTTAGAGGAACATGCTGAAGCTACAGAGAATAGATTCTTACGTGGGCTTAATAAAGAAATTCAGGACCTTCTCATTCACAAAGAATATAATTCTCTCCCTCATTTGTTTATACTTGCTTGTAATGTTGAACGTCAGATTGAGGAGAAATTGAGAGTGCTTGATGATAAGAAATGTGAGAACAAACCCATGTTTGTGCCTTTTTCTGTAACTAACAACTTGCAGGCAGTTGAGAATCATGTTGAAGAGGAGCATGAGCTAATTGAACCATCGATTCCATTGGTTGAGAACGAAGATGAGGAGATGGATGTACCTACATCATCTGAGGGGAGCCAAAAAGATAAAGATCATGGTGCTATCATCACTCACGGTGAGTATGCTTGTGAAGAACAACAATTATGCACTGTTCATGCTATTTTAGAGCAAAACTTAGTGGAAAACAATTCTGACACGCCCATATTTCAAGTAGAGAATTCACACTGCATTGATTTGAGTATTGAGAATGAGTTTAGTGCACCTTGTCAAAAAATAATTGAATTGCCTGCTGTTTTGAGTGATTCATGTGATGAATTAATCAAATACCATGATCATGTGGCTTTGGTTAGACATAAAGAAGTTTTAACTAGAATTTCTCCTGCCAATACATTGTGTTACATCATGTTGGATCTTCCTATGAAATTGTCACATGCTTTGGAGAAAGTTTCTGAACTTACATGTTCAAAATTCTTGTTTAGTGCCTACACCCCTGGGTATAAGTTTAATTTGATTGGAGATTATGGTGTAGGAAATCAATTTCTTGTATATCGAATATGCATAACTTGTGACCACATGGATGAATTGCAGCTTGTTGTTTTGAACAACAACTCTTGTATGCTCAATCTTGTTCATTATGAAAGAAAAATAAATTTTAGTGATCATTCAATACCTATGTGTTCTTCTCTTATTGAACCATCTAACATTGGCAATCTGAATAATGAAATTGATGTATGGAAGAACTTGCAAATATTTTCACCCTTACTAGATGAATTTGCTATTGCTCAATTGAAATCTGATTATATGGATAAACTTTGTTTGATTCCAAAAGTTGTAGCTTTGCCTATATGTGCCACCACAACAGGTTTACAACTTCAAAGATTTGAATTGCCTAAATGCTTCACTTACATTTGCAAAACAAGTTGTGATAATTACTGTGTGAGAAATTTTGATTTGTTCATTAACATATATGATTACTTTTGGGTTAATAATACAATGAGCTTTTATGATTGCTGCTGTGTTATAACATTAATTGTGCAACAACGAAGAACTGTTAAAACGGATGGCATATACATATACCATGCATACACCTTGGCTTCTTTGTTACCATACTTTCAGTTTATCAAAAGCCGAGGACGGCTTTGTTTTCAAGAAGGGGAGGATGATGAGGACACGACCCCTATGGATACAACCATATTTGCTATGCTTGTTGTTCCAATTACAAGAGCTCTTACGCATCACTTAAATTATAAGGTGAGCTCGTTTCAAAAAGGTTTTACTTTGTGTGATAAAGAACGTATGATATTACATAATGAGAGTTTGTTGCGTTTGTTATTATGTACCGAGATTTATGATGAAGATCATGCAATACGTGAGGCTACACATATGCTAAAACCGAGGACGGTTTTCTATCAAGAAGGAGAGGATGATGTGACCACGCCACAAACACATACGACAATCGCGCCCAATATCAAGATTGAACTAAAGGTGAATTCGTTTCTTCAGCCTTCATATGTTACTGAGAATAGACCGCTACCTAATGCAAGTGATTTAATTGTGCCTAGGAATTTGGGAAAGGATGAAGGAAAGGGACATGGAGTCCTGGGCATGCATGGAAGGAATAATGGAGGTCACCACGTCACTTTGGGACCAAGTCAAGCACGAATTCGAGTTGGACACGTTTTGGAATCAGACTCGGACTGCTGCAATGCTGCAAGTTTAAACGGACGTAACTTTCTCATACGGACTCCGTTTGGGACGTTCTTCGACTTGATGGAAAGCTTATCAAGTCTACTTTCTAAAGGATTCAACCCCATCTTCAAATTCTATCCGAGACAGCCGCAATCATCAAAAGAGTCCGTGTTGGTCACGTACTAGAATCAGATTCGGACTGCTGCAATGGTGCAAGTTGAAACGAACGTAACTTTCTCATACGGACTCCGTTTGGGACGTTCTTGTACTTCATGGAAAGCTTATGAAGTCTACTTTCCAACGGATCCAACCTCATCTTCAAATTACATCCGAGCTGGCTGCAATCATGAAAACAATCCACGTTGGTTTTTGAGTCCGAGTCAAAAGGGTGCTGCGCCACCACCAATTGGGCCCATGGACCTTGTAACCCTAGAGCATGCACTTTGGACGCCCCTCCTGGTTGTTCTCCCTATAAAGGAGCCGCCGCCTCCCTTGTTAGGACTTGGATTTCGTTGAGTTTAGGTTTAGTTATTATGCAAACTTCTGTTCTTCAGTTGTGTCGGACGACCACCTGTCAAGACAGCCTTCGGAATCCCACCTTTTGATTTTAATAGAAATATTTGCAATTTCAGATTGCTTGTTATCTTGTTCTTGCGTGTTCTTCGGTTGCATGCAGGAATAGACCTTCGTGGTCAGGTCAACCGCGTTCTTGGCACGGTTGATAACAACTTGGAGTGTGGTTCAGCGATTGCTAAGGCGCAAGCGTCGTCGTACGGTTGTAGTCGGATCGCAAGGGTCGCCTCCGCCAAAATCGATAGTTATCATCCTATCGGAAGATCGGGACACCATCGCCTCATCAAACAACCTTCTTCTTTGGTTGTTCACCATCTCTGATCTTGCGGAAACGACAGTACTTCGCCATATGACCATCTTTTCCGCACACAAAGTAGGTGATGTCCCTTAAATCCTTTCTCTCGGTTTTCTTCTTAAAGCTAGTTATCTTGTTCGGTTTGTTAGATTTGTATTTCTTTGCAACAGTCTTTTTCTGTATGACATTTGCATTGTTCTGGCCAAAGATGCTAGGTGCATCTTTTGCTCTTGCTCTTTCTTCCATATCGAGGGCTGCAATGAGATCCTCAACAGAAATCACTCCCCTCTTATGTTTCAAGCTAGTAGCAAAATCCCGCCAAGAGGCAGGGAGTTTAGCAACAATACCCACAGCCACAAACTTTGGAGGCAATACACAGCCCAGGTGCACAATCTCACCAACTAGTAGCTGGAGATCATGAGCTTGTCCAACTATGGACTTAGCCTCATCTATGCTAAAGTCAAAAAATTGCTCACACATATAGAGCTAACGACCTGCCTCTGCCTCTGCATATTTGTGCTCTAGTGCATCCCACATCTCTGTAGCGGACTTGTAGTTTATATACACATCATAGAGCTGATCTGCCAGAATAGTCAGAATGCAGCCAAGAGCAGTGTTGTTTGCATTTTCAAATTGCATGAACTGCTCAATCGTAAATGGATACTGCGGGTAGATAACCAACCATAGCCCCAAAGACATGAGCCAAAACTTGGCCCTAGTCTGCCATCTACGAAAATTCTGACCAAAAAACCTCTCAGGTTTCATCGCATCAGAAGCACTAGTCATTGCTATATTGCAACACAATTCACAATAAGGTTTCTGGAATGTTGAAAATGTGGGCAATATTTTAATTCTAAATTTTACCAGGAGACAAATACAATAAACCAGTGATGCAAAACTTACTACTACCACCAGGCTACTCATCATACTTCAGAATATACACAAGAAAAATATAGTAACAAATTCGAACGAATGCACGAATGACTTACTCTCTTGCTAGAAACCTTATTGCAGCCCCATGCAGGTACTCTCTGCGGCAACGGTTCGGAGATAGCCGCTCTCCCTCCTTCGAGGTGCACACTGAGAAGAAAGGTTGGCGAGGTTCAGATGGCACAACACAATAGCACAAGCTCGCGGAGTAGAAAGTAGAGGAAGAATGGAGGTGAAAAACTCACTATTTCTTCCTGGACGTTTACATGCCCTTTCAAGGGCGCTGCAGTTATACACTAGTAACTGTTGTGTTTAAACAGAATTATGCACTGGTAACTGCCTCATCAAATCAGAAATTAAGCAATGTAAATTCACTTGTAACTGCCTCATTCAATCAAACTTAGAGCGAGAGTGGTGCAGAGTTCAGCAAAAGTAAAGATGGACTTGGTCTGCCAAATGGCGTGCCATGTCATGTCACGGCCGCGCATCACAAGTCATGTGATTTTTACACGAAAATACACAAAAACGAGCGCGCGTGCGCGCGCGCGTGTAACTAGCCAGAACTGTACTCATACCATCTCTATCCATATTCAAGGAGTGGTGAGAACTCTACCTTATAAACTGGTCTCATCCACCTTGCCTTAGCAATATGGTACTCAACCGTGCATGCTTTGGAATTAAGGAAATGGGCCTTGCTCACATAGGCCAATTTGTAACATACAATGCCATTTCTGGCACCCTCAACAAGCGTGGGCTCTATCCGATCGAATCATGCACAGCCCCGCACCCCAGCACCGCTGCACCCGAGCCATGCGGTCCAGGGATGCTTGATCCCCTGCTTCGCACTCCTCTCTTCCTGATCCTCGGCGCCACTTCGGTGAGCAATCGTCGTTGCTCGGGGTCACCTCCGGCTTCGCCGATGACCGTGCAAGCTTTACCACACCTGGGTATCACCGTCAACCACTTCGCCAAGCTCGGGCACCGCCGAACTCCCAGACCGCCGGAGTGAAAGCGCCACCGCCACCCTCTCTTTGTGGCTCACCCACGGTCGTGCACGACCGCAACCGCTCCGACCACGACTGTTCGTCTACGGTCGCCTTCGACCACTGTCTCGACCACCTTGGCTTTCAACCGCTACCACTTTTGACCACTTTCGCTTTCGACGACAGTCGCCTTCGACCACATCCATGTTCGACCACTACCTGTTCAACCGCTGCCTTGCTCGACCACTATTGTATTCAACTACGACAGCCTTTTGACCACATACAGCCTTAGACCACTGCTGATTTTGCCGGAATCATGTGCGTCCAGACTGCATGACTAGGGTGTTACGATGCCAGGGCGCAGGACTGAGCACGCGACAACTGGCTAGAGTCTCGCTCTTAGGGAGGTGGGCCGGAAATGGTATTGCATACACCCGAAAGCTATTTCTGGTATTACTGTACTGTACAGAACCAAAAATGCCCAAAATTCCAGATGCAAGTGCCTCGCATATGCATGCTAGTAGTATCTGACTGACTGCCTGGTAGTCATCGGTGTGAAGCGTACGTACGCAGAATAAACCGCATGGCCTTATTGGGCTTCCATCAGTTGGGCTTCATCTATGCGAGTGCGTACAGAAAACTAATGTACCAAGCCCAAACAGCTAGACCGGCTACTGACTGCATCTATGCGAGTGCGTAAAGAAAACGAGTCGGCCTCTCCTGTGACTACATCTCCTCGATAAGGCGCTCGTGACAGTGCTTGCATGCATGCGCGTATTCATCAATTTGGCACGCACATACGAATACGATCAACGTGTTGTGAATACACGATCGAACGGCCGGTTAGACCGTGAGGAATTCAGTACTGATCGAGTTACATGCATGATCATATGCTGGTACTATTACACATGCATGCTGCATACATGCATACATCACTTGACGTACGTGTATATATACTTTATAGTATGTTTTTGAAGGAGTTTACTTAATTCATATGCTCGCTCGCGCGTATATATCGATCGATCGCATGCATGCATGCGAGCGCAAATCACGGGCAGAAGATGACCTGGTAGTTACTGTTCCCAGGGCAGCTGCGGACCTTGCTGTTGTCGGAGGGGAACAGGTACGCGTCCGGGCACCTGTCGACGTAGCAGCGGGGGCCCGAGTCGCCGCAGAGGAAGGCCATCGGCACGTTGAACCCGTCGATTACCGAGATGTCGTATTAGTCCGTGTCGCCGCCGAGATTGAACTCTGCCAGCGTCGCCGGCGGCTGCCCTGAGAGCGTGCAGTAGAGAGCGCCCTCGCAGCCGCCGGTCTGGCAGCTCCCGCTGCAGCCGTTGAATGAGCAGCCGGTGCGGCCCCATATCCTGGCGTCGCGGGTGCCCACCGGGATGTTGAGGGTCCACGTCTGGCCAGTGTTCAGCTGCCTGCCGCCGCCTATAGGGATGGCGGCAGGCCACACCGTGTAGGGACACTGGTTGACGATGGAGAAGATGGACGCGTTGGCGCCGGCCGTGAAAGCGACGAGGAGCATAAGGAGCACGAAGGGGCGGCCGGATACGCCATTGTCGTTGTGGCCAGTTGTCTGGCTACGACTTGAATATGGTGTGATGTACTGACCTAGCTAGCTAGGATGTGTGGACGAGTTAGGAGAGGCATGCGTATTTATAGATGGCTGGGGAGAGAAAAGTCTAAGCGCATTTCCTCCCCTCCCTCTCGCTGTTAAGCCCTTGAAATTCTGCGGCTCGATGGACACATTCACGGCGGTCGTGCACCTCACATCAACACTAATGCATTCATGCATGGAGCATGCTCATCCACCGTCGATCGCATATACTATACTGACCAAGCCCATATTTGATAGACACTGCAGGTCTTGGTACATACGTATCTAGAATATGCATGGGTGCTTATTTTACCATGGATGCATTACAAGTATTCTTTTGAAGACCTTGTACGACATGATGCATATGCCTCTCTTTTCCAAGTTCTTGAGGCCCTTAATTAACTTTCCAAACAAGTCTTGAAGACCAGCTAACACAGGAGCGAGATAGAGTAGGAATTTCTGTGACTCGATCCGATCATGTGGAAATTAATTGGAATGCAGCTGCCAACTAGCCCACGCTAGATGGCTGGCCGCAGCAACCTCGCGCGGTTCTACGCGGTGACGCGGCCGGCGGAACTCCGGCGCGGTGGTGACGCCTCTCGGACAAATGGCGGAAGAGAGCGAGCTAGACAGCAGGGTTTGTGTGTGTCAGAGAGAGAGAGATGCGATCCTGCGATTGGGTATTTGGGTTGGGATATTTGTAAGTGGTGGATGCTGAGACGAGATCGATGCGATTGGGGAGGGGATTTGCATTCTGAAATTGCAATTGGGATCTAGCTAGGGCGATTAGGTGACATTGAGCATGGGATGGAAATTTTGGAGTGTAAATTCGTGACCATATATCTATATACTGTTGCAAACGTGGGCAATATTTTAATTTCAAATTTTACTAGGCGACAAGTATAATAAACCAGTAATGCAAAACTTACTACTAACAGCAGGCTACTCATCATACTTCAGAATATGCACAAAAAAATATTGTAACAAAGTTGAAGAAATACACGAACAACTTACTTTTGAGCCTGATAAAGAACAAGAAGAAGCGCAGGCTTGATGTAGTGCAGAACGTGAATGACGCATGCAGTGAGCGGTCGCACAGAAGTGCGCTCCCAGAAACCTTATTGCCGCCCATGCATGTACTCTCTACGGCAATGGTTCGGATATAGTAGCTCTCCCTCCTCCCAGGTGCAAATTGGGAAGAAAGGTTGGCGAAATTCAAACAGCATAGCACAAGAGCACAAGATCGCAGAGAAGAAGAAAATAGAGACAATAAGATTCTCACACATAGTCTAGACGTCTCTAGGCATATAAATAGACAGATTGATAACTGACATAAATAAAACAGCCATTTACCCACTAGTAACTGACACATTCAACCAGCCATTTATCCACTGGTAACTGGCTGTCATCAAAACCCCAATAAAGCCTCAAATTCAAACATTTGAATCTCATTCAAACACAGAGAGTGAGTGGTGCAGAATTCAGCAAAAATAAAGATAGACTTGGTCTACCAAGTGGTGCACCACAAGTCACAATCACATGATTTTCACGCGAAAATACGCGCATATGCGCGCGTGCTTGCGCACGTGTGTGACTAGGCAGAACCCTCCTCATACTATCTCTATCCATATTCAAGGAGTGGTGATGACTCCACCTTATAAATTGGTCTTTCTCACCTTGCCTTACCAATATGGTACTAAACCATGTATGCTTTGGAATTAAGGAAATGGGCCATGCTCAAATAGGCCAATTTCTAACAATCCCCCACCAATTCCAAAGCAAAACGTAAATAGATGTCAAAGATATTATGCAGAAGTACTGTTAATATACTAGTTTTTTAGTGTAAATCCCGTACGGGTTGAACTTGCACCTAAAATGATAAGATTCATCTTCTCACAGCTGATGAATGGACTATGGCTTGAATTCACAGCTTTTCGTAATCAAATTTTACTTGAAATCTCAACTAGTACTTGGCTGCCAAAGAACCACGCCTGAACGGAGCGTTAGATGGACATGCTCCCTTATCTGCTCATGAGCTTTCTAAAGAATGCCCTGTTCTCATGAACTGCAACCACAAAGTTAAGCTCAAGTAGGTGTATTCTTTATTGGAATCCTACATGATAATACCTTTTCCTTATTTGGACAACAGAATACATTACTGCTTTAAGCCAACCTTCCATACAGTCGAGAGCACTTTGTTTATTAGGACATGGGTATACTAAATATATACTCTCTTGTTACAACAACAATTTGTTTTTCCTATAACCTAAGTCACGGGATCTATGATCAAGAAGGTATGGGTTACTATTGTGATGTAACTTCAATGGGCCTCATTCCCATGTCCATAGATGCAACGGAAATCGCTTTTCATGCTAACCCCTTTGTAAAAGGGTCTACCAGATTTTTCTCAGTTTGAATATAGTTCACAGTAATCACTCCGGACCTTCTCAGTTCTCTGACAGATTTAAGCCTACGCTCCACATGTCTAGTAGACTTTATATTATCCTTTGTACTCGTGGCTTTGGCCAACACTCTTTGATTCTCACAGTACATCAGGATTGCAGGTATTTGTTTCTCAACCAATGGCAAGTCCAATAGAAACTCTCTCAGCCATTCGGCCTCAACAGTGGCTGCGTCAAGTGCTACAAGTTCTGCTTCCATGGTTGACCTCGTCAATATAATCTGTTTGCAAGACCTCCACAAAACTGTACCAGCTAAAGTAAATACATAACCATTTGTAGCTTTGATCTCATCCGCATCATAGATCCAATTAAAGTCACTATATCGTTCTAAAACAGAAGAATGTCCAGTATAATGTATTCTAAAAGATGTTGTGCCCCTCAAGTAGCGCAGCACTCTTTCAAGTGCTTCCCAGTGATCATCTCCTAGGTTAGAAGTAAACCGACTTAATTTGCTCACAGCAAATGAAATGTCAGGTCTTGTGGCACCATCTAAATACATGAGTGACCCAATAATTTGTGAATATCTTGATTGATCTTTTCCTAACCCCTGGTTCTTTCGAAACTTAATGCTCGCATCATAGGGTGTTGGAGAAACTTTATAATTTTCAGAATTGAACTGACTCAATATTTTCTCAGCATAATGGGATTGATTTAAAGTGATCCCATCATTTCTTTTGATCAATTTAATATTCAGAATGACATCTGCCTCTCCCAAGTCTTTCATATCAAAACACTGAGATAAGAAATATTTGACCTCGTCAATTACGGCAGTGTTTGTTCCAAATATAAGTATGTCATCTATATACAGACATAAGATAACTCCTTGACCCCCGCCATAACAATAATACACACATCAGCTTCATTCACAACAAAACCAGCGGATGTCAAAGTTTTATCAAACTTCTCGTGCCGTTGTTTAGATGCTTGTTTTAAGCCATACAAAGATTTCAATAATCTGCGTACCTTATTTTCCTATCCAGAAATCACAAAACCATCTGGTTGATCCATATAGATTTCTTCCTCCAACTCTCCATTAAGAAAAGTTGTCTTCATGTTCATTTGATGAACATGTAGACCATAGGAAGATGCTAACGCAAGGAGCACTCTGATGGTGGTTAGTCTGGCGATAGGAGAATAGATATCAAAGAAATATTCTCCCTCTCTCTGGGTGTAACCCTTGGACACAAGTCTTGCCTTGTACTTCTCAATAGTACCATCAGGCATTAGTTTCTTTCAAAAGATCCACTTACATCCTACAGGTTTGCACCCGATAGGACGATCAGTGATCTCCCAAGTCCCATTAGCCATGATAGAGTCCATCTCGCTATGGACTGCTTCTTTCCAATACTCAGCATCAGAAGATGCATAAACCTCCGAAAGAGTCTTTGGCACATCATCCACAAGATATACAACAAAGTCATCACCAAAGGTTTTCTCAACCCTTTGTCTCTTGCTTCTGAGAGGGGCATCTGCGATTAGATTGTTATCCTCCTCAGGGATATCACATATTGGTTTAGAAATGGTAGGAAGTTCAGAAGTTTGATTATTCTCACTTTCAATATTATCAGTTTGAACATTCTCTGATTGTAATGTACTGCTTGCTGTTCTCATAGGAAAGATATTATCAAAAAATAAAGTATCTCTAGACTCTATTATTGTATTAGCAATAATCTTAGGAGTTTTTGATTTAACTACGAAAAATCTATAGGCCATGCTATTTTGAGCATATCCTAGAAAAATACCATCGACTGTTTTTGGTCCAAGCTTTCTCTTTTTCTGCAATGGTATATTGACTTTTGCCAAACACCCCCAAGTTCGCAGAAAATTAACATTAAGTTTTCTCCCCTTCCATCCGTCATATGGAGTCATCCCACTCTTTTTAGTGATCACTCTGTTCAGGACGAATGTTACTGTCAGTATAGCTTCCCCCACCATGCCTTAGACATACTGGCACTCTCTAACATGGCATTAACCAAATATGTTAGTGTCCGGTTTTTCCTCTCCGCTACCCTATTTGATTGGGGTGAATATGGTGATATAAATTCATGGACTATTCCATACTCAACAGAATTGGGAGTATTCATGAGAGACATACTCTCCTCCACGATCAGATCTCAGTCTTTTTATTTTCTTCTCTAGTCGGCTCTCAACCTCGGCCTTATAAGTCGTAAAGTAGTTTAAATCTTCATCCTTAGTTTTTAGCAAATGCACATATCAGTAGCGTGTTGCATCATCAATTAAAGTTAGAAAAGTATCTTTTGCCTCCTTTTGTCAATAATCCATTCATTTCACACAAATCTGAATGAATAAGATCTAATGGCGCCAAGTTCTTTTCGTCCTCTAATCTCTTAAAGGGTTTTCGAGATTGCTTTGCATGCACACATAACTGGCACTTTAATCTTTTGACAATTTCACATTTTGGAATTAAATCTAATCAGGTCAAATATTATCAAAACCATTATGATAGAAATGAGAATGCCAAATATTCGCCTCACATTTATTTAAACCAGTTGCAACATTTAGATTATAACAAGACTTTAAAATACTTAGGCAGAACAAGCCTCCGCTCTCATAGCCTGTACCAACAAACTTTCCGAACTTAGACATTACAATTTTATTTGACTCAAAAACTAGCTTATAACCATCCCTGCATAAGAGAGAACCACTAGCGAGGTCCTTATTGTAGGAGCATGCTGCACGTTCTTTAAGAGGACAATCTTCCCTGAAGTAAGCTTCAGATCCACCATGCCAACACCAAGAACAGAAGCATGTGACCCGTTTTCCATTAGGATGGAGGAAGCCCTTGCTGCCTGGTAAGAAGAAAATAAGGAAATATCAGAACATACGTGAACATTAGCTCCAGTATCAACCCACCAATTAGTGAATTCACATGCTAAAAACACAACAGGTGAATTACCATACCCTCCTGAAGTCGAGACCTTGCCTATGATCACGTTAACAACATTCTTCTTTGGTTGTTCACTATCTCTGATCTTGCGGAAATGACAGTCCTTCGCCATATGACCATCTTTTCCACACACAAAGTAGGTGATGTCCCTCAAATCCTTTTTCTCAGTTTTCTTCTTAAAGCTAGTTATCTTGTTCGGTTTGTTGGATTTTTACTTCTTTGCAACAGTCTTTTTCTGTATGACATTTGCATTGTTCTGGCCAAAGGTGCTAGGTGCATCTTTTGCTCTTGCCTTTTCTTCCACATCGAGGGCTGCGATGAGATCCTCAACAAAAATCACTTCCCTCTTATGTTTCAAGCTAGTAGCAATGCCCGCAGCCACAAACTTTGGAGGCAACACAGTCCAAGTGCGCAATCTCACCGACTAGTAGCTAGAGATTATGAGCTTGTCTAACTATGGACTTAGCCTCATCTATGCTAATGTCAAAAAATTGCTCACACACGTAGAGCCAACGACTTGCCTCTGCCTCTGCATATTTGTGCTCTAGTGCATCCCACAACTCTGTGGCGGACTTGTAGTCCATATACACATCATAGAGCTGATATGCCAGAACAGTCGGAATGCAACCAAGAGCAGTGTTGTTTGCATTTTCATATTGCATGAACTACTCAATCGTAAATGGATACTGCGGGTGGATAACCCACCACAGCCCCAAAGACATGAGCCAAAACTTGGCTCTAGTCTGCCATCTACGAAAGTTCTGACCAGAAAACCTCTCAAGTTTCATCACATCAGAAGCACTAGTCATTGCTATATTGCAACAAAATTCACAATAAGGTTTCTGAAATGTTGAAAATGTGGGCAATATTTTAATACCAAATTTTACTAGGAGACAAATACAATAAACCAGTGATGTAAAACTTACTACTACCTGCAGGCTACTCATCATACTTCAGAATATACACAAGGAAAATATAGTAACAAATTTGAACGAATGCACTGTCGGACCTTGATTTTTCAATCCAGAATCCCTGTGATCTCTGCACTATTCCCTGGATCAGTAGATAGTGCATATAGGTACATTGCTGCATCATTTCATACATCGCATGGATCATAATATTACATAACAAAGTTTGAAATTACACCACGTCGGACGAAGTTTACATAGGAGCCGAACAGGCTAAATGTTACATTACAAAGAACAGCGGAAGCAAAAACAGTAGCGAAACCACAATCCATAGGCAAGAAACTGGGGGTATATGTGTGCCATAAATATATATACTATCTAGCCTTAGGTAATATATATACTTATGCACACATAACTCCAATTAGTCTACTTGTCTAGGACTAACCAGCGAAGGTGCCCTAATTCCCATCGTGATCTCCTCCATCAGTAGCAGGGGTGGCTTCATGTGCGTAATGGTCCTGAGTTCCTGTTTCTAAGGTTGGTAATGCGAGTGTGAGCACAATCCACCGTGCTCCGCGAGCTAATACACATAATGCAATAAATAGTATGCATGGCTTATCAAGGAAAGGCTTGGTTTATTTTATTTGCTAGAAATTTTGTATTTGAAAAATATTAGTTAGAAAACTTCCTATCACCTATCAATTTGAACCAAAGTATAATGTGTGTAAAAGAATGCTTTATTATAAGTGGTCTAGAGACCATCCATCTTTACATGATCTCTATACCATATGCTAGACTTTTAGCGTTATTGCCGCTTACATTATCACTGGGACGACACCTAGGGTAACACCAATTAGGGCTTCCCACTGCCCTCCATATCTCCCATTCTACCACAAAGTTTTTGAAATAGAATTATATCTAGTTAAGTTCTCATGTCCGCCCTTGACTGTGGGCACGACTATTCGAATAGTTTTGACTCTGCAGAGTTTGCACACTTTACCCACAAGAGACGGTCCGCTCGTTGCCCCACACAATTCCTTAGTCACGCGGTTGAGCAAACCAGCACAGTAACCGTTCAAAATACCTCGCCCCTTCCATCATCTCACCCCTATGAGCTTGGCCCACTTGCGGCAGGTCTCATAGGTTGTGTGGGATATTCCCCTCCTATGCGCCTAGCAGCTGGCTACCCACACTGCTAGCACGCCGCAGAAGAACCTCATCCTCTTCGGGTGCCCCTTCAAGCCCGCCACACAGACAGCCACTTGCACTACCTCACCTCCTCCCCCGATAATGATGACTTTTAGGGTCTGATAAATTTACTAAGCCAAGTTGTACTTTACAGACTTGTGGTTGTACTTGTTTTACACAAGAGGTCATGATAAGATTTGGTTCTTAGGGTTATCTGGGCGGTTCTACCACAAACCACACTCTCGTGCACCACTGCACCATACCCCGAACCATCCACCCAGATAGATACGCAATTTGAGGTTTTTGAGAGAATAAAATAATCATATCAACATATACCAGTCATTACCACCATGACTGCCCAACCAGTTTTTCTCATGATTAAAAGTGATGCTTGGGGCATTTAGACGCCCCCAAGTATCTAAGCAATACTAAGTATGGCGTATAATTATAGACTTTTTTTTGAAAGGTTAACATTATAATTTTTGCTAGGGTGACAAGGTTCAAACATTCAAATTTTCCAAAGGAAGTATAATACTAGCAAATCGAATAATGGGCACATAACTAAAATTCTCAAAAAACATATATTTGCATATGAAATAACAGTATGCAATTTGATGTTTCAAACAAAAGTAAATTTGCAGAAAATGTAGCTTCGATATGATCAAAGTATTGACTCGCCTTGGACACAGTGAATTGGTTCTTGATATTCTAGCGTAGCTGCTTCAGCTTCTTCTTCTTGGGCCTCGTACGTTATTTTAACGTGCACGAAAATTTGGATAAAAATCAGCAAAGCAAACAAATGCATATAGGAAAATTTAAATGAACTATAAAATTCATGACCTCAGTTCCATTGGTTAGATTTTGATTTTAGATGAATTTAGAAATTTAGAAAGGCGGGCTGAGGCGGTCGGATGGGCTGCGGCTTCTAGAGGGCGAGGCCGAGAACGGCTTCAGCCATGGTCGAAACAGAGAGAGGGCCAGTTGGGCCTGGCCGAGATTTGGCCCAAGGCTCTTTTTATTATTTTTCATTACTTTCGTGATCTTTTGTCTATTCTATTTATCATAATTCATTTTTAATTTGTTGGAACCTCAATCACAAAATCGAGGAAAATCCATAAAAACTACAAATATCAACATAATACATTTCAAAACAATTCAAGGGCTACACATTTCCTAAGTTCAAATTTTCAGGATGTTACATGGATGAACGACTTACTCTCTGTCCAGAAACCTTATTGCCGCCCCGTGCAGGTACTCTCTGCGGCAATGGTTCGGAGATAGCCACCCTTCCTCCTTCCAGGTGCACGCCGGGAAGAAAGGTCGGTGAGGTTCAGATGTCACAACACAACAGCACAAGCTCGCAGAGTAGAAAGTAGAGGAAGATTGGAGGTGAAAAACTCTCTATTTCTTCCTGGACGTCAACAGGCCCTTTTAAGGGCGCTGCAGTTATATAGTAGTAACTACTACGTTTAAATAGAATTACGCACTGGTAACTGCCTCATCAAATCACAAATTAAGCAGTGTAAATTCACTTGTAACTGCCTCATTCAAATGTTTGAATCTCATTCAAACACACGGAGAGAGAGTGGTGCAGAGTTCAGCAAAAGTAAAGATGGACTTGGTCTGCCAAATGGCGTGCCACGTCACAGTCGCACGTCACAAGTCACGTGATTTTCACGCGAAAATACGCAAATACGTGCGTGCACACGCGTGTGTGACTAGCCAGAACCCTGCTCATACCATCTCTATCCATATTTAAGAAGTGGTGAGAACTCCACTTTATAAATTGGTCTCATCCACCTTACCTTAGCAATATGGTACTAAACCGTGCATACTTTGGAATTATGGAAATGAGCTTTGCTCACATGGGCCAATCTCTAACATGCAATGCCATTTCTGGCACCGTCGTCAAGCGCGGGCTCTGTCCGGTCGACTGGTGCACAGTCTTGCACCCCAGCACCGCTGCACATGAGCCATGCGGTCCAGGGGTGCTTGATCCCCCACATCATGCTCCTCTCTTCCTGATCCTCGGCGCCACTTCGGTGAGCAATCGCCGTTGCTCGGGGTCGCCTTCGGCTTCGCCGATGACCGTGCAAGCTTCACCACACCTGGGGATCACCGTCGACCACTTCGCCAAGCTCGGGCACCGCCGAAATCCCCGACCACCGAAGCGAAAGCGCCACCACTACCCTCTCTTTGTGACTCACCCACGGTCGCGCACGACCGCAGCCGCTCCGCCCATGGTTGTTTGACCACAGTCGCCTTCGACCACTATCTCTCTCCACCACATTGGCTTTCAACCGCTACCGCTTTTGACCAGCTCCGCTTTCGACCGCAGCTGCCTTCGACCACATCAATGTTCGGCCACTACCTGTTTGACCGCTGCCTTGGTCGACCACTACTGTATTCGACTATGACAGTCTTTTTGACCACATACTGCCTTAGACCACTGCTTATTTTGCCAAAGTCATGTGCTTTCGGACTGCATGACTAGGGTGTTACGGTACCAGGGCGCAAGACTGAGCACGCGACGACCGGCCAGAGTCTTGCTCTTAGGGAGGTGGCCCGGAAATGGTATTGCATGCACCCAAAAGCTATTTCTGGTATTACTGTGCTGTACAGAACCAAAAATGCCCAAAATTCCAGATGCAAGTGCCTTGCATATGCATGCTAGTAGTATCTGATTGACTGCCTGGTAGTCATTGGTGTGAAGCGTACGTACGCAGAATAAACTGCATGGCCTGGGCTTCGATCAGTTGGGCTTCATCTATGCGAGTGCGTACAAAAAACTAATGTTCCAAGCCCAAATAGCTAGCCCGGCTACTGACTGCATCTATGCGAGTGCGTAAAGAAAACGAGTCAGGCGCCGAAGGCGTCTCCTGTGACTACATCTCCTCGACGAGGCGCTCGCGACAGTGCTTGCATGCATGCACGTATTCATCAACACTTGAACACATATTCATCAAATTGGCACGCACATACGAATACGATCTACGTGTTGTGGATACACGATCGACCGTGAGAAATTCAGTACTGATCGATTGCTGCAAAATTTTCGATGGACCGACAAATAGATCTTCATTTATATATTAATGCCGTCTTATTTTTTTGGTCGTCACCTTTATTTCTGCACGTACGTACAGCGGGAGATGTACTAGTATGCTCTACGTATGTACGCACGTACTACTCTCACTCGAGTTACATGCATGATCATATGCTGCTACTATTACACATGCATGCTGCATGCATGTATACTTCACTTGACGCACGTGTATATATACTTTATAGTATTTTTTTGAAGGAGTTTACTTAATTCATATGCGCGCTCGCGCGTATATATCCATCGATCGCATGCATGCATGCATGCGCGCGCGAATCACGGGCAGAAGATGACCTGGTAGTTGCTGTTCCCAGGGCAGGTGTGGATCTTTTTGTCGTCTTTGGGGTACAGGTACGCCTCCGGGCACCTGTCGGCGTAGCAGCGGGGGCCCGAGCCGCCGCAGAGGAAGGCCATCGGCACGTTGAACCCGTCGATCACCGAGATGTCGTAGTAGTCCGTAGCGCCGCCGAGCGTGAACTCCGCCAGCGTCGTCGGCGGCTGCCCTGAGAGCGTGCAGTAGAGCGCGCCCGCGCAGTCGCCGGTCTGGCAGCTCCCGCGGCCGCCGTTGAATGAGCAGCCGGTGCGGCCCCATATCCTGGCGGCGCTGGTGCCGGCCGGGATGTTGAGGGTCCACGTCTGGCCAGGGTTCAGCTGCATGCCGCCGCCTACAGGGATGGCGGCAGGCCACACCGTGTAGGAACACTGGTTGACGATGGAGAAGATGGACGCGTTGGCGCCAGCCATGAAGGCGACGAGGAGCATAAGGAGTACCGAAGAGGCGGCCGGAGACGCCATTGTCGTTGTGGCCGGTTAATTGTCCGGCTACGACTTGAATACGGTGTGTTGTACTTGTACTGATCTAGCTAGCTAGGATGTGTGGACGAGTTACGAAGGGCATGCGTATTTATAGATGGCCGGGGAGAGAAAAGTCTAAGATTGGGAGAAATTACAAAGATACCCTTGAGTCCCCAATATGAATACATGGACAAAACATCGTTCAGCGCCCTTGGAATTCACGGTTGTTTTGGCTAGCGTGTGCCTGTCGCTGTGAAGCCCTTGGAATTCTGCGGCTCGCCGGAGCCATCACGGCCGTCGTGCACCTCACATCAGCGATAATGCATGCATGCATGGAGCATGCCCACCACCATCGATCGCATATACTATACTGGTCGTGGTCGAGGCCATATTTGATAGACACTGCAGGTCTTGGTACGTACGTATCCAGAATAGCATGGGTGCGTAATTTACCATGGATGCATTACATGTAATCTTTTGAAGACCTTATACGACATGATGCATGTGCCTCTCTTTTCCGAATCTTGAGAGACCCTTCATTAACTTTCCAAACAGGTTTTGCAGACCAGCTAACACAGGAGCGAGATAGAGTAGGAATTTCTGTGACTCGATCCGATCATGTGGAAATTAATTGGAATGCAGCTGCCAACTAACCACCCGGTAATTTGGCACTTTGGAAAATGTGGTATTTCAATCCTACCTCAGGCAATAGCCGATAACCATGTTCTATTCTAAGGGCCTATGAGAGGTCATATGAGAAGGTTTAGAATTTGTTTTGATGAATAATTGGCATTTAGTTAAGGTGAAATTGAATATTGCAAACGTTTTAGAAAATTTAGATTTCAGAGTTGTGCTATCAGGGTTCAGGCGGTCTGACTAGGTGATAGCTAGTGGTTGGACCGCCATGGTGTGAGTGGTTTGACCAGCCATGGACCTTTTGAAAATTGTACACGGCATGAGTTTGCACTAGGTTTATTGGAATTGGAGCACTGAGGTGAAACTAGATAGAGTTTAAAGGAAATTTCAAAGAAGATGTTTTTTGGTGCTGTTAAGCGGTAAGACCGACCTCACCATGGCAATCAAACCGATTGTGGTCAGGCTGGACTGCGGCTGGCGGTCAAACCGTCATAGGGCGGTCAGACTAGCCATGGCACGGTGGTCAGACCAATGACTCAAGGGCAAACATGTCAGTGGTACTGGTCAAAATGGGAATTTGAGTGGTTTGAGTGTGTGTGCGGCAGGGGTGCTTGTACTTGGTTGTGTTGAGTTGCATGACGTATAGTTTTAACTAACATGAGTCAAGTTCATAGAATTTATGCTCGATATGGTTGCTTGTCTTTGGATCTGCAGGTGGCTTGGAGGATGTAGCGGTCAATGGCAATGGACCAAGACTAAGTGGAGGAGCTAATGTCTAAAGCGGTTGTGTAGGTCTGGATGAGACCTAAAGTGGGAACACAGAGAAGATAATGATCGTGGATAGGTGAGTTGATGTGTGTGGTGAGCCGAGTGACGAGACCGATACACGTAGAGATGGTTCAAGGTAGACCAAATGCATGAATATGTGATGCCTAGTCATTGAAAATTACAGGCTACGTGTCAAAGCATGTGGAAATACTTTGAGGTGAAG
The DNA here is from genome assembly GCA_017311315.1 of Dendrocalamus latiflorus. NCBI lineage: Eukaryota > Viridiplantae > Streptophyta > Magnoliopsida > Poales > Poaceae > Dendrocalamus > Dendrocalamus latiflorus. The sequence continues at coordinate 3,542,728 of CM029622.1, read as the reverse complement.
TTGAAGACGGAGTCATGGAAAGGTGCTTGGAAGCTTTGTTGGGGCGTTTTGGGAAAATGCTCAAAATCGTACTTGAGGCCTACACTAAAACCACGGCATGGGGAATTGCAAAGGAGGTGGTTTAGGGTTAGGTTAGGGTCGGTTCTTTGGAGTGGATCAAACACTACTGTGTTAGTGGGTTTATTCTTGTAAGCGCTTTGAGAAGTGTGCGTGACTGTGCAAAAAACCATGCTAGTAGGATTAACGGTTCCCCTCGTTGCCTTAATGGGTTGGACCCATTAGGGTTGTGTGCTGGTTATTTAGGGGGTGTTCGTATTGGCTGTGGCTGATAACTTTTGGCTGAAAATGAATATTATGATTGAAAGTAGTGGCATTCAGAAGGAGGTGACGAGCGGTGAGGAATGTGAGGGAAAGATTGTCAACACCAAATATCATATTCGAACATTTCTATGTGTTCTACAGTTGTCCAGGATCATGCTAGTGCACACAGTGGAAACATAGATGGAACATCGACCATGATCACGATTGACTAAGAAAGATTCAAATATTATTACTTATCAGAGTTACGACCTTGTGGACAAGCTTACAGATAGTAGCACTAAGGCTTAATAAAACTAACTAGTAGAGTAGCCACTCGACATGCTGTAGGCAATTGACTGGGAAGTGAGGTACTATTTTGAGAAGTCGTTGAAGAATCCTCTTCAAGTACCTTCTGTGGATACGGTTCTTAATTCTTCAGTAACTAAGCAACAATGGATATAGTTGTTAGTACATAAAGTACTTAGTAAGTCATTTGTAGTAAGATGAAAAATATTCATGCAAGGCTTACTAAGTGATGGTTGAATGGTTATTTTGTAGAAAGCAACAGTTTAGAGTTGATAGAATTAAATAGATTGAATTACACAATTTGGAAATGATTATTTAGATAATTATTTTAAAGGAAGTTGATTAACTACAAGTGAACTGCCCATTCACTTCCCAACACAAGTTTTATGAAATTCTACCCCTCATGTGAAATCACTAAGTATTGTCCATAACTAGGGACACAACTATTTAAATAGTTTTACACTTTGCAAAGGTTGCACAACTTTACACACATGATATGACCATCTTGTGGTATCGCTAGTATAACACGCTTTTTTAGGCATACCGACCAAGAAGATCATAACAAATCCTTTACAATACTTAATCTTAAACTAATCTCATCTGCTAAAGTTTCGCTACTGAGTAAGCTAACCACCTAGTCGAAAAAACTCCCTCTTAGACCATGCGAAAAATTACCCATAATTGAATTAACCATCCACATCATCTTAACGACAAAACAATGGATAAAAAATCATAAATTAATTAGACAGGTCTATCCCATACTAGACATATGGTGTACGATAAGGTGCGAATCAATGACAGATAGAGTTAAGTCCTTAATCAATACCCAAGCGAAGTATCCATATCCTAATGAGCTAATAGCACCCACTTTGATGTATGATCATTCACCCAATTGAAAACCATTTTGATCTAGCCAAGACCAATGACACACCCATATCATGGCACATCAATTTTATAACTGTAGCTGATCACCACGAGTCAATATCTCATTATATCAAAATTAATTATTTGGTCGGCATGTGATGATGTGCCCAACATAATAGTAAGCATGGCTAAGCGTAGTAAACACACAACCCAAGTGGTCACGAATATTATATCACTAGATAATTATTCATCCTATGATGACAATAGAATTATGGCATTCTAATTATTAATGAGAAATTAATCAAATTGATTGATAACTACCAGGTACAATGGTTTGTATTTAAATCAGCAATGCATGGTTATTTAAAATAAAATAATAAATAATAGATTTGAAATAAAAGGTTTAACATTGTCAAATGTCATAATTTACCTTGTCTTTGCTCAGTTACCAACACTTTAACTTCAGATCCTGCTTTTATTTCTTTGAAGACATTATCTAATGAGAGAGAAACGAATGAAATACAAATAAATTTAAATAAAATTAAAATAAAATCTAAAATTAGAAAATTAGAACCAAAAGATAGAGATTAATTTTAATTAAATTTAGGAAAAAGAATCGAGTCAATCTGAGTTAGGATGGAACAGAACGGGCTCTTGGATGGTTTAAATCTAAGAAAAATAAAAAAGCACTATTTGAATTTTCTATAATTATTTTCCTAAAGGAAAATTGGATTATGATGTCAGCAAGTCTTTTTTTTATTTTGGCCAAATTATTTTTCAATGGAAAATTGGCTTGGATCACTGACATGTGGGCCGTCGTCTATGGACCGAGTCCACAAGCTTGGTTCAGAATCTATGGTGCACCAGATTCACAGAACAGTGTTCTAACGTGTGGGACCTACATGGCATTGACATGGCTCATGGTGGGCTAAGCTCACAGACAAATCTAGATGTTGATGCGGCTTGGCTGATGCACAGCACGGCTGTGGTTCTTTTGTATTCTTGCACAACTTGTTGGAATATGGAGTCAAATTGCAGGAAATATGTGTACGTACAAATGCTTGTGCCATATGCTCTTGTCTGTGAAGTGGATTGTTTGGATTTGATCTAGATTTTTTATATGGACAGACCAGATCGTGTGTGTTGGACCATCTGATCTTTCCAATCTGTGGTGCTCTCGTACACCTTGAGATCGAGGCCAAAATGGACACCACTGGACAAGATTTTGGGGCTCCAAAATCTTTGTAGAATAGTGACGCCAGGGTGTCATGGCTACTTGATGTTTGTTTGTTTAAATGGCCAATGAGCTGAGAACTAAACTGAAAGTAGTCAAAGATTGGGTGCACATAGAGTTCAGTGGGTCCAAATCATGATAGAAATGTGGAAGCATGGTGGTGCGGTATCACTTGTGTCAATTAGATCGCCCAACGTGGACAAAGTACAAACACAAAAGTAGTGCAAATTGTTAGATTAATTGGGCTCGATCCATTTTAATTTAGCAATTAATCAAATAAAATTCCTAGGCCCACATGGAAAACTGTTTAGTCCCACATGGAGAGTTGAATGGGAGTTACACCACTTTAAAAGGTAGAACGTGGTAACCCCTTGTGGAATTGGAGAGAGCCAATACACGCGCGCTCGTTCGCTCGCTCGCCGAGCCGTGCCGTACGCGCAGGCGTGTCGGGTGCGGGCGTATTTTTCTTTATCTATTCGAAAATCGAAACGCATTGACTCGCAGTAAATAGTATTAACGAATGGCTGGCAGTAACGGTGCAGTTACTAGTGAATTATAGCTCGTTTTTGCTGTTACAAAAGAACAAAGTATAAAAAGGCTCTCTACTCCATACGAAAAGAGGATAAGAAAGAACAGTATTCTAGTTTTGTTTTGTGGCTGTTCTCTGCAATCTCCGGTCCAGAACCGTGCGCGCAAAGGGTTCTGGGCGAGTAGGCCTCCGAAACTCCGTCCGTTTGTGTACCTGCACGGGTAGGCGGGCGATCAAGTTTTTGGGGAGCGCTTTGGCACGACTGCTCAATCTGTGACGTCGTCTACTTCCTGGTGGTGAACTGTTCGCAAGACTGCACGGCGAACATCTTCCTGCATCACGCCTTGTCCTGCATCACGCCTCGATCGACTACATCGAATAGGCCATCATGTCGACTGATGGTAACGGCGCATCCGGTGTCTCCGACACTGGCCCCGCCCGAGGGTATAACCTGAAAACTTCTCTGGTGTATTTGTTTCTGTGCGCTATGAATATGTTAATAGGTGCTGCTGTTAGCTTGTTCGTTAGCGAATATGAATACATCATTGTTGAATCGCTTTTGTATGTCATGTTTTATATGCTGAATTTCTGGATTAAAATATGCCGAAAAGATACTCGTGGCAAGAAAGTTGCTGCTGAGGGAGGTTCTAGTGCCAATTTGGTGCAGAAGAAGAACCCTCAGGCTTCCCACAATAAGAAGAAAATTAAGCCTATTGTCAAGCCCAAGGCTACTACTGAGTTTAAGAAGAAAGGCAAAGGAAAGGGCAGCTGCTTTGTGTGCGGTGATTCTGGCCATTGGGCTAAGGATTGTCCAGACCGCAAGGATAAGCACAAGAAGTCTGCCAACATGGTTATTAGTGATGCTGGAGGAACATCGGGGTACGGTAATTATTTACCTACAGTTCTTTCTGTTTGTCAATCACCTGAGTGGTGGGTTGACAATGGTGCTAATATTCATGTGTGTGCTGATATTTCCTTGTTTTCATCTTATCAGGTCTGTCGAGGTTGCTCCTTGTTGATGGGGAACGGATCGCATGTAGCTGTTCATGGTGTTGGTACGGTCGATCTGAAGTTTACTTCGGGAAAGACCGTGCAGCTGAAGAACGTGCAGCATGTCCCCTCCATAAAGAAGAATCTCGTCAACGGATCTCTACTGTGTAGAGATGGTTTTAAGCTTGCATTTGAGTCCAATAAATGTGTCGTGTCTAAGTATGGAACATTTGTTGGTAAAGGCTATGAGAGCGGAGGCTTGTTCCGTTTTTCTTTGATGGATTCCTATAATAAATTTGTGAACCATGTGTAACGATGATGATGAATCTAATGTTTGGCATGCACGACTTTGTCATGTTAATGTTGGGTGTATGACGCGCTTAGCTAATATGAGTTTAATCCCGAAATTCACTTTGGTCAAAGGTTCTAAGTGCCATGCGTGTGTTCAATCGAAACAACCTCGCAAGCCTCACAAGGCAGCAAAAGAGGCGAGGAATTTGGCACCGTTAGAACTTATTCATTCCGATTTGTGCGAGATGAATGGCGTGTTGATTAAAGGTGGGAACAAATATTTCATGACGCTTATAGATGATTGCACTAGATTTTGCTATGTGTACTTATTGAAAACAAAAGATGAAGCGTTGAATTACTTTAAGATCTATAAAGCTGAGGTAGAAAACCAACTTGAGAGGAAAATCAAGCGGGTAAGGTCTGATCGTGGGGGAGAGTATTTTTCAAATGAGTTTACTTTATTCTTCGAGGAACATGGAATTATTCATGAGAGGACGCCTCCCTATTCTCCCGAATCAAACGGGGTTGCCGAAAGAAAGAATCGCACTCTAATTGATTTAGTTAACGCCATGTTAGACACCGCGGGACTTTCTAAGGAATGGTGGGGTGAGCCTATATTGACCGCGTGTCATGTCCTGAATAGAGTTCCTACAAAGAACAAAGAAGTAACACCATTCGAGGAATGGGAAAAGAAGAAGTTGACTCTCTCATACTTGCGTACCTGGGGATGTTTGGCCAAAGTTAACGGGCCAATTGTCAAGAAGCGCAAACTTGGACCAAAAACCATAGATTGTGTATTTCTTGGTTATGCTATGCACAGCGTGGGTTATAGGTTCTTAATTATAAAAACTGGAGTACCTGACATGCATGTTGGTACAATCATAGAGTCCAGAGATGCTACATTTTTTGAGAATGAATTTTCTATGAAATGTGATGTACCTAACTCATCTAGTCAAGAACCTATAATTTCCCTTGATTCTTTTGTGCCGATAGAACATGTTGAGGAAACGCCTATGGAAAATCTTGAGGAGGATAACAATGAAGTTACTCGAAAGAGTAAAAGACAGAGGATTGCAAAATCTTTTGGTGATGATTTCATTGTATACCTCATGGATGACACTCCAAGAACCATTGAAGAGGCATATTCCTCTCCTGACGCTAACTATTGGAAGGAAGCAGTACGGAGTGAGATGGACTCTATTATGTCTAATGGAACTTGGGAAGTCGTTGACCGTCCTTATGGGTGTAAACCTGTAGGATGTAAATGTGTTTTCAAGAAAAAGCTGCCTGATGGTACAATTGAAAAGTACAAGGCAAGGCTTGTGGCTAAGGGTTATACTCAAAAAGAAGGTGAGGACTTCTTTGATACTTATTCACCTGTTGCCCGTTTGACCACAATTTGAGTACTACTTGCACTGGCTGCATCTTATGGTCTTCTCGTTCATCAAATGGACGTTAAGACAGCTTTCCTAAATGGAGAGTTGGAGGAGGAGATTTATATGAATCAGCCAAACGGGTTTGTGGTAAAAGGTCAAGAAGGAAAGGTGTGCAAGTTATTAAAATCTTTGTATGGCCTAAAGCAAGCACCTAAGCAATGGCATGAGAAGTTCGACAGAACTTTGACATCTGCTGGCTTTGTTGTGAATGAAGCCGACAGATGTGTGTACTATCGCTATGGTGGGGGAGAAGGAGTGATCTTATGCTTGTATGTTGATGACATACTGATTTTTGGGAACAACCTCAATGTGATTGAGGAGGTCAAGGACTTTTTGTCCAAGAGTTTTGAGATGAAAGATTTGGGAGTGGCTGATGTGATTCTTAACATTAAGCTACTGAGAAGAGGTGATGGTGGGGTTACACTTGTGCAATCTCACTATGTGGAGAAGGTCTTGAGTCGCTTTGGTTATAGTGACTGCAAGCCTGCTTCTACTCCTTATGATCCTAGTGCGTTATTGAGGAACAACCGAAGAATAATAAGGGATCAATTGAGATACTCCCAGATCATTGGCTCATTGATGTATTTAGCTAGTGCTACGAGACCTGACATCTCGTTTGCTGTGAGCAAGCTAAGCTGATTTGTTTCAAATCCGGGAGATGATCATTGGCGTGCTCTTGAGAGAGTGATGCGCTATCTAAAAGCAACCGTGAGCTATGGTATTCACTATGCTGGGTACCCAAAGGTACTGGAGGGCTACAGTGATTCAAACTGGATCTCTGATGCTGATGAGATAAAAGCCACGAGTGGATATGTGTTCACACTTGGAGGTGGTGCTGTTTCCTGGAAGTCTTGCAAGCAGACCATCTTAACGAGGTCAACCATGGAAGCAGAACTCACAGCGTTAAATACCGCAACTGTTGAGGCTGAGTGGCTTCGCGAACTCCTTATGGATTTGCCGGTGGTTGAAAAACTGATACCGGCTATCCTGATGAACTGTGATAATCAGACTGTAATTATCAAGGTGAACAGTTCTAAGGACAACATGAAGTCATCTAGGCATGTTAAGAGGCGGTTGAAGTCTGTCAGAAAGCTGAAAAACTCCAGAGTGATAGCGCTGGACTATGTCCAGACAGCTAATAATCTGGCCGACCAATTTACAAAGGGTTTATCACGTAATGTGATAGATAGTGCATCGAGTGAGATGGGCCTGAGACCCACATGAGTCATACCACAGTGGTAACCTGTTCTACGTGATCGGAGATCCCGTGAAGTAGGATGGTGAAACAAGCTGTTGGTTGACTGGGAGGAGAGACCTTTACAGGGCTCATTTCTTCAATGATGCGCTTCTCTCCTATTCTGTATGGCAGGTTGGTTTTTACCTCAATGTGATCTGAGTGGCTTATTTAAAGCAGAGATGTTGGCCTATAGGACATCTTAGAAGGAACACACCTATATGAGTTCGACTGCTGGTCATAGTCTATGAGATTTGGGTGATCTCTAGATACTCATGAATAGGCATGGAGTATGACTTATACGCTCCAACCAGAGGGAATGCTTTAGGCAGCCTAGTACTAGTAAAGGAATTGGGTAAAGCTTGTTCGCACAAAACTGTCAATTTAAGGCATAGTCCATTGTTCAGTTGTGGATGAGTGTAACTCCTTTCCTAGGTGGATGTTCAACTTAACAGTCTCCATCGAAACACTGGTATATCAAACAACAGCAGAACTGAGAGCATTTCTCGTGTGCCTTGAAATTTGGTGGGGATTGTTGGATTAATTGGGCTTGGTCCATTTTAATTTAGCAATTAATCAAATGAAATTCCTAGGCCCACATGGAAAACTGTTTAGTCCCATATGGAGAGTTGAATGGGAGTTACACCACTTTAAAAGGTGGAACGTGGCAACCCCCTTGTGGAATTGGAGAGAGCCAATACACGTGCGCGTGCTCGCTCGCTCGCCTCGCCACGCCGAGCCGAGCCGTGCCGTGCGTGTGCGTGCGCGCAGGCGTGTCGGGTGCGGGCGCGTTTTTCTTTATCTATTCGAAAATCGAAACGCACTGACTCGCAGTAAATAGTATTAACGAATGGCTGGCAGTAACGGTGCGGTTACTTTCGAGTAATGGCTGCAGTTACTAGTGACTAATGGCTGCAGTTACTCTGGCCTCTTCGTTTTTGCTGTTACAAAAGAACAGAGTATAAAAAGGCTCTCTACTCCATACGAAAAGAGGATAAGAAAGAACAGTATTCTAGTTCTGTTTTGTGGCTGTTCTCTGCAATCTCCGGTCCAGAACCTTGCGCGCAAAGGGTTCTGGGCGAGTAGGCCTCCGAAACTCCGTCCGTTTGTGTACCTGCACGGGTAAGCGGGCGATCAAGTTTTTGGGGAGCGCTTTGGCGCGACTGCTCAATCTGTGACGTCGTATACTTCCTGGTGGTGAACTGTTCGCAAGACTGCATGGCGAACATCTTCCTGCATCACGCCTCGTCCTGCATCACGCCTCGATCGACTACATCGAATAGGCCATCATGTCGACTGATGGTAACGGCGCATCCGGTGTTTCCGACATTGGCCCCGCCCGAGGGTATAACCTGAAAACTTCTCTGGTGTATTAATATTTGTTTCTGTGCGCTATGAATATGTTAATAGGTGCTGCTGTTAGCTTGTTCGTTAGCGAATATGAATACATCATTGTTGAATCGCTTTTGTATGTCATGTTTTATATGCTGAATTTCTGGATTAAAATATGCCGAAAATTGACTAGATCTTCAACACAAACAACAAACATAGCAGTCACGCACTGGCTTCGAACATAGTTTGATATATCTTTGTCCTAGCTTTGAATGTATTTTCTTCAATTTATTTGTTCGAAATTTCTTGATTTTTATACACAATACCCTTACCCTTACTTTTGGTTATCTGCAGTAATCATTGTTGAAGAAAATGGTTGCAGAGACCTTTACAGTAGATTTGGATAAGCCTCTTGTATTTCAGGTAATGTGACTCATCCTTTTTGTAAATTTTCTTCGATTATGAAAGTCTGTTCGTCTGGTACAGCAAAATTTTATCCATTCTTTTCTTTCAAAGATCTTATGATTTTTGGCATATCAGCATTCAGCAGTATGTTTTCTATTACTGATTTGTTATATAGGCGGATTTTCCCAAAGAGATAGGTCACCATATTTCAGCTGGGTAGAGTACATATGACCAAAAGTTGGGTAGCTGTAAGTGTTTGTAATTCTTAACTTCTTATGCCTATTCTGTGCATGTCACTGAGATGTATAACGTACATATTTGTAAAATTTTACCATTATTCACAATGAACTCAAATTGTGATCTTTTTAGTCTTCGATTTCACACTTTCACTACTACGTATGCAGTCTTTATCTGTAGTCTTTGACTCTTGACTCTCGCCTAATTTCTCTGTTTATGCTTTGGTGTATTGATGCATATGAAAATCCAGGTCTGCTCTTTGATTATTGTTTCCAACTATTTGGGTTAAATTTTCTAGGTTGGTCATCTAGAGGAACACTATCAGGACTGGCTTCACCAGCCAATTGTTAGCAAGGAGGGTCCACGATTTTTTGCCAATGATGTATTGGAGGTGAAGATCATGTAGTTCTTCTTTCTCTGTCCATCCAGTTCTGGAATCTAGTAAAGCTCTTTTCTACCCCGTCTACCACTCCAGGCTTGTTTGGAGGTGGCCTGCTGGGTTATGTGATCTATGATTGCACACACTACTACCTGCATCATGGCCAGCCTTCGTCTGATCAAGGAAAACATCTCAAGGTTATTATTGCATTCTGAAGTTTATCGAACCACGCATCTCATTTAATACTTAGATATTCTTTCTTCTTTGCATCAGAAATACCGTCTGAACCGTCACTTCAGAATTCAAAACACGGGCTTTTGAATTACTTTGACCCTGTGGGATCATGTGTTTGGTACTTTGCCTTCAACAAAAACCACTGACAAGAGCGCTTGACTTATACTGCATCTACTGCCTCGCAAAGCCAAATATCAAGATCAGGCTTGCTCGTAGTCCCTGTTGGTTGTTTCCACTTCCTCAGGCCGAATTCCATTCCATCACGTATACGTGACCTTAGCATTTGTCTTTGGGGAAGGTGGTGTTTTAGATATGGACTAATAACTCATTACTCTTGCAGATTCTCCATGATTGATGATGGGTTTTATGGATGAACTACTATCCAATTTCCGATTCTTTGCAGATCAATTGCAGACCTAATCGTCAGTTGCAGCCTTGCAGATGTCACTGAAATTGTCCTCCGGTGCTTGCGCCCTCTGAGAATAGTGGTTTCAGTCCACTCTATCAATAATCATTCAGATTATGTCTGACGTGACTCTTGTTAGATTACCATGTGTACAGAGTTTTCTAGTATAGCCTCTACATTTGGCTGTTGGTAGCCACAGATATATCTATATAATTTTGAGACAAGTAATTGCTTGATATATTATAACTTTTAGATTTGCAGATTTGCATTCTGATGATGTGAGCCGTTAGCTTTAACTCATGTAATCAGTCTCAACTCTCGACAAAATTCAACTATTCAAGACTAGTAGTGTATGGGATCCTACAGCTCGTTTTGGTCAGAAAAGTTACCAATCTTGCCTAGTCTATGCTATTGGCCACCTTTCTGAAACTTCGATCCCACTTCTTCCTTGCAGGCTGAGCAGTGCCAACAAAAACAGAAATAACTTTTCATACTAAACTCCGAACGATACAACTTCTGAAGCATTAGTCCGTAGACTCGACAAGCTTTGCAACGGTGTATAACGCGGGCACCCAAGCGAGTCATGTTGACACCGATTGGGTCGCAAAGCGATATCATTTGGGAGGTAACCACCGTGAACGGAAGACGTGGCCCAGCCAACCACAGACTGACATCCGTCATCGCTGCCGAGTGCTTCCCCTCGAACTCAGTCACTTCACTGCCATCCCGGGCCCACACCAGGGAAAACAATTTCGCCAAAATTTCGGCAAAATTTTGGAATTTTCATCGCTTTCATTCCCCACCGAAAAAACCACATTTCAATCAAAATTTCCGTGCACATTTGAATTTGGAGCAGCCAACGTATACCAGGCTACAAGCCATGAGACCCCATAGACCCGCGGCCCACATGGCAAGTGCCACAGCCCACCAAGCCCGCTCTACACGATGAAGTCGCAAGAGTACCCTAACCCTTACCCCATTCCTCAATCCTCATCCCCCCCCCCCCCCCCCCCGAGCCCCTGAGCGATGGGCGGTGGCCAAGGCGAGTCTGAGCCGTGGGCGCCTCCCTCGTCCCCAATCCCTGTCCCATCCTCTACCGAGTGGCAGGCGACGGCCAAGGCGTGGGCGAGCGGCGGCCAAGGCGGGAAAGAGTGGAAGCTAAGGCTCCCGCTGTAGCTCCCGGCCGCCGCCACCACCTCCGGTGTCGGTTTCCCATTTCCTCTTCCTCCGGTGGACACACACATACTGCTATTCATCTCTCTGCAAATTGTTTTGTCCTCTGCCCATTTACAATCGAGTATATTTCTTTTTGTCTATGTATGTTTCGAATTATACCAAAATATTTGAGTCTTGTTAACTACTTGTCTAGAATGCTAGATTTTGTGTCACTCAGGACATTCCTGGCCGTGCTAGCGGGCATACGGTATGACGGGGTGGAGACGTTCCTGGCGGTGCTATCGGTGTCATGGGCGGTGTTGAGTGTGTGGAACTGCACGAACGTCTTCCGTCTTGAGGTGCGCTGAGCGTTTGTCTAAATTTTTTCTAAATTTGGTTAAATTTTATTAAAATTTAAGTGATGTTTGAAAATTTCATCTGAAATTGTAAAATTTCGTTCATCTCGTCTGTTTCGTTGCATGACGAATTTTTTTCAATCCAAAAGATTTTTCCCTGCCCACGCGCTCGTCCCCATGGCTCGGCAACAGAAAAGCCGACCGATATCCATCACCCTGCCAAAACTCCCACCGCACGCCGCCGTCGAACCGCCGGTGGCTGCGTGCCTTCGCCGCCGGCTACGTCAAGGCGTCCACCTCCTCGTCTTTACCAGCCCCGCACCCCCCCCCCCCCCCCCGCGCCAGGCTCCGCGTCGAGTGCAAGCTCTCCCCTTGCCCGCCAACCTACCGCTCCGGCGCCTTGCTCCGCGCGAAGCAGTTCCTGCTTTTGAGAAGCTGCAGAGACGACTGTATACGTAGCAAGCTGTACAACTGGAGTGCATGAACCCTAAGACACGAGATCACGCAACGCAAAACTGAAAGCTATATACAATCAGAATTGTTGTGTTGTCATTATTGATGGCTTTCTAGATTTGTCCTCCGCGTGCTTTTGACCGATGGCTAGCCAACCCGGATTCGCATCCTCGCTTCTTAAATAACTTGTGTGGCGGAACAAGTCTTATCCTCGACACCAACGTTTGCCCGGCGAATATGCCAACTGAAAAGTAGCCAAGGACAAAAGGCAGTATCGGACTATATACCAGTATGCATGCGGCGGCGGCCGGCCGCCGTAGGGCGACGGCTCACTGGTGCATGCACTGTAAATTACTTCCTAGTCGTAACTCGGCATTGCGTGCGCCTGATATCGTTTAAGCTAGCGTAGTACGAATAACAACATTACTACAGAGATCATCAACGTTTGTCGTCGATCGAAGACTACAATCAGATACATGTATAGATGCATACACATGCACAAATATAATCGATGTTTTTGAAAAAGGGATGCATGAATATACATGGACGATCGTTTTTATTCATGAACTTTATTAATTTTCCGAGCGTAACATAGTCGATCGTATATATGCCATGAATGGCTCAGTGCCTCAGTGGTGCCATGCCGTGCATGCATCTATGAATATATCACTCATGGGCAGAAGACGACATGGTAGTCATTGGTACCCATGCATGTATGGATCTTTCCCTCGTCGGGATGGTGGTTCGCGTCGGTGCAACCGGGGTCCCTGCACCGTAGGGCGTCGCCGGTGCTGCACGACAAGTCCATCGGCACGTTGAAGCCGTCGACGACCGAGATGTCGTAGTAGTTCATGTCTTCACCGAGCCCGAGCGTGAACTCGGCCAGCGTCGCCGGCGGCTTACCGGAGAGGACGCAGGACAGCGCGCCCTCGCAGTCGCCTGTCTGACAGCCCCCGCGGCCGAAGGAGCAGCCGGTGCGGGGCCATATCCTGGCGGCGCTGGTGCCGGCGGGCACGTTGAAGTTCCACGTCTGGCCCGGGTTCAGCTGCGTGCCGCCGCCGACCGGGATGGCTCCCGGCCACACCGTGAAGGAGCACCGGTTGGTGACGGTGAAGGTGGCCGCGCCGGCGCCGGTGGTGAAGGCGACCAAGATGAGAAAGAGGATCGAAGAGGTGGCAGCCGGAGACGCCATTGTAACTTTGTTACAGTGATGGATCGAGCCGAGATGCGTGGATGTATGGAGTTAGCAGAGGGCAATTCATGCGTGTATATGGAGGCCGGCCCGGCCGAGGAGAGAACAAGAGGCCCCTAGCTAGCTGTTCATTACTTAACTGGGGCATGCTTGAAAGTTGAAACTCTCTCGAAACATATATTGTGAGGGTCATAGTTCTAATTACGGGAATTTAACAGTTCACTGTGAAATTTCTATAGAAGTCGCTTGAAATTTCTATATTTCAAACAGGGCCTCGAGCATAGTGAAGATCTTGACGACCTGATCGTGACGACATTGTTGGATACTAATCTCGATAAAATTTGTATATGCATATTTACTTTAGTCTTTTGCATATAGTGATCACGCTGTATAGGTCTTTGTATGATAGTAGTGTATGGCACAAGAAGAAACGTATCGCAATACGTGCGATACATACAAGTATAGATACTTGAGCAGTAGTGCATACTAAGCCGTGAGAAACGGTCAACCGGAGGCGCCAATATATACAACTTGCAAAGGGTCGCAGCATGAGCGTGGTCAAAGCAGTAGTGTTGAAGCCATAGATGAAGCCGCTGGTCGAAGCATCGAGTTGATACACTGTGGTTGAAGCATCAAGTTGAAGCGCCGTGGTCGAAGCAGTAGTCGGGAGCTATAGTAACCGGTCGGTAGTCATAAGCTACAGTAACCGGTCGATCGTAAGCTACAGTACCCGGTTGATAGTCAGAAGCTACAGTAGCAAATGTACTCGTAAATCGAGTAGCAGCTATGGTCGAGATGCCATGATCATAAGTCATGGCTGGGCGTCCGAGTAACGACTGTAACATGAGTCAATGAGTTGGCCAAGTCGTATGGATCATAGAGAACATCCCGAACAGTGGCACGACAATAGGTCTTAGTGGAGTTAGTGGGTACGTGGAGTACAGGTTCTTTTCACGGTTCTCGGTTCTGTGTATGCCCAAGTACGTTCGCTTCAACATGATGTACACCACCGAGCATATGGCGACAACGGTAGCAACAGCGGCACGGTTGACTAGAGAGGGAGGCAGCTCTCTCTAGTACTCGATGCTCACCACCTCTAACTACTCCACTTGGGCGATCAAATGGAGGCATGTATGGAGGCGCAAGATATTTGGGAGGCAATCAAACCCACGACCGGAGTGGTCGTGGAGAGGAGGAAGAACAAGATGGCACTTGCAAGCATCTTTCATGCCATTCCTGAGGATTTGTTCCACCAGGTTGCCAAGAAGAAGATAGCCAAGGAGGCATGGGAAAACTTGAAGACGAGGTATCTTAACGCTGATCGAGTGAAGGAGGAGCGACTGCAGACCTTGAAGAGTGAATTCGAGGTCCTACGCATGAAGGAAAGTGACTCCATCGATCAGTTTGTTGGCAAGATTAGTGGGTTAGCGAGCAAGTTCAGTGGCCTTGGCGCCACCCTGGAGGATACCGCACTTGTCAAGAAGTTGCTCGATTCGGTTCCTGACAAGTTTTTGTAGGTTGATGCTACAATTGAACAATTCTCCGATGTAAATACCATGCCATTCGAGGAGGTGATTGGCCACCTCAAAGCTTATGAGGAGCAGATACACAAGCTTGAGAGGGGGAACAAGGAGCATTTGCTTCTCACCAAGGCTGAGTGGGAGACTCGGTCGTCAAAGTGAGAAGGAAAGGGCTCTCCGGTAGCTCTAGCAGTGGTGGTAGTCGAAGAAAGTTTGACAAAACTAAGGTGATGTGCCATAACTACCAAGAGTTTGGTCACTTTGCATATGAGTGCCCTGAGAATCGGAAGGAGGAGAAAGCGCTACTCTGTGGAGTTTAGAGTGATGATGAGCTAGCTCTTCTGTGAAGATTCGTGAAGTATGGCCAGTCAAGATTAAGGGGAAATTGTTAGATACTCATTTTGACAAAGTTTGTATCTACATGTTTACTTTAGTATTTTGCGTGTAATGATCATGCTGTATAGGTCTTTACATGGTAGTAGTGTGTGGCACCAGAAGAGTGCACAACAATACGCGTGATAGGTATAGTATGAAGACTTGAACCGGAGTGCATGCTGAGCTGTGAGAAGCGGTCGGACGGAGGTGCCAATATCTGCAAGATGCAAAGGGCCACAACATGAGTGTGGTCAAAGCAGCAATGTCGAAGCCATAGACGAAGTCGCCAGTCGAAGCATCAATTCAAAGCACCATGGTCGAAGCAGCAGTTAGAAGCTAAAATAACCAGCCAGTACTCGTTAGCTACAGTAATTAGTCAGTAGTCGTAAGTTACAATAACCGGTTGGTAGTCAGAGCTGTAGTACCTGGTCGGTAGTTAGAAGTTTCAGTAGCAGATGTACTCGTAAATCGAGTAGCAACTATGGTCGTAAGTCGTGGTTGGGCGTCTGAGTAACGGTTGTAACTTGAGTCAATGAGTTGGTCGAGTCATGTGGATCGTGGAGAAGATCCCGGACAGTGGCATGAGAATATTCTTAGTGGAGTTAGTAGATGTGTGGAGTACAAGTCATGTGACCTTATGTGTATGAGGCTTATTTAAGCCGAGTGTTTCCTTCTAAGTTTTGGGATGAAGCAATATAAAAAAGTGAGATTCAATCCTAACACTTAGTATATTAGTCTCCCTTTGTGTATGAATCCAGAGAAACGAGAGGAATCAGTGAGTGATTTCCAATAGAGAGGATTGAGCGATTCAATCCCACAGACATTATATGTGTTCAATTCCGAGTTGAGATGGAGAAAATACATAGCCGGGAAGAACTAGATATGAATTATATAGTACACACAAGACATACCCATGTTGCTAGGATGCATGATCTCGATCGATCTAAGATGCATGTGTTGTGTTTAAGCCTCCGTATGGCCAAGTCGGTCGATGCTATTGGCCAATGGATGCATGCATGCGTTGCTACTTCTTCCAAGTAAGAATTCAATACTAAAGATGATGTCACTTGACACCAATCCGCATGTCAATTATCCTCGCTTGTTGTTGGTCTTATCTCAGGATCCCATCTGTCAACCTAAATTTACCAAATTTGGATGGCAAAAATATAGTATTAGTCTTTTTTTTGTGCTTCAAGAAAGCCAAAATTCCCCGCTCCAAATGATTTCAGCATTTTGGATTCTAAATTTTAGCTTTTTTTTTTGGTTTTTTCAGTTTTTTTTTGTTTTTCTCTTTTATTCCATTGCATTTTTCACAAGATATAGTAGTGTTTTATAATTTTATTATTTTTTATTTCAAAAAAACTAACATCGGTACAGTACATTTAATTTGCAGGCAGAAAACACACAAAAAAGACAGCCGCAGCTGTCGGCCAGGGCTTTTAAGCCCTATTGAGCGGGGTTGGCGTGTTAGCTTGGTTGGAGATGTACAATGAACTAATGATGGAAAACTTAGATGTTGGAAATGTATTTATTAAGTATTTGACAGCAGTGACGCACGTACGTACATCGACGTCGCTCCCAGAATTGCATTGGCTGCCAGCTTTTCTCCGAAACTAGGGGGACAAAAGACAAGTGGGCATTGGATGCTAGCTAAGCGAGCTAGCTTCTTGCACATCTAAATCTAGCCACTGCAGCTGTGATACGTAACGTACGTATTTGTTTTGTTTTGTCTTTTTGAGAGCAAGAGGATGCTGTGATTGGGGTCATAATAGTATAGTACAGCTTATTGTAGCCCAAGCAATACAAAGCATATTTAAACAGAGATCCCATCGGCCTAATGCAGACCACAATGGCGCGTATATGCATATAAGGTTGGATCCTTTTCACAGTAAAAAAAAGACACACTACTACAGAAAGTCTAATAGTAGACGCCTCATCACAGACGGTTTTGTGAAACCGTCTCTGATGAGCACTATTACAGACAGTTGTAATTTGGAGGCCGTCTGTGGTTTTTGTGGCGGGAAAATGGATTATCACAGACGGTTATTTCCGATGAACCGTCTGTGATACTTTTGTATCACAGACGGTCTGTATAAAAAACCGTCTGTGATAATCCCAGATTATCGCAGACGGTTTTATTAAAAACCGTCTGTGATAAGCTTGTTATCACAGACAGTTTTTAGTTAAAAACCGTCTGTGATAATGGCTAAGGCATTTATTGCGCTGTTCAGACCGCATCTGTCTTCATTTCGATCCAGATCTAGCCACTGCTGCGCACTTTTTCACTCGGGAGGAAGCTAGGCGATTTCAGGCCAGTTAATTTGGTGGGAAGAGGCAGAGATTGAGCTTTGAAAGATTCAGACTTTCCTGGTTGCTCTAGATATGGTTAGTAATGAAATTTATTTTTTCTTTAATTGCATTACAATTTAGGTCTAAGTAATCCATGAGTGGTTATTGAAGATGGTTAATTTGCAAAATTGTTGGTTATATAATAGCTGTTGTGTTTGTAATATGAATTGAGCTAGCAAATTAAGTCTCAATATAATAAATGTGGCCGGTATATATGTAGTTATAATTAGTTAATCTAGATTTTAATACTAAGTTGTTATATATGTACGTAACGTAGGACCGAAGCTGGATGTATGCCGCGAGCCGTGTGAGTGAAGAGTACATTAATGTCGTTTCTGCTTTTATAAGAGCTGCCGAGAAGGATATGTTGAATAAGGGGGTGGAATATATGTGCTGTCCATGCACTGACTGCGAGAATTTGAAGATGTTTAAGAATTGAGGGTAAATTGAATCGCACTTGATTCGGAGGGGTTTCAAAAAGGATTATACGTGTTGGACCAGTCATGGCGAAGTGAATGATCATATGCCACCGGATGACATCGCCGGTGAAGTGAATGATATGCCCCCGGATGACATCGCCGGTGAACTGAATGACATGCCGCCGGCTGAAGTCGATTGTGGCTCGGATTCGGATAGGTTGCACGATGATAATCTGGATCAGATGCTTCGCGATGTAGAAGAGAACTATGATGAGAGGGAGTATGTTAAATTCCATGGCTTGATGGAGGACTCAGAGAAACCTTTGTACACGGGCTGCAAGTACACGAGGTTGTCGGCCGTGCTTGAACTGTTGAAATTGAAGGCAAGCAACGGTTGGTCCGACAAGAGTTTCACGGCGCTGCTAGGACTTTTAGCGGACATGCTTCCGGAGGGAAATGAGTTGCCTAAAACCACGTATAAAGCCAAGAAGGTTCTTTGTCCGTTGGGAATGGAAGTAGAAAGAATACATGCATGCCCGAACGACTGTATCCTCTACCGTAAAGAGTATGCAAACATGCATGTATGTCCGGTGTGCAACGCATCCCGATACAAACGTAACAATCAATCAGATGATGGCGAGGGAACAGAGGCGAAGAAAGGACCTCCTGCTAAGGTGACATGGTATTTTCCTATAATTCCCCGTTTGAAAAGGTTTTTTGCAAATCCAAAGGAGGCAAAACTGCTGCGTTGGCACTCGGAGGAGCGCAAGAAGGATGGAATGATAAGACACCTTGCTGATTCCGCGCAGTGGAGAAACATCGATAGGAGTTTTGCAGAGTTCGGTGCAGAACCAAGGAATATAAGGTTTGGACTGAGGACAGATGGAATGAATCCTTTCAGTAGCATGAGCAGTCGACATAGCACATGACCCGTGACTCTCTGCATCTATAACCTTCCTCCTTGGTTGTGTATGAAGCGAAAGTACATTTTGCTGCCGATACTTATCCAAGGGCCAAAACAACCTGGGAATGATATCGATGTGTTCCTAGCACCGTTGGTGGAAGATCTAAAAGTACTATGGAACGAAGGGGTACAGGTATGGGATGCATACAAACGAGAGAACTTCACTCTGCGCTCCTTATTGTTCTGCACCATAAATGATTATCCTGCCCTTGGTAACCTATCGGGCCATAGTACAAAAGGTGCCAAAGCTTGTACTCACTGTTTAGATGGTACCGAGAGTGTGTGGCTGAGACACTCACGCAAAACCGTCTACATGCGTCACCGCCGGTTCCTTCGGAGGGCTCACCCATACCGCAAGATGAAGAAACAATTTGACGGAGAGAAGGAAGACGGTTCAGCTCCAAGGCATTTAAGGGGACACGAGGTTTATGATATGGTTAAGGATTTAGATGTTGTCCTCGGAAAGGGACGTAAATTGAGGGCTCATGAGAAGAACACCTGGAAGAAGCGATCAATATTTTGGGACTTACCTTATTGGGAGTACCTAGATGTTCGGCACTGCATCTGATGAACCCGAAGGTCCGATTGTTGGCCCGATCTTTCGATGAGAACGATAAGTTCGGTAGGCGTCGCTCAACTCTCACGATCCTGGCTACGAACATGCAAGGCTCGAAGCCACGCAATCGCTGAACTGCTCGACAAGTCGTTATCAACCGTGCACGAATACCCGGATGACCTGACCACGAAGGTCGATTCCTGCATACACCGAAGAAGCACGCAAGAAAAAGATAAAGCAATCTGAAATTGCAAATAGGAATTGAAATATTGAATTGAGTTGGGATTCTGAAGCGGTATTATGGTTGGTCTAGTCGACACAAGCCAATACACGAAGTTGCAACAAAGCTAACTTTTAACTAAACAAAATCCGAGAAAACTAGAGGGGGTGCGACCTCCTTAAATAGGGGATGAGGAGACACACATCTAATAAAACCAGCGGGACGGGACTAAAGTCGCGGGGGTTACTGTTCACGTGAACAGTAATACACCCTCCAGGTGGGCCGTCGGCAGATGGGCCAAGTTCAGTATGATTACGAGGCCTAGATTGGCCCAAACAAGTGATCTGACGTCTTCTTTTGATGATTGCGATCAGTCCAGAAGGAATTTGATGATGAGGCTGGATCCGTTGGAAAGAGGACGAAATAAGCTTTCAATCAAGTACTCGTGGACCTCCAACGGACTCTGTATGTGAAAGTTATGCCCATTTGAAATTGGTGTTGTCAGGCTGATTGCGAACTGATCTGACCAAAACGTATCCAGCTTGGCACATGTAGTAGCACCATGGCTTGTAGACATAATACCATGGTATGTAGACGTAGCACCATGACATGTAGACGTAGCTCGATCCAATTGGGTAATATGGTCTTGCATCAGCCGAAAGTCCTATTGGAGAGGATGTTGTCGAAGTAGAGGATGCAGTGCCACAGGTCGAAGTAGTGGTTGCATCCTTAGGTTTGATGTCCTCATCAGCATCGACGTCATGCACGTAGAAAAGAATGTGTGCGACAGCTTGATTGGTCTCTTACTGAGCATCCGTGATAAAACAAAGGACGGCGTCAACGCACGGCTTGACTTGGCTGATATGGACATCAGGCCTGAGTTAGCACCGACACGCACTGATAATGGACGAACGTACCTTCCCCCTGCGTGTTACACTCTGTCCAAGGGTGAGAAAACAGAACTGTGCCATTGCTTGCATGGTGTCAAAGTTCCGTCTGGTTACTCCGGCAACGTGAAGAAACTTGTTTCGATGCAAGATTTAAAGTTAAATGGCATGAAGTCTCATGATTGTCATGTGCTGATGACACAGATGCTCCCTATTGCAATTAGAAATATTTTGCCGATCAAAGTCCGAGAGACAATCATGAGACTATGTTATTTCTTTAACACAATTGCTCAGAAGGTCATCGATCCCGAAGGACTAGATGCTCTGCAGGACGAGGTGGTGATGACTCTATGTCACCTTGAAATGTATTTCCCTCCTTCATGTTTCGATATCATGGTCCATCTCATTGTTCACGTTGTGTGGGAGATAAAAATGTGCGGGCCCGTATTCCTACGTAGCATGTACCCATTTGAGAGGTTCATGGAAATTCTCAAGTCCTACGTACGGAATCGTTCTCGGCCGGAGGGCAGCATGGTCGAAGGTTATGCAAGCGAAGAGGTCATTGAGTTTTGTGTCGATTATATGGCTCAGATTCAACCGATAGGTGTCCCTCAATCTCTTCATGAAGGGAGGCTGAAGGGTCTCGGAACTATCGGAAGGAAAGCAATCACTCCAGATATGGACACGTATACTCAAGCCCATTTCACGGTGTTGCAACACATGACTGAAGTGGCCCCTTATGTGGACCAGCACAAGGATGTGCTTCGGCAACAGAATCCGGAGCGGCCGGATGTTTGGATCATGAGGCAACACAACCGTTGGTTCAACCAATGGTTGAAGGAGCAAATCGCTAGGAGCTCGCCGAGTGAGACGCTGACATGGTTGGCAAAAGGGCCGACATTTACAGTTGTGACATGGCAAGGATATGACATAAATGGGTACACATTCTATACGCAGTCTCAGGATGTCAAGAGCACTAACCAGAACAGCGGTGTCCGCATAGATGTATTTAGTACCGATGGGTCGAGAAACTCGTACTATGGCTTCATAGAAGAGATTTGGGAGCTCGACTATGTGGTTTTCAAGATCCCCTTATTTTGCTGCCGTTGGGTGCATCTCCCACAGGTGAAGGTTGACAAGTACGGTGTCACGACCGTGGACCTCCAACGTGTCGGGTACAAAGACGAACCATTCGTACTCGCCAATCAAGTTGTTCAAATTTTCTATGTAACCGACCCGGCAAATAAGAAACGACATGTAGTTCTTCATGGAAAAAGGAGAATTGTCGGAGTGGAGAATGTAGTGGACGAGGAGGAATACAATCAATTTGACGAGTTACCTCCTTTTGGAAATGGCATAAGGGTCGACGATGAACAACGTGACGAAACTAGTTACGTACGCATTGATCATGATGAAGGGCTAATTTTTAAAGGAAATAAGCAAGTACAATAAGAATGTATATGTGAAAATGTGTGACAATTTTTAGATGTATATGTGAAAATGTGTGATGTAGTCAATTTTGAGATGTATATGTGAAAATGTGTGATGTAGTCAATTTTAAGATGTATATGTGAAAATGTGTGATGCAGTCAATTTTGAGATGTATATGTGAAAATGTGTGATGCAGTCAATTTTGAGATGTATATGTGAAAATGTGTGATGTAGACAATTTTGAGATGTATATGTGAAAATGTGTGATGTAGTCAATTTTGAGATGTATATGTGAAAATGTATATGTGTGATGTATTTAAGAATGACAAAATGTATTGGCATTTATGTATATGTGATGTATATGTGTGATGTATTTGAGAATGACAAAATGTATCAAGAAATACACTGTGTGAATGCAGCTGATTGGTGTTGTATATGAATGCAGCTGTTTAGTGGTTGATATGAATGCAGCTGTGTAGTTATTGGTGTTGTCTTAATTGCAACAGCCGGCAAAGGCTTATCACAGACGGTTCTAAACTTAGAACCGTCTGTGATATCGTATCACAGATGGTTCTAAGTTTAGAACCGTCTGTGATAATCTCCCTACATATACCCTCTCGCTAGGGTTTTCTGTGTGCGCTGCAGTTATTCGATTAGATCTAAATCCCGAGCCAGTCGTCGCCGCCGCCTCCCCGAGCCCTCGCCGGCTGCCTCCCCCAGCCCTCGCCGGCCGCCTCCCCGGACGAAGACGTCGCCGCAGCCTCCTCCTCCTCCGTCGCTGCCTCCCCGAGCCCGTCGCCTCCTCCTCCGTTGCCGCCGCCTCCTCCTCCTCCGTCGTCGTCGCCGCCTCCTCCTCCTCCGTCGTCGCCTCCTCCTCCTCCGCCGTTCCTAAGGTCACCAAAACCCTAAGGTCATCAAATCCCTCCCCGAGCTTCATGCTTACTGTTAGTGTTTAGGGTTGATGCTTGATGCTTCATACTGTTGTGGTTAGTTGCTTAGTACATATTTAGGGTTGATGCTTCATGCTTACTGTTAGTGTTTAGGGTTGATGCTTGATGCTTCATACTGTTATGGTTAGTTGCTTAGTACATATTTAGGGTTGATGCTTCATGCTTACTGTTAGTGTTTAGGGTTGATGCTTGATGCTTGGTACATATTACATTGGTACATTGTTTACTGCAGTAGCTTAATTAGTTTGCTATTTGGTACATATTACATTGGTACATTGTTTACTGCAGTAGCTTAGTTTAATTTGCTATTTGGTACATACTACATTGGTACATTGTTTACTGCAGTTGCTTAGTTTACATTGGTACATATTACATTGCTTGTTGTGTTAGTATATAGTATATAGTATATAGTATATAGTATAGGCACATAACCCCTCTCTGTCCACATCACCCCCTCCCTTCTCCCCCTTCCCTCTACTCCTCTCCTCTCTTCCTAACATTGAGCATCATGTTTCACTTTTCTTGCTTCCTCATCTTATCATGTACAACCCTACAATTTGAGAGTACAAATTAACCAATCAAGGAAGAGTATATGATCAAAGGGCATGAAGCAAGTGAAGCAAGTTTGTGTCATTTGCTTCATAGACCTTTGTTTAGGGACTTTGCTATTTGGTTTATAGTATTAGCAACTAAAGTAGGTGCTAGGATAGGCACATGTCACCCGCGCATTCTTCATAGAACTTTGTTTAGAGACCTTGTAGTAATAGTATTACAAAATTCAAGGCAATTTTAGTACAAAAGTACAAAAAAAAGAAATTCCCAGATTCTTCGGTGAGCAGCCGACATAGCCGACTTCTTCGGTGAGCGACTATCCATCTGCTTCTTCCCACTCCTTCTCTTCATCTCTGGTCTCTGGATCACGTACGCCAGTAGCGATGATTCAGTTAGATGAATCATCGCTACTGGCGTACGTGATCCAGAGACCAGAGATGAAGAGAAGGAGTGGGAAGAAGCAGATGGATAGTCGCTCACCGAAGAAGTCGGCTGCTCACCGAAGAATCTGGAATGTCTTTGTTTTGCACTTTTGTAATAAAATTGCCTTGAATTTTACGAGAAAAAGAATGACTTGATACATTGGTACATTGGTAAGATAGGCACATCACCCCCTCTCTATGTCCATATCACCCCCTCCCTTCTCCCCTCCCCTCTACTCCTCTCTTGTCTTGCAATTCAATATGATCACTTTCTCATCTTATCTTAATAGACCCACAAAATGAGCAATATGTCACCCGCGCATTCTTCAACATCATCGCCGGAGGCGTCCGCTCCAACATCAAGACGCCAAGGAAGAGGGCTATCAAAGAAGCCTGAGGGCCGACAGACCATCACAGCGGTGAATGCATCTGGGGTCCCTATCCTTCCTCAAAAAGCAGTAAACGCATTCCGAACCATGGTCGGAGTAGTTGCACGAGAACGAATTGAGATCACACACAATTCGTGGAAGAACGTGCCTGACACTCAGAAACGTGAGCTGTGGACCGAAATTTTGGTATCATTCGAGTTCCTAGAAGAACACCTGGACGCTGTGCAACAACAAACCTACAAAGCAGCGTGCAAAGCATGGAAGAACTTCAAGAGCACGCTTGTCAGGAAATATGTGGAGACGGACGAAACGCCTGTTCATAAATACCCATTCCTGGAACCACAATGGGAAGAGTTCAAGGCGATGAAAACGACCGAAGATTTCAAAAGTACAAGTGTGGCGCACAAGGCACTCCAGGCAAAAAATACACACCCTCACAAACTTGGCACAGCTGGTTATGCGGGTAAAATCCCGCAGTGGAGGAAGGAGGATGAGCTGGCAGCTGCACAGGACATCGCTCCGCCGTTTTCCAATATCCCGGATGACCGCGCTCGAAATTGGATTAGAGCAAGGTCATCTACAACGACATCAGGGGACGTCACCTTTCGAAACCCTGCAGACCAGCAAGTGACCGAGCGCCTGGTAAGATATCGATCGAACTACGTAGCTTGTAATTACTGAACAACTTCGTACGAATTGGAATGACATGTCGTGCTCTTGCAGGAAGAGCTGAGTTTTCAATCTACCCTGGGATCATTCCAGGGAACAAGGGAGAATGATATGTTCTCCGTGGCCTGGGAAACAAGGAGCACCCGGGCCGTACGAGAGGCCTTGGGCTTTACGTTCCTTGGAAACATGGTTTCCAAGATGAGTCCGACATGTATCGGCGCAGGAAGAGAAACAAAGCCGAGCGTGACGCACAGCTACGAGAAGAGATCAAGGCATCTCTTAGAGAGTAGATACTGGATTCGCTGGCTGATGTAATCAGAGATGAGGTACGGAATCAGACAGAAAGTTAGCAGGCCGCTGTCGCCGCTCCTGTGCTAGCCAGCCCGCCCAACCGTCCGAGTAGCTGCGCGTCGAATCCGACGCAATCCCAGGCCAAATTTCCTGTGGACGACATCCTGGTAATAATTATTACCTCTCGAATGCTTGCTCCATTGGTAGGCCTATTCGAGTAGCTAATTTTGTATCGTTATGTAGGAGCCTACGAAGTGCAGGCTCCAAGTGAGATATGGCTCCATTCCCTTGTACGCTGCTTGGGGCCAGGCATATTCGTCTGGTATCGGGGCCATGGTGCACGGTCAAGCTTTAGCGCCAGGCTTCGCAAAAGTTAATGTGGATGGTGTGTATGTCAATTTTGAGGTGGTCCCGCTACCGAAGCCCCCCAACGACGAGATCGTGACTCTAGGACAGGCCATTGGAACATTCATCCAGTGGCCCAAAAGCGACATCTCCCTGGAGGCTTCTTCACCGGTGGCAGGACCAGAGCAACTTGCACTGGTGCCATCTCCATTACAAGACCAGTCGGTTCCACCACCGGATACTACACCAGTGCTATCTCCACGGGCCCTATTCTCGCCAGAGCAACTTGCACCGCTGCTACCTTCAAAGTCGACTTCCGTGAAGTCGACCTATAGCCGAGGCAGCAAGGCCATCAAGGGAAAAGCAAAGAAGACCAATGATGATGTTCCGTATCACCCTTTGGCCCACAAATTCGTGCTTGGCGAGCCGTTGCTCGAGCAAAAAGTCCTCCAAAAGCTACCACATAGTTGCATGCAATTGCGCACGTGGTATATGCAGCAGTCCAATAAGCTAGAGGGAGAACGGACTTCAAGTATCACTGTCAAATTCACCGAGGAAGATTTACACCACAATCTTCAAGAGTGTATGTTCGTGGTCGCCTTTGAGGATTTATTCGATCTGTTCACGCTCAACGCTCTTGACGTCTCAATCATTCGATGCTGGACGCTGTAAGTGTGTACAATCACAGTCTCCGTTAATGTCATACCGATAAATGCCATATCTAATTTTTTGCTTTCGTGTGTATATATATAGACACATGCTGATTAAAGCTAGATTATCCAACTCATCAGCTGGTTTCTTGGACCCACAATTGGTCGCCAAGGATACCATCGACCATGAGACACCCCTCGTCGAGAGGTATATTGCATCAGGACTGCTGGGTTGCCGCAATAAGGACTATGTACTTATGCCCTTCAATCAGAACTTTCATTGGATTTTAATAGTAATTGTACCAAAATGGAACAAGGTATATTACCTTGATTCCCTAAGTAAGAATAAAATGGACTTCATAGTTGTCAGCCAAGTAATCGATAGGTAAGCACATATTCCCCATACATATCTACATTGTACTCTTTCTTTCCTTCCGAATGATTAAGGTTAACTTTTTCGAATTACGTAGGGCGTTCGCGATGTACATTGAAAAGGGAGGTGACTCGAAGCGCGGGGCCAAAGGCCTGCTGACACATGTTTGAGATTTTAAGGTATTCGCTATTTCACATTAATTAATCCTATGCAACAGTTGGTACTAATGCCTCTTGAACTAACACATTTCATTTTTTGCAGTGCCACCAGCAGCAGCCGGGCAACACATATGGATACTACGTTTGCCAACATATGGAACTACTCCTCGATTCCTCGAGGCTCACCAATCGCAAGGTTTGTCACTCTTCCTATAATTACTTCATACTTATCACGTTACATATATATGCACATTGATATTCCTATCGACAGGCTGTGTCCATCCCGTCAACTGCATTGAAACAGTCTGATTTTAGAGGGATTCAAGGAGAGTTGGCGTACTTTTTGCTGACTCAAGTCATAAAGCCAGGAGGACGGTTCCACTGCGCACCATGATTTCTTATTGGTCTTATCACTAAATGTAAATGCAGTGTAGATCTTTTGTAACTGTGCATTTGTTAATGGATATTTCATTTCAATTCAATTAATCGATTTGCGAAATGGATGCATGCTTTATGTTTGTGAAATGAAGTGCCATGTCAATTGGATGTTTTATGTCTGTGAAATGTATCTGAAAGCAAATGAGATGTGTGAATTGTATGTTTTTTGTCTGTGATTATCTGCTTGTTTCAGAGGGCATGGCTAGCATTCCTGAGGCTAGCCAATAAGAGAAATATATGTATGGGTCGAAGGGAATATCACAGACGGTTTTTACTCAAAAACCGTCTGTGATAGCCCATAATCACAGACGGTTCGAAAACCGTCTGTGATGACCTTCGATTATCACTGACCTATAAATACAGACGGCTCATAAAACCGTCTGTGATGATGTTTTCGAACCGTCTGTAATGACCTTTTCTGTAGTAGTGACAGCACGTAGATAGGGGAGTGAGATGACAAACGTACTTGCGTGTTGGCATCGACATCAAGCAGTACGTACGTGCGTGACAGTAACAACAATTCTTTAGTAGTGCCTAGCAATGTAGTTTGTGATTCATTGTAACGAGATTGCATGTGCATGTTCTACCACGGTAGAGAAATCTTCCTCCGCTGTCACGGCAGGACCAGCAGCCAAGCGCCTGAAAACGGCCTCTTGCCGGATGGACTACAATATATCGCTGGGCATCTGCGGAGAAGCGAAACAGCAGAGCAAAAACATACAGATGACCGGGGAGGAAAACAGAGGCTTACGGTGCAAATCCAGCCAGCACCTTTTCTGGGTTTTTTCTCTTCATATTAAATAGCTAAAACTCTATCTTGCTTACAAGATCAAATAAAATCAAAACTTTCTATTTGCTAACAATGAAAGCTATCTGCTAGAAATATGAAAACTGAATACGGCTTTATCAATCAGCCGCATGGACTCAAAATAGAACTTCTTCAGGAAAACAAGACTGACTCGGACGCTAACTGACTCAACAAGATTACTTACATCAAACTCTCCCTAATCTTGTTGAGTAGCCTCATGCATGCCGAGTTTTCTCATCTCCAAAAATTTTGCATGTTTTCGTCAGAATATCGTCCTGCTGCTCGTCTGATCTAATGTTCTCAATAGCAATTCTCCCTTACTAATACAATCTCTTACAAAATAATGCCGAGTATTTATATGCTTCCTTCGATCATGTTAAACATGATTTTTGCTTCACGATATAGCTGATTTGTTATCTACCTTGAGCACAATTTTCTACACTTCTCAAAGAGTTCTTCCAATAACCAGCCAGCCAAATGCTTTGACATGCTGCCAATGTAGCTACTGTGTATTTAGCTTCACAAGACGAAAGCTGGCACGTAGATAGACAGCACGTAGATAGGGGAGTGAGATGACAAACGTACGATGCGTGTTGGCATCGACATCAAGCAGTACGTACGTGCGTGACAGTAACAACAATTCTTTCTTTCTTTCTTTCTTTCTTTCTTTCTTTCTAGTAGTGCCTAGCAATGTAGTTTGTGATTCATTGTAACTGGAGATTACATGTGCATGTATCCATTGATGGGATGGCTAGCTTAATTTCTAGCTAGATATATACTATATCGGCGCGCGTTTGTCGACGACACTAGACTACCAGCTGATACATGCATGAATCATGAGATGGACGAGCGTTTTTATTCATCGATCGTGCGTTCAGCTTTAACATTCCGCACGTACATGCAGTGCTCTATAGTCGATCGATCGTATAAATGTCATGAATGGCTAGCTAGCATGCACTACTCTACTAGTGTAGTCGATCAATCGTATCCTCCACGCCGCTATGCATGTATCCACTACTACAAAAGAGGTTATACTGGATGACTACATCACATACGGTTCATACAAAACCGTCTATGATTAAACTATCATAGACGATTTATAATGACAACCGTCTGTGATATTTTTATAGACAGTTATTAAAATGAACCGTCTATGATAATTGAGACATTACAGACGGTTTGTTTTAATAACCGTCTGTGAACTTTCACAGATGGTTCTTATCACGAACCGTCTATGATAAGCCAGACATCACAGACGGTTCGTGTTATGAACCGTCTGTGAAAGTTGCGAACATCACAGACGGTTCATATAAAAAACCGTCTCTGATATTCTGGACATTACAGAAAGTTCTTGTAACAAACTATTTGTGATATTGCGGACATCACAGACGGATCGTATTAACAACCGTCTGTGATAAATCACAGACGGTTGTTAATACGAACCGTCTGTGATATATGGTATCACAGACCGTTTATGGTTGGAACCATCTGTGATAATCTGCCCTATTAAATACTGGGCGTATGACCGATCTTGACACAGATCTGTCTTCATTGCACTGCATCGGTCAAGCGAGAGGCAGCGGCCGGCTTTAGGGAGTTCGGTGAAAATATATCGCCGTCTTCTTAGTGATCAAAGGTTAGCACTCAATTGCTTTTAATAACTTATATGCATGCTTTTGTAATTGAAAGAGATGACATATACGTTTTTGTTTAGATCTAACTGGCTAGATTTAGAAAGATAATGTTAGTTTGCTCAATTTGATCAGAATGGGTAAGTACTCGTAGTTCACTTCTATATATTCTTACTTAACATTATTATGTCATGAATACGTGGCTAGCTAGCTATACCTACGTAACATATTTAGATCAATGTCATGTGTAAGTATGTATAGCTAGTCTGATTTGCTATATATATATATATATATATATATATATATATATATATATATATATATATATATATATATATATATATATATATATATATATATATATATATATATATATATATATAGTAGCGCTAATAATCATTTTGACACTCATTTGTTACATGTGTAGCGTAGATGGACCGAAATTGGATGTACATTGAGAACTATGTGAGTGAGGAGTACATTAATGGCGTGTCTGCTTTTAGAAGAGCGGCCGAGTTGGATATGTTGAAGAAGGGGATGGAATATATATACTGTCCATGCATTGATTGTGATAATCTAAAGATGTTTAGCAACTCAGCATAGATCAAAACTCATTTGATTCGAAGGGGTTTCAGAAAGGGGTACAAAAGTTGGACTAGCCACGGTGAAGAGAAGAGTACACAAAAAGGTAGTTATGACATCGTCGAGGGAGACAACGATATGCCGGTTGTGGACTGTGCTTTTGATCATGAGGATAGGTCGCATGATGACAATCTGGATCAGATGCTAAGTAATGCAGAAGGGAACTGTAGTGAAAGAGAGTTTGGCAAATTCGAGGGCTTGATAGAGGATTTAGAGAAACCTTTGTTCCCATGCTGCAAGCCGCAATACACGAGGTTGTCATCAGTTCTAGAACTGCTAAAATTGAAGGCAAGCAATAGTTGGTCTGACAAGAGTTTCGCGGTATTGTTAGGTCTTCTAGCGGACATGCTTCTAAAGGGAAATGTGTTGTTGAGAACCACCTACCAAGGCAAAAAGATTCTTTGCCCAGGTCGGCTTGCCTTTAGGTGGACCCCAACCGTGAGCTCATAGTGTTAATACAATCTTTCTTGTGTATCTGCACAAATATACATTTTCGTTATTAAACAGCATCATATTCTCATTTAATATAAATTAAAGTTAAAGAAAAGAATTCACCTTTGTTTAATCTTGTAAGCTATGGTCGCATGCGTTTATGCTATGGTCATATCATTAAATCATAAAATCAAACATTTTAATGAGTAGTCGAAGTTACATTTTATGAGCCGTATGAAAGTCCAAAACAATAACCGGAGAGAATACCTATATTTTTTCTTATCAGTATATATGTGCGCCGCCACATCGATCCTAGCTATGTACTCCAATATTAGTCCTTCCTTTACAAGTCACAGCTGCCTCCTTTTTTCCCCCTATGATACGAAATAATTATATGGTATGCCGCATATGCATGCATATTAGCACATGGTATCATGTTCTCTAGCTACTCCACTGCACACAGGCGCTTAATTATCTGGAGCTAGCACTCACACAGCCATGCATGCATATAATTAAGAGCAAGTTTAATAAGGCTGACTGTGTTAACTATAAGGGAATCCATGTCAGCATAGTCCTATGTGGAGGGGAGAGAAAAGGAGAGAGAGAGCCAAGCCGACTCCCATGCAAGAGTCAGGCTATAGCACAGAAAAAGAGGCATTATCCATGCATGTACCTATAGAACTAATTGTTATACCCATGCATGTATTAAATTATCAATACCCATATATGTATTAAATGATTGAGAGCTCTTGTGGAGACAACTTATAGCCAGCTTATTGTATGAGTTGACTGCATCATTATCCTTTGATGACATGGAATGTATTGAAGGTAGCAGCTATCTGTACTATTAAACTTGCTCTAAGTGCCGGTTAGTTTCACACTTAATTGGCAAATGGCAACAGGCCTGTTCCAAGTAGAATAGTACACTGGTAGTATATCTGTACACGCATGCCCAAAACAGCATTCCATTCCGTCTCGGCTCCCGCTCTTGTACTAACAAATGTTGACGCACGTCCCAGGGTTAACTGAACGAACGTACCTTCTGATGCATGCTTCCAGATTTGCGCAAGTCTATCTAAATAGTCCGATAGAAACAAAGTTTAAAAAATTTAATGGTAAGAATCCCGAAAGTCACCCTTTCGCAGGGGCGAATCTATGGGGTAGGCTTCATCAGGCTGAAGCCTACCCTCCACCAGTTTGCCGACTCTCCCCTCCTGTGACGACCAGTCCCTGCCTCCTCCCTGGCGACGACGCCGACGAGAAGAACTGTCTGAGGAGAAGAAAGAGCACGGAGCCATGGGAGAAGAAACAAGGCTGAACCGCGAAGAAGTAGAAATGCAGGCCCACTGGCCCACTGCCCACACATCTAATGATCCAATACATGTTGCCCTAATGCCCTGTTCAGCTGTTCTCCCAATTCCCAAATTTCCCCAAATTCACCAAAATTCCTTCCCGAGCTCCCAATCCCCCAAATGCCCAAATCCCCAATCGATTGCTCACGCGTGCCGACGAGTGACGAAAGGCGGGACACCGGTCGCCGGATCTAGAGGGGGGACGCCGAGGAAGGGCCGAGGCGGGGTCGCGCCGTCGCGGGGACGCCTGGTCGGCTGGGTGGCTGCAGGCTGGGCCTGAGCAGCGCTGCGGCGGAGGCGCGGAGCCGGGTTGCCGGGGGCAGGGTCGCGCCATCGCGGCCTCGTGGGGAGCTGGGGAGGCGGGACCGTGGGAGCCCAGGAGGCCGGAGGCGGGGAGGTGCCGAGGTGGGACGCGGAACGGCGGGACGCAGCGGCGGGCGGCTCTGCTGGGCGCTAGATGCTGCCTCTGCGTGAGGGCGGAGACGCCGGCGGAGTGAGCCGAGTAACCGTAACCGAGACCGACCGAGTGTCGAGTGACCGACTGGTTGACTGGATATTTGCCGCTGCCCACTGCCCCTGAGACCGGTTGACCGACACACCGAGTGACTGGATATTCAAGCTAGTGGTATGGACCTTCTATTTGAAATGTTCATGATCATTTAAGTAATTAAGTACAATTTGCTAATTGCTACTGTATTACTAATTTTTTTTATTTTGATGTACAGATTGTTATCTACCGGAATCATATTTACATGTTTTTGGTATTCACTTGCTATTAGCGAGGTACCTCCGTTGTATCTCTCTTTTTACTTTGCTTTTATTCATGTATGAAGATATGAATTTGATTGCACAAGAATACAAAACTATGTTTCTTACAAAGTAGTTTAGTCATTCGAGGTGTAGAACCAATAATTCTACAAAAACTTACAATCTAGGATAAGAATATATAATTTTTTAGCTCACCCTTATTTTTCATTCTGGATTCACCACTGCCCTTTCGCTTCTTATAAGCAAGTATACTGAGAAGGTGAGAGAGGCTTGAGCATGCATACAAGGTATTTGTACTCTTAAGCATGCGTACAAGGTATTTGTACTCTAGTGTAGAGTACGCTTGGCCAAGCGTCGCGCAAGGCAGCTGGTCGCCGCGCCGGCCACACCTCTGTGCACATTTTCTCTGTCTTGTACGCACCCAATTGTCTTGTTGTAACACCCAACTAGGATATGTACAATGTACATATCCGCCGTCTATAAACATTTGTTGCATATGATTTTAGGTGATATAAATAGGGATGAAACTAGAACGAAAACAATCAGGGTTCACCACTTCCCTACACATATAATAACATATATAATATTTAAGCAATATTATGCTAAATAGTAATATGTCTGGTAATTTTTAGCATCAATATTTCAACATAACCGATGACAATGTATGATAATAAAGAAATACTGATCAAAATACTTACCAATATGAAGAAGCCTGATAAAAATATTAGTTAGTCGCAGCAAATTAAAGGAACTAAGGGCGAAATTACATGCAAAAATTGGTCGACATTGGTAAAATATATCATTCGATCTCAAGGGCCTGTTAAAAGAGAATAAAATTACTTAAAGTTTTCAAGTAAAAAATATTAGAATGATCAAATGTAAGTTACTGCAATATCTTTTAGTATTTACGTTTTTTTTTCAAATTTATAAAGCGATGAACCACAACATCATTAGTAATTTTTATCAATTGTTGTTTCTCTATATAACAAATAAGTATATCATTCATTAAATCATCATCAATTAATTGAAAAGGTCAATTAGATATTTGTATGTTCAATAGTTCTAGAATAATAAAATAGAAAAATACATCCAGTGGCTTACTTAATATTGTGGTCAAATACTCACTACTACAAAAAGCGTCATCACAGATGGTTCGGAACTGTCATCATAGATGGTTTTTTGAACCGCCTGTATTTATGTGTCAGTGATAATCAAAGGTTATCACAGATGGTTTGTGAGCCATTTATGATAAAGATAACATAGACGGTTTGTAACTAGAACCGTCTGTGAAGAAAACTATTACAGACGGCTTGAACTAAAAACCGTCTGTGATACTCACACATCACACACGATTCTAGTTACCAACCGTCTGTGATTGGCGAGTATCACAGACGGTTGGTATATAAAACCGTCTGTGACAGTCCTTCATAGATGATTTATAGCACAAATCATCTGTGATAGTTCATTCTATACCTATGCTCTTTGAAAACAAGCAAATACAGTGGCAAACACAACAACATATTCCATTTCCATTAAGATTAGAATCCACTATTACAGCATAACAAGATAA
Source organism: Dendrocalamus latiflorus (assembly GCA_017311315.1). Taxonomy (NCBI): domain Eukaryota; kingdom Viridiplantae; phylum Streptophyta; class Magnoliopsida; order Poales; family Poaceae; genus Dendrocalamus; species Dendrocalamus latiflorus. Next base: position 3,508,234 of record CM029622.1, on the reverse strand, counting down.
ACAAACCCAACTTTTTAACATAGCAAGAATATATAAGAAGCAGATATCCTAGCCAACAATACATGCTGGATGCATCGGATGGCGGCCGGATATCACCGGCAATGCAGAGGCGATGGTAGCGCCACCTTTAGGGCACGACGGTGAGACTATACAAGACACTCTTACGACACTTCTGACAAGAGTGTGTTGTACAGTCGACCGTGGTGTCACAACAGAGGCGCTAGCTCATGGTGGTAGTCGGCGATGTCGATGAACAAGCTGGATGTAGCGCGCGATGTCCTTAACGCCTACCATCAAGGAAGAGAGGGGAGGGCATCTGTAGGAGCCCAGATATTACAATTCGGATTCCTCTGTGATTCCAACGCACTATTCCCTGGATCAGTAGATAGTGCTCACAGATTACAGTTCTGATTATCAAAGTACATGTCATGCGGAAGCGTAAATATAATAATAAACTTACTCATGGGCCAATTAGACCGAAATCAATATATGGCAGCAGCGGAATGAAGCACACAGGTGGGACCCTCAGGACATGCCCACAGGCAGCCAACTGGAGGTTCGCGACCTAGCCCTTGACATCTTCATCTTCTCGGCCAACTTGTCCAATCTTGTTGCTGAGACGAGGTGATTTGATTCCTGATTCTGTATTTTGTCGCAAAAGCGAGTGTGAGCACTCCAACCCCATGCTCCGCGAGCCAATACACAGAATGCAAATAAATAGTATGCATGGCTTAACAAAGGAGAGGCTCGGGTTGTTTTATTTGCCGTGAAACGCGTCTAGTAGCATTTCTATTATTATATCATATTGTTGTTTTTGTGACCTAAAGACTCCTCACCGCAATTGACATCATTGACTTAATCCACCAAATATTCACGCTCTTTATTAACTGCTGTCTAAGACTCCCAACAGCGATTGCCATAATTGACTTAATCCACCGAAATTACACTTCCTTTATTAAATGCTCTCTAAACTCCAAACAACATGTGTCATCCTCTATTCAATCCACCGATCATATTCTTTCTGTATTGGTTGCTGTCTAAAACTCCAAACAGCGAATATCATCATTTATTTAATCCACCAATCATGCACTCATTGCTGCCTAAGACTCCAAGCAGTGAGGGTCATCCTTTATTTAGATCCACCAATATCTTTTGTATTCTAAAATCCAATCTTGTGGTTGCTAGTCATCAACTCTTCATTTCTAAATTCTAATGACTATTCAACATAATTGCTTTTAAATCCACCGAAATCCTTCGTATCGGGACTTCCTAATAATTCAATCCTTTTGTTATTGATCCAAAACCATAATTTGTTCTCCCAATAACTAATCGTATTTTCTACTATCTATTTCTAACTAATTCACTAGTATACATCCCCCAAGAATATTAATGATCAAATCTACGACTCACTAGTATACATCCACCAAGAATATCAATGATTAAGTCTACGACTCACTAGGATACATCCACCAAGAATATCATTGATCAAGATTATAATCCAATAATTGTTATCATTCCTCCAATATTCCTAGAAATTCAATTCATCCATCTAGTATTTGATCCAATCCTGTTAATCCCATTACTGCCATCATCTTCCAAGAATTTATACTAGTTATCAGTGTTGTAATCATGCAATTACCCTTGCATCCCTAATACTCCAAAAATCATTTAAATCATATATCTAACCTATATACTCATTTAGACTCCACCAAATTACTTCTCCCAGATCCCACACTATCATTTCCTTTTTATAATCGACCTGAGTCCACCAATATCTTTATGTTTTTACCACAAACTTCCATCTCCTTTACCCACGACCCTGTTTATTCCTCCCATATTTTATTTTGTAAGAATAGAAATGCTACTATTTGAAATACAATACATAAAATTTCCTGAGACCTAGCAACTTTAGAACAAAACATAATGTTCAAGGAATATTAACATGATTTTCCATACTTATGGCATCACACCGTATAACATCTTTCAGCGTTATAGCCGCTTAACTTACCACTGGGACGACACCCAGGACAACTCAAATCAAGGCTTTCCACTGCCCTCCACTTTTCCATTCCCACCCACAAAGTTTTTGAAATAGAACTATATCTGGTTAAGTTCCCATGTCCGCCCTTGACCGTGGGCATGGCTATTCGAATAGTTTTGACTCTGCAGAGTTTGTACACTTTCACCACAAGAGACAATCTGCTCGCTGCCCCACATGATTCCTTAGCCACGTGGTTGAGTAGACCGTCACAGTGACTTTTCAAAGTATCTAGCCCCTTTTGTCATCTCACCTTATGGGAACCTGCCCACTTGCGGTGGGTCCCATCTATGCACGGGATGTAACCACGTCTACTAGCGAAGACACAGGCTCCACTTCCAGCAACGCTAGTACGGCTAGTTACCTCACCCTCCAACCCGGTGTCCCTTTAGGCCTCCCATTGCCCTTTGCGTATCCACTTCCATCCACTACCAGTGAGATGAGTCTGGGGGTTTCGATAAATTTACTTAGCCAAGTTGTACTTTACAGACTTGTGGTTGTACTATTTTACACAGGAGGCCATGACAAGATTCAGTCCTTAGTGGTTACCTGGGCGGTTCTACCACAAACCACACTCTCGTGCACACCTGCACCATACCCCCGAACCATCCGCCCAGATAAATAAGCAATTTGAGGTTTTTGGGATCATAAAATAATCATATCCAACATACACCAGTCATTACCACCATGACTGCCGAACCAATTTTTCTCAGGATTAAAAGTGATGTTGGGCGCTTTCGCGGCGCCCATGAGTATCTAAACAATACTAAGCATGGCATATATTTAGAGACTTATTTTTGAAAGGTTACTATTATAATTTTGCTAGGGCGACAAGGTTCACACATTCAAATATTCCAAAGGAGGTGTAATATTATTCAAGGTAAACAATAGGCATGTAACTAGAATCTTAAATTAACATGTATTTGCATATAACATAACAGCATGCAATTTGATAATTTAAACCAAAATAATTTGCAGAAAATGTAGGTTCAACATGATCAAAGTATTGACTCGCCTTGCGCAGTTTACCGCGATCTTGAGCTCACTCAAAGCTATCTCCTTTGATGGTCTTGAGCTTCGGGTCTTTATCTTCACCTTGATCTTGATCTTGCCGGATCCATTGATTCTTCGGGGCTCCAGTTTCTAACTACGTGATAAGCGACTGAATCCAAATAAAAGCAAATCACTCAAAAGACTCAAATAACTCCAAATAAGCCAAAATTTGTTTTATTATGAGTGAGAGGGTGATTTGAGGTAAGGCAGATTGGTTGCGGAGTATTGACGGAGCCGAACTAGTTGGAACGAAGTGATGATTGATGGAAGGACATTCAATGAAGGACTAGGTTGAGCCGGCCATTGAATACTATGGCTTACTCTATTTTATTTAATAACTTCTTTTTATTATTTTTATATTTATCAAGGAAGTTCCATGAGTTAGGATGGACCTATGAGTAGGTATTATTTTGTTGAGCGTTACTTTTCAGGGTATTTTGGCTTATTGAATTAACTTTAGAGCCTAGGTGTATAGCATTTCATGGGGTGATATTTTATGTAGTCTTAGCTTTCCCTAAGCCTATTTCAGCCTTGAATTAGGATTCAGTTGTATGGGCCATATCTTGTTATTTCATGCTCCTTCTCATTATTAATTATTATTATTATTATTATTATTATTATTATAGTATTAAAATTTAATTGAGGATACCATTATTATTTTATCTATGTTTTAGTTTAAAATTAGCAACCTAAGCAATGCTTGATATATATATATATATATATATATATATATATATATATATATATATATATATATATATATATATATATATATATATATATATATATATCATTTTATGTGACCCTAATTACTCGTGTTAATGGTTACCTATTTACTTTAGAGTATCCATAGGCATGTGAGATTATTTTGGTGCTTGATGACCTAAGGCTATTACATTTTAATATCTGTATATCATTATAACCTTTTAATCTGAGTGCTCTCTGAAAACTACTGTTTCTGATATTTTATCCTTTTGTAGCTCGAGCCTGCTAAACATGAAGGCATTTGGTTATCATTTTTTACTAAAGCTATCATTTAAGGGTTCATGATTAGCAGTATTTTTATGATAGTATCTACATGTATACATTTTTAATAGAGCCTACAATGAACGCAAGAACTATACTGTTATATTTACAAGTAGGCATGTATACATGCTATCCGCATTTCCCTACCCCTTTATATATATATATAAGTATTTACTTAGAAAGTCTCTACATTCTTTTAATTGTTGTTAGCTTTAGTTAAAATTTATTTACCTAGCAAAGTTATATTCCAATATTTGGTAATTAGCAAAACCTACCACTAAAGTTCATTTAATGGCAACATTTTTAAATATTAGGCATAAATCTTAATTTTAAGTAATGGCCATCTTTATTTGGTTATTTACCATAATTTGGTTTTCTTTATCATAGTCTTTAATTAATAATTAGTCTTTTAGTTAATTATTCAAATAGTGTTAATTATTCAAACATATTAACTAATTCACATTTATATGTTAATCAACCTAGCTTTATGACCTAGCTAAATTTATCAGCTTTTCTAGATTATTCCTTAATTTACCACAATTTTTACTAATTATAATGAGGTACAAAAATTGAAATTAAATAAAGTGAAAAGGGTGCTGTCGGTGGGCTCAAACCCGGGACCTCACAGTGCGAGTGGTAGGCGACAGGCGCCAGTGACCAAGTGGGCTGCGGCCATTTAGTGATTACTGGGTGGAATCAATTTAGAAGAAGAGCGATAGTTTGCTGTGGCCAAGCAGAGGAAGAACAGAGGAGACATCGGGCGGAGCTCCGCCGACGGCATTGCCGACGGGTGGCGGACGGGGTGGGCCGGTGACTGCTAAAATGGGTACCCCAAGGGGTAGCGGACCTTTGGGCGGCGGCGCGTCGGCCGGAGCGGCGACAAGGTGGGCGGGCGGTGGAGCTAGGCGGCCGGCGAGAAGGTAGACAGGAGGCGCCGGTGGCCGGGAGGGATAGGGAAGAGGGCGACGCGCGCATAAGGGGGAGAGCGGTGGAGGGAAGCTTACCGCGCGGTTGGTTAGGCCGGGGACGCACCGGGGTGGGCCAGCGGCGGGAGCTCACGGCGGCGCGGGGAGGTCGCCGTGGAGGAGGAGCACGGGCGGTGGAGAACGTTGGCCGGCGATTGGAGGAGGTTTGGGGCACCGTGGAGCTTCTCCCACCGCAAGTAATCGGAATGAAATCAACCGAGGCGTGAACGGTAGTGGATGGGACGGTGGCCGGTCGAAAACGGAGGAGAAGCAGGCGCGGCGCGGGAGAAGATAGAGGGGAAAAGGGGAAAGGGGCCGGGGAGCAATGAGGAGCCGGGCGGCGTCTTATAGCGTCGGGGAAAACGTGGGCGATGTGCGCTTGCGAGATTTCCGACGACGAACGCGCAGAGGCGGCAGAGCAGGGGCGGGGGCTCAGGGACGACGTGACCGGGCAAGCGGTGCGCGGCAGGGGGGAGGCTGTCAGCTGCGGCAAGATTCGGGGGATTCGGCGCAGGGGAAAAAGGAGGGAGGAGACGTGGAAGGAGCTCGGCCGCAGAAGGGAGGAGGGAGGAGGAGAAAAGAAAGGTGAGCGCAGCGCCTGGGGGAAAGGAAGAGAAGAAAGAGAGGAAGGGGGAAGCGGTCCCGCGTGGCAGGGAACTGGAACGGGCCCCGCGGCGCAGTGAGAAGAGGTAGGAGGGAAAAGAAAAAGGAGAGAGAGAGAGATAAATGAGTGGGGCCCACACGTAATAGAGAGAATAAAGAAAGAGAGAATGGCTTTGAATTTGGATTTTTAAATTTGTATGTTGAACTTCTATTTTCTCTTTAAGATTATGGTTCCTAATTTCTGAAATTTTATTCCAAGTCTTTGTTCAATTACTTAAATACAAAATATAATAGCCCTTTTATTTTATTTGATGTTCTTATCTTCATACCTTTATTTCCTTCTATGGCATTATTAATATTAGTTTTATATTTTTTTTTGAAGCTTTCTTAAATTTTTGGATCCTCCACCAAAATTCAGAAAATTGCCATAAAATCCAAGTTTCAACAGAACATATTGCAAAATAATTTAAGAACTTTATATTTTCAAATTCGAATTTCCCAGGATGTTACAGCATCAGATGGCGGCTGGATATAACTAGCAATGGAGAGGCGATGATAGCGCCACCTTTGTGGCATGACAGTGAGACTGCAGAAGACACTCTTACGACACTTATGACAAGAGTGTGTTGTGCAGTCGATCGTGGTGTCACAATGAAGGTGCTAGCTCACGGCGGTAGTTGGCGTCATCGAGGAACAAGCTAGATGCATCGGATGGTGGTCAGATATCACTGGCAATGGAGAGGCAGCGGTAGCACAACCTTTGTAGCACGACGGTGAGACTGCATAAGACATTCTTACAAAACTTACTACAAGAGTTTGTTATGCAGCCGACCGTGGTGTCACAATGGAGGCGCTAGCTCATGGTGGTAGTCGGCGTCGCCTCATTAAATGATACATGTTACATTATACATGGAGAAAGAGTACATGATACATGTTATGCTGCGATGCACAAATTGCCTCATTAAAAACCTTGGTCGTGAAACTTTAGAAAAACTCGTCAAGGGGAGAAAAGTACAATTCACCCAATTTCATTCAGTCTTTAGGACTTATTCCTTTTGGGTACTTGACCTTCATGATCAAGATTTAATAACAGGCCTGAGAGAATTCTCCCCTTGAATTCTACACTTTTCTAAGTCTCAGCATTCCAATTCCTCATACGTACATTTCAAAACTAGATGTAGGGAGTGACTTTGTGAACAAATCTGCCAGATTTTCACATGACTTAGTATGCAGTACTTTAATCTCGTCCATCTTTTGCAATTCATGAGCATAGAAGGACTTGGGGTTGATGTGCTTTGTGAGATGACTCTTCACATAGCCCGTCTGCACTTGTGCAATGCAAGCTGCATTATCTTCATAGATAATTGTGGGGGCTTGCACAATATTCATCCCACATCACTGTTTGATGTGGTGAATCATTCGGCGGAGCCAAGCGCATTCTTGTGCGGCTTCATACAGTGCTATAATTTCTGAGTGGTTCGTCGAAGTCATTACAAGACTTTGCTCGAATGATTTTCAAGAAATTGTAGTTCCACCACATAGGAATACATTACCTGTTTGCGACCTTGCGGTATGCAGGTCTGATAGATACCCAGCATCTGCATAACCGATCAAGTTCAAATCTTGATTCTTTCTGTAGAACAATACAAGATCCTTGCTTCCTTGGATGTATCGGAAGATGTCCTTTATGCCTTGTCAATGCCTTTTGGTAGGTTTTGCACTATACCTTGCTAACAGGTTTATGGCAAATGCAATGTCTAGTCTAGTGCAGTTTTCTAAGTACATAAGTGCTCCTACTGCACTTAAGTATGGGAATTCCGGTCCCAGGACTTCCTCCCCCTCTTCCCTAGGTCAAAAAGGATATTTTTCTTACTGTAAAGACCTCCCGATCATGGGTACTTTCGATGGGTATGCCTTCTCAAAGCCAAACATTTCTAACACCTTCTGGGTGTAGGCCGACTGATGTACTAATATTCCTTTAGGGACATACTTGAGCTACAGGCCTAAGCAGAATTTAGTCTTGCCCAAATCTTTCATTTCAAATTCCGACTCCAGATAGAAGCTTGCTTCTTTTATGTCTTCCATTGTCCCGATGATGTTCAGACCATCTACATACACTGAGATTATACAAAATCCATTCTGGGATCGTATAATCACACAGGGACAATCTTCATTATTTGTGTATCCTTTCTTGCATAGAAAGTCACTTAAATGATTATACCACATTCTGCCAGATTGTTTCAGTTTGTACAGGGACTTTCTGATATTCACACTGTACAGATTTCTATTTGCTCTGTCTTGGTTTGGGAGAGGGATTCCTTCAGCGACCTTCATATAAATATCCAAATTCAAGTTTCCATAGAGGTATGCAGTTACCACATCCATCAATTTCATTTCTAAATTCAAGTTCACTGCTATTGAGATCAAATATGTAAAGATAATTCCACTCATGACTGGGAGTAGGTTTCTTCATAATCAACTCCTGGACATTGAGTGAAACCTTGTGCTACCAGCATTGCTTTGTATCTCACTACTTCGTTTCTTTCATTTCTCTTTCGAATAAATACCCACTTATGCTCTACAGGGTGCACATGGGGAGGTGTGCGGCATACGGATCCAAACACCTCTTTTTTGTTCAGAGATAGCAATTCAGTTTCTATTGCCTTCTTCCAATCTTCCCAATCTGATCTTTTCTTACATTCAGCGAGCGATGCAGGATTGGAATCAAGATCGATGATTGTGGCAATTTTCTTTGCGAAATAGATATCAATATTGGCTATTGTCCTATTCATGGACTCTCCCGTGTGCACATAATTTATAGCTATTTCTTCATTAATTGCTTCTTCTGGAGCTTCTCCTTGCACATCGCTTCTTCCAATTGCGGTGGCAAGCCCTTTAGTTTTTTGGCTCTGATGTGTGCGCACACATCCATGCCGATTTCTTCTTCCATTGGGATATTTAGATCCGATATGCCCTTTTCTGAAGGTGGCATACTCGTGCCAGGTCTCAACTGGCTCCCCTTCTCATTTTAGGGGACTTCAGTGATCAGCTATGATAAGTCCTTCTTATCCTTCTTCACCAGGCGTCCTCGGTTACTTAGGATTCGAGGGACCGGAGTTCTCGTCCTTTTATTCTGAGGCCTCTGAACGGGATTAGGGATACTTTCTGCTTTCTTTGGTATTTCAACCCTCTCCAGTGCATTACGTGCAGGCACATGTGACTTGTTCACGCTCTTCAAATCACTAAAGTGATCAGGTAGTTAATTTGCTAATACTTGCAAATCAATTGTTTTATGGACTTCTCTTGTCTTTTGGACTTCTCTATTTGCTTCGCTAGTGCACGGATCATCTGCATGGATTCCCGTGGCTTGCCACGTAATTTTTGACATTTTTCATCAAGGGGTTGATTTCCTCCCCCTAATGTTGGGAAATTATCCTCATCAAAATGCAATCAGCGAAGCAGGCGGTGTGCAAATATCCCGACATGGGTTCCAAATACCTGATCATGGATGTAGTCTCATAACCAACGTATATCCCAGTCTTATGAAGAGGGCCTATTGCAGTACGCTGTGGAGAGGGTATAGGTACATAAACCTTGCATCCAAACCTCCTGAGATGAGAAATTTTCGGTGGTGACCCTTGCGCTAGTTGCATAGGCGAATGGATGTTGTAGGCCGATGGTCTAAAGTTGATGAGATTTGCTGCATGTAAGACTGTGTGTCCCCAACATGTAGCTGGTAAATAACAATTCTGCAAAAGGGGTCGGGCAATAAATTTAATTCTCTTGATTAATGCCTCTGCCAAACCATTCTGGGTATGAACATGCGGTACAGAATGCTCAACTGCAATCCCCATTGCCATGCAATAATCATCAAATGCCTTTGAAGTAAATTCCTCGGCGTTGTCCATTCTGATGGACTTTATGTGATGATCAGAGACGACATTTCTGATGCGAATGATCTTCGAGATCAGCTTTGTGAAAGTATGGTTTCTTGTGGACAATAAACTCATATACGACCATTTTGAGGAAGCATCTGAGAGACCATGTGGAGGTCATCCCATGTGTGTGATGGGTAATTGACATCGGTTTAGGAGAGTCGAGTTTGATTTGGTTGGTTCGGACCTTGACGTTGCGTGGTGCAATCAGGCTCGGTCGGACTTGGTCAAACCTGGTCAAAGTGGTTATGATGCATATTATATCGACTTGTCAGGTTTCAGCTATTTCATTGATGCCATTATGCTTTCATGTATCGAGCGGTGCTATTTGATGTGTTTCTTGTCTGTGTTGGCTGCAGGACGTCGAGGTGGAGTCGTGGCGAGACACGAGGTGACCGGACTAGACACGGGCGGTGTCGAGGTCAGAACGGTCGGATATGTCAAAGACGGCTGAGACTCGAGGTGGTTGCGAGTCGTGGACGACAAGGAGCGCGGAAGCTTCTCGGAAGGTGCAGAAGGGGCGAAATGGGAATTTCGCGAGGCTGCAAAAGCGGGAGTAACGGGTTGGAGACCCATTAGCCAAGGGCTATAAATAGATGTTGGTGGCTGCATGCCCACTAAGGCACTCCAAGGGCTTCTAGGGTTTGCTTTAGTCAAAATGAGCTTTAGAGAGTTGTTTTGGCTTTAGGCTTTAGTTGGTGAGAGTGGGTGGAGGAGACAGAGTGTGTTATGTACTCTTCTTCGATGTGTTCTTGAGTAGTTCTCTCCTCTCCAAGCATGTAGTGAGGGTTTCTTGTTTTGGGAGAAGGAGAGATTGGAGTGATAAGCATGTAATCTTCCTTGTTTTAATGTTCATGCGTATGGGGACGTAGTTCTTTGTATCTCTTGTTTCCAGGAATGAAATTTCAGAAGTTTTCTCTCGTGCAGCCTCTCTGTTCTTTGTTCCTCTCTTTGAATGATTTCTTGACTTTTTGAGTTTTGAGTTGTTTCTTGCTGAGGAGTGCCAAAATGGGTTGCTATGATTTAGGAGATGCTCAAAAGCCATTTGGCTAGTCAATCCTAAGAGCATACCTTGTTTAATCTCAGATTTGGTGTTTTGCCCTCCTCTGTTCATGTTCTTGTTTCCAGGGTTTTTGGTGCTGTTCTTAATTCCCTTCATGAGATGCTCTAAGATTTGGACTCTCAGGTCCTTAGGCTATTGCTAATCTTCTTGCAAAATCTCATGTGAAAAGGATCTGTGAATCTTAAGTAATTGGATTTTTTTGTGCTCTCTCTGAAGCTTCCCATGCATTTCTAGGGTTTTAGTGCATTTCATGTTTCCCTTCTCAAGATGGCTTGAAATTTGTCTTGTAGAGTCCAATGGCTATTGCTAACATATCTGCAAAATCTCATGGCCTATGGATCAAAGATTAGAAAGTATTTTGAGTTTTAGTGTCTCTCTCTTAAAGTTCTTAGTTTCTGTCCAAATCCTTAGGGTTTCATGGAATATTTTGTTTCTAGTCAAAAGATTGTGTTTTATTGAGAGATTTCAAGTTCTAAGAATATTGCTTAGCTAATCTCCCGTTTTTATGGTTAAAGAATCAAAGTTTGGGGGGGAATTTGGTTTTAATCGCTGCACTCTGTAAGTATTCAGATTTTTGTCAAAAGCCTATTTTCTGCACCATGAAACTACTGCTCGGCCAGCAGTTCTCTATACTCAGCCGAAGGCTGCTTATCCTCTGTCCAGGTCTTTATTTTGTGCACTTGGTCTGTAGCAAATCCAGCTCTTGGCAATGAACTCTTGTTTCGGTTTTTAGTCTCCTCATTTCAGCTGAATTGCTCCTCTCATTTTCAGACTGCAGCAGGGTCTCTCGGCTGCAGCAAATCAGCTTATTTCAGCTCTTTACTGCTGCCAAAATACTTCTATTTCTTCTACTCTTTTAGTGTTCGGCCAACAACCCTTTTACTGCAATTTGTGCTCTCATTTCAGTTCAGTTTTTGCAGTTCTTTTTGCCAAGTGTGCAGCAGTATTGGCATACACTGTGCTGCTCCTTTTTCAGTCTTTCTTTGCAGAGTTTCAGCTGAGTGTTTATTAGTCTTTTCTATCAGTCTTTCGATCAGATCTTAACAGAAAGCATTTATTTTTCTTTGTAGCTTTCATAGCTATCGGAGAAGAAAGAGGTGCGAATTATCAGGGTGATTTTAAAAAAGCAACATTCACCCCCTCTGTTGCCGATTTCGATCCAACAATCGGTATCAGAGTCGGTTAGCTCTTCTCAATAGATCTTAACCGGTCTCTAGAGCCATGGCGACGGACAAGTACTCGACCAATTTGCCAATGGCACATGCAGGGCACACAAAATCTTCGTGATTCAGAAAATTATTTACATTAATATTATGCCCTTGGGAATTGTTGATTATATTTCTCATCATTCTAAGACCTTGGTGACCTAATCTGCCATGCTAGAGACAGAAGAGTTCAAAACTTCTAAATACTGTCTTCAGGACAGTGTAGGCTGCAGGTGCCTTGATGTTGGTATAATATAGCCCAGTTTCTAGTGAAGAAAGTTTTTCTAATACCCTTTTTCTATTTTCTTTGCGCTTCATAATGAGCAGGTGTTCCTTACCGTACTCTTCTACAGTCTCAACGTGGAAACCATTGGCGCGAATATCCTTAAAACTTAGGAGAGTTCTAGTCGATTCTGGATACAATAAGGCTTTTTCAATGACCAATGTTGTACCCATTGGGCGTATATTTGTGGCTCTTCCTGAACCTATTATGCATGCATCGCTTCCGGCGATTGCCGTAAGGCTGCCAGTATTCTTACGGATAGGCTGAAAATACTTCGTTTCTATTAAGATGATATTTTTTGTGCCGCTGCTAGCTAAGCACACTTCATCCATAGAGTGCCACACGTGTTCCAATATAAGGTATTTTAATAACATGTATTAGAAGGCAATCAACACATAAATAAAATACTTCAGTATCAGAACATATCATGCCATTATCAGTATAAATGAATGAATTATTCAAATATCATCCAACCATCACGAGAAAATAAATGCTAAAGTACCATCTGTGCAAGTTCTAACTTGTCCTTTTCACACAAAATAAATGACAATTAAAGTCTAAATGCATTCTGTGCACTAGACTTCTTCTGCTATTTTCTCGGGGTGATCTGCTCTTCGAGAGAAATCATGACGGTGGCTGCCTCTAGGTCGAAAGGGGCGCTACTGCCAGGATGGTCTCATCCTCCATCAGCGCGGGCAGCTACTCAGAACTCTCCCCTCAACCGATGCAAAGTGGGCTTCATGCTGCCCTTTGCCATCCTATTTTGGCTTGCTAGCCTTATTCTCATGTGGAGCATCTGATTTACCTTTCTGGGATGCAGCCTTACCCTTCCTTCCCCTTCTCTACATCAAGGGCTTTCGCACCTTGTAGCTCCCGGCGTTGCTTCATGGCCAGTGGAGCTCCCAAGTGGCTGAGTGACGTAATTCTTGCGGAGAAGTTCGTCCTGAGCCTCCGTAACCTACACCATATCAATCAATTCGGCATACTCCTTGTAGCCGTCTTGACGATAGTTGTGTGCGGATTGTATAGCATGGGGTGGAGGGTGGATAGGGTCTTCTCAATCTTCTGCTCATCTGTGATCTGCTTGCCACAGAGTTGAAGATTGGTACAAATTCTGTGCAACGCGGAATTGTACTCCCCGACTGTCTTGAAGTCGGCAAACCTCAGTTTGATCCACTCTTACTCTACTTAAGGAAGAATGGTGTACTTTAGCCTCTCAAATTGCTTCTTGAGTGCGGTCCAAAGTGCTAGCGCGCTCTTTTCTGCCATGTGCTGATTCTTGAGAGTAAGGCAGAGTTGATTCCTGAGAAAATAAAGTGCCTAATAATTCTCCTCAGGAGTGGGTTGGGCGTCATGCAGTCCGCCAATCCCAATAGCCGCGCGGAGCTTCTTAGCTCCAAGCACTATCTTGACATCGGAAGCCCACGTCAGATAGTTTTGGCCATGCTGGGCCAGCTCCTCGAATTCCTGGTTCGTAATGCTAGTCATCTACATGTGTGTTGTGGCTACAGGCCAAACAGAGAGAGAGAGATGGTAGTGGAGAGTGATGGAGATGAGTAAAGATGGCTTGCCCTCTCCCCATGGCCTGTATTCATATATATATGCGCATGAGGAGTGCTTTTACAGTTATACCCTTACATCTGGTTATCCCCTCTGGGGCAGTTATGTCATTACACATGGCCTATCCTGGGCCTTATAACCTCCTACCAGGCCTGCTGGGTTTAGGTGGGGGCCACCCCTACAACAGGAGCCTCTCATGGTAAAAGGCTTCACGGGGCCGAAGCCATGTCGCCGAGTCCTTTGGCCCCCTCCGTCCCCGCGGCATGTGAACTTTTCCAAACTTGACCCGGGGCTGCGCTGTAGTCGAAGCAGACGCGCACGCTCCGTCCCTCACCCTTCGAACGGGCGGCGGCGGAGGTGGCCTTAGCCGAAGTAGACGCGCGCCGGGGGCGTTGCACTGGCACAGGTAAGCGTAGCGGGCCCCTGAGCCGCCGCGTGATCCTTAAGCGATAAGGGACGTGCCGCGACGCTCGCTCTTCCGGCCGTCCACGTGGTGAAGCGTGCTTGGCGCGCTGCGGTCCTTGAGGCGTCGTGACGATTAATGTGACGGCGGACTCCCGGCAGTTGGACTTCTGCCGATTGGACTTCCGCCGGTTGGCTTCCCTGCTGATGGGGTATATATATGGCGCTGGTGCGGCGTTGTTCCTGCATATATCGTGATAGAATCTGCTCCCTTAAAATGGGCCCCAGCCGTGCATCAACATTCCTGGGTGACGCTGAGCGGCTTGGGGAATGTTGATGCACAGAAGGAGGTCCATTTTTCTTGGGAGCTTGGTCAGCGCCGGTTATCGACAGCCAGCCGCGTTTCCTGCCCTCGCACCGTGCTTCCGCAGGTTCGAAGTAGACGCACGCGCGCTCCGTTCCCTACCCTTCGAACGGGTGGCAGCGGAGGTTAGCGCTTAGTTCGAAGTAGACGCGCGCGCGCTCCGTCCCCTACCCTTCGAACGGGTGGTAGCGGAGGCTGGCGCCTAGTTGAAGTAGACGCGCGCGCTCCGTCCCCTACCCTTCGAACGGGTGGCAGCGGAGGCTGGCGCCTAGCTCGAAGTAGACGCGCGCGCGCTCCATCCCCTACCCTTCGAACGGGTGGTAGCGGAGGTTGGCGCCGAGCTCGAAGTAGATGCGCGCGCGCTCCGTCCCCTACCCTTCGAACGGGTGGCAGCGGAGGCTGGCGCTTAGTTCGAAGTAGACGCGCGCGCGCTCCGTCCCCTACCCTTCGAACGGGTGGGAGCGGAGGCTGGCGCCAAGCTCGAAGTAGACGCGTGCGCGCTCTGTCCCCTACCATTCCAACGGGTGGTAGCGGAGGCTGGCGCCTAGTGGAAGTAGACGCGCGCGCGCTCCGTTCCCTACCCTTCGAACGGGTGGCAGCGGAGGCTGGCGCCTAGCTCGAAGTAGACGCGCGCGCGCTCCGTCCCCTACCCTTCGAACGGGTGGCAGCGGAGGCTGGCGCCTAGCTCGAAGTAGACACGCGCGCGCTCCGTCCCCTACCCTTGGAACGGGTGGGAGCGGAGGCTGGCGCCGAGCTCCAAGTAGACGCGCGCGCGCTCCGTCCCCTACCCTTCGAACGGGTGGCAGCGGAGGCTGGCGCCTAGTTGAAGTAGACGTGCGCGCGCTCCGTCCCCTACCCTTCGAACGGGTGGCAGCGGAGGCTGGCGCCTAGTGGAAGTAGACGCGCGCGCGCTCCGTCCCCTACCCTTCGAAAGGGTGGCAGCGGAGGCTGGCGCCTAGCTCGAAGTAGGCGCGCGCGCGCTCCGTCCCCTGCCCTTCGAACGGGTGGTAGTGGAGGCTGGCGCCTGGTAGAAGTAGACGCGCGCGCGCTCCGTCCCCTACCCTTCGAACGGGTGGCAGCGGAGGC
Source organism: Dendrocalamus latiflorus (assembly GCA_017311315.1). Taxonomy (NCBI): domain Eukaryota; kingdom Viridiplantae; phylum Streptophyta; class Magnoliopsida; order Poales; family Poaceae; genus Dendrocalamus; species Dendrocalamus latiflorus. The sequence continues at coordinate 3,492,651 of CM029622.1, read as the reverse complement.
TGGCGCCTAGCTCGAAGTAGACGCGCGTGCGCTCCGTCCCCTACCCTTCGAACGGGTGGCAGCGGAGGCTGGCGCCTAGCTCGAAGTAGACGCGCGCGCGCTCCGTCCCCTACCCTTCGAACGGGTGGCAGCGGAGGCTGGCGCCTAGCTCGAAGTAGACGCGCGCGCTCCGTCCCCTACCCTTCGAACGGGCGGCAGCGGAGGCTGGCGTTCGGTCCGGTAGGGCGCCTTTAATGGCGGTTGGGATCGTACCGACGCCTAGCCTGCCAAAAGGCGGGTTGCTGCGTCGTGCAGTGTCCGTTCACGTGGTGAGGGCACGCGGCGGCTTGTAACTGGAGCACCGCGGTGGGTCAGGGATTGCGTGGCCGTGACGGCTTGCGTTGACGGTCCTTTGTTCTGCGGTCGCGTGTAGCGTGTATCGCCACGACGCCTCGTCTTCAGTTACAGGGAATCGTGCGGGGCGGACCTTTACACCGCTGCGGTTGTATCCGGTATGCGTATCGTTGCGACGCTTCGGTAGCGGCGGTATGGGCGAGGTGGCTTGAAATAGCCCCCCTGTAACAGCGTCCCCGCACCTTTACGCCCTCTTTCCTGTCTGCTCCGCCCTCTACACTTTTGCGATATTTTCACCGCTTCAATCTCTCCGTGAGAAGCGATGGCCTCCGGTGGCAAGCGCGGCCAGGCGGTTGGTGGCTCTGGCATTCGCCGGCGGTCTTCCCTGTTGGAGGTGAAATACGCGCTCTAAGAGCGCGACCCGGCGGTGGCGGACAAGGAGTGGTTGGTGGCGGAGGAGGAAGGCACGTTCTCCGGCGAGCTAGGCCCCTCGCTCGTGACTGAGAAGACGATCCAAGGGCTTCTGCGCGCGGGGAAGTTGTCCGAGCGCCAGGAGGTACGATTGCCCGCCGCCGATGAGACGGAACCGCATCCCAAGAGGTCGGAGGCGGTCATGTTCGTTGCCTTTTTCGACGCGGGGCTCCGCATCCCAGCGGCGGCTATCGTGGACGACGTGTTGCGGACCTTCGGGCTGGAGCTGGCGCAACTGACTCCGAACGCCGTGGCCCGGCTCGCGGTGTACAGCTGGGCCTTGCGCTCGGGGGCGTGTTGGCCCAGCGCCTCGTTGTTCGCCTACCTTCACGAGGCGCGGTGCCAGCCCAAGGACCGGAAGGACGGGACGCTGTCGAGCTTCGGTAGCGTCACCTTTATTCTTCGTCCGTCGTGCAAGAAGCTCTTCCCTGCGAACTCAACTCGCGGGAAGTGGGAGTCTTACTGTATGAAGCGGTGGTTCTACCACCGTGTGGAGAGCGGGAGCGGCCTTGAGTGCACAGGCCGACCGATCGCGTACAAGCCCTCGCCCGGCCGGACGCTCGATGAGAGGACAGGCGGAGGGCCCAGCGGCTCGTAGGCGTGGCCGCCCGCTTCAACATGCGCGACCTTGCCGAAGAGTACGTGATGTACGGCATGGCACCGCTTGCCCGCGACTGGCGTCTTGCCGCCGAGAAGCGTCGAGACGACAATGTTTCGCCATCGATCTGCTTGCTGCCGGCGCCCTCCAGTCTTCGTAAGGCTCGACCGCGTCACTCCTTTGTTCACGCGAAATGCGTTATATGCTGATGCTATCTCCTTTGCCTCAGGGATTTGCTTGGAGGAGGCGGAGCAAGCCGCACGCGTATTCCTTGGGCCGTACACCGGCAGGGAGCACGAGCAGCGCGCGTTTGCTATCGCCGAGGCGGGGCTGGGGCGAATAAACCGCGTGTGCGAGGCCCTGGGCCTTGCCGTGCCGGACCGTGTCGCTCCAGACGATGGTGCAGCGAAGAAGAAGAAGAAGACGCCGTCTCGGAAGAGGGGCCGCAGCGGGGTGCCCGCCGCGCTTGGCGCGGCAGCTGCCGCTGCTGCTGCTAGTGCTCCCGAGGGCGTGGCAGACGCGGAGTCAGACTCGGCGAGGTATGCCGATTTAGGCTTGGGTGGCGCAGACGCCGAAGGCGAGGTATCTTCGGCGAGCGCCCTGGACGGCGGGTTTGCCGCGAGCAGCCAGAGGGGGGAAGTCTTGCCGCCCACCGAAGTTGCCGAGGTGGAACCCATGCGGACCGGCGATGCTGAGGTGGAGCCTTCGGCCGTGGCTACTGTGGTGCCGGAGGCGCCCTCCATGGGGGCGCACGGAGCCGTGCTGCCTTTACCGACAGCGGCAGAAACCGAGGTGCCCCCTGCAACGATTGCCACCGCGGAACCTTCGCCCCCAGGCGCTGCAACCGCGGGGGCTCCCCCAGCCGCGACTACGGGGGCGGTATCGCTGCTGGCTGCCCCGGCTAAACGGCCGTGTGTGCAGCTGGAGCTCCACCGGACACCGCGGGGATTCATCGTGGCCATGGGCGTCAGAAGCTTGTGGGACTCCAGTGCAAGTGCCGGAGACCCAGCGGCATATGCGCCTTCCGCCCCCTGGCCACGCCGCCTGCCGCGCAGGGACAGCCGTCGCCTGCCCCGAACGCGGAGGCTTCTGCCCGCAGCAGGACCATTCCTTCTGCGGGGGCTTACGCCACCGCCGCCCCACCCGGAGATGAGGGGGCGAGTCCCCGAGACCCTCCTTCTGCTACCGAAGGTAGGGTGGCTTAGCTTACTCTGGTGTATTCTTTCATGCCTTGCGATGCTCACCTGCAGCCCTGTTTGTAGCGTTGCTCATTCCGGAGGGGGAACACAGAACCTCCGCGCGCGCAGGCCCTGCGGACTTCGTGCCGCCCCCGGAGACGCTGAGGGCGTGGCGCGGGATTGTGAATTGCGCGGCCACCAGCGTCGACCCGCAAGTGCTGCAGGCCTACGGGGCGGGGCGCCTCGAAGACGCCTTCGAGGTGTCTGGGGTGAGGGTAAGTACTCATGCGACAACGCTTGGGCTGGCTGAGCTTGCTAAGTCTTTCCCTTCTGCAGACACTTGTGCTGGGGCAGGCCTTGCAAACGGCCTATACTCGTGGCCGAAAGGCGCTCGAGGATAGGCTGCGGGCCGCCGAGGAGGAGCTACGCGAAGCCTTTGGAGCCCGCTCTGCCCAGGACGCCCGCATCCGCCAGCTGGAAGCGGAATGCGCCGAAGCGAGGGCACACGCCGAAAGACTTGTTGCGTCGGCGCGGGAGTCGGCCGCGGAAGCTGCTCAACAGAAGTTTGCGGCGGAGCGGGACGGGCTCCTGGAATAGGTCGCCTCGCTAGAGAAGGAAAAAGGCGAGCTTGCCTTGACTCTAGCGGAGCGTAACCAGACGCTTGGCGACGCCTCGGTGGTTGCGTGGGACGCCCTGCAAATGCTGGAAGTCCACCTCCAAAGACTTGTGGCTGGAGTGCCGGACCACGCCTTCGGCCCAGAGGAGTTACTGCGGGCCCTTCGCTGGATCCATGACACCGCCGACGTTGCGCGCGGGGCTGCGACGAACTTTGGCGACCACTGTGCCTATGTGGCGTCGTGCCTGGTGTGCGCCCTCCTTCGGCACCGTGGGTGCACGCACATCGCCGAGCTGGAGAACCCTCAGCTGGAGATGCCCGGCGGGGCCGGAGTGATGTCCGGTGAAGTCCGTGCCGTTCGCCGCCCCGTCAAATTCTTCTACGAGCGGATCTGGGACTACACCGGGATAGCCGCCACGCAGGTCGAGCTTCGGAAGTCCCTTCGTGGTGGGGGGAGCCTTGGCCAATTTCTGGACGAAGTCCCGCGGCGCGACGAGGGTGGCGCTGAGGTCCCGCGGCGCGACGAGGGTGGCGCTGAGGCCTCTGAAGATGCCGAAGGCTCACAGGTGCGGCGCCAACGTGGCTAGGTGTGGGCGTGCGTTGTAACGTCTGCCCCTTAATTGAATGAATAAAGTGCGTGTTTGCTTCACGAACTGATTACTTGCCTTTATCCCGGGCAGCTTCCTTGCTGGGGGCGACTGCTCGCGTCTGGCCTTGCGACCCGGCGGCGCCTTCGACGCTGGCAAAGGGCCGAGGAGTCGCTGAACTTTTGGGCAGGCCGACCTTCTTCGAGCGAGGCCCCAGCTTTTGCGCGTGTTAAGGACGAGCCCGCGGGATAGCGGCTTAGAACGGCAAGGATGCTGCCGGACCTTTGTACTTGTGTGATTTTTCCGATATGCAGATTTTCTGTCATCTTAGGATATGCGCTGTGTGTTGATGCCACTTCGGGTTCACCGGTACGCCATATGCTGCGCGGGGACGGGATCTCCGCGCTCAACGCGCGCTGTTGGCGAAGTAGTCGCGCAAGGGTTCCTTAGAACGGCGCTTGCGGGGGCAGTCCTTGGCGCCTCACCTTTTGACAGTTCGCAGACGGGCGTGTGCGGAGGCGGACCTCGACGCTTCGCCTTTTTATAGTCCGTAGACTGGCGTGTGCGGAGGCGGACCTCGGCACTTCGCCTTTTTATAGTCCGTAGACTGGCGTGTGCGGAGGCGGACCTCGGCACTTCGCCTTTTTATAGTCCGTAGACTGGCGTGTGCGGAGGCGGACCTCGACGCTTCGCCTTTTTATAGTCCGTAGACTGGCACGGGCGAGGGTGGAAGTGCGCGCACGTTCCGTTCCTCTTGCTCCTCATGGCGGGGGTAGCCTCTGGCGCGCTGTCTTCGGCAACGCGCGCTGCGCTCACCTCCCGCAGTACGCGAGGGTGAGCCTCGCTCCGCTGCGATTAATACTCGCGTCCTCCGCCCGCGTTGCGAAACGCGTGGGGGGCCTCCGTAGTTTTATTTATACTCCGCAGAGTGCGTGGGGTCAAGTTCCACGTCGTATTTATACTCCGCAGAGTATGCACAGGGACGAGGTCTCTGGCATGCGCGGAGTTCGCGACTTGTTTAGACTCCGTAGAGTGCGCAGGGAGAACATCCGCGTCTTATTTATACTCCGTAGAGTGCGTGCGAAGGCGGACCTCGACGCTACGTCTTATTTAGAGTCCGTGGACTGGTGCGTGAGGAGGAGAACCTCAACGCTACGACTTCCTTTATAGTCCGGAGACTCGCGCGTGCGGAGGCAGACCTCAACGCTAGGTCTTATTTAGAGTCCGTGGACTGGTGCGTGCGGAGGCGAACCTCAACGCTACGACTTCCTTTATAGTCTGGAGACTCGCGCGTGCGGAGGCAGACCTCGACGCTACGTCTTATTTAGAGTCCGTGGACTGGCGCGTGCGGAGGCGGACCTCGACGCTACGACTTTCTTTATAGTCCGGAGACTCGCGCGTGCGGAGGCAGACCTCGACGCTACGACTTCATTTAGAGTCCGTAGACTGGTGCGTGCGGAGGAGAACCTCGACGCTACGACTTTCTTTATAGTCCGGAGACTCGCGCGTGCGGAGGCAGACCTCGACGCTACGACTTCATTTAGAGTCCGTAGACTGGTGCGTGCGGAGGAGCACCTCGACGCTACGACTTTCTTTATAGTCTGGAGACTCGCGCGTGCGGAGGCAGACCTCGACGCTACGACTTCATTTAGAGTCCGTAGACTGGTGCGTGCGGAGGAGAACCTCAACGCTACGATTTCCATTATAGTCCGGAGACTCGCGCGTGCGGAGGCAGACCTCGACGCTACGTCTTATTTAGAGTCGTGGACTGGCGCGTGCGGAGGAGAACCTCAACGCTACGACTTCCTTTATAGTCCGTAGACTCGCGCGTGCGGAGGCAGACCTCGACGCTACGTCTTATTTAGAGTCCGTGGACTGGTGCGTGCGGAGGCGAACCTCAACGCTACGACTTCCTTTATAGTCCGGAGACTCGCGCGAGCGGAGGCAGACCTCGACGCTACATCTTATTTAGAGTCCGTGGACTGGCGCGTGCGGAGGCGGACCTCGACGCTACGACTTTCTTTATAGTCCAGAGACTCGCGCGTGCGGAGGCATACCTCGACGCTACGACTTCATTTTGAGTCCGTAGACTGGTGCGTGGGGAGGAGAACCTCGACGCTACGACTTTCTTTATATTCCGGAGACTCGCGCGTGCGGAGGCAGACCTCGACGCTACGACTTCATTTAGAGTCCGTAGACTGGTGCGTGCGGAGGAGAACCTCGACGCTACGACTTTCTTTATAGTCCGGAGGCTCGCGCGTGCGGAGGCAGACCTCGACGCTACGACTTCATTTAGAGTCCGTAGACTGGTGCGTGCGGAGGAGAACCTCCACGCTACGACTTCCTTTATAGTCCGGAGACTCACGCGTGCGGAGGCAGACCTCGACGCTACGTCTTATTTAGAGTCCGTGGACTGGCGCGTGCGGAGGAGAACCTCAACGCTACGACTTCCTTTATAGTCCGGAGACTCGCGCGTGCGGAGGTAGACCTCGACGCTACGTCTCATTTAGAGTCCGTGGACTGGTACGTGCGGAGGCGAACCTCAACGCTACGACTTCCTTTGTAGTCCGGAGACTCGCGCGTGCGGAGGCAGACCTCGACGCTACGTCTTATTTAGAGTCCGTGGACTGGCACGTGCGGAGGCGGACCTCGACACTACGACTTCATTTAGAGTCCGTAGACTGGTGCGCGCGAGGGCGTCCCCCCGTTGCGTCTTTTGTTTATACTCAGGCCCGTCACCCTTGGCTACGGTGAGTGCACACGCGGACGTGCGACTTCAATTTATACTCAGTCCCGTACCCCTGGCTACGGCGAGTGCACACGCGAACGTGCGTCTTTGTTTATACTCAGGCCCGTCACCTTTGGCTACGGCGAGTGCACACGCGAACGTGCGTCTTGGTTTATACTCAGGCCCGTCCCCCTGGCTACGGCGAGTGCACACGCGAACGTGCGTCTTTGTTTATACTCTGGCCTGTCACCTTTGGCTACGGCGAGTGCACACGCGAACGTGCGACTTCGATTTATACTCAGTCCCGTACCCCTGGCTACGGCAAGTGCACACGCGAACGTGCGTCTTTGTTTATACTCAGGCCCGTCTCCTGGCTAGGCGAGTGCACACGCGAACGTGCGTCTTTGTTTATACTCAGGCCCGTCACCTTTGGCTACGGCGAGTGCACACGCGAACGTGTGACTTCGATTTATAGTCAGTCCCGTACCCCTGGCTACGGCGAGTGCACACGCGAACGTGCGTCTTTGTTTATAGTGCGGGAACGCGTGCGCTGGCCAAGCCTGCGCGCGCCTTCGCCGCGTACTTGCGCGTGATGAAGAAAGATTGGTGACAAACGGCGATCTTCATTACATTCCCGTTTGCGCGGGTAAGCAATTACAGGGGGTGGATATACTAACCGTTTGTCCTTGATGCGGCCGAAGCCTCTAGTCGCTAGACATCTGCAGGGCCCGCCAAGGCGCCTCTGAATGGCCCCGCGAACCCCCGCGCTGTGACGCCAGCTCTAAGAGCGCCGTTGGGCTTCGCGACGCGGGTACCTGGTACCTGGCTCGATGCGCCGGGCCATATCCTGGTCGCCTCGGACGGTGATGATGGTCCGGGGACCCGGGATCTTCATGCATAGATAGCCGTGATGCGGTACCGCGCCGAAGGAGTTGAGGATTGGGCACCCTAATATGGCATTGTAGGGGTACGGAAGGTCGACCACGTCGAAGGTGGCATCTTCGGCCCGCACATTGTCATCTTGGCCGAAGGAGACTTGAAGACCTATTTGGCCCAGCGCCCGCAGGGGCTGCCCCCCGAAGCCCTGCAGTGGGATTCCTGAGGGCCCTAGGCGGCTTCGAGGGATCCCCATCTGGTCGAAGGCCGCCGCAAACAATACGTTCGCGGAGCTACCGCCGTCCACCAAGGCACGCCCCACGTCGCATCCCGCGATAGTGACCCGGATGACCAGGGGGTCCTGATGAGGGAAGTCCACGCCTTGGGCGTCGTCGGGTGTGAATGTAACTTCGTGCTGCGTCCAGTCCGGCGGTGCTTGCGCTGGGTATGCTGCCACGTGATGTAGTCTTCGCGCATAGGCCTTCTGCTGCCGTGCTGAGGCGAATTCCAACGCAGAGCCTCCGGATATGACGTTAATGACCCTGCGGTGGGTTGCCTCCAGGGCCTGCAGCGATAGGAGGCCCTCCCGAGGCTGCTGTACGTGAGTTTGGATCCGTAAGGGGCCTTCCTAGGGTTGCATCCCTTGCGCCTGTACCTGCATGGGGGCCTCGTACGGGAATTGGACGTGGGCCACCGCAGGCGGACGCGTCTCCGGGTTCCTGTCCCTAGCGACGCTATCGCGGAGCGCCGCGATGGAGGTGCAGGTGCGGGTATCGTGGTTGCCGCGGCCGTGGACTACGCACCAGAGTCCCTGGTGCTGGTCGTCGTAATCTCCACGACTTTTATCGTCGCGGCCCCGGCCACGGCCGTGCCCCCGGCCACGGCGCCCCCAACCGCCTCGGCCTGCGGGAGCGCCTTCGTCGGAACCGCCTTCAATGTCGAGGACGTACCGGTTTCGCCTCGACCTCTGCTGGCCGCGCTTGGGCCGATCAGACGACTCCTTGTGCGAGGCGTCACTGCGGTCGGGCGCATCCCTGGACGACTCCTGCTTACGTTTTCCCTTCGAAGAACCGTCCTTCGGCGGATCTTCGGCTTTTGCCGAGGCTCCGGCCTGGTTGGTGTCGGAGTCGTCACCTTGCCTTCGCTGCGCGTCTTCTTCCGCCCGGGCGTATTCCTCCATTTTGTCGAAGAGCTTCGCCACCGTCTTGATTGGCTTTCGCGCATTGTACTCGGCCATCGGGCCCGGACGAAGGCCCTGTATGGCTGCATTAACGACGGTGGTTTCATTAACGTCTTTCACTTGGCATCGAATCTTGGCGAAGCGCTTGAAGTAGTCCCGGAGCTTCTCCGAAGGTTTTTGCTTCACAGCGAAGAGTTGGTCCGCGTCGACTCGCTCGACATAGTTTCCTTGGAAGTTGTTGTGAAGGCGGTCGCGGAGCTGCTCCCACGCGTAGATGGAGCCCGGCTCTATGGTAAAGAACCAAGAGAGCGCCACTCCTTGCAGCGCGAGGGGGAGTCCCTTCGCCTTTGTGGTGTCGTCTCCGCCCGCGGCTTCGATCGCGGTTTCGTACACGCGCACGAACTCGCGGGGGTCCGTGTCGCCTTTGTACGGGTCGATGGCGCTAGGAAACTTGAAGTCTTCGGGCCATGCCGCCTGCTGCAGCCCCGCCGAAAGCGGGGACTCCGGATCTATGCGCCGCAGCGGCACGCGGCTAGACGTGGGGGCTTCGCGACTGTCCGCCCTCTCCGGCGTGGGCTTGGGCGCGATTACTCGCGCGGCCTGCTGGCTCCGAGCCTCTTGCACATCTCCGACGGCTCCGCGAAGGTCGCCTAGCTCCCGCTGGAACGCGTTGAGGGCTGCTAGTATGGCGCTTTCCACCGTAGGTGCTGTCGGGGCCGCCGGAACACCCAGCGGACGGGTCGGTGTAGGGACCATCGCCCCACGATCTCCAGATCCGTCGGATGCTTCATTGCGGCTACCCCCGGCCGCCTGATCCGCGCTGCCGGCGAGGGTGGCGGGGGCTGTCGTTGCAGTGCCAGCGACGGGGTTGGATGTCGTTGTAGCGGCGCTGGCGGGGTCGGTCGCTGTAGTGCCAGCGACGGGGTTGGATGTCGTTGTAGCGGCGCTGGCGGGGTCGGTTGCTGTAGTGCCAGCGACGGGGTTGGATGTCGTTGTAGCGGCGCTGGCGGGGTCGGTCGCTGTAGTGCCAGCGTCGACGCCCGCGACCACTGCGCCTGCGCCGCCGCCAGCTCCTTCGGCAGCCGATGCCGAAGCCCTGGTATTCACGCGCCGCTCCGTCCCAGCCGTCTTCTTTCCCTTCGCCGCCGCTGATGAAGATTTTTTCGGTGCCATCCTTCTTCTTCGGTCTTCAGGCTTGTCCTTGTCGTCCCCACGGACGACGCCAACTGTTGTGGCTACAGGCCAAACAGAGAGAGAGAGAGAGATGGTAGTGGAGAGTGATGGAGATGAGTAAAGATGGCTTGCCCTCTCCCCATGGCCTGTATTCATATATATATGCGCATGAGGAGTGCTTTTACAGTTATACCCTTACATCTGGTTATCCCCTCTGGGGGCAGTTATGTCATTACACATGGCCTATTCTGGGCCTTATAACCTCCTACCAGGCCTGCTGGGTTTAGGTGGGGGCCACCCCTACAACAATGTGTATAAGTTTACTACGGGTAAACATGCACGGAAGAATTTGCTGTAGGTAAATAAATGGTACAAAAGATTCTCATAATATTCCAGAATTTTCTATGAATTTTCTATAAATTTTACTACTAATTTCAGTAATTAAAGGCAATTTTAAACAATTACAATTAACCAAAATAGTAAATACATACAGAAAATAATAATGACAGAAATAAATATGCTTCAAATGCTAAAAATACTTCAAAATTCGGATTTCCAAGGCCCTTTTTTGCTAGAATATGGATTTTCAGCGAATTCTGCAATTCTCGAGGGTCTCTACATAAACTTTTAGTTCAGAGAAAAATTTGGCGTAATTTCCTAATTTTCAAGGGTTTTCTGCAAAATTCGGGACCATCGTAAATCTGAGGACCTATTCGTAATTTTCGAAATTACGAGGACCTTTCGGCAAAATCTAAGAGCTCTTTGGCAATTTTCATAAACTAGGAAGACTTTTCTGCAAAATTGCCGGCGCCTCAGTCCAGGCTGGGCCTTCGGCCTGTTTTCTTTGTCCGGCCGTGTGGTTTGGGCCACACGGGCCGGTTGGCCTGCCCGCCATTGTCGTTGTGGCCGGTTAATTGTCTGGCTACGACTTGAATATGGTGTGATGTACTGACCTAGGAGAAATTACAAAGATACCCTTGAAGCGCAGTATCCGTACAAATACCAAAACAGCATTCCAATTTCCACCCTTGAAGCGGAATATCCGTACATACACCAAAACAGCATTCCACCCTTGGATCGCAATATCTGTACGTACACCAAAACAGCATTCCACCCCTCCATCTCGCTGTTAAGCCCTTGGAATTCTGCGGCTCGAGGGAGACAATCACGGGGGTCGTGCACCTCACATCAGCACTAATGCATTCATGCATGGAGCATGCTCATCCACCATCGATCGCATATTATATACTGTTCAAGCCCATATTTGATAGACACTGCAGGTCTTGGTACATACGTATCTAGAATATGCATGGGTGCTTAATTTAATTACCATGGATGCATTACAAGTATTCTTTTGAAGACCTTGTGCGACATGATGCATATGCCTCTCTTTTCCAAGTTCTTGAGGCCCTTAATTAACTTTCCAAACAAGTCTTGCAGACCAGCTAACACAGGAGCGAGATAGAGTAGGAATTTCTGTGACTCGATCCGATCATTTGGAAATTAATTGGAATGCAGCTGCCAACTAGCCGGCCGGACTACTGATATGGTGACCATCACTTTCTGTGGAAATTGCACAGCACGCGGCCGTCGAAGGCTACTGATCTCGTCCTAGCTATTTTACATGCCACACCAGCCCTATCTGGTCAACATTTTTTGCCAGTACACTGGTTGATGTACTCTGTATGATAAGGCCCGGCCGATCGAAAGGGGTATATCTGGACCAAACAATAGAATAGAAAGCCTCGCGCGGTTCTACGCGGTGACGCGGCCGGCGGAACTCCGGCGCGGTGGTGACTTCTCTCGGACAAATGGCGGAAGAGAGCGAGCTAGACAGCAGGGTTTGTGTGTGTCAGAGAGAGACAGATAGAGATGCGATCCTGCGATTGGGTATTTGGGTTGGGACATTTGTAAGTGGTGGATGCTGAGACGAGATCGATGCGAATGGGGAGGGGATGTGCATTCTGAAATTGCAATTGGGAGCTAGCTAGGGCGATTAGGTGAAATTGAGTATGGGATGGAAATTTTGGAGTGTAAATTCGTGACCATATATTTATGTACTCCTTCCGCGCGCTGCAACGGTCTAAAACTGTCTTTTGACGCCCACAAAGAAATTACCAGTTACAAGAGTTAACTGGAAAATGTTGTATTTCGATCCTACCTCAGGCAATAGCCAATAAGCATGTTTTATTCTAAGGGCCTATAAGAGATCATGTGAGAATGTCTATAATATGTTTGTGATGAATAATTGGTACTTTTGTTAAGTTGAAATTGATTTTTCTAGAAGTTTTAAAAAATTCGGATTTCAGAGTTGTGCTGTTAGGGTTCAGCCAGTCTGACCGGCAGATGGCTGGCAGTTTGACCGCTATGGTGCGACCAGTCTAACTAGCCATGGACCTTTTGGAAATTGCACACCAATCACTTGTGTATGGTTGTTTTTAGATGAGTTTGCACTAGGTTTTACTGGAATTGAAGCACTGAGGTGAAACTAAATAGAGTTTGAACAGAATTTCAGACAGGGTGTTTTTTGGTGCTGTCAAGTGGTCAGACTGACCTCACCATGGCGATCAGACAGCTGGCAGTCAGACCGGCCTATGGTTGGTCTTCTGACTGGCTGTGGTATGGCGGTTAGCCCAATGACCCGAGGGCAGACAAGTCAATAGTATTGGTCAAAATGGGAATTTGAGTGGTTTGATTGTATGCACGGCATGGGTGCTTGTACTTTGTTGTGTTGAGTTGCATGCATGGTTTTGACTAACGTGAGTCAAATGTATTGAACTTGTGCTCGATATAGTTTCTTGGTCTTTGGATATGCAGGCGGCTTAGAGGATGTAGTGGTCAACGGCAATGGATAAGGACTTTGTGGGGAGCTGATGTCCGGAGTAGTCGTGTAAGTCTGGGTGAGGCTACATAGTTCAAGCGGGAGCATAGAGAAGGCAAGGATAGGATCCTAGAGAGGCAAGTTGGTGCATGTGGTGAGCCAAGTGATGAGGCCAGTGCATGTAGAGACTATTCGGGGGAGACTGAATGTGTGAAAATATGATGGCTAGTCATTGAGTACTACGAGCTATGTGTCAAAGCATGTGGAGATGCTTTGAGGTGAAGGTGAAGAGGGAGTCAAGGAAAGGTTCCTGGAAGTTTTGTCTAGGGTGTTTTGGGAGTTGGCCAAATACTAGACTTTAAGCCTACACAAAAAAACCACAGCGCAGAGAGGTGCAAAGGAGGTGGTTTAGGGTCAGGGTAGGGTCAGTTGTGTGGAGTGAATCAGTGTTAGTGTTGATCCTTGCAAGCACTTTGAGAAGTGTGTGTGAGTGTGCAAAACTCGTTTTAGTAGGGCTAACGGGTTTGCCCGGTTGCCTTAATGAGTTTGACCCATTAGGGTTGTGTGCTAGTTATTTAGGGCATCTGTATTGGCTACAGCTGGTGACTTTTGGCTAGAAATAAATAGTAGTGGCTGAAAGAAGTGATTTTTATAAGGAGAGAGTGAGTGGTGAGGAAAGTGAGGGAAAGATGCATGCGAGAGATAGGAGTAAGAGGAGTGTGATGCACCCGTGACCCCTATCTTATACTCGAAGCAAGACGGAAGCAGGAGAAGTGGAGAAGCCACTTCGAGAAACCAGGTGTTGATATTGACTTCTGGCTTTTCTAAGTAGAAACCAACACGAATACCCCCTTAGCTGGAAGGAGAGGAGGTGTTAGATCCAAGGATTCTAGGATTGAAGTTTTGGGTTTTTTTCACTTGCCTCCTTCCATGGTTTAAGAGAGAGTTGGAGATGAAAGAGTGGTGCTTTCGAAGCACCATGTAATCCCCATACAGCTATAATCATTCCTCCATATGTGTTAATGGAAATCAATTCTTGTCTGTCCAATTGCTAGTTATTCTTACCTTAATCTTTGCTTGGGTCTTGTGTAAGACCAAAGATGGCGACTAGATGGGGTGAATAGGAGCCAACAAGATTACAAAATTTTTTCAAATATTTTCTCAAAGTAGAAGCACGAAACTAAGTTCTTCACTCCAATAACTATGAGAAGTTATGAAGTTCAGAGACCAATCATCCGCAAGAAAAGATACAAACAAAACAGTGCAAAATCAGTAGTTCAACTATAGTAAATCGGTAGTACCACTACAGTAAATTGGTCGTACTGCTACAGTAGCTCCGGTAGTGCTGCTACAGTGCTACATTAAATTAGTGTTGCCGCTGCAGTACCCCGAGTAGTACAACTTTCAAAATCAAAAATTGATGAAACATTTGATACGTTGGTTCAAATAATTTGAAACTTGGCATGCACCTTCATTACGATGTCAAGAACATATTCCAATCAGCGATCAAGAGAATCATTTCCAAAGTTCTGTCCTTTTCTATCAAAAAAGAAAATCTCGATCTGCTCTTGCTCGTAAGTCCTAGATAATCTAGGTGACCTTAGATAGGTTCTCATATATCATAGCAAGCTAAATCACAACACAAATTCGATCCAAATCACCTACAATAGCAAAACGCAAAAGCACCTCTCTCTTGAGGAAAACTGGGCAAACTCAAGAACTTCCCTTTTATCATGCCTAGATGGATGGGATCCTATCTTTAGGAGATATCTCCACCTCTTACACATCCTTGGCACCAAGAAAGATCAAACAGAGAAAAATCCAAACAAGAAAGCCAAGCAAATCAAAAGCACAAGAGGGTATCCACGGTACAACTCACTTGGACAAACTTTGGATGTTTATTTCACTTGGCATAGAATATTTTATAGCTAATCCCTTAGAATAGCAGAGCTCTAAGCCTAGAGAACATATACACAAAAGGCTCCAATACAAGGAAACTCTAACTCTAATCTCTCTTAAGTCATATGAGGCATCCCTCTCACAACACAACACAAGGCTTATATAGTACAGACTCCTCAACTCTCACTAAACCAACCACTCCTCGATGAAGAGGAGAAAGAAATGAAGAACTAAGCTACCTAGAATCTAGTATCTCTATCATTCCTCCAGCCTGGAACCTAGAATCTAGTACCAACGTTGCTCCACCGTCTACAGGTACATAGGGCTAGGCTAGGGCCAGCACGGCATGGCACCAACCTGTCATGCTTTGGACCGTGCTTGGGCCTCGCTAGAGGTGGGACAGGTCGGTAGGGTACGGTATGGTGGGGTGACCGTGTTGGGCTGACATGGCCTAAAGCACTTCGGGCCCATGCCACGTTGGCATGGCACAACCCGATTGCCAGGCTAGCTGCTATAAATACCTAGCTAGCCATCTCTCCATTCTTCATCTCTAGCTGCATTCATATGACAAGCATCCCAAGTTGATCGAGAATAGCGGTAGCTACAACTATGGCATTTGCGACAACATCTTCTCATGTCTTCTACCTGCTCACTCTCCACCTCGCCATCGCCACCGCTGACATGACCACCATCATCATTGTCAACCGGTGCTCCTACACGGTGTGGCTAGGCACCCTCCCTATATTAGGAATAATCTAGGACTTAGTCATGTTAGTTCATGTCAGTTTGGACGTGGGTCGATTCTCATGCATTTGTGTAGGATCCCGGAGTAACTACTCCGAAACCCTTTGTACAAATCGCACTAGTGCAGGATCAGTTAGTACACACAGTGATAATAGGGATACATATCAAGCACAATGACAAATTTATTAAATAAGAGAGTACGCCCTTATGGCCAGCATTTACATCAATGCTCATTGGAAACAATAATAAAGGCAAATAACTGTGGAAGCAACTGATAAAGCGAAGCCCAAGCTTGCACACAGGCAAAAGACAGTAAGACGCGGCCTACTTGTCTTGGTCCTAACCGTAGTCGAAGTCGTCCTCCTCTGTGATGAGATAACAAGAGTGAGTACAAACATGTACTCCGCAAATCACACGAAAAATGCATCATAATGTGAAAGGCAGCAAAGGAAGGCATATAGGGTTAGTTTAAGCATAAAATAGTATTTAAAGAATTACAGTAAATAGATTAAAAATGCTGAATTTAATACAATAAGTAACAACAGTAATTGTAAATAAAATTAATACCATTAGTGCAAGCTCCGACCAAACACTTACCTAACCACAGGCATCCCACCCGGACCATCTTTTCCAAAAGATCTTGCATGGACTCCACCATCCATAAGATTTTCATAAACCATTTTGAAAAACAAAGTCTAATCCATGAAAAACTTTACTCAGCATGCCTATGACCGTGGGCACGGCTATCCAGAATAGATTATACACTCTGTAGAGGTTGTACAGCTTTACCCACAAGACATGATCATCTCATATTGCCACGCGATTAACACACTTCCTTATGTGTACGACGGAGAGATCATAACAAGGCCTTTACAATGCAAAGCCTTCAACCTGGCCAAGCCAACACTAAGATTTCACCCTAGTAAGGAATCCACCAAACTGGACCCCCTCTTGAGCCGAGTGAGACTTCTCATGGCCTACGCCACGCTCACTTTCAACCTACGATGAAATATAGGACCCGCAAATTAATCAGTCAGGACTGTTCCATAGCAGCATTGTGGTAGTACGACAGAGCTTTGCAACAGTAGCTCACAGACCGATCCTTAATTGACTTAGGCTCAACCACATACCCCCTGTGCCTGACAATCAACACTGTGTCTCCGAACAACAGTGCATGCCTGCACCCACCACCTAACCATTAACCTAAGTCTAAACTAGATTTTATATTTTATTTCAAAATATTTGATAATGTCTAAACATTTGGAAAGCTTATCATTTTATGTGAAAAGGTTATCCCAAAACAAAGATTATGTCTAAACAGGTCTAAGCATTTGGTATAAAACTCTTTAGCCAATAATAGTATACCAACTAGAGTTTGATTCTAGGGCGACAAGGTATAATGTTACACAAGGTCAAAGGTGTCAATAACAATTGGGAATTAACTAAGTTTAAAACTGGAATTGAAATACTTGAATAAACATATGCATGGAATATAATTTAAATCAACATAATTTTATTTTACAATCTGGGATCAACATGATTAAGGTGTGTGACTTGCCTTGCTCCTCAAATGGGTGTGAATCGTCGTCGTAGAATTCTCCGGAATCGTCGTAGTCTACACGTAAAAATAAACAACCAAACTCAAATAAAATTCAAATAAACTCCAAATATTTAAATTGAGGGTAGAAATGGGTAGATTGGAATTTTTGATGAATTTAGAAATTTGAATGGGCTCAATTGGAGTTAGGACGAAGGAGAACGGGTCTTGGAAGTTTAAAATCAGAGAAAGAAAAAAAAGCTGATTTTCTAGAATTATTTTTCTAAAGGAAATTGAAATTATGACGTCAGTCGTTATGACCATGCAGTCAAACTTACAACCACGTAGAACAACTTACGACCACGCAGTCGAACCTACCACCACGCAGTTGAGCCTACGACCACGCAGTCGATCCTACGACCACGCAGTCGAACTTACGACTATGAAGTCATTTACGACTACACAGATGAGCTTATGACTATGAAGTCATTTATGACCACACAGACGAGCTTACGACTATGAAGTTATTTACGACCACACAGATGAGCTTATGACTATGAAGTCATTTACGACCACTCAGAGCTACGACCACTTGATCGTATATGAGTACTCGGAGCTACCACAAGTATCTAGTCACAACTGGCAGTCGTAAGGGTCTTAGGTGCTAACATGGCTCACCGGCCGGGAGGGCGCTTGGGACCCGAGGGTCGCCGACGAACGGCGGCACGATGGCGGCCGGCGAGGAGCACAACAAAGAGAGGAGAGTGAGGGGAGTGCAACAGTGCTTACGGTATTTACCGAGGACGGGTGGAGAGTGCTCGGCGATGAGGAAGGCAGCGGTGGTGCTTGGGTCACTGTGCGGCGGCGCTCCGGTGGTGAACTTGGGCCGTAAAGGGGTTGATGAACTTTGCCGAGGCTCGAGGAAGCTGATGGAGGTGGTGGCACTCCTCAGGGATGGTCGGAACAGCAAGGATTGCTCGCCGGAGTTCCTCAGAAGCTCGGCAAGGGGGAAAGCACAGGGTTGGGGCCTTGGGCTGCTCCTCGGGGTCGGCTGGAGGCGGTGGGGGCTGGTGTGAGTGGAGGCGAGGCCGAGGGGGCCTTTATATAGCCTTGGGGGTGAGCTCATCTGCGGCAATGGCTCGCCGGATTTTCGGCCGGCGTTGATTCGATTTGGGAAGAAAAGGAAAGAAGGGGGTGAAAGGAAAGGGGGCACGAGATTGAGGCGATTCGATCCCGTGCGGCTTGCGGTTTCCAAAACCGAGTTGTGGCAGAGAAGGAAGGCGGTAGTAGTCAAGATTTGGTTGGCCGGTGAAAGAAATGAAAGGGGAGGAAGAAGAAAGGAAGGAGGCGGCGTGGGGACGACGGGTCTGACTGGTGGGGCCCACCTGTTAGCGAGAAAGAGAGAGGAGAGGTGCGGGGTGGCTGAGACCGATGGATGAAGATCGGACGAGTGGGAGGTATAAGTGGCTATGGACGGGTGAGATGGGTCGGGGCGACGTGGGCAAGATCGGGCCGTCCACGTGTCGAGCGGGGAGAGAGGGAAGTCAGGATGTCGGGCGGCGACGTGGGCGCATCCTGGCCGTCCACGCGTCAGCCGGAGGGAGGGGCAGGAAGATTTAAATTTTATTTTTGATTTTTGGATTTTCAGAAAACCCAAGGAAAGCAAATAAAGCTTAGAAAATACAAAATAGAGATGATGACAAGGCCTTTACAATACAAAACCATCAATCTAGTCACGCCCCCGCTAAGATTTCACCCCAATAAAGAATCCGCTAAAGTGGGGCACCCACCACTTAACTATTTGCCTAAGTCTAAATCAAGTTTTATATTTTACTTTATCAAATATTTCATAGTCCTTCTTGACTTATCAAGGGCAAGAATATATTTTAAAACTCATCATTTTATGTGAAAAGTAATCCTAAGCCTAGAATTATCTCCAAGTATTCTAAGCAATTCTACAAAATATTCTAGTTAGAACTAGTGTACTAACTAGAGTTTTATCCTAGGGTGATAAGGCATTTAAGTTGAATAAATATAAGCATATAGAATAATTTAAAATAACATAATTTTATTTACAAACTTGGATCAACATGCTCAAGGTGTGTAAGCCGCCTTGCTCTGTAGATTGTTGAGAGTCATCGAAGTAGTATTCCTCAGAAACGTCACAGTCTACACATGAAAATACCCAAACAAAATAAATAAAATTTAAATGAACCTCAAATTTCAAAAGGATTATAGAAATGGATAGATTGAGATTTTATATGAATTTAGAAAAAAATGGGTTTATAAGCTAGGACGTAGAAGAACGGGCACTCAAAAGTTTTAAAACTAAGAAAATGAGAAAGAATTAATAAATTGGAATTTTTGGATTTTTTTCCTAAAGAAAAAGGCGATTATGATGTTAGCAGACATTATTGATTTTGGTGAATTATTTTTCTAAAGGAAATTTGGGTTTAATATGTCATGATGATGTCATCAGGGAATTTGATTTTTGGTCGAATTATTTTCTTGAAGGAAAAAAGGTACAGAGAATGACATGTGGGCCTGGGTCTATGGACCAGGACTATAGCTGATGTGGTGTGGGAGAGCTGATGGGGAAGCTTGTGATGATGTGGCATAAGGTGTGGTGCCTCATGGCATCCACATCATTGCTATGCGTTGGTGTGGCATGATCGATGGTGGTAGCGTGCTAGAGCTAAGGCTCATCGGTGTTCTGACGTGTGACCTAGGACGGCGAGGGATGCACAAGAGAGAGGAGGCCACAGGGAACTCGTTTCAATTGATTGCAGGGTGCGGGCGTGCTTGAAGGCGGCTAGCGGCGAGAGGAAGGTGGTGGTAGTGCTTGGCTCTGGCGGAGGGGGTGCTCCAATAGAGGCTTTGCATGGAGGAGGAGTGGACGTTGATTATGATGGCACGGGGAAGCCAACTGCGGGGATGACAAGGGTTGAGTCTGCTTGGTTCAGTCGAAGGAGCTCACTGGAGTTTTGCTGGTGCTAAGAGAGGAAAGGTGTAATGTCCTAAAATTTTAATTGCTTCATATTGGGCTTACTGGAATTTATTTGTTTTTTGAGATTTTATTTCCAAAACCTGGAGCAAGAAAACTTAATTTGTCTATTTCTAAAAGTTAATAAAATAGTTGATTTTATTTTTCCTAAGTTCCCCTAGATCTCTCCATCTATCCTCACTCTCAAAGACCGGTAGGGCCATTTGTCATCTCCTTCCTCCCCTTCTTCCAGCTCTAACCGCTGCCATTGGTGACCCTCCATGCTCTTAATAGTTGACTATTACTTCTTGTTAGCTGAAGCAATTGATGCCTTTGAAAGCCCTCATCAGTTTCCACTTCCTCCGTTGGTTTTCCCTGCTTTAAACCACGTTATCAATCACGATCATGCACCACTACACTGGCCATAAATCTAGCGAGCCACCTCTCGTCCATTCCTTTTTGAGTATATAAATATCTTTCCATGCATAACTGGTTCACACTCTTCGGCCCCTGAAAGCTTGCTTTCATGTGCCCGATACTATTCACATCGAGTTTTCCCTTCGCCAGCTTTAAGTTGAGATCCAACGAGCTTTTTCAGAGAGCCCGGGATTCTTCGCACTGCGCCATCACTGCCTCCGCCTTCACCGAGCCCTTCGCCAGTCTAGTCCACCGACAGAACCTCTTCACCGTCGACGATCGAGCAGCCTCGCCACTTCTTCACCATTGACCAATCTCTGACGTCCTCGCAGTCCACGCAGAGGTACTCAACTCTTCTCTCTGTTTCTCTCAACTATCAAAGTCTTCTCTAACCACGGTAGCCTCAGATTCCTTTAACCACTTCACACCGTCCGATTCCTCCGATCACAGTTGCTACGACTACGACTGCTACAGTGTATCTACGACCATGACCTACGAATGCTACAGTAACTCTATGACTTCGACCATGGCCGCTTGTTTGACCACCTCCGCTTTCGACTACCCTTGCTTTCGACCACACCCTTGTTCGATCACTGCCTTGTTCAACCACAGCAGTAGTTCGACCACTTTAAACTTTTTGACCCCTCCTTCTGACCATGCACAACCTCTTTGACCACAAAAACTTGACGACCACGGTCACTCATGACCACAGTTGCTTACGACCAGTGTCACCTTCGACCACAGTTGCTTACGACCCTTGCCGCTTCCGACCGCTAAGCTTTGACCACACTGCCATTTCTGACCACTTCAACCACATATATCTTTCGACCACATATCACCTTCGACCATGGCAGTACATGACCACAGCCGTTTATTCGACCACTCCAGATATCCGACCTCAGCTGTTCGACCACTCAAAGCCTATCGACCACTATATAGCTTTCAGACCGTTCTGAACGTCTTACTGATCGGACTGGTCTAAACATCTCCTTTTTATTTTTTTCTTTAGTTTTAAACTTCCAGGAGCTTGTATTCCATCGTCCTAGCTCCGAATGAAACTGTTCAAATTTCTAAAGTCTTCTAAAATCCTAAACTATCCATTTATGGACTCTTTTTGAATTTTTGAGTTTATTTGAATTTTTTTAATTTGTTTGCTTTGGTTCTTCATGTGTAGACTACGACGATTCTGGAGAGCATGACTTCGACGATTCATAGCACCAAGACTTCGAGCAAGGCAAATTATACCATTGATCATGTTGCTCCTAGTAATTTAAATTATTTATGTTGTTTTAAAATTATTATGCATGCATACTTTTATTCAAACTTAGTTTAAATATGATTTAAATGCTAGTTATACCCATGTCCTTTGTATATGGCCAAACTTGATCTTGAATACAAACATGCCTTGTCACCCTAGATGAAAACATAGTTAGTACATTACTATTAACTGGAAATTTTATAGAATTGTTTATCCATGCTTAGAATGATTTTAGGTGGTAATATTTGTTCATAAAGATGGTTTTTAAAATCTTTTCTTGACTTCAATGAGTCAAGAAGTTCCATGGAAGTTTGGTATGGTGGTGGGTGCTTGCTGGTTCTCATTGATGTTCAGTGACATAGTGTTGATACCCGGCACAAGGGGTATGTGGGTAGTGCCTAAGTCAAATTAAGGACCAGTGGATGAGCTACTATTACAAAGTCACATCATAGTACCACAAGTCTGGTATGGGACAAATCTGGCTAAATACTTTGTTAAGTTCCAACTTGGTTTCGCTATAAGCTAATTGTGAGCGTGGCATAGACCACGAGAAGTCTCACATGGCATGAGAGGGGGCTCTAGCATGTGGATTCATGTTATGGTGAAACCTTAGTGGCGGCATGATCAAGTTGACAACAAAACATTATAAATGCCTTCTCATGAACTCTCAGCTGCACACCTAAGACTGTGTGCTAATCGTGTTGCAAAATGAGAGGTCATGTCTTGTGGGTAAACTTGTACACCTCTGCAGAGTAACGAACTATCCTGGGTAGCCGTGTCCACGGTCAAGGACATACTGAGTATGGTTTTTCATAAATTAGACATTGGTTTTATAAAGTGTGGTTTATGGTAAATGTGGAATCTATTGGGAAAGAATGGTCCTAGTGAGATTCCTGTGGTTAGGTTAGTGTTAGGTTGGTGTCTACACTAACAATATTATTTCAGCTAAAATGTTGTTTCTACATATTGTACTAAACGCAGCATTTGTACTTAGTTTATTGTATTTACTTTAATTAAGCTTTTCTGCACAAATAACTTTATTATGCCTTCCTTTGACAATACCCATGTATGCATCATATCTGTTAAAACTCTTGGTGTAACTTGTGGAGTACTTTATGTGCTCACCTTGCTTAAATCTGTTGCCAGAGAATGACTTCATCATCTACGATGAGGAATGGATGTGTAGGCCACGTCTTACAGTCATTCACCTATGGGCAAGTAGGATGGGCTGCTCTTACATATATGTTCCTTTATTTATGTTATCTTTATGTTTGGTTTCGAGCCTTATTATTGTAAACTTGGCCATAAGGCCTGTACACTTTGTTTTATAATAAAGTTTGGTCGTTATGCATGATATGTATCCCTATTATCCTGTGTGCGCTAGCTTTTTCTGGACTAGTGCGACTAACACAGAGAGTTCCAGAGTTGTTGTTCTAGCATCAGATAGAGATCGTATCAAAGTAGCATTGGAGATGAAGCATCATTTGCGTCAAAAGTTTTCGGTTTCTGTTTTTGCCCTTTTTCTTGGTCTTTCCTTTTGAATTTGGGTTTCACCTCAACTGCAAAGTTGTAGATCTCGTCGAAACATTTAAAACTAGCATATATAATCCATGTAAAACTTTGCTATTTTATCTTTTGAGACTAACTATTTACATTTCATTGATATATTATCTTTGTGATCTTCTGTTTAGCCATTAGCACTGACAGTTTTTAATAAGAACTGTATATGATATCTTCTGTTATCATAGACAATTTTTGTTATGAACCATCTATAATGTGTCTATCATAGATGGTTTGTAATCCGAATCGTCTGTGATGCCCTGCCATGTCACCAATTCGTGACATATCCCTTAGGATCCCGATCTCACTCGTCCATTTTCTCCACATCGAACAGCAGGCATAAGTCTCCTCCCCACCTCTCACCCTTTATTAACCCCCCTCACCCTACATGAAGAACCAACACCACCAGTACTACTCCAACTCGTTTGTGCGCGGCAAGAGTGAGAAGGCGTTCGGCATGGGCGGCTGAATTTTTGCTTGAAGTAAAATGGAAAGGAAGAAGGCAATGAAAAATTTGCACTATTCCATGTAGCTGGCATAGAAGCTATTGATTTTGGCATAGAAGCTGAAAATGGTGTTCGTTGCCTTTTTATTTCTACTACTTAAAAATTTTCCCGCACCACTTATTTTAGATTGTAGTTTAATAAAGGATGTGTAAGTCTAGCTTGTATTAGCCAAAAGTTTCTTGTAGTGTAAGTATCTTTCTAAATTTGTAAACGTGAAGCTTATATTTGTAAAATTGTAGATGTCCTCTTGTGTATGCAGTGCTATAGGTAACTAACTCATTATCTTGTGATGCTGTAATGGTAGATTCTAATCTTAATGGAAATAGAATGTGTTTCTGTATTTGTTGATGTATTTGCTTGTTTTTAGACGGCATAGTTAACATTTCCTGAGGCTAACTAAAAAATAAAAAAATTAGGTATAAAATGAACTATCACAGACAGTTTTTGGTATAAACCGTCTTTTAAGGATTATCACAGTCGTCGAACGAAAAACCGTTTTTGATACTCGCACATCATAGACGATTTTACATACCAACCGTCTGTGATACTCGCCCGTCACAGATGGTTTTTGGTTTGAGCCTTCTGTGATAGTGTTCTTCACAAACGGTTCTGATGGACCATGTGGAGGTGACCACACGTGAGTGATGAGTAATTGACATTGGTTTATGATTAGTCGAGTTTGGTTTGAGTGGTTCGGAGTCGAGTTGTTGCGTGGCGCAATCGGACTCGGTCGGATTGAGTCAAACTTGGTCGTATGGGTTTAGAATGTATATTCCGATGATTCGACAGGTTTGGACTTCGTCATGGTAAGTATGATGGTATTTGTGCTTTCATGTATCGAGCGGTGCTATTTGATGTGTTTCTTGTCTGTGTGGCTGCAGGACATCGAAGCGGAGCTGTGGTGAGACACGAGGTGACCGGACTAGACACAGGCAGTGTCGAGGTCAGAACGGTTGGATGTGTCGAAGACGGCGGAGATTCGATGTGGTTGCGAGTCGTGGACGACAAGGAGCGCGGAAGCTTCCCGGAAGGTGCAGGAGGGGCGAATCGGGAAATTCGCGAGGCTACACAAACGGGAGCGGGCTCCGTTGGACTTAGCGGGCGTAACGGGGTGGAGACCCGTTAGCCATGGGCTATAAATAGGGTTTGGGGGCTGCATGCCCATGTATGGCTTTAGGAGAGGTTTAGGGTTTGCCTTGGTCAAAAGACTCTTTGGGAGGTAGGTTTGGCTTTAGGCTTTAGTGGGTGAGAAGTGGGTGAGGCAGCAGGCTGTTGTCCCCTACGTTCATTCCCTCCTGTGTGGTGTCTATTCCAAGCAAGCATGTAGGGATTGGTGTTCTTGAGTTCTTGGCTTGGAGAGAAGAGGGATTGAGTGGAGAGTGTTGTAATCATATCTCTTGTTCTAATGTCCAGGCGTTTGGGTACTCCTATGTACTCCTTTCCTTGCATTGGAAATGGAAAATCTGAGTTTTAGCCTTCGAGCTTCTGTTCTGTTCTTCGTTCTTGTTCTTGGGTGATTTTTGAGTTTTCTTGATTTCTTGTTGTTTGCTGCTGGGGAGTGCAAAAATGGGTTGCTATGATGTAGGAGATGCTCAAAAGCCATTTGGTTAGTTAATCCTAAGAGTAAACCAAATTTGATTTCAAATTTTCTCTTTTGAGCCTTCTCTGTTCATGCTCTTAGTTTCTAGGGTTTTGATGAATTTCTTGTTTCCCTTGAAGAAAAGGCCTGAGATTCTTGCAGGCATAACCTTGGGTTGTTGCTAACTTGTTTACAAAATCTCATGTGAAAAGGACTTGGGAATCTTGAGTATTTTGGATTTTGGTGTTGTCTCTGTTGGTTGTCAATTTTTCCCCAAAATTTGAATTTCTTGTGTTGGTGTTCATTTCCTTTGGTGATTGAGGTCTCTAGACTATTTGGATTATAGTCTGATGCTTGTGGTCTGAAAAGAATCTAGAAATTCCATCAATTTCATCGTTTTTGGGTTCCTGCAGTAAGTATTGTGCTTTGCTATTTTTTTCTGCGCTCGCTCTGCATTCTTTTAGCTGGTTCGTCTGGAATGCTCACTGCGGTCTGAATGTCCCCATCTGCAGTCCGATCATTCTCTTGTTGGGGCTGTTCATTTATTGCTCTCGGCGGTAGCTTGTATGGTAGCAAAATTTATTTACTCTGAGTCTCTACAGCCGCAAGCCATTCTTAGTTTTTCGTTCGGCAGCTCCTTGGGAGGATTTCTTGCTGTCCCATGTACATCATTTAATGGCCTTAATGCTCTTCGTTTTCGGATGGACTTTTAGTCCTCTCGGCAGCTTCATTGTTTGCCGAATGGATCTCCTGGTCTCATGTCTTAATTGGGTGCTTGCTTGAATTCTTTGCCTCCGTTTGACGCCTTTTGTTGTCTCGCTCTTGGTCTTTTGGTTGGCAGTAAAAGAAAGACTCCTTCAGTTTTGCTTCCTACCATGCGCAGCATCTTTAGTGTCTTTTTCGTTTTCTTTTGTGCTGTTTTTCTCCCTTGCTGCATGCAATCCAAACGGCGTTATTTTTAGCTGAATTTTTTTGCTGGTTGGTCTCTGATTTATACTGAATTTTTCAGTATCGCAAGCGTTCCATTTTTCAGCAAAATTAATTTTCTGTGAGTTGCTTTGTTCTGCATCTTTTTGAAAAATCGGTGTACGAATTCTCAAGAGGGGCGATTTTGAAGAGAACGACATTCACCCCCCTCTGTCGTCATTTCGGTCCTACAATTGGTATCAGAGCCGGTTAGCTCTAATCATTAGATCTTAACCGGTCTCAAGAGCCATGGCAACGGACAAGTACTCGACCAAGCCGCCCGTTTTCGATTGCATCGATTATCCCTTCTCGAAGAGCCGAATGGAGACATACATCCAGGCCGAGGGGTACGCCATCTGGCGCAAGGTCAAGGTCCGGTTTGTTGTTCCTGCCGATGAGAACATCAATGCCGGGAATATGGCTGATGTTGAGGCGAATGCAAAGGCAAGGAACATCATCATCCAGGGCCTGAGTCGTAGTGAGTTTGACCGCATATCTCATCTTTCGTCCGCCTTCGATATTTGGGAGACCCTCGATGCTTACCATGAGGGCACCACCCAAATAAAGACGGTGCGACAGGACCAGTTCAAGCGAGATTACAACAAGTTTGAAATGCTCGCTGGCGAGTCCCTTAATGAGTGTTTTGCGCGTTTTCAAAAGATTCTGAGCAACCTCCGAGCCGTCGGTCTCACATACTCCGACTCGGATAACGCTCGACAAATGCTCACTGCACTCGATCTGCGTGTTTGGGAAATGAAGGTGACTACCATCAAGGACACCACGGACCTCTCGACTTTGACTCTTAATACGCTGTACTCGCGTCTCAAGACTCACGAGATTGACATTGTCTCTCGTACGTCGAAGTCACAGTCGATGGCCCTAGTCACCGATCCCAGTTCGGCTTCTGGTTTGTCATCTGATTCACTTTGTGGTTTCTCCCTTGCTGCTCTATGTGACGTAACTGATGATCAGTTGGAGCAGCTCGAGGATGAGCAACTGGCCCTCCTAGCTCGGAAGTTTTCCCATGCTTACAAGAGGAGGAGGGACAGAAAGAGGGGAGGACCTGTGATTTTCTTCGTGTGTGGTGGCCCCAACCACATTCGGGCAAACCGCCCCAAACTGGAGAAGGGCAAAGCTGACTACAGCGGTTCGAGCAAGAACGACTACACCGACAAGAACCGCAACAAGAAGCCTCCAGCGCATCCACAAGGCAAGAAGAAGTTCCGCGACTTCGGAAAGGCCAAGAAGCTCTTCCACCGCGTCCTCGCCGCGTTCAATGACCTTGACCTCAGTGAGGTGGAGGGATGGAGCGACGACGATGGGACGGGTGACCAAGACCCCAAGAGCGGCGACGACTTCTCCGGCATGTGCTTCATGGCGCTCGAGGGCGAACTGAGCGACAGCGAGCTGTACTCCGACTCGGACGAGGTATGTCCCACCTACGACCAGCTTAATCATGCTTTTCTTAAGCTAGGTGGATTTCATGCTAGAGCTAGGGCTAGGTGTACTGAGTTAGAGAAGGAAGTAGATAGATTGTCACTAGAGATTATTGCTCTTACATCTGCTCCCTCTAGTGATGATTGTGACACATGCTCTGCTTTGTTGCGTGATATGGAGAAGTTAAGGACCTCGCATGATAGTTTGTCCTCTGAGCTTGATATTGTTACGGTGGAGAATCTTAGTCTCTTGGCTGAACTAGAAATGAGTAGGATTGCTTCTACTTCATCTACTCCTGTTGAGACTATTGCTTGCACCTCATGTGAGGATAAGGACAATGCTTTTAGAGGTCTTTACACCATGCTGTTGGATCTGTCCAAGTCTTGTGAAAACTGCAATAACTTGAAGATGAACCTAAAACGGGCAGATCATAAAATATCTGAGTTGTATTCTTGGTTGCTTGAGCCAGCTGCTTCATGTTCAAACTGTCCTAAATTAACTGCTGAACTTGAATCTGTTTCCAAACAGTTTCAAGAAATGATTGACCACAATAAGAAACTGGCTAATTATGCTTCTAAGGACCCTGTTAGCTCACCATGCAAAAATTGTGAAAAACTAAAAATTGACTTGATTGCATTGGATGAGAAATGTGTGAAGCTAACTAAGGACCTACTAGAGAAGCAACCATCAGCTTGTAATGTGATTGCTGAGAAGGGGAAGGAGCCCAAGGGTAAGGTAGAGACGCCTAGCGACGTGAGCCAACCTGCTAGTAGTAGGACTGTCCCATCAGAGTCGGCTGTGCGTGCACAAGCCATTCTTTCCTCTACTGTTGGTTCTTCTTCTGCTCCCTTACCCTCTGCTGTTCCCTCTTCTCCCTGCTCTTCTTGCACCTCTCTCTTTCGGGAGTGTCAGTACCATATGAACACTCTCGAGAGGTTTGTAGGAGGCAAGAAGAAGCTTAATCTTATTCTAGACCAGTCCAAGATTTGCAGATTCAATCAAGGTCTAGGATATGATTATTATGAGGACATGAGGAAGCATCCACCTGCCATGCTCAGACCCATAGCACCAGGTGTGATCGAAACTGAGCCCAGGACCGAGAAAGTCCGATTTAAGTCAGCAGGCTATGTCTAGGGGATCTCTGACAGCAAGGTGGTTCCACCTGCTGCTTCAGCCTCTCAGAAGGCGAAGCCTCCTCGTGCTACTTCTACCTCTCAGAAGGTGAGGTACCACTGCGCCTTCTATCAGAAGGATGGACACACAGTCGATCGATGCTTCAGGCGCGCCAAAATTATGCGTAGAGACTGTGCAGAAGCACTTAGGCGTATTCAGTGTCAGCCCCAGACCCTGAGTGCACCAAGGACCAGCACGAGGTCTAGGTTTACTACTGTTGATGGGTTTGGGCAGCATCGAGGACTTAGTTTTTCTGAGTTTTCTGTTTTTCGTCCTCATGCTGCTCCTGGTTATGACTTCCGCCGTCCTGAGGGTAGATCTCGTTTCCCCCGTCGAGATAGCTACCCGCGGCATGATCAGCGTGTTGCCGGTGTTCTGACTCGCTTTCCCGTAGCAGTCGGACCCTGCAACAGCTTCAAGTCTGCTCACAGACCTTGTGCCTCTTTGAGTCACAGAGAGCGTAGGGTAGATAGAGGTCAGTCGTGCTTGACTACTTCATCTGCTCGACGTGTTGTTCAGTTTTGGGTGCCAAAATCACTCTTGATTTACCCCAGCACTGAGACTTTACTTTCTTGTTGACTCAGGTTCGCCGGGCTGGGAAGGGAGAGGTTTGGCTTGTAGACTCCGGTTGTTCTCGTCATATGACCGGAGACACACGTTGGTTCTCTTCCCTAGCCCGCGCTCCAGGTGATGAGACGATCACCTTCGGAGATGCTTCATCTGGGCGCGTCATCGCCAAAGGTACAGTGTGCGTTAATGATTCATTTCTGTTGAAAGATGTTACCTTGGTTAGTAAGCTGCGGTATAATTTGCTTTCAGTTTTTCAGCTTACCGATGACGGTTATGAGGCAAGCTTTAAGAGAAACGCTTGTAAAATTCTTGACTCTTTGGGTAGTCTAGTTTGCGGGATTTCACGTTATGGGAGGATCTTTCGTGCTGATTTTTCTGAGTCTTCTGGTGATCCTCTCCGGTGTTTGGTTGCTTCAGAGTCTCGTGACTTGACTTTCTGGCATAGGAGACTCGGTCATATCGGATTTCACCATTTGACTCGAGTTAGCGGCCACGATCACTACTAGTTTTCAGGTCTAGGATAACGGAGCGAAATCGTTGCAATAGGGCCAAAATAGATGCAATATGTACCTATTGCAACACATCACTTCCGTTGGCAAGTGTGGTAAGTACTTGCGTGCTTAAAAGATTGTGCAACGGATTGTGGTTTCGTTGCAATACCTATGGTTATTGCCATGCAATGTGTTGTGGCAATTATTTGTTGTTGCAACGAATGATGTCATGGCGATATAGGCTATTGCCACGGCTGACTCTGTGGCAATAGCTGCTTTTGCCACAAAGTTTGGTCGTGGCAATAGTATCATTTGCCACGAAAATATTGCGTGGTAATAGGTTCTATTGCCACGCCAATGGTTCGTGGCAATAGACCCTATTGCCACGGAGAGCATTTCGTTGCAACAGGATATATTGCTACGGGAGGCGTTTCGTTGCAGCAGGTTTAATTGCCACGGCAGGCGGTTCGTTGCAATATGTTTTATTGTCACGGAAGGCGTTTCATTGCCATAAAGTTATTGCAACGAAATATGTTTTGTGGCAAATAGATCCTATAGCAACGAACATTGTTCATGGCATATAGTGGAATCGCAGCATAGTAGCGGCGTTGCAACAGCCTATCACAACGAAATACCAATTTTGCATACAGGTTTATCGCAACGGTAAAATTTGCGGTAGCATATTGAGCATATGATAGTTTATTATAATTTGTTGTTGCAAATTAATAATCAAATTAGGAGCACGGTTGGATCAAAAACACATATATTAATTCAACACATAATAATTTAAAAGTGCCACCACTCATGCAGGAATTACATATCAATCTCCATACTTAAACTACAAAGTTTATAACTAATAACAAAAGTACGATCACTTCCATTCCATTTGTCCGTGCTTCTTTGCCATGTTGAATTTCCTGACTTGATGCCACGACTCTATTTGTTCTAATCAAATTGTTTTATCCTGATAGAACATGAACAATAAAGAGGGACCTTAATGTGAGTATTGTCCAGCAGCACATACTTAAGTACATCATAGTGCAAGTTTAGAGATACGAGTTACAGCTGAAAATAGCAATCCTGAGTTCTCTAGTTCAGTTGCGTAGCAAAGTATTTAGCAAGTGGTTCCAGCAGAATTATTTAATTTCATTTCATTTACCGATATATAGTAGTTTGCAACCCATGCACTAGCGCTGTGCAAAACACCGAGCTCGCCGACAAGTAGATCTTTAGCCATCTCTTTTCTCATTTTCTGAAGGGGTGCATGCTCCTACATGCCGGGTCAGCAACATTTTCAAGTCCCTGCAACAAAATCAAATCTGATTATCAAGCGGGAAATAATCAATGGACAATGTTTCCAACGCATGAATCCGACATGATGGAATGGTCTTCAGAAGGCCGTGTGGAAGTTTTGCACCAGTTAGACTATCACAATAGCCTGTTTCAATTTGTATTTCAAGGTAGCCTCTTTTCAAGTTTTGCTTCAATGAATCACTCTTACCTACCAGCATAATAATCATTAAATATGAATACCTCCAATTTATTAGGAACATTCATGCCTGAGTTGTTTTTGGGCTTTGCCAAAGACTGCATATGTAAATATATAAAAAAATATGCATATACCGACTGAAATCTTTTACATAGCCACATGTAATCTTCTACAGGTGGAATGTGGAACAATGTGCATGGTTGTTATTTTTGGAAAAGTAGTAACCGCATCTCCATACTTATCATACAGTGTAGGTGCTGACAGAATGCAAAAACTGCAATGGGATAGTGCGGCATGGCATATTGTATATGATTTTCCAAATTCTCAGTTATTTTTTGAAGAGACAGAATTCTCAGTTATTATTTGCATCCTCACCTCAATAGTTGCAGAATGGCCCTGAATCATGCCATCAAGGTGCGAGAGCAACTTGCAGTGAGCATGGATTTCTCTCTCCGCATTCTTCAAAGGACTTCTGGCAAGCCGATCATCATTTTCAGCAGCCTCCATGGCCATCTCTTCTAGTTCTAAAGAGGTTGTTATCATGTCAGTGAACATTAACAGAAACTCTTTAATACCTAAAGGGAAATTACCAGAAAGAAGGAACAAGAAGCAAAAGAAATAGCAAATACAAAAATAGCGGAGCACCTTCAAGTGATGTGGCACAGAAAACCCGGACAAATGCATGCAAGATCTGGGGAATCCCCACCCCTTTTCCTCCAGAGAATTTGACCTCCCTCTTTCCATGCTTCATAATAAGCAAACAAGCAGAGACCATGTTCTCACCACACTGGAGTTATTGCAGAACTTGCAATTACTTTCACTTGATTATAGCTATTTCCAATATTAGTTGTCATTCCAGAAATAATCAATTAGTGTACCGAAATAATTGGAAAAATACCAATGTGAAAAAAATAATAAAGTTGGTACTTCACTCTTCAAAACTCATTCAAGCTTGGCCCCTCCCTGTGTAAGTGAAGTTGACAGTTACCACTGCCCAATTTCAAGGTGTACCAGTCAAACTCTATTGTTGATCCTTGTCATTCTAAATCATCAAATTGTACAGGAACTTAACAAAGTCAATTTCAAATAAAAACTAACTAGATCGCTTACTGTACAACATGGTAGACACACTGGCATAAACTTCTGCAATTTCTGTGCTGTCAGAGAATATGCCCCTAGAGCCACTTTCTGAATTACTTTCACCTAAACATTTCTGATATTTCCTTTACTGAATGTTGCAAAGAAAGCATAGCAAATAATTGAAGCATAAACCAAATTAGTTGTAAATAACTGCCCATTGCCCACCCACATACTTTATGGCAAAAGACGTTTTACTACAGCCAAAACTGAACATATCTTCGGATTTTGGACAACAATGCTTTTGCCACATATCAAGCTTCTTCCTGTACAATGGATCTTGCTCTGGCATATCTATCAAAATGCGTGCCTGAATAATGCATAATAAAAATTTCTAAAACTATTCATGTGCAATAACAAATATCATGGGGGCAGTCTTTAAAGAATCAACATGCATCTAACAGGCACATACGATTCCTTGGTCAATGACCCAAAAAATATTATTTAAAACTTAAGAATTATATTTTCAGCAACAGGTCCATCAGTTCTCAATCATTTAATTACTGAAGCTTTCAAATGACCAAGATGCCAAGTTTTCGTATACCAGTTTTAATGGTTTACTAGATACATTTCTTTTCCTGACAATGTGAGTTTACCTGATCATATATGTTTCTGGACAGTGTAAATCCAAAGTTAAGTGAGTTTTTTTTTTCAATTTTCAAGCTTCTTCATCAATTCAGCATTCAAAGAACTACATTAGCAATTTAGCAGTGTACAGTGCACAGAGCCAGATGAAGCCGCACAACAATACTTTAGACTATAAAAAATTCCTCTAGTTCTGAGATTTCTGCTCTTTCTTCCTAAAAAGAACACTTGATAGCGGGAGCACTAGTCTCTCTTCAACAAAGGTTGCTCCAGTTCTCTGCTACAACAAAACATGGTGACCATATGAACTAAACGAAACTGCCAAAAGAATATGGCTCTAGCTTCGCATTGGGAATCAGAAAATGGTCCTATGTCTAAACATTGCAATTTATGAATAAAAACTACATTTTTTAATGAATGATTCCAATTGAAACGAACCACATGCTGCAGTATCCCAAAAAACCACCTAGTTTAATCTTGCTCACAAGATGGGAAAAAGATCTCTAAAGTTGTTAGTTTAGTGAGTTAAAGGGTGCCCTAGGTCTAGGGAGATGATGAGGCTTCATACCTGGGGAGGGAAGCATCATCCGTGCCGTCTTCTTCAGTGCCAGAAGTTCGAGGTGGAACCCGTCGGTCGGCCCTCGTGATGGCGAAATCCCCGTCGGTGGCGTTGGCGGCGGCCGAACCAGTGATCGGCGTCGTCGATGGAGTCATCGCCATCGTCTTGTCGACCTAGGCCTTCTCCGAACCGACGCCTCGTTCCCTCTCACGTATGGGATCGGAATAGATCGCGGCGTCGGCCTTGGGGTGTATAGAGGCGGCGGAGGCGGAGGGAGACGGGGACTGCGATGGAGGTGGGGGGAGGTGGGGGAAGGCGGAGGGGGGCGGCGGCGGGGGAGGCGACGGAGGCGGAGGGGGCGGTGGGCGACGAAGGGGCCGGGGAGGCGGAGGGAGGCGGGGAGGCGGGGAGGCCGGGGGAGGTGGGGGATGAGGCGACGGGGGAGGGGGTCCCGTGGGAGTGGACGCCGGGCGGAGTGGGGGAGGCCGGGAGGGCGAGGGCGGAGGGGCCGAGGGGGCGGACGCGGAGGGAGGCGGAGGGAGACGGGGAGGTGGGGAGGCCGGGGGAGGTTGGGGACGAGGCGGCGGCGGGGGAGGTGGGGGATGAGGCGGCGGGGCGGCGTGGGAGGGGGTCCCGTGGGAGCGGGCGCCAGGCGGAGTGGGGGAGGCCGGGAGGGCGAGGGCGGAGGGGCCGAGGGGGCGGAGGCGGAGGGAGACGGGGAGGTGGGGAGGCCGGGGGAGGTGGGGGACGAGGCGGCGGCGGGGGAGGTGGGGGATGAGGCGGCGGGGCGGCGTGGGAGGGGGTCTCGTGGGAGCGGGCGCCAGGCGGAGTGGGGAAGGCCGGGAGGGCGAGGGCGGAGGGGCCGAGGGGGCGGAGGCGGAGGGAGGCGGAGGGAGACGGGGAGGCAGGGAGGCCGGGGGAGGTGGGGGACGAGGCGGCGGCGGGGGAGGTGGGGGATGAGGCGGCGGCTCTCTCTTTCTCCCCCTCCAGATTAGATTAGGGAGGGGATTAATTTGGGCGGAGGGTAGGCGGGGGCGGCAAAAACGTGGGTCAGGCGGGGTTTTGGCGCTTCGTCTTTTTTTCGCAGTTTTTGCAGGAAGAAGGTGTGCTTGTGACTTTGTTTGGGAGAATATTGGCGGGATCTCTATTTTAGCGGAAATTTAATTTCATTTATAAATTTGCGAGCTGTCCAGTTTGTCAAATTTTAGAAATTTTGTTTGGGTGTCATCACATCATGTTCGTGGACCATTAATGATTTGATGAACTTTGTATAAGTTTGAGTGAAACTTAAAACCATGTTGATTAGGTACAAATGAATAACATGCACGCAATAGTTTAAATTAAAGTATGAGATTTGGTTCAGTCCATACGGAGGTGCTGGAGGTGCTAACACCTCCACCACATCTGGCCGTTCAATTGTAGGGGCAGAATTGTATTTTTAGTTTTCCACGTTTAACTGAACGGTTAACTGTACAATACATGCTACAATACTTTGGAGCTGGTATTCAGAAACTTCCAAAATTATATATTCAGAAAAACTTCCTACAGGCTACAATTATAGTACTGCACATGAGAAATCGTACAAGGCAGTACGTACACCGTTTGATTGTATCAACCTATACAAGCGAGTAGTCGTTCTCCGAATGAGCTAAAAATTTCACGTTACACTCCCATCTGTACCGTTGATGTGCCATTAGAATTTGCCGCCAAAGTTCATTTTGTACTGCACATGAGAAATCGTAGAAGGCAGTACATACACCGTTTGGTTGTATCAACCTATACAAGCGAGTAGTCGTTCTCCGAATGAGCTGAAAATTTCACGTTAGACTCCCATCTGTACCGCTGATGTGCCATTAGAATTCGCCGCCAAAGTTCATTTTGTACTACACATGAGAAATCGTAAAAGGCAGTACGTACACCGTTTGGCTATATTAACCTATGTGGGCGAGCAATCGTTCTCTGAAGGAGTTCAAAATTTCACGTTGGACTCCCACCTGCACTGCTGACACGCCATTGCAATTCGCCGCCATAGTTCATTCTGTACTACGCATGAGAAATCATGGAAGATAGTGCGTACACCGTTTGGCTGTATCAACCTATACAAGCGAGCAGTCGTTCTTTAAATGAAAAATCAAAGCTGATAATGTCCATCTGCTACACTGTTATCCTTGTTGTTTCTTTTTCTTTGAGGAATCCAGTTTGACAGTAACTAAAAACGGAATAGAAAGGTACCTTCTCGTGGAGTTTTAAGTTTTTATTCAAAATTAACAATTCAATTCTGGCATCCACTCGCCGTCACCAGCGCCCAGGGGGAGGAGGGGACGGACGCGTCTCCTCCGCAGGCGAGGTGTTCATCGCCGCTACCATCGTCGACGGCGAAGTCGTTGAGGAGATCGCCTCGCCTCTGACTCCCCGAAACTCTCTCTGCTTCGCTTGGCGTGAGGGAGGAAAGTGATGCGCGTGCTGGATAGTTTTAAGACAGTGAGCACGTGAAATTACTCCTTTACCTATTTCGCTAACACCATCTCTGTGCACCACTCACAAACATCGGAGGTGTCAAAGTCATGATAACCATTGGATGAGCTTTAATGAACGGTTGAGAATCAACTAAGTGTATTGAACCATTTCTCTTAAAGTATACTGATCGCAACTATATCGTTCCTCTAAAGTATAGCACCAATCGCGCCCTTTGTTTCTTCATCGCAAAGGATATCGACTTAGTTGCAAGCTTGGCGAGTTCCTATGCCACTACTTGTTTGACCTACGCTTTCTAAGGGACATGTAAGTCTTGATTATATCATCTTCACTTTAGGCTTGTACAGATCGAGGAAATTTTTGTACGGATAACCCATTTTTTATTCGAAAATACAGAAATATACCCGCGACAAATTTTTTTACACAAATAGGCTCGAGTCGCCAAACCATTGGGCGATTTACGCTTGTCGCCCCACCAAAACGCGACTTAAAAAGAATCTGGTAACCGTTGGGCGATTAAATGCAATCGCCTCCCCGTTAAGCGATTCAATTGAATCGCCCCCCCGTTCGGCGACATAAAGAAGAGTCGCCCAACGGGGGGGCGACTGCATGTGAAACAGCCCGACGGCCGAGCCCCTTTTCTTCCCCACGCCTGCTCGCTCGCCAATCTACCTCTAGGCGACTGCATGGATCCTGTTAAGGGTTTTGTGAATTTTGTAATTTGAAACTCGTAAAAAATGTGGTATAGTCACATATACTGGTATATGTCACATTATTTTTTAATTTCGTAATTAAGTCTCACAAGAACTGGTATTTAATATTTGTCACATTACTTGATATAGAAATAATTTTCTATACGAAAAGAAGAGATAATAGCATTGTTTGAATTTAAATGAACTTTATAATATAACGCAGTAACATGCCGCGTATTTATCCATTACATGCATGACATACACCCCTCACTCCCCACCCTAAGGTGCTCCACCACCTGCTCCATCACCGCGCCCGCGTCCTGCCATACGGCCCCGCTTGGCCGTCCTCCGGTGCAACGGATTACAAGGCGGCGGGTGACGAGGGTCCGAAAAAGTAAAACGAGCAGGTGGGTTTCGCACCCGCGGCTGCGCCGGTGGAGTCACCTGCACCTCCGGCTGTGTGGCATTCGGTGCACCGGGGAGGCCACTGCCGGAGAGAACGTCCGGTTCCGGTGCTACGTCGGAGGACGGCCCAGGCCAGTCCGCAAAAAACTGGTCCACCTCGATGTGGCCCGGGGAGAAGCGTCCCTGCTGCTGGTAAGGACCTGCAATAGTAATATCGTTAGTACGTTGCATGTCGTCTTAGGTTAAAAACAAGCTCGGACGATGCGTACCCGTACATGGCGCCATGAAATCATCCGTGTGGAAGCCGGGGATGTACGTAGGAGGCCGTGACCAAGGAGAACTCCCTGGCTGGTCCGGGGGAGGTGGACGTGTCCACGTAGAACTCCCTGGCTGCTCCGGGGGAGGTGGACGTGTCCACGTAGAACTCCCTGGCTGCTCCGGGGGAGGTGGACGTGTCCACGTACTACCTCCGGAGTAGTGCCACGCTGGTCGGGGTGGCACTGGTGGTCGGGGTGGCACTGGTGGTCGGGGTGCACTGGGCGTAGGTGTGGAGACCGCCGGTAGCCTCGTGCAGGACAGCAGGCTGACGATACGTCTACACCCGGCCTCCATCCGTCGCGCAAAGCTGACGGCCTCCTCGCGGGTCAACTCCCCACCTGTGCCCCACCTCTGCACTAGTGCGGAGGACTCCGACCACAGCGCGGCACCGACGTCAGCCTGGACAAAAAGACATAGAATGGTCCATCATCGAAACGATATTGCCATTTGAGAATTTTTGAAATTACAAGTTACGTACCGCGATGTGAGCGTCGCGTGCGAAGTGCGCAGGGTACGCGTCTGTCGGTGCGGCGACATGTGGGGCAGATGGGTCAACGACATGTACCAGCCTGGTACGAGTCCGCGCCTGGTACCAGATGAGGTACTCCGCGTAGTCGGCTATGTCGTATGGCCGGTCCTCCTCCACGCGGTCATCCAGCGCACCCTCCCACTGCGCAATCCAGGGCTGCATCCTCCTGGACCAGTATGTGCCTTTCTTGACGCCCTTCGTGGTGTGCCTGTTTATGGAACCATTACGTAATGTAAGTACTTGCGATCACAATAGTAAGTACGTACAAAAATATCAGAAGCGATCACTCACGCGTGCACGCGGGGCGGAATCGCTGGCCCGACTGGTACAGGAAGTGCCTGCCGCAGCCCAAACTGCCGCATGACTCGCTGCGGTGCGTAGTCCTCCACGTAGATGCCGTACACGAGCTTCCGGCGGGTCAGCCAGAAAGCCTGGTCACGCCAGCACAGTGCAGACAGCCCGTCAGGAGCACGGGCCTGCACTGCCTCCGCTGCGTAAGGCTCCCAGCGCATGTCGGAGTCTGCAAGGCGGTCCAACTGCTCCACGAAGGGGTGGTACACCCGCGTGACCTGCACGTGCGCGAACTGTACCTGCAAGAAAGGCAAATTATTTTAGTACGACGATCGTTAAAAAGTTGACTACGATAAAATAAAACTCACTCGTCGACGACACCAAATAGAACCCATCGTCGGCCGGTCGATGTCTCCCTCCGCGTACATCTCGGCCCCGTAGGGACCCATGTCGTCTAGTACAGGTCGTCCGAGACTGAAGCGCTCAAACGACCACAACTGCAGCAGCAGGGGACATCCCGTGAGGATCGAGTTCGCCTTAATCCTCGTGCACGCATCGCACAGGCCGCGGTACGTCGCGGCAAGTGCGGCCGATCCCCAGCTGATCTGGATGACCTCGCCGTCCGCAATCGCCCTCGCATAAGCGATAAGGCGCGCGTCAACGGTGTTGCCGTGGCTGGTGGTGAAGAGCACCCAACCAAACAGCCACAGCAAGTAAGCCTCCAGGTGGCGCGCGACCTGGAAATCGTCAGCATCTGCAACCATGCGCTCAACCTGAATGCGAACAAGTTTTTATTAGTATGTAATTGCACAAATAAGAGTTTCGAAGACGCGATCGACTTGAAACACCACGTACCCGGTACTGTGCCAGCCACCTCAGCGTCGGTCCATGCTTCTGCCTCTCGTCGAAGATGTGGTGCTGATCGGCCGGTGGAAGGACCCCCTGGAATCTGCCGAGCAGGTCCTCGCGC
Organism: Dendrocalamus latiflorus; assembly: GCA_017311315.1. NCBI lineage: Eukaryota > Viridiplantae > Streptophyta > Magnoliopsida > Poales > Poaceae > Dendrocalamus > Dendrocalamus latiflorus. The sequence goes on along the minus strand of CM029622.1, from coordinate 3,453,520 downwards.
CACTCGGCGGGAGCCTCCGGTAGGAAGGCAGCGTCTCCCGCGACCGGAAGGCCAAGTAGTACGGACACGTCCTGCAGGGTCGGCGCCATCTCCCCGACTGGTAGATGGAAAGTGTGCGTCTCGGGCCGCCAACGGTCCACCAAAGCCGTCAGCAGGGAACGGTCGAACGGGAAGCATCGTGATCGCTCCACGCCCGCCTCGTCCCCCTCCCCGGCCAAGGCACCTCCGTCCTCATCCGTGGCCTGCACCATCCGGGCAAGAGGGAGAAGTCCGGCATCCCGCAGCCTGCAAATAAAGTGAAGGTCAGCATTAAATATTTTTACGGTAATACTAAAACGTTGGCGTAGTGCAAACCTGGCAGTCCAACGGGGGTCGAGTCCCCAGGCCACACGAGGTGTGCGTGTCCGGACCACTCCCAGCTCAGTCGACTCGTCCGTGCTCCCCGGTGGCGGCGCACGATGGGAAGCGCGGTGCACGCGGTCCAAGTGCTCGTCCAACAGCGTGTACCGCCAGTCACCCGCCATAACTGTAAAATTATCTAAATGTAAATTCGTACACTACATTTTCTACAATAATACATGAAAAATAGTATACAAAATTTTGACACAACAATTTTCTACATTTAAATTTTCTTCATTTCAATTTTGTAAACTGCATCTACATTTGTACATTGAATGATCTACAATAAATTTCTAAAGTAAATTTTCCACAATAATACATTACAAATATTATACAAAAAAACTATATTTTTCTACATTTAAATTTGTACATCTAAATTTGTAAACTGCATCTACATTTCTAAATTTAATGTTCTAAACTAGATTTTCTAAACTAAATATGTAAACTAAATATCTAAGCTAATTTTCTAAACTAAATATCTCTACTAAATATCTAAGCTAAATTTGTAAACTAAATATCTACACTCTACACTACATTTTCTAAACTAAATTTATCTAAACAAATTTTCTAAATTAAAATTTCCACAATAATGCATTACAAATATTGTACAAAAAACTATATTTTTCTACATTTAAATTTGTACATCTAAATTTGTAAACTGCATCTACATTTCTAAATTTAATGTTCTAAACTAGATTTTCTAAACTAAATGTGTAAACTAAATATCTAAGCTAATTTTCTAAACTAAATATCTAAACTAAATTTGTAAACTAAATATCTACACTAGATTTTCTAAACTAAATTTATCTAAACTAATTTTCTAAAATTAGAAAAATACCTGCAAATCCCGCGGCTTCTCCTCCTCTCCCTCTCCTCCCCCTCTCCTTCTCTTCTTCCCTCTCCTCCCCCTCTCCTTCTCTTCTTCCCTCTCCTCTCCCTCTCCTTCTCTTCTTCCCCTCTCCTCCTCTTCCTTCCTCTCTTCTGCTCTGTCTTCTCGCGCGGTGGAGAGAGTGATTGGCGAGCGAGCAGGCGTGGGGAAGAAAAGGGGCTCGGCCGTCGGGCTGTTTCACATGCAGTCGCCCCCCCGTTGGGCGACTCTTCTTTATGTCGCCGAACGGGGGGGGGGGGGGGGCGATTCAATTGAATCGCTTAACGGGGAGGCGATTGCATTTAATCGCCCAACGGTTACCAGATTCTTTTTAAGTCGCGTTTTGGTGGGGCGACAAGTGTAAATCGCCCAATGGTTTGGCGACTCGAGCCTATTTGTGTAAAAAAATTTGTCGCGGGTATATTTCTGTATTTTCGAATAAAAAATGGGTTATCCGTACAAAAATTTCACAGATCGAGTATATGCCTGTATATAATTAAATAAAATAGTAGTAACTCTATATCTCTAAATATAATAATTAAAGACCCAATTAAATTAGAGTTCACATGATAATATTTAATGTGGCTCAATAATTCCTTCCAGTTAAATAATATATTTAACTGAGAAGTGCAAGACATGAACGTATCCGCGTCATCTATGGAGGCGGGGCGACTGCTAGGTAGCGGCGTTTGCGTGGTGGCCGCGGATGGTGGAGGCGGGGTGACTGCTGGGCGTGCGGTGGGAGGTGCCCAAGGTTTTATATGACAGGTGCTTACCATGCTTAGATAAATAGAAATTTACAATTATAATTGACAGTGGGGTACAATAGTCTGGTGGTAAACGCCTTGGCCTCCGAGCTAGGAGGTTGTTGGTTCGCTTCCTCCACACCCCATGGTTTTTGTTTTTATTTTTTCTATTCTAATTTTTATCCTCTCCTGTTTTGTCAAGTGAGACCTCCTCAACTGCGTTTTAGTTGTCACTTTTCAATTTTTTTATCTCCTCTAGCAATTAATAACTATAGATAATATAATTCCTCCACACCAATTCGGCCCTTGCATTGAGCAGTTAGGCCCACAAAAACAAAGCGTTGCAATAAAAGATTATTGCCACGAACAATCATCATATATAGCAACAAATTTATTTTGTGGCAATACAAACTCATTTCATACGCATTGTATAGGAACCTTTTGCAACGCAATTGATGACTATGACAACGCAATACAATTGTGGCAATATTGTCACCCACTCGCAACGAAATTCTATAAGGTGGCAATACCTCCTAACTATTGCAACGAAAATCAATATTATCACAACGCAAGACAACTGTGGCAATAAAGTCATACTACTCGCAACCATTTTCTAAATGGTGGCGATAAAGCCACCTTATTACAATGAATTCAATGACTATTGCAACGCAATATTTTAGAGGCAATACTGTGCACATATCGCCACGATTTTGGCAAAACGTTGCAATAGTACATACCTATTGCAACTAATTTAGTGTCGTTGCGATGCATTTTGTGGCTAAATGGTCGGAATCCAGTAGTGGATCTCATTCGTGGGTTGCCTAAACTCAAGATGGTCAAAGACCTTGTTTGCGCTCCATGTCGGCACGGCAAGATGGTTGCCGCTTCTCATCCTCTGGTCACAGTTACGATGACCGATGCACTGGGACAGCTGCTCTACATGGACACCGTTGGGCCAGCTCGAGTGCAGTCAGCAGGAGGGAAGTGGTACGTCCTTGTCGTGGTCGATGACTATTCGAGGTTTTCTTGGGTGTTTTTCTTAGCCTCGAAGGATGAGATGTTTACCCATTTCCGAGGTCTTTTTAGTAGGCTTTCTGTCGAGCTCCCGGGTGCCTTACGAGCGATCCGCAGTGACAATGGCATGGAGTTCAAGAATTCCTACTTTGAGAGGTTTTGTGATGAGATAGGTGTAAAGCACCAGTTCTCTTCTCCGCACGTCCCACAGCAGAATGGCGTCGTGGAGAGGAAGAACCGTACCTTGGTCGAGATGGCCAGGACGATGCTCGATGAGTACTCTACACCGAGGAAGTTTTGGGCTGAGGCTATTGCGACCGCTTGCCATGTGTCCAATCGAGTTTTTCTTCGGGCACACTTGCACCGTATTTCTTATGAGCTGCGATATGAGCGAAAGCCCAGCGTCTCTCATTTTCGTGTGTTTGGTTGCAAGTGTTTTATTTTGAAGTCCGGGAACCTAGATAAGTTCGAGTCACGTTCTTGTGATGGGATCTTTCTAGGCTACTCGTCTTCTTTGCGGGCTTATCGGGTTTGGAATTGCGAGTCTAGTAAATTGGTAGAGACCTGTGAGGTGACCTTTGACGAGGCCAGTCCGGGGATTAGGCCCGATATCTCAGGTTCTTTAGAGCAGTCCGAGCCCATCTTCGTGGATGATGAGGACGATGGAGATGAGGGTTGTCTATCCGATCCAGTCCCTCATCCACCCCTCGAGGTGCCTTCTTCCACTGCACCCCGAGGCGATCAGCCCATGCCTTCTGCCTCTTCTGGAGCTAGTGGCTCTGTTCCTACCTCGTCAGATCATGAGGTAGAGGCCACTTCTTCATCTCATCCTAGACCTCCTTGGCATATCCAAAAGACCATCCTTCTGAGCAGATTATTGGAGACCTGTTTGAGCGAGTCACCCGTTCAAAATCTGGCATGTCTCAATTCTGTTTCCATTCTGCCTTTGTTGCCTCTTTCGAGCCAAAGGATGTTTCTCATGCTCTTTCCGACGAGTCTTGGGTCAATGCCATGCATGAGGAGCTAGAAAATTTTGAGAGAAACAAGGTCTGGTCGCTTGTCGAGCCCCCGCGAGGTCACAATATCATTGGGACTAAGTGGGTGTTCAAGAACAAGCAGAGCGAGGATGGAGTGGTTATTCGAAACAAGGCTAGACTGGTAGCTCAGGGGTTTTCCCAGGTTGAGGGTCTGGATTTCGAGGAGACCTTTGCCCCTGTAGCTAGACTTGAGGCCATTAGAATCCTGCTTGCCTTTGCAGCTTCTAAGGGTTTCAAGCTCTACCAGATGGACGTCAAGAGTGCCTTCCGTGATGGCTTCATTGAGGAAGAAGTCTATGTGAGACAGCCTCCAGGTTTCGAAAACCCCAAATACCCTAACCATGTTTTCAAGCTTTCCAAAGCATTGTATGGACTTAAGCAGGCCCCTAGAGCTTGGTATAAGAGACTTAAGTCCTACTTGTTGAGTCATGGTTTTGAGATGGGTAAAGTAGACAAGACCTTGTTCATCCGCCGGCATGGCACAGATCTTCTGCTCGTCCAGATTTATGTGGACGACATCATCTTTGGCGGCTCCTCGCATGCTCTTGTTTCCCAGTTTTCCGATGTCATGAGCTCGGAGTTTGAGATGAGCATGATGGGCGAGTTGAGTTTCTTCCTTGGCTTCCAAATTAAGCAGAATCAGGAGGGTACCTTCTTGCATCAAGGCAAGTATACCCGAAACCTCCTGAAGCGCTTCGACATGAGTGATGGTAAGCCGGTGTCCACTCCGATGGCTACATCAGCTTCACTCGACCCAGATGAGGATGGCGAGCCAGTTGATCAGAAGGAGTATCGTAGTATGATCGGCTCCCTCTTGTACCTCACTGCCTCGAGACCGGACATACACTTCTCCGTGTGTCTTTGTGCCCAGTTTCAGGCTTCTCCTCGCGTATCTCACCGTCAGGCGGTGAAGCATATTTTTCGGTACCTTCGAGCTACCATTGACTATGGTATCTGGTACTCGTCCTCTTCTTGTCTGTCCTTGAGAGCCTTCTCGGATGCAGACTTTGCTGGCTGTAGGATAGATAGGAAGAGCACTTCTGGCACCTGCCAATTCATTGGCACTTCTCTCATTTCCTGGTCTTCGAGGAAGCAGTCCGGTGTCGCACAGTCCACCGCAGAGGCCGAGTACGTTGCTGCAACCAGTTGCTGTAGTCAAGTGCTTTGGATGGTCTCGACCCTGCGGGACTTTGGGTTAGTCATAGACAGCGTTCCACTCATTTGTGATAACACTTCTGCGATTAACATTGCCAAGAACCCAGTGCAGCACTCCCGGACCAAGCATATCGATATTCGCTATCACTTCCTTAGAGACCATGTGGAGAAGGGTGACATAGTGCTCCAGTTTGTGGAGAGTGACCACCAGTTGGCTGATATCTTTACCAAGCCATTGTATAGCTCTAGGTTTTCAGCTCTACGGGGAGAGCTTGGGGTAGTTTGTCCTTATGGGTTGTTGTGAGGGGGAGTTTTGTGCTTTACTGCTTTACTATATTGATTATGCTCTTACTCCCTTCTGATTGCATTACATACGGGTGCATTGGGATTAGTCCTTCCAGCATAGGTTAGAGTGGTCTTCTTGTCTAGCTGGTTAGACTTCCTGCTCTTATCTTGTGTTTCTAGGATGCTGCTTATTAGCTGTTCTCTTCTTACTAGGTTGAGCTTACCCACTGCTTTTAGGTTCTAGCGAGGGTCGGGCCACCCTTGGGTAGACAGGGTATGTGTTTGCTCCTTAGTCTGTTAGATGACCAGTTGATAGTCCTAGAATCATATGGGGTAGATGAGAGTCAGTCTGAGCCATAGTTGTTTCTCTATCTTATCTATGCTTTAAGGACTGCCTGTTTGCTGTTTTCTTTCCCAGCTTCTCAATTTATTGCTTTGGTTCAGGGGGAGTTCACTTGGGAGCTTCTGGAGCTTAATATTGACTTAACTCAACTTGAACTAAAAGTTGCATCACATGTTGAGGGGGAGCTGGATTTTCTGCATTTTCAGCATCTAGCATTGTAATATAACTACATTGAGCCTTGATTATTATCCTGTTATGACATGTTTATGATGCTTTACACCTTGCCATGATTTGTGCTTAGTTGCTAGATTTATCATGACTTCATATGTGTAGACTAGCTTTTGCCATGATAAGTTAATTAAACTTGCTCAACTTAAATTAAAACTTGTCATGATAGCATTTGAGTCTAGTCTTTCTTGAGCTATCCCGTTATGATTCATGCCATGTCAAATAGGCTGAGTTGCGTGCTTAAATCTCTATTGAGCCTTAGATTGAGCTATTTTAGTCTCTTGATGATGCATGAGTTAGTACAACATGTTAAAAAGCAAAAAGATCTCTTTTGTGCGAAAAAACTGATCTCACCAATTCTTTCTCATGAGACGGCTTGCCATTGCACTAGGCATGAACTCAGGGGGAGTTTTGGATGACCTAGACTATCTTCTTAAGCTTCTTGCTTGGAGTAGTCGCATAAGGCTTGAGATCTAGCACATAACAAAATTTGGGTTGGAAACGACCATGAGCTTTAAAAAGATAATGTTTTATGTGCTCAATTTGCTTAAACTACAAAAAGAACCAAGTACATGTACTAATGTTTCATTCTTGAGCACATAGCACTCTAGTTGGATTCAATATTAGCTTCTTGGTTCCGCTTAGCTTATTGACATGGCCTGCATCATCCTTGGGTATCTCTAGCTAGACTTTGCTTCTTGATGACTTGACATGCTCACATAATGTACTACATTTTCAGATTGTCATCTCTTTGGTTTAGCTAGTTTATATATATCTTGTCATGATCTAGCTAGCCTTTTATTGAGTTATGGCTTGGTGTAAGTCTTTTTGGTCATTATGGATAATTCTCATAGCTCTAAATGCTTAAATAAACAAACTTCAGCCATTTTCATCCATTGACATGTCATAGTCTCTCCTTTGCATTCTTGATGTGTTTATTGCCAAAAGGGGGAGAATAGAGGAGAAAAGGTCATTTGGGAACATTTTAGAGCTTTGGAGAACAATTTGCTCTTTCAGTTGTTGATCTATTGTTCCTTCTGTTGACATGGTCATTAGCTTCATTTTCCTTCTTTGGACCATGTTGGACTCTTCAAACTCAAACTCAACTTTGCGCTTTTTCTGGGTTTGTCAATATACTCATCAAGGGGGAGATTGATGGACCATGTGGAGGTGACCACATGTGAGTGATGAGTAATTGACATTGGTTTATGATTAGTCGAGTTTGATTTGAGTGGTTCGGAGTCGAGTCGTTGCGTGGCACAATCGGACTCGGTCGGATTGAGTCAAACTTGGTCGTATGGGTTTAGGATGTATATTCCAATGATTCGACAGGTTTGGACTTCGTCATGGTAAGTATGATGGTACTTATGCTTTCATGTATCGAGCGGTGCTATTTGATGTGTTTCTTGTCTGTGTGGCTGTAGGACGTCGAAGCGGAGCTGTGGTGAGACACGAGGTGACTGGACTAGACACAGGCGCTGTCGAGGTCAGAACGGTCGGATGTGTCGAAGACGGCAGAGATTCGATGTGGTTGCGAGTCGTGGACGACAAGGAGCGCGGAAGCTTCCCGGAAGGTGCAGGAGGAGCGAATCGGGAAATTCGCGAGGCTGCACAAACGGGAGCGGGCTCCGTTGGACTTAGCGGGCGTAACGGGGTGGAGACCCGTTAGCCATGGGCTATAAATAGGGTTTGGGGGCTGCATGCCCATGTATGGCTTTAGGAGAGGTTTAGGGTTTGCCTTGGTAAAAAGACTCTTTGGGAGGTAGGTTTGGCTTTAGTGGGTGAGAAGTGGGTGAGGCAGCAGGCAGTTGTCCCCTACGTTCATTCCCTCCTGTGTGGTGTCTATTCCAAGCAAGCATGTAGGGATTGGTGTTCTTGAGTTCTTGGCTTGGAGAGAAGAGGGATTGAGTGGAGAGTGTTGTAATCATATCTCTTGTTCTAATGTCCAGGCGTTTAGGGACTCCTATGTACTCCTTTCCTTGCTTTGGAAATGAAAAATCTGAGTTTTAGCCTTCGAGCTTCTGTTCTGTTCTTCGTTCTTGTTCTTGGGTGATTTTTGAGTTTTCTTGATTTCTTGTTGTTTGCTGCTGGGGAGTGCAAAAATGGGTTGCTATGATGTAGGAGATGCTCAAAAGCCATTTGGCTAGTTAATCCTAAGAGCAAACCAAATTTGATTTCAGATTTTCTCTTTTGAGCCTTCTCTGTTCATGCTCTTAGTTTCTAGGGTTTTGATGAATTTCTTGTTTCCCTTGAAGAAAAGGCCTGAGATTCTTGCAGGCATAACCTTGGGTTGTTGCTAACTTGTTTACAAAATCTCATGTGAAAAGGACTTGGGAATCTTGAGTATTTTGGATTTTGGTGTTGTCTCTGTTGGTTGTCATTTTTTCCCCAAAATCTGAATTTCTTGTGTTGGTGTTCATTTCCTTTGGTGATTGAGGTCTCTAGACTATTTGGATTATAGTCTGATGCTAGTGGTCTGAAAAGAATCTAGAAATTCCATCAATTTCATCGTTTTTGGGTTCCTGCAGTAAGTATTGTGCTTTGCTATTTTTCTCTGCGCTCGCTCTGCATTCTTTTAGCTGGTTCGTCTGGAATGCTCACTGCGGTCTGAATGTCCCCATCTGCAGTCCGATCATTCTCTTGTTGGGGCTGTTCATTTATTGCTCTCGGCTGTAGCTTGTATGGTAGCAAAATTTATTTACTCTGAGTCTCTACAGCCGCAAGCCATTCTCAGTTTTTCATTCGGCAGCTCCTTGGGAGGATTTCTTGCTGTCCCATGTACAGCATTTAATGGCCTTAATGCTCTTCGTTTTCGGATGGACTTTTAGTCCTCTCGGCAGCTTCATTGTTTGCCGAATGGATCTCCTGGTCTCATGTCTTAATTGGGTGCTTGCTTGAATTCTTTGCCTCCGTTTGATGCCTTTTGTTGTCTCGCTCTTGGTCTTTTGGTTGGCAGTAAAAGAAAGACTCCTTCAGTTTTGCTTCCTGCCAAGCGCAGCATCTTTAGTGTCTTTTTCTTTTTCTTTTGTGCTGTTTTTCTCCCTTGCTGCATGCAATCCAAACAGCGTTATTTTCAGCTGAATTTTTTTGCTGGTTGATCTCTGATTTATACTGAATTTTTCAGTATCGCATGCGTTCCAGTTTTCAGCAAAACTAATTTTCTGTAAGTTGCTTTGTTCTGCATCTTTTTGAAAAATTGGTGTACGAATTCTCAAGAGGGGCGATTTTGAAGAGAACGACATTCACCCCCCTCTGTCATCATTTCGGTCCTACAAGTTCTAGTTACAAACCGTCTGTGATAACGTTCGATTATCACTGATGCGTAAATTTGGATGATTCAAAGAATCATCTGTGATGACAGTTCCGAACTGTCTGTAATGACCCTTTTTGTAGTAGTGTCAACTTATACATACATACATACATACATACATACATACATACATACATACATACATACATACATACATACATACATACATACATACATACATACATACATACATACATGATACTAAAATGGTGCACCATGGTGTCTGGGCACCAAGCCTCTCTGCCTTTGGATTGCTTTTAGATGTATGCAAGTGCAATGATATATAATATATCAGGATGGAAAGTCTTAATCAAGGATGAAAACTCTTAATCATAGATTGAAAGTCTCAATCATAGAGTCTAGACATTATGGTGCCGCTGTTATATATATATATAGGACGCTGAAATGGGACACCTAGGTGCCCAGACACCTAGGCTCCCTGCCGTTAGATTGCTTTTAGATACGTGCTAGAGCAATGGTATGTATGGTATGTAATATATTAGGCATGCTAAATCAATCATGGAAGGAAAGTCTTAATCATGGATGGAAAGTCTCAATCACACTAGCACGCATCTAAAAGCAATCCAAAGGTAGGGAGACTAGGTGTCCAGACACCTAGGTGCCCCTGTTATTTATACTATATATATATATATATATATATATATATATATATATATATATATATATATATATATCTGTGTGTGTGTAGGAAGGCGAAATGGGACTCCAAGGAGTCCGGGCACCTAACCTATCAACCATTCGATCGCATTGAGATGTGTTAGTTTATAGTAGGTATGAGACTAATGGGTAAACCCATTAGCAATTACTATTGAATTTTTTGTACGGATAATCCATTTTTTATTCGAAATTACATAAATATACCCGCGGGAAATTTTTTTTGCAAAAATAGGCTCCAGTCGCCTAATGGTTGGGCGACTGGAGACTTTCGCCCAACCAGACCGCGACACAATATATCTCGCTGCACAGTAGAGCGACTGCATTAAGTCGCTCTTCCGTTCAGCGAGTTAAGGGTAGTCGCCATCCCGTTAAGCGACTAGCATGCAGTCGCCATCCCGTTAGGCGACTGCATGTAGCCCCCGTGATTGTTTTAAATTTTGTGAATTTTGTAACGTTGAACCGGTAAAAAATACGGTGAAATTGTAATAAAAGTTTATGTTCATTGTATATTGTAGGTGTGTAAAAAGTTTTTAAATTTTTTTTATGAAAGATTGAGTAGAGAACGATCGATACATACACTGTTAAGTGAGATAGTTTATGTGCGGAGAGAGATGATAGACTATGTAAATTTAAATAAACTTCATAATATAACTGAGAGTAACATGCCGCATGTTTTTTCATTACATGCATAACATATATAGCATCTGCAACACGCCTCACTGGTCACCCTGGTGTGCCCCGTCACCGCGCCCGCGTCCTCCCATACGGCCTCGCTTGGCCCTCCTCCGGTGCAACGGGTTAGGACGATCCAAAAAAGTAAAACGAGCAGGAGGGTGTCTATCCCGCCCCTGCGCTGGTGGAGTCAGCTGCACCTCTGGCTGTGTGCCCTCCGGTGCACCGGGGAGGGCACTGCCAGAGAGAACCTCCGGTGCTGCGTCGGAGAACTGCCCGGGCCACTCTGCGAAAAACTGGTCCACATCGTCCGGGCCTGGGGAGACGCCGTGCTGCTGGTAAGTACCTGCAATATTAATATCGTTAGTTCGTTGCATGTCGTCTTCGGATAAACACGATATAAGACCCTCTGTGTACCCGTAGCTGGCGCCATGGAGGAGGCGTACACCCCCTGCGTGGGGAAGACAGGGGTGTGCGTAGGAGGCGTCAAGTGAACCGGTGTAGGAGGCCCTGCCCAGGCTGAACCCCCTGGCTGCTCCGGGTGAGGCGGTGGAGGACGTGTCCACGTCGGTGCACCAGAGTAGTGCCACGCTGGTCGGGGTGGCACTGGTGGATGAGCAGGCGGAGCGGTGGGCGTGGAGACCGCCGGTAGCCTCGTGCAGGACAGTAGGCTAACAATACGTCTACACCCATCGTGCATCCGACGCGCAAAGCTGACGCCCTCCTCATGGGTCAGCTGCGCACCACTGGTGAGCCTCTCAAGTACTGTGCCGGAGTCGGCACATAAGGTAGAACCGACGTCAGCCTGGACACAAAGACATGAAATGGTTGATTATCGAAACGATATTACCATTTGGGAATCTTTGAAATGACATGTAACGTACCGCGAGGTGAGCGTCGCGCACGAAGTGCGCGGGGTACGTGTCCGTCGGAGCGGCGACGTGTGTGGCAGACGGGTCTACCACATATACGAGCCTGGTACGGGTCTGTGGCTGGTACCAGCGAAGGTACTCCGCGTACTCTGTGCTGTCGTACGGGTGGTCCTCCTCCACGCGGTCGTCGAGCGCACCCTCCCACTGCTCGACCCAGGGCTGCATCTTCAAGGACCAGTCCGTGCCTCTTTTCACTCCCTTCGCGCTGTGCCTGCGTATAGAACCATTACGTAATGTGAGATACTTGCGAACGCAGTAGTAAGTATGTACATATTTACCACAAACGATCACTCACCCGTGCACGTGCCGCGGAAGCGATGGTCCGACTGGTACAGGAACCGGCTGCCGTAGCCCGAACTGCCGCATCACCCGCTGGGGTGCGTAGTCCTCCACGTAGATGAGGTACACGAGCTTCCGGCGGGTGAGCCAGAAAGCCCTGTCACGCCAGCAAAGTGAGGACAGACCGGTAGGAGCACGGGCCTGCACTGCCGTATCAGCGTACGGCTCCCAGCGCACATCGTCGGATGTGATGCGGTCGAGCTGCTCCACAAAGACCTGGTACGCCCGCGTGACCTGCACGTGCGCGAACTGTACCTGCAAGAAAGACAAGTTGTTTAGATTGACGATCGTCAGTAAGAAAGAAATAGTAGACTGTGATAACACTTACTCGATGACGGCACCAGATAGAACCCATCGTCGGCCGGTCGACGTCTCCCCCTCCCCCTGGATACATCTCGGGCCCGTACGGACCCATGTCGTCCAACACAGGTCGTCCGACGCTTAAGCGCTCGAACGACCACAACTGCAGTAGAAGGGGACAGCCCGTGAGGATCGAGTTTGCCTTGATCCTCGTGCACGCATCGCACAGCGCGCAGTATGTCGCGGCAAGTACGGCCGATCCCCAGCTGACCTGGTGGGGCTCGCCGTCAGCGATCGCCCTCGCATAAGCGATGAGGCGCGCATCCACCGAGTTGCCGTGGCTGGTGGTGAAAAGCACCCAACCAAACAACCACAGCACGTACGCCTCCAGGTGCCGCGAGACCTGGTGATCGTCTGCCTGCGGAACCATGTGCTCCACCTGAATGCAAAAAAGTTGTTATTAGTACGTAATACCACAAATAAGAGCTTCGAAGACACGATCGATTTTATATACCACGTACCCGGTACTGTCTGAGCCACCTCAGTGTCGGCCCATGGGTCTGCTCCTCTCCGAACACGTGGTGGTCATCGGCCGGTGGAACGACACCCTGGAATCTAGCGAGCAGGTCAGCGCGCCAGTGGGCCGGGGCCTCCGGTAGGAAGGCAGCGTCTCCCGCGATCGGAAGCCCAAGGAGCAGGGACACATCCTGCAAGGTCAGCGTCATCTCCCCGAATGGGAGGTGGAAAGTGTGCGTCTCGGGCCGCCAACGGTCCACCAAAGCCGTCAGCAGGGAACGGTCGAACGGAAAGCGTTGTGATCGCTCCCCCCCGCCTCGTCCCCGCCCTCGTCCCCGCCAGCGGCGCCAGCGCCTCCATCCTCGTCCGTGGCCTGCACCATCCGGGCAAGAGGGAGTAGCCCGGCATCCCGCAGCCTGCAAACAAAGTGAAGGTCAGCACGGAACGAACTTACGGTCGCACTAAACGCTGGAGTAGTGCAAACCTGGCGGTCCAACGAGGGTCGAGTCCCCAGGCCACGCGAGGTGTGCGTGTCCGGACCACTCCCAGCTGAGGCGGCTCGTCCGTGCTCCCCGGTGGCGGGACTAGACGGGAAGCGCGATGAGAGCGGTCCACGTGCTCGTCCAACAGCGCGAACCGCCACTCCGAGTCACGTCCAGCACGAGTCATACCTGCAAAATTTGTACAATAATTTCAACATTCAATGTTCTACATCTAAATTTGTATAATAATTGCAACATTAAATTTTCTACATCTAAATTTCAACACTAAATTTGTACAATAATTTCAACATTGCATTTTCTACATGTAAATTTCAACACTAAATTTTCTACATCTAAATTTGTACAATAATTGCAACATTAAATTTTGTACATGTACATTTAAATACTATTTTTTGTACAATAATGCATTATAAATGGTATACAAAATTTAGTTTATACATTTTGTAAACTAAATTTCTAAACTATATTTACTAAACAAAATTTGAAAATTAAATTTGTAAACTAAATTTCTAAACTAATTTTCTAAACTAATTTTCTAGACTACATTTTCTAAACTATATTTCTAAACTAATTTTCTAGACTACATTTTCTAAACTAATTTTCTAAACTAATTTTCTAGACTACATTTTCTAAACTATATTTCTAAACTAATTTTCTACACTACATTTTCTAAACTAATCTTCTACACTAACAAAAAATATAACACCAAAAACTTACCTGAAAAACACGCACTCCTCCTCCTGCCCCTTCTCTTCTCCTCTCCCTCTCCTTCTTTCCCCTCTCTTCTCTGCGCTGGCCGAACGGAAGAACAGTGCGGCGCTTCGTCGTCGCCGAGCGCGGCCTTATATCCCACCTTCAGTCGCCGAACCGTTGGGCGACTGAATCGCAGTCGCCGAACCATTCAGCGACTACATTGAAGGCGCCCAACGGTTGGGCGACTGCAATTAATCGCCCAACCGTTCGTAGACTCTCCAGTTGTCGCGGTCTGGTTGGGCGAAAGTCTCCAGTCGCCCAACCATTAGGCGACTGGAGCCTATTTTTGCAAAAAATTTTCCCGCGGGTATATTTATGTAATTTCGAATAAAAAATGGATTATCCGTACAAATACCTTAGTATACAGACGACAGATTGAGAAGTGCAATTCTTGATTGTAAATGCCATAAATATCCAGCGATCTGATTGAGTCATCAATCATGATTTGTGAATTAATGTGTCATTAATTTGTGAATCCCACGCACAGATTTCCTGATGCAGTAATGATTTTTGAATTAACGTGGTATAGGTATGTGTATCTGCGATGTATTGAATTAACGTGGAATAGGTATGCAAATCTATACGGCAGTATTGGAAGTATGCTCGCTTGTACATATAAATTTAAAAGACTATGGTGCATGCAAAATATCATTACGTGGAACATATGATGAATCATTGTGATCAAATCGAGTATTATACTCAAAATTAATTTTAAGTGGTTGACTTACGGCATAAGAAAAACTGTGTTGACTTTCACTAATTTTTATACACCGCACGGAATGATTTTGAGCGGCGAATTCGCACGTGATGTTAGCAGTTAAGGTGAGAATCTTATGTGAATTTTTCAACTCAATCGGACAACAAAATGCTATCTTAAATGGTTGATGGAGACGAACGGCATAGAAAAAACGCGTATGTTGACTTCCATTATTTCCACTAATTTTTAGACGCCGCACGGAATGATTTTGAGCGGCGAATTCATACGTGACGTTAGCAATTAAAGTGAGACTCTTATGTGAATTTTTCAACTCAATCGGACAACAAAATGCTATCTTAAATGGTTGATGGAGACGAACGACATAGAAAAATGCGTATGTTGACTTCCATTATTTCCACTAATTTTTAGACGCCGCACGGAATGATTTAGAGTGGCAAATTCGCATGTGATGTTAGCAGTTAAGGTGAGAATCTTATGTGAATTTTTCAACTCAATCGGACAACAAAATGCTATCTTAAATGGTTGAAGGAGACGAACGGCATAGGAAAAACGCGTATGTTGACTTACATTATTTTCTATATGCCGCACAGAATGAATTAGAGCGGCGAATTTGTACGTCATGTAAGTGGTTTAGGTAAAAATCTTATGTGAAATTTTCATCTTATTCGAGCAACAAATGCTCGTTGAATGGTTGATGGACACGAACGGCGTAGGAAAAACTTCGTGTGTTGACTTCCATTTTTTTATATGTCGCAGGGAATGATTTAGAGTGGCGAATTTGTACATCATGATAGGGGTTTAGGTGAATATCTTGTGTGAATTTTTCATCATAATCGGACAACAAAATGTTATCTTAAATTGATTGATGGAGACAAACGGTACAGGAACAATCGCGTGTGTTGACTTCCATTAATTTTTATACGTCGCATGAAATGATTTAAAGCGGAAAATTTATACATAATGTTAGCAGTTAAGGTGAAAATATTATGTGAAATTTTCATATCATTCAAGCAACAAATTCACGTTGAATGGTTCATGGAGACGAACGGCGTAGGAAAAAACGCGTATGTCGCAGTGAATGATTTAGAGCGGCGAATTTGTACGTCATGATAGGGGTTTGGGTCAAAATCTTGTGTGAATTTTTTAGTTGAATCGGACATCAAATGTTATCTTAAAATGTTACGCAACTCCGAACTGGTATACAAATGTCCATCCGGAGGTATGCACACACAATTCACTCGAAACCACAATTATATACACTCAATACAAAAAGATAAATCTGAAGTGATACATCCACTAATACTAATATTTGATACTCATACAAATATCAAAGTGGATTTAGGTGATACGTCCACTAATACTAATATCATTGTGGGTATATACCCATTCATACTCTTAATTGTACATACACATACACGTTCAGCCAAACGTGGCTTAGAATACATGGAAGGTGTTCTTTTCCATTCAAACGTAGATTGACCTACCTAACGGGTTGAATTAATGGATGAGCCCGCTAATTTTTCACGAATGGTAAAGCACAATCAGACGGCTGATGGTATAGGTGTCCAGACACCAAAGAGTCCTAGTTATTTTTATTATATATATATATATATATATATATATATATATATATATATATATGCTAATGACTTTAACACTCCTTGTGACAAGGCATGGAATTTGACTCAAGTGATTTCTATCCTAACAAACTCACCGAAGTTTGAGGAAAGCTCTCCTAATTCTTGATGGCAGATGTCATTCACCCAAATGGAGAGTTCAACCCAAGTTCTGATGATTAGATGTTCAAATATTTGATTCAATTGTAATTTACTCAGTTGTGCTTAATCAAATAATTAATTTAATTGTACTTTATTTAGTTGTTTAATTTATTTGTGAGATCTGTGTAATGATTGTCGTGTGCTGTATATATGATCTGCTTGTTTGTTTTTAGATGTCATGGCTAGCATTTCCAGAGGCTAGTCGAAAAATAGAAAATAATTTAGCTATTCAGATAGCTATCACAAACGGTTTGTAACACCAAACTATCTATTATATGTCAGATATCACAGACGATTATTAGTATTAGCCGTCTGTGATGTGTAAGATATCACAGATGGCTATGTTTAAGAACCATCTGTGATATCCGACATATCACAGACGATTTTGGTATTAGCAATCTGCGATATGTTAGATATCATAAATGGCTATTTTTAAGAACTGTTTGTGATATCTAACACATCACAGACAGTTTTTTTAAAAAAAATAGTCTGTGTTGTAACTTATCACAGATGGTTTGAGAGCCGCTTGTGATAACCAGCTATTATCATCGACACATAAATTCACATTATTCAAAAATTGTCTATGATAATGGTTTTGAACTGTCTGTGATGACCTTTTTTGTGGTAGTGATTCCACCCCTCCCCACTACAACAAAAAGGGTCATCCTAGATGTCTCATCACAGACAGTTCAACATAAACTGTCAGTGATAAAGTTAACATAGATGGTTTTACAAGATAGACCGTCTAAGTTCACCACGATGGAAAGAATCATCTGTGATAACCTACTTATCATAGATGGTTTTGTTCCGAACTGTCTGTGATAATATCATAGACAGTTCAAAACAAAAAAACTGTCTCACACATCCTTTCTCTCTGCATCAAACGGCATACACCAGTCTCCTCCCACCTCTCGCCTCTTATTACTCCCCCTCTCATTTTCCCCCAATTTCGCTCTAAGAACCAACACTAATGAGGACATTTCCTGCTACTCCTAGTTCGTCCACTCCTTACTCCTGCTTCCTCCCCAAACTGAAGCACCCTGTCCCCTCGACGACGACGGCTACCGCTATGAGCTACATCGCCTCTGGTTGTGATGCCACGGTTCACTACACAATACACTCTTTTCCTATGTGTCGTAAAAGTATATTGTGCAGTATCACCATCGTAACACAATAGTGACGTTGCCACTGCCTTTCCTTCATCGCCACTGATATATCTCCCATTCGAAATTTTTGGATGGCTAGAGTTTTGGCCATATAAATCTTGATGCTCGTGCGCGTGAAAATTAATTATAGATGCCTTAGTGAGCGTGGGCTGGGGTCGACGGCGATGGCGTGGGCTCGGGTCGACAGCGACGGCGTGGGCTCGGGTCGACGGTAACAGGAGGCGAGACGGGCTAGATCTAGACTAGTAATAACTGTGTACGCGCAAAACCCTAGCAGGGGTTATATATAAAGGCTTATTACAGACGGTTCTATTTAAGAACCGTCTGTGATATTAATATCACAGACGATTCTAAGTTAAGAACCGTCTGTGATAATACATATCACAGACGGTTATAAACAAAGAACCGTCTGTGATAGTTATACTATCACAAACGGTTCTAAACTTAGAACCGTCTGTGATATTTATTATCACAGACAGTTATAAACTAAGAACCGTCTGTGATATTGATATCACAGATGGTTCTAAGTTTAGAACCGTCTGTAATAAGCCTTCACTCACCAACTAGCATTCAATAATACAACCAGCATTCAATAAGACAACAGCTGGGTGTATTTCTTTACAACAGCCCAATGAACATAGAGATACATTTGTATGACTCATTCTCAAAATTCATCTATATATCACACATTTTCACATATAAGTAAATGCAAATTCACAAATACATCACCACATGCATTGTTGTATACATAAATGCCAGTTCACATATATATCACATACATGCATTGTTATATACATAAATGCAAATGTCCACATATGTCACACATTCTCATTCTACTTGCTTATTTCCTTTAAAAATTAGCCCTTTATGATGATCAATGCGTACGTAACTAGTTACGTCACGTTGTTCATCGTCGACCCTTATGCCATTTCCAAAAGGAGATAACTCATCAAATTGATTGTATTCTTCC
Source organism: Dendrocalamus latiflorus (assembly GCA_017311315.1). Lineage (NCBI taxonomy): Eukaryota > Viridiplantae > Streptophyta > Magnoliopsida > Poales > Poaceae > Dendrocalamus > Dendrocalamus latiflorus. The sequence goes on along the minus strand of CM029622.1, from coordinate 3,434,810 downwards.
TCGTCCACTACATTCTCTACTCCGACAATTCTCCTTTTTTCACGAAGAACTACATGGTGTTTCTTATTTGCCGGGTCGGTTACATAGAAAACTTGAACAACTTGGTTGGTGAGTATGAATGGTTCATCTTTGTACCCGACACGTTGGAGGTCCACGGTAGTGACATGGTACTTGTCAACATTCACCTGTGGAAGATGCACCCAACGGCAGCGAAATAAGGGTATCTTGAATGCCACGTAGTCGAGCTCCCAAATCTCTTCTATGAACCCATAGTATGAGTTTCTCGACCCATCGGTACTGAACGCATCTATGCGGACACCGTTGTTCTGGTTAGTACTCTTTACATCCTGAAACTGTGCATAGAATGTGTACCCATTTTTGTCATATCCTTGCCATCTCACAACTGTAAATGTTGGCCCTTTTGCCAACCACGTCAGCGTCTCACTTGGCGAGCTCCTAGCAATTTGCTCCTTCAACCATTGGTTGAACTGACTGTGTGTTGCCTCATGCTCCAAACATCCGGCCGCTCCGGATTCTGTTGCCGAAGTACATCCTTCTTCTGGTCGACATAAGGCGCCACTTTAGTCATGTGCTGCAAGACCGTGAAATTGGCTTGAGTATACGTGTCAATATCTGTAGTGATTGCTTTCCTTCCGATAGTTCCGATACCCTTCAGCCTCCCCTCATGACGAGATTGAGGCACAACTATCGGTTGAGCCTGAGCCATATAATCGACATAAAACTCAATGACCTCTTCGCTTGCATAACCTTCGACGATGCTGCCCTCCGGCTGAGATCGATTCCGTAAGTAGGACTTGAGAATTCACATGAACCTCTCAAATGGGTACATGCTACGTAGGAATACGGGCCCACATATTTTTATCTCCCACACAACGTGAACAATGAGATGGACCATGATATCGAAAAACAAAGGAGGGAAATACATTTCAAGATGATATAGAGTCATCACCACCTCGTCCTGCAGAACATCTAGTCCTTCGGGATCGATGACCTTCTGAGCAATTGTGTTAAAGAAATAACATAGCCTCATGATTGTCTCTCGGACTTTGATCGACAAAATATTTCTAATTGCAATAGGGAGCATCTGTGTCATCAACACATGACAATCATGAGACTTCATGCCATTTAACTTCAAATCTTGCATTGAAACAAGTTTCTTCAAGTTGCCGGAGTAACCAGACGGAACTTTGACACCATGCAAGCACTGGCACAGTTCTGTTTTCTCAGCCTTGGACAGAGTGTAACACGCAGGGGGAAGGTACGTTCGTCCATTATCTGTAATTGTCGGTGCTAACTCAGGCCTGATGTCCATATCAGCCAAGTCAAGCCGTGCATTGACGCCATCCTTTGTTTTATCACGAATGTTCAGTAAGAGACCAATCAAGCTGTCACACACATTTTTTTCTACGTGCATGACGTCGATGCAGGGTCGAACATCTAGGTACTCCCAATAAGGTAAGTCCCAAAATATTAATCTCTTCTTCCAGGTGTTCTTCTCATGAGCCCTCAATTTACGTCCCTTTCCGAGGACAACATCTAAATCCTTAACCATATCGTAAACCTCGTGTCCCCTTAAATGCCTTGGAGCTGAACCATCTTCCTTCTCTCCGTCAAATTGTTTCTTCATCTTGCGGTATGGGTGAGCCCTCTGAAGGAATCGGCGGTAACGCATGTAGACAGTTTTGCGTGAGTGTTTCAGCCACACACTCTCGGTACCATCTAAACAGTGGGTACAAGCTTTGGCACCTTTTGTACTCTGGCCTGATAGGTTAGCAAGGGAAGGATAATCATTTATGGTGCAGAATAATAAGGAGCGCAAAGTGAAGTTCTCTCATTTGTATGCATCCCATAGCTGTACCCCTTCGTTCCACAGTACTTTTAGATCTTCCACCAACGGTGCTAGGTACACATCGATATCATTCCCGGGTCGCTTTGGCCATTGGAAAAGTATCAACAACAAAATATACTTTCGCTTCATACACAACCAAGGAGGAAGGTTATAGATGCAGAGAGTCACGGGCCATGTGCTATGTCAGCTGCTCATGCTACTGAAAGGATTCATTCCATATGTACTCAGTCCAAACCTTATATTCCTTGGTTCGGCACCGAAGTCTGCAAAACTCCTATCGATATTTCTCCACTGGGTGGAATCAGCAAGGTGTCTTAGCATTCCATCCTTCTTGCGCTCCTCCGAGTGCCAACGCAGCAGTTTTACCTACTTTGGATTTGCAAAAAAACCTTTTCAAACGGGAAATTATATGAAAATACCATGCCACCTTAGCAGGAGGTCCTTTCTTCGCCTCTGTTCCCTCGCCGTCATCTGATTGATTGTTACGTTTGTATCGGGATACATTGCACACCAGACATACATGCATGTTTGCATACTCTTTACGGTACATGATACAGTCATTCGAACATGCATGTATTCTTTCTACTTCCATTCCCAACAGACAAAGAACCTTCTTGGCTTTATACGTGGTTTTAGGCAACTCATTTCCCTCCAGAAGCATGTCCGCTAAAAGACCTAGCAGCGCCGTGAAACTCTTGCCGGACCAACCGTTGCTTGCCTTCAATTTCAACAGTTCAAGCACGGCCGACAACCTCGTGTACTTTGACCTGCAGCAGGTGAACAAAGGTTTCTCCGAGTCCTCCATCAAGCCCCGGAATTTAACACACTCTCTCTCATCATAGTTCTCTTCTACATCGTGAAGCATCTGATCCAGATTGTCATCGTGCAACCTATCCGAATCTGAACCACAATCGACATCATCTGCGCGGCATGTCATTCACTTCACCGGCGATGTCATCTGGCGGCATATCAGTCACTTCACCGGCGATGTCATCTGGCGGCATATGATCATTGACTTCGCCATGACTGGTCCAACACGTATAACCCTTTTTAAAACCCCTCTGAATCAAGTGCGCTTCAATTTGCCCTCGGTTCTTAAACATCTTTAAATTCTCGCAGTCAGTGCATGGGCAGTACATATATTCCACCCCCTTATTCAGCATATCCTCCTCGGCAGCTCTTGCAAAAGCAGACATGCCATTAATATACTCTTCACACACACGGCTCGCGGCATACATCCAGCTTCGGTCCTATGTTATGTATATATATAACAACTTAGTATTAAAAATTAAATTATTTAATTATTATTACATATATATATATATATATATATATATATATATATATATATATATATATATATATCACATGCATTCAGGCTTTGCTAGCTTAATTCATATTATAAACACAACAACTATTATATAACCAACAATTTTGCAAACCATCTTCAATAACACTCACCAATTACTTACATCTAAATTGTAATGCAAAGAAAAATAAATTTTATTACTAACCATATCTAGAGCAACCAGGAAAGTATGAATCTTAATTCAAAGCTCAATCTCTGCCTCCTCCCACCAAATTAATTGGTCTAAAATTTCCTAGCTTGCCTCCTGAGCGAAAGAGTGAAGCACCGGCTAGATCTGGATCAAAATGAAGACAAATGCTTCTGAGCAGCGCAATAAATGCCCAGCGTCATTATCACAGATGATTTTTAATAAAAAAAACTATATGTGATAATTCCAGATTAACACAGACGGTTTTTAACACAAACAACCGTTTGTGATACTCGTTTTCTCCGACGCCATCAACACAGACGGTGTCCAAATTAAAACCGTCTGTGTTAGTGTCGATCACAGACGGTTTTGTCAAACCGTCTGTGATTGGCCGTCTAGTATTAGGCTTTCTGTAGTAGTGAATGCATGCATTCATGGAGGTAGTGGCATGAAAATTAATCTTGGCGTTTGTTAAGTTAGTGCGTGGTTAGCATTAGGAGGTATTGGCATGCAATTAGCAGGTTGATTAGTGCATTTGAGTTGCGAAAATCAACGGGCTGCATAGGTAGTAGTGGCATGCAATTAGTAGGTTGATTGGTTGTAGCGTTGGACAAGTTGCATTAGTAGTAAGTAGTTGGAGCCGGGCCGAAAGAATCGGTATAAGCTTAGTTCTTCGGTGCAGTTAGTTTCCTTGAGTTTTTTTGTATCTATTTAATCACTTACACGAGATAAATAATATGTTAAAGTTAATCTTGACTTAGAGTCCTAGTCGCAGTTGAGTTCGTCTACGTGTGTAATTCGAGTTGAACTGGTGTGCAATTCGAAGTTCTAATACGTGTGTTAGTAGGAGTTATTAGCATATATATTCAGAGGCTTGTAACCAGTTTTATATATGCAATTTATGCAAGAAATAAAGTAAAGAAATCAAGGGCTAATTTGTTACAATTGGTATCAGAGCCAACCTTGATTTCTTCTGCTGCTGCCCCCGGGAGGAGCAATCTCCGCTCCCAGGGGCGGCCACCGTTGCTCTCAGCCGTCGCCGCCCAAGGGCCTCTCCTGCTGGTTCCTTCAGCAAGATGACCATGGCCGACCCGTCGCCCCTGGACACAGGGCAGCCGGAGCAAAACCCCGCCGCCGAGAAGCCCCCTGCGGCGCCGCTGACGCCAGAGCACTAGAAGGCGGCAGAGATGCGGGAGGAGGGGTCCGAGGAGGGGAGGCGCCAGCCCAGGGCGTGGATCGGACCCGACCATGATGACAACGGCTCATGCTGCCGCCGACCAGCCGCTGGTCATGTCCGTGCGCAAGCAGCCTGACGAGTCCGGATCAGGCTTTGTCAGCAGTGCCCCGGCGAACTTACTCGCAAATCACGCAATCACACACAAAAACAAACTCACGGAATGGAATCAACACAAGTGTATGGTGCTGCTCAAACTGCACAGCTTTTTCTGATGCTTTACTCAACTATTTATAAAGATTACAATTAAAAATGTAAAAACTGAAGAAATGGAAAGGCAGTGAAACTGCCATGCATGCCATCAAACGACGTTAACACACGTACGTTCCCAGGCGAAGATAACTCAGGAAACTGCCGCTCGCGCAATCAAATAGCAGCAGCGAAAACTGAAAAGAAAACGAAACTGAAAATTAACTGAGTAGTTAACGTGCACAGGATTAATTGCTAACAATTCTCCCCCTAATCCTGCTGCCGTGTGACGACCTCGACGATGCCCACCTTTTTGCGAAGTTCATATAACTTGATGCGCTCGAGTTGCAATTAAATGAAGCTCGTCGGAGTCGAGCTCCACCGGCTTCGAAGTGGCGAAGATGTTGGTCATGCTTCTGTAGCGTCGTGGAGCACCGAAATCGTCATCGAGGTTCGGGTCTGCCGTGGGGGGTGACACGAATTCCACCTGTGGACTCGGTGACTCGAAGGGAGGTGCCGCTGATTCCGACGGCAACGCACCGGAAGGCGGTGGGCTTGGTGAAGCAGTGTTGGCGTCGATGGGCCGCACCTCATAATGGACCGTGAATGAATCAATTGATGCGCCCGTACCTGAATCATGCTCCCCCCAGTTCCACTTCCTCATTTCATCGAACACCACGTCGCGTGTGACCCACACGCGCTTGGCGGCGGGGTCGTAGACGCGGTAGGCCTTGCTGCCGGGCTCGTAGCCGAGGAACACCATGGCCTTGCTACGATCCTCCAACTTCTTCATGTGCGGCTTCACCACCTTCACGTGCGCCACACACCCGAACGTGCGGAGATGATGCACGGCAGGTGTTCGACCATGCCATGCCTCGTATGGAGTCTTGTCGGGGACGCTCTTCGTGGGCGATCGGTTGAGGATGTAGACCGCCGTCGTCACTGCTTCCCCCCCAGAACTCGCCAGGCATGTCCTTTGCCTTCATCATGCACCGCGCCATGGCCACCACTGTCTGGTTGCGGCGTTCCACTACGCCGTTCTGTTGCGGTGAGTAGGGTGCGGTGATGTGGCGCCCAATCCCCTGCTCAGCGCAGTAGAGGCCGAACTCCACGGAGGTGAATTCACCGCCGCGGTCAGTGCGAAGAACACGCAGCTTGCGGCCGGTCTCGACCTCGACGCTGGCCTTGAAGCGCTTGATGGCTGCAGGAGCATCACTTTTTGCCGCCAGCAGAAAGAGCCACATATAGCGGGTTAGATCATCGATCAACAATAGGAAGTACCTCTTGCCGCCATGGGTTGCCGGCGTGATGGGTCCGCATATATCGCCGTGGACGAGATCGAGGTGCTCCGACGCACGGTACGCCGCCGAGGCAAGGAACGGCGTTCGCTTCTGCTTGCCAATCAGGCAGCCGTCGCAAACCTGATTTATGCGCTCAAGCTCCGGTAGGCCTCGCGCCATCCCGCGCCGAGCGAGCATGCGAAGCGAGTCGAAGTTGAGGTGGCCGAAACGCGCATGCCATGTCCAGGCCTCCTCCTTGCCCCCTCGCCGCGAGGCAAATGGGCCATGCAATGTTGACGTTGAGCACATAGAGACGTCCGGCAGTCCGCCGAACCCGGCACAACAGCCGGAGTTGGGGGTCGTGCAGTTTGAGCAGCACCATACACTTGTGTTGATTCCATTCCGTGAGTTTGTTTTTGTGTGTGATTGCGTGATTTGCGAGTAAGTTCGCCGGGGCACTGCTGACATCCGGCCACCATTGCGCGCCGTGGCCATCCTCGGGTTGCCGACCTCCCGTCGCCGCCGTGCTGTAGGCCGCGGTAGAGAAGGCCGCCAATGCCGCCGCTACAGAGAAGGAGGAGACCGGATTCGGCCGCCCTCACCGTCGCCGAGCTCCGATCCGCCGAGGCCGGCGTTGAGGAAGAAGCCTGCGAAGACGAGGAGGGCAGCTACTGTGAGGCACAGTAGGAGGCGAAGGCGCGGAGCCGGCGGCGGCAACTGGGAGGAGCACACGGGGCGACGCGCGAGTTGAGGTGCGCGACGGAGGCTGTTGCTGGGGAGTCCAAGCCGGAGAAGACCGTCGTCCTCGTTGCGGAGGCAGAAGAACCAGCGCCGGCGGCCGAGCCGATGGAGGAGGACGCGTCGGGGATAGGCCTGGAGGAAGTGAGGTGCGCGTCGACGGCACCGATGATGAAGATGCGGAGATTGGTCGCATGGAGGAAGCGACACCCATGGAGACGCCACCACAGGAGCTGCATGCGCAGAGTGGAGATGCGGTCAAGGACTCAGCGTGGGTTGGGCCTCGTGGGGAACGGACCGAAGAAGGACAAAGCAGGGTCAGTTGGGCCCGGAGAGGAAGCGGAGTCCGAAATGGATCCCGAGCCGAATTCGTCTCAAGTAAAACCGAGCACGACTCAAATCTGGTAGCAGCCCAAAAAATAAGACATCAGAAATAGGCACCCAAACACAGCAGCAAGAGCAAAGTTCAGAAAAAAAGAGGGAAAAAGAAAAATAGCAGGTTTTTTTCTCCGTTTTCTCTCGATCCAAGAGACTTCAAAGTAGCCTTAGTTTTTTGATCCGTGCTCAAAGATCATGTCGCGTACTCCAGGAAGTGGTGTCACCAGTGACGAGGCATTATCCAGTATGATGGCGAAGGAGAGTTCCGCTATCTCGCTGCATTATTCGATGCTCACAATGAGCGATTATGCAACATGAGCAATCAAGATGAAGGTGTACATGAAGGCTCAAGGTGTGTGGGATGCGATCAAGAACGACAACGTCGATATGCGCAAAGATCAGATGGCATTGGCGGCCATCTATCAGGGCATCCCAGAGGAGACACTCTTCCTACTGGCCGAAAAGGAAACGGCCAAAGCCGCGTGGGAGGCATTGAAGGCGATGCATCTTGGCGCAGATCGTGTGAAGAAAGCAAAGGTACAAACTCTCAAGACCGAGTTCGAGGTGCTACGTATGAAGGAAAAAGAGTCAATCAATGACTTCGCCGTCTGGTTGACGATCATCGTCAATAAGATTCGGACCCTTGGCGAAAAGGTGGAAGAATTATACGTGGTGAAGAAATTCCTTCATGCTATTCCCTCACAGTTTCTCCCGATTGCTTCAGTCATAGAGCAATTCGGAAACCTAAAGACAATGACCATGGAGGAGGTCATCGATCGTCTTAAGGCATATGAGAAACGCATCCACGACAATGGGAACAAAGGTGAAGGACAGCTCTTGTTGACTCGCACCGAGTGAGAGGCCCGATCATCGAAGCGTGAAGGCAAGAACACTTCCAGGGGTGATGCCCAAGGCTGTAAAAATCGGAGGTTTGATAAGGCAAAAGTGAGGTGTTTTAACTGTAATGATTATGGATACTTTGCTTCAGAATGCCAGAAGCCGAAGATGAAGAAAGCGTTTGTTGCTGAAGCGCTTAGCGATGATGAAGTGCTCTGATGATCAGTTGAGTCAGGGGCGTCGAGAAGATGTGTCGCCGTCCAAACTCAAGTAAGGTGGAAAGAAGTTAGAAAGTCAAGATTAAGGGAGATATTGTTAAAGTTAATCTTGACTTAGAGTCCTAGTCGCAGTTGAGTTCGTCTACATGTGTAATTCGAGTTGAAGTGGTGTCCAATTCGAAGTTCTAATACGTGTGTTAGTAGGAGTTATTAGCATATATATTGAGAGGCTTGTAACCAGTTTTATATATGCAATTTATGCAAGAAATAAAGTAAAGAAATCAAGGGCTAATTTGTTACATAATTGAACAGAAGAGAAGGAAAAAAATGTAGTTTGGACCTTGAGTTCCTTGTAAGTATGTGTTGTGTGTTTGTGAGAAACACGAGTGAGAGAGGGTTTGAGTGAGCGTGGTGTGATCCTAAGAAGATGCGCAGATGATGTCATTCGGTGCTACATCGAGGAGCTGCGACACCAGTGAATGGCGACGTCAAGGCTGCATGATCTTGTGTCGATGTGAGGCCGGCCGGCAATGACGCACTGGAGAGAGTGCAAGAGACACGAGGAGGTGGCAACGCAAAAGAGCCGTGTGGAGGCGGCATGATCAGCGCGAGACCGATATTAATTGATGGTAGTGCGAAGCTGCTGGAAGACGAGATGACGATGGTGCGAAGCCACCGAAGGTTAAACCGAAGCTCGGCGTTGTGAAGGCGTCACACGGAGGAGACGACCGTTGAACGTTTTCACTGTCTTGTACGCACCCAATTGCCCTTTTTTTCTCCTCCAAAGCTAGCGAGAAAAGACAAGGGATCATGCAAGCACATGAGGCATGGCTGCAAAATTGGTCTAGAAGAAACCAAATGGCCTGTACCAGATTAGAGAGCCAGCAAGTGCATCTGCTAGTGCCTCGCATATGCATCCTACTAGTATCTCTAGTATCTGACTGACTGACTGCTAGACATTGGTGTGAAGCGTACGTAAGCGCATTAGAGTCCATGAGAAGAAACCACATGGCTTGCACCAGATCGGGCATCCATCCATTGGGTTGCGCCGCCAGTTCCAAGCCCAAACAGCTAGCCTGGCTACAGACCTCGGCTCTTTTCTTTTTGACTTATGGACTTCTGGTTTATAATTTAAAACTTCTTTTAAACAAACAAATATGATGGCTTTTCTACGTTGTAAATCTTTCGACTGCTTCAGGATCTCTATGACCACTCTGTGACCACTACGATCACCTTTTGTAGCCGTACGACCACGTACAAGAGGCTACGATCATCTCATGTGTCGCTACGACCATTCTGATGGTTTTTCGACCATGTTGATAGCCATTAAGACTATGTTCACCGCCGCTGCGCTGCGCTGGCCTTCCCTCGACCACGATCAGTCACTGTAGTTGTAGCTCCCTATGACCACGTAGTGATTCTGCCGATCATTATGGTCGTAATGCTTTACGATCATGTCTCCCCGCTGTGGTCGTTTACGACTACACCTTCTCGCTGTGGTCGTAGCTTCTTTATGACCACGCTCACTTCTTCACGGCCGTGGTCGTAGCTCTTTACGACCACGCCTTCCAGCTATGTGGCCGTGATCGTAATGCTTTACGATCACATCTTCAACACCTGCGGAGTCTTTCGCTCAATCACCGTGGTCGTACCTCTGTTTATGACTACTTCTGCGATCCTCTGTTTGCCATGGTCATACGTCGTTTACGACCACATCTGCAATCACACAACGAACTCGATAGTCGATAGTTCCCAGAGCCAAATGCTTTTTCTTCTTTTCTCTTTATTTCTTTTATTTCTCTTTTTTCTCACTATTTCTGGTTACATGACTGTACCCTTTTATACCCTTCTCTACGACTTCTACTTGGGTTCGACTACGACTATAACTCGGCTTCGACTACGAAGTGGACTCAATCTCGACTACGACAAGATTACCTCCAACATTTGTTACCGTTTCGAAGTGATTTATCAAGACAGCATTTTTTAATCGACTTATCAACATTCGGTTTATTCACACAACCACTCGCATTAGGACTAAAACCTATAAACTACAGCCATAAATAATAAATCACAGTCGAGAAGAACCTCCTTTGCAAGTACGTACGTACAGAAAACTAATCAGGCCATCTGAAATGCATGAATTTTATTCTTGCAATAGTTGGATTCTCGACAGGCCTAAGCTAAATGTATGCATGTATTCGTTGAAAACTGCCGTACGTGGTCGCCGGCGCATACATTTAGCACCGGTCGGCCGCCGACTACATCTCCTCCTCAGCTCGAAGACAGTCACTGCTTGCATGCATGTATTTATCAATTTGGCATACACGATCCGATCAACGTGTTGTGAATACACGATCGAACGGCCAAACCGTGAGAAATTCAGTACTGATCGATTGCTGCCAAATTCTCAACGGGCCGACAAATAGATCTTTAGTTATATACTAGCTGAATGCTTGTGCATTGCTACAGATTAAAAAAATACATTAAGACTTTATATCAACCTTCCATATAGTCGAGAGCATTTTGTTTATTAGGATATGGGTATACTAAATGTATACTCTCTTATTACAACGTCAATTTGTTTTTCCCATGGCCTAAGTCACGGGATCTCCGATCAAGAATGTATGGGTTACCATTGTGATGTAACTTCAATGGGCCTCATTCCCATGTCCATAGATGCAACGGAAATCGCTTTTCGTGGTAACCCCTTTGTAAAAGGGGTTACCAGATTTTTCTCAGTTTGAATATAGTTCACAGTAATCACTCCGGAGCTTCTTAGTTTTCTGATAGATTTAAGCCTACGCTCCACATGTCATGTGGACTTTATATTATCCTTTATACTTGTGACTTTGGCCAACACTCTTTGATTCTCACAGTATATCAGGATTGCAGGTATTGGTTTCTCAACCAATGGCAAGTCCAATAGAAACTCTCTCAGCCATTCAGTCTCAATAGTGGTTGTGTCAAGTGCTACAAGTTCTGCTTCTATGGTTGACCTGGTCAATATAGTCAGTTTGCAACACCTTCATAAAATTGCAGCACCAGTTAAAGTAAATACATAACCACTTGTAGCTTTGATCTCATCCGCATCAGAGATCCGATTAGAGTCACTGTATCCTTTTAATATAGAAGGATGTCTAGTATAATGTATTCCAAAAGATGTTGTGCCCCTCAAGTAGCACAACACTCTTTCAAGTGCCTCCAAGTGATCATCTCCTAGGTTAGAAGTAAACCGACTTAATTTGCTCTCAGCAAATTAAATGTTAGGTCTTATGGCACCAGCTAAATACATAAGTGACCCAATAATTTGTGAATATCTTAATTGATCTTTTCCTGACCACTGATTCTTTTGAAGCTTAATGTTCGCATCATATGGTGTTGGACAAACTTTATAGTTTTCAAAACCGATCCAGCTCAATATTTTCTCAGCATAATGGGATTGATTTAAAGTGATCCCATCCTTGCTTTTGATCAATTTAATATTCAAAATGACATCTGCCTCTCTTAAGTCTTTTATATCAAAATACCGAGAAAAGAAAGATTTGATCTCATCAATTACGGCAGTGTTTGTTCCAAATATAAGTCTGTCATCTACATACAGACATAAGATCACTTCTTTACCCCCACCATAATGATAATACACACATTTATCATCTTCATTCACAACAAAGCTAGCGGATGTCAAAGTTTTGTCAAACTTCTCGTGCCATTGTTCAAATATAAGTACTGCTTGCTGTTCTCATAGGAAAGATATTATCAAAAAAAGAAATATCTCTAGACTCCATTATTGTATTAGCAATAATCTTAGGAGTTTCTGATTTAACTACTAAAAATCTATAGGCCGTGCTATTTTGAGCATATCCTAGAAAAATACCATCGACTATTTTTGGTCCAAGCTTTCTCTTTTTTTGCAATGGTATATTGATTTTTGCCAAACACCCCCAAGTTCACAGAAAATTAACATTAGGTTTTCTCTCCTTTCATCCCTCATATGGAGTAATCCAATTCTTTTTAGTGATTACTGTGTTTAGGACGAAAGCTGCTGTTAGTATAGCTTCCCTCCACCATGCCTTAGGCATACTGGCACTCTCTAATATGGCATTAACCAAATCTGTTAGTGTTCGGTTTTTCCTCTCAGCTACCCCATTTGATTGGGGTGAATATGGTGATGTAAATTCGTGGACTATTCCATACTCAGAACAAAATTGGGAGAATTCATGAAAGACATACTCTCCTCCAGGATCAGACCTCAGTCTTTTTATATTTTTCTCTAGTTGGTTCTCAACCCCGGTCTTATAAGATGTAAAGTTGTTAAAGTTTCATCCTTAGTTTTTAGCAAATACACATAGTAGTAGTTTGTTGCATCATCAATTAATGTTAGAAAGTATCTTTTGCCTCCTTTTGTCAATAATCCATTCATTTCATAGAAATCTGAATGAATAAGATCTAATGGCGTCAAGTTCTTTTCGTCTTCTAACCCATTAAAGGGTTTTCGAGGTTGCTTTGCTTGCACACATGACTGGCACTTTGATCCTTTGACAATTTCACATTTTGGAATTAAATCTAATCTGGTCATTCTAGCAATACTATCAAAACTAATATGACAAAAATGAGAATGCCAAATATTAGCCTCACATTTATTTAAACCAGTTGCAACATTCGGATTATAACAAGACTTTAAAATACTTAGGCGGAACAAGCCTCCACTCTCATAGCCTTTACCAACAAACTTTTCGAACTTAGACATTGCAATTTTATTTGACTCAAAAACTAGCTTATAACCATCCCTGCATAGAAGAGAACCACTAGCGAGGTTCTTCTTTATTGTAAGAGCATCTTGTACGTCTTCAAGTAGACAATCTTCCTTGGAGTAAACTTCAGATCCATCGTGCCAACACCAAGAACAGAAGCATGCGACATGTTTTCCATTAGAACTTAGGAAGCCCCTGCTGCCTGGTAAGAAGAAAATAGGGAAATATCAAAACATAAGTGAACATTAGCTCCAGTATCAACCCACCAATTAGTGGATTGACATGCTGAAAAGACAACAGGTGAATTACCATACCCTCCTGAAGTTGAGGCCTTGCCTATGATCACATTAACAGCCTTCCTCTTTGGTTGTTCATCATCTCTGATCTTGCGGAAATGACAGTCCTTCCCATATGGCCATCTTTTCCGCACACAAAGCAGGTGATGTCCCTCAAATCCTTTTTCTCGGTTTTCTTCTTAAAACTAGTTATCTTGTTCGGTTTGTTGGATTTGTACTTCTTTGCAACAGTCTTTTTCTGTATGACATTTGCATTGTTCTGGCCAGAGGTGCTAGGTGCATCTTTTGCTCTTGCTTTTTCTTCCAAATCGAGGGTTGCAATCAGATCCTCAACAGAAATCATTTCCCTCTTATGTTTCAAGGTAGTAGCAAAATCCCGCCAAGAGGCAGTGAGTTTAGCAACAATGCCCGCAGCCTTAAACTTTGGAGGCAACACACAGTCCAGGTGCACAATCTCACTGACTAGTAGCTGGAGATCATGAGCTTGTCCAACTTTGGACTTAGCCTCATCCATGCTAAAGTCAAAAAATTGCTCACACATATAGAGCCAACAATCTGCCTCTGCCTTTGCATATTTGTGCTCTAGTGCATCCCACAACTCTGTGGTGGACTTGTAGTCTATGTACACATCATAAAGCTGATCTACCAGAACAGTCAGAATGCAGCCAAGAGTAGTGTTATTTGCATTTTCAAATTGCATGAATTGCTCAATTGTAAATGGATACTGTGGGTGGATAACCCACCACAACCCCAAAGACATGAGTCAAAACTTGGCTCTAGTCTAACATCTACGAAAATTCTGACCAGAAAATCTCTTAGGTTTCATCGCATCAGAAGCACTGGTCATTGCTGTATTGCAACAAAATTCACAATAAGATTTCTGGAATGTTGAAAATGTGGGCAATATTTTAATTCCAAATTTTGCTAGGAGACAAATACAATAAACTAGTGATGCAAAACTTACTACTACTAGTAGCCTACTCATCATACTTCAGAATATACACAAGGAAAATATAGTAACAAATGCGCGAACGACTTACTCTCTACCCAAAAACCTTATTGCCACCCCGTGCAGATACTCTCTGCAGCAATGGTTTGGAGATAGCCGCCCTCCCTCCTTCTAGGTGCACGCTGGGAAGAAAGGTCGATGAGGTTCAAACTTCAAAACACAACAGCACAAGCTTGCAGAGTAGAAAGTAGTGGAAGATTGGAGGTGAAAAACTCTCTATTTCTTCCTGGACGTCAACAGGCCCTTTTAAGGGCGCTGCAGTTATACACTAGTAACTGCTGCGTTTAAATAGAATTACGCACTGGTAACTGCCTCATCAAATCACAAATTAAGCAGTGTAAATTCACTTGTAACTGCCTCATTCAAATGTTTGAATCTCATTCAAACACACAGAGAGAGAGTGGTGCAGAGTCCAGCAAAAGTAAAGATGGACTTGGTCTGCCAAATGGTGTGCCACGTCACGTCGCGGTCGCGCGTCACAAGTCACGTGATTTTCACACGAAATACGCGAATACGCGCGCACATGCACACCCATGTGTGACTAGCCAGGACCCTACTCATACCATCTCTATCCATATTTAAGGAGTGGTGAGAACTCCACCTTATAAACTGGTCTCATCCACCTTGCCTTAGCAATATAGTACTAAACCGTGCATGCTTTGCAATTAAGGAAATGAGCCTTGCTCACATGGGCCAATTTCTAACATGCAATGCCATTTCTGGCACCCTCGTTAAGCACGGGCTCTGTTCGGTCGACTTGTGCACAGTCCCGCACCCTAGCACCGCTGCACCCAAGCCATGCGGTCCAGGGTGCTTGATCCCCCGCATCGCGCTCCTCTCTTCCTGATCCCCAGTGCAACTTCGGTGAGTAATCGCCGTTGCTCGGGGTCGCCTCCGGCTTCGCCGATGACCGTGCAAGCTTCACCACACCTAGGGATCACCGTCGACCACTTTGCCAAGCTCGGGCACCACCGAACTCCCCAACCGCCAGAGCGAAAGCGCCACCGCCACCCTCTCTTTGTGGCTCACCCACGGTTGCGCACCACTGCAGCCGCTCCAACCACGGCTGTTCGACCACAGTCGCCTTCGACCACTGTCATCCTTGATCACATCGGCTTTCAACCGCTATCGCTTTTCACCACCTCCGCTTTCGCCCGCAGTCGCTTTCGACCACATCCATACTCGACCACTACTTGTTCGACCACTACTGTATTCGACCGCGATAGCTTTTTTGACCACATACAGCCTTAGATCACTGCTGATTTTGCCGGAATCATGTGCTTCTGTACTGCATGACTAGGGTGTTACGGTGCCAGGGTGCAGGACTGAGCATGTGACGACTGGCCAGAGTCTCGCTCTCAGGGAGGTGCGCCGGAAATAGTATTGCATACACCTGAAAGTTATTTCTGGTATTATTGTGCTGTACAGAACCAAAAATGCCAAAATTCCAGATGCAAGTGCCTCGCATATGCATGCTAGTAGTATCTGACTGACTGCCTGGTAGTCATCGGTGTGAAGCGTATGTACGTAGAATAAACCGCATGGCCTGTACCAGATCGGGCTTGCATGCATGCACGTATTCATCAACACTTGAACACGTATTCATCAATTTGGCACGCACATACGAATACGATCAACGTGTTGTGAATACACGATCGAACGGCCGGTTAGATCGTGAGAAATTCAGTACTGATCGATTGCTGCAAAATTTTCAATGGACCGACAAATAGATCTTCATTCATATATTAATGCCGTCTTATTTTTTTGGTCGTCACCTTTATTTCACCAGCACGTACGTACAGCCGGAGGTGTACTAGTACGGTCTACGATGTACAACTCTCACTCGAGTTACTTGCATGATCATATACTGGTACTATTAAACATGCATGCTGCATGCATGCATACATCACTTGACGTACGTGTATATATACTTTATAGTATTTTTTTGAAGGAGTTTACTTAATTCATATGCTGCTCGCGCGTATATATCGATCGATCGCATGCATGCATGCGCGCGCGAATCACGGGCAGAAGATGACCTGGTAGTTGCTGTTCCCAGGGCAGCTGTGGGTCTTGCCGTCTTTGGGGGAGAACGGGTACGCTTCCGGGCACTTGTCGGCGTAGCAGCGGGGGCCCGAGCCGCCGCAGAGGAAGGCCATCGGCACGTTGAATCCGTCGACCACCGAGATGTCGTAGTACTCCGTGGCGCCGACGGGCGCGAACTCCGCCAGCGTCGCCGGCGGCTGCCCTGAGAGCGTGCAGTAGAGCGCGCCCGCGCAGTCGCCGGTCTGGCAGCTCCCGCGGCCGCCGTTGAATGAGCAGCCGGTGCGGCCCCATATCCTGGCGGTGCTGGTGCCGGCCGGGATGTTGAGGGTCCACGTCTGGCCAGGGTTCAGCTGCGTGCCGCCGCCTACAGGGATGGCGGCAGGCCACACCGTGTAGGAACACTTGTTGACGATGGAGAAGATGGACGCGTTGGCGCCAGCCATGAAGGCGACGAGGAGCATAAAGAGTACCGAAGAGGCGGCCGGAGACGCCATTGTCGTTGTAGCCGGTTAATTGTCTGGCTACGGAGACTTGAATACGGTGTGTTGTACTGATCTAGCTAGCTAGGATGTGTGGACGAGTTACGAAGGGCATGCGTATTTATAGATGGCCGGGGAGAGAAAAGTCTAAGATTGGGAGAAATTACAAAGATACCCTTGAGTCCCCAATATGAATACATGGACAAAACATCGTTCAGCGCCATTGGAATTCACGGTTGTTTTGGCTAGCGTGTGCCTGTCGCTGTGACCACGGCGGTCGTTCGCCAAATCTTTTATCTTTTATCATAGTTACTTTAACGTCGTTATTTTATTTCTCTCTACAAGATTTATCTTTTGTATTTTTAATACTATACATGCTCATACCATTTCTCATAAATTTTGATGAGATCCAGAGACTACTGCGCATAAAAAGTGTTATCATAGTCTAATAATTGTACGGTTGTTTTGGCTAGCCTGTGCCTCTCGCTGTGAAGCCCTTGGAATTCTGCGGCTCGCCGGAGCCATCACGGCGGTCGTGCACCTCACATCAGCGATAATGCATGCATACTGCTATTCATCTCTCTGCAAATTGTTTTGTCCTCTGCCCATTTACAATCGAGTATATTTCTTTTTGTCTATGTATGTTTCGAATTATACCAAAATATTTGAGTCTTGTTAACTACTTGTCTAGAATGCTAGATTTTGTGTCACTCAGGACATTCCTGGCCGTGCTAGCGGGCATACGGTATGACGGGGTCGAGACGTTCCTGGCGGTGCTATCGGTGTCATGGGCGGTGTTGAGTGTGTGGAGCTGCACGAACGTCTTCCGTCTCAAGGTGCGCTGAGCGTTTGTCTAAAATTTTTCTAAATTTGGTTAAATTTTATTAAAATTTAAGTGATGTTTGAAAATTTCATCTGAAATTGTAAAATTTCGTTCATTTCGTATGTTTCGTTGCATGACGAATTTTTTTCAATCCAAAAGATTTTTCCCTGCCCACGCCTCGTCAGCATGGCTCGGCAACAGAAAAGCCGACCGATATCCATCACCCTGCCAAAACTCCCACCGCACCACTACCGGGCTCAGCAGCTTTGCCGAGTGCCGGTGGCACTCAGCAAAGCATGAGAAACACTCGGCAAAGGCTTTGCCGAGTGCCACCCACGGCATAGCTCACACGGCAAAGTTTCTGACGGCAAAGATCTCTTTGCCGAGAGCTTTTCATCGAGCACTCGGCAAAGGCTTTGCCGAGTGCCGAAACGACCCTCGGCAAAAAAAGGTCAGTGGACGGTGAGAACACGGTGATGGCGTCGTTTGCCGAGTGCCAGGACGGAATGGCACTCAGTGGACGGTGAGAACACGGTGATGGCGTCGTTTGCCGAGTGCCAGGACGGAATGGCACTCGGCAAATTTTTCCAGTTTGCCGAGTGTCGTGGTAATGACACTCGGCAAAATCTTAAGCTTTGCCGAGTGTCATGGTAAAGACACTCGGCAAAGACTAAGAGTTTGCCGAGTGTCATTACCATGACACTCGGCAAAGCCAAAACACTCGGCAAAGCATGTTCCCAGAATGCACAGAAATGTTACTTTGCCGAGTGTTTTTACGATGACACTCGGCAAAGCCTCCCTTTGCCGAGTGTAACATACGGCAAATTGGCCAAAAACTGCCTATTTTAATTGTTTATTGCACCCCACTCAAACAAGTCACAATATATCACAGATATATCAACAATATATCACATATAGTCCACAAGTAATCACCACAAGTGTCATTCACAACCATTCACCAAGTGCAACCACAATATATCACATATAATCCAAGTGCATCACCAAGTATCATTCCGACATTATTCACCACAATATATCACATAAGCATCACAACCACAAGTATCATTCACCAAGCTGGCCACCCCGACTGATGTGGTGGGTCATGACTCATGAGGCACATTATTCGAAGCCGCCGATTGATTCTGCACAAAGGAGAAGAGATTGCATGTGTGAGACAAGATTTAAGGTAGGAACATACAAACTTAAACATTCATACAAGCAAAGCACAAGCGAAAGCAATAAACATGGTAAGTAAAGAGCTCAAGGTAGAGAAGGCAAACTCACAGGAGTAGTTGCAGGAGGAGGTGGAGGAGGGAATAGCTCCGGTGGCAGAGGTTGACCCATCCTCTCGCCAAGACTTTGCATCCACTGAAACATCTGCTCCATCCTCTGCCACTCGGCCTCATTCCTCTGCCGATCGGCCTCCATCCTCGCCGCCATCTCCTCCCGTAGCCTCTTCTCTTCTTCCAGCTGGGCCTACAATATTTCACCCCAATGTTACAATGCAAAGCAAAGGTATGTAAAAATTAATGAACAATGAATAAAACAGAAATAACCTCGAGTGCCTCCATCCGGGACTGTGCAGTGTCCGGCCGTGGGCGTATGGCTGGGCTTGAGCTTGTGCTCCTTGCTCGAATCTGGGAGAGAGTGGGAGTAGTGGCCGTGTCGAGTGTGTTGTCGCCAATCCAGTACCGCCCATGCTTCTTGCCTCCTCCCACCCTCATGACGACTTCTCCATCAAGGTCCTGGGTGCTCGGATCGTACTCTGGCCCATGGACCGCCCTTGCCATCGATGTGTACTCACTAAGGCGGCTGTGGACGGTCGCATTGCTGTACACCGAGGGCGGGTCCTCCGGGTTGTAGTCGACGTCGGACATCGCCTTGCCCTTGTGGGCCAAAGCCCATGCCTTGAACTGGGAGCAAGGCTGGCCACCATGTGACGACGACTGCGAAAAAATAGCAAGATGATTAGAAATTATGCTGAATTGAGCGTTATAATAAAGAAATGAATTCGCGTACCCATGTAGTCGCGAATTCATCGAGGCTACGGTTGCCTTGATGGTGTGGTGCACCTGGCATCATCAAACGCCGCTCCCGGCAAGCATTGTGCGTCTCCTCCCACTCGGCGGCGCACCACTTGTCCACCATCTGTGCCCAGCACTGGAGATGCTGGGCGCACCACCACGGAGACACCTACACGTCATCAAGAATATGACATATAAGAAGATCAAATTAAGCGTACTTAATCTCAGAAAAAATCAGTATTAATGTTCTATATTTACCTGCATGTATTCTTCCCGGGTCAGCCTCATGTTTCTTGCTTGAGTTTTGTTGATCTTCACTCCAAGGTAGGTAGCGTTGTATGTTACGATGGCCTGGACGCGCGCCTCGTAATGCATGTCCTTCACGAGTTTATAACAGGCTTTGTGAGCCACACTAGCCGCCTTGGCCTCATATCCCTCCTGGCATCTGAAGAAATCCTGCATATAGACGCGATGTATCCAGTCATTATTTCAAGAATGTCCAATGAATGTGATGTATTGAGCAATGTAGTGCGAGGAAGACTTACCCACAGCTCGACCGTCACCCGCTCCGCCTTGTTGGCGAATACCCTGCCATCCCGATCTGGTAAATCGGGGAAGGCGACGTAGTGGTCCCACGTGTAGGCCTGCTCCTGCCCTCCGCCAAACGCAACCAGGCCAGGGAAGTGTAGCCTGCACAAAAGACCCAGGATGCCATTGACATGGTGTTTGTGATCACCTGCAGCCTCAAGCGTCCAACCCCTGCCCAAGTGATTAAGATAAATTATTAGTTTCTATTGTGATTTTGAACATATCAAATGAAAAAGTAGTGATAACATCTAAAGTTACTTACCTAGCCCCAGTGGGTCGAATCAGCGGGCGTCTCTCACGAGGTATCGGTCGCCTTGGGAGGGTCGAGGGACCTCGCAACCAGACACCCGACGAACCAGAGGAAGCGGAACCCCCTGCCGCCTCCTCCTGCTCCTCCTCCTCCTCCTCATCCTCCTGCTCCTCCTCCTCCTCCTCCTCCTGCTCCTCCTCCCGCTCCCGCTCCTCCTCCCGCTCCTTCTCAAGAGTGCTCCTACTCCTCCTGCTCCTCCCGCTCCTCCTACTCCTGCTCCCCGACTACTCAGCTGCATCGGGCCGTCTTTGGTAAAGCGACCTTACATTGCTCATACCTCCCACCATCTTTGTTCAATCACCTGCAATTAAAAAGAGTAAACCAATAAGCACAGATAAACAAGACGTACTTAGAAAGAGATGCAAAATAAACAAAACATAATTGGAAAATAACAAAGTATTACATGTATTAGAAATAATCATCATGATCGGGATTAGCTGGATCATAAGTCTCATCGTCACTATCAGCCATGTCCATATAATCAACATTATTCGAAGGAGCAATGTTGTCATCACTGTCATTGCCTAAATGTAATCGCTGAAGTAATTCTAAGTCCTTCACATTTTGAACCTCATCTCCAGCGTCCTCGTCAACAACCCTTTCATTGTCTACTTCCATTCCGATCGCTTCGGTTAAGTCTATCTCAAAACTCCCTTCTAGCCCCTCTTCTTGAAAGAACTCTCCGTCATATGTGTTTGGGTCAAAGTTGTAATCTTCATTGTTTGGGACAAGTAGTTTACCGTATGGCGATACCTTGTACACAACATCCCAACCCTTAAGACGGTCGTCTTTTTGGCACGGGTATGAGAGATAATAAACTTGCGTGGCCTGTTGAGCCACAATATACACATCGTCTTCTGGTAAGACGGATGACTGTCGAATTTCGACTAGCCCAAGATTAGGGGTCCGTCTCATTACTTCAGGATCAAACCAATGGCATTTGAATATGACAGGATTAAGAGGTTTGCAACCATGAAACGTGAGTTCGTATATTTCTTCAATTCTTCCATAATACTCGACCCCATCAAGGCCAGGCGTAAAAACTCCGGTATTTGTGGTTCTTCGATTGGGCCGACTCTGCTCATGTCTTGTTATGTGAAAGCGATATCCATTCACGTCATAACCGGTAAATGAGCTTACCCTATAGGCACAGCCATCGGCAACCTGTCTCAACTCGGCACTCATAGACGCATCGGTTTGGCCCTGCAAGCTCAAGCAGGATAGTTCGTTATATTATTCGCCTGTACGAGCAACTTGTAATGTCAAACTAGGTACGAGCTAAATTGGACAGTACCTTCTGTTTGAACCAAGAAATGAAATCGGGCATTCCATTTCCCGCACCCTGTCTAAGAAGGGTCTCAGCTTCCTGCGGGGTAGGTTCCCTTGATTCACGCCAGAATTGATGATGAAATTCCCTGCACCAACGAGAAACATGGGGGTTGGATGCAGAATAGTGACTACTCGAGAACAAGTTTGTTGACAACTTACCGCATGTACGGCTCCACTTCGGAAAGGTTGTTCAACACATATAGCATCATAGTGCGCCACTCTTCATGTTTCAAGGTCTTGGGGGTCGCATCACTTGCACTTCCGAGTTGCCCTCGGAAAATGCTGAGGTTCGATTCATTTTCACCAGCATTGTAACGAGGGGGTGGATTGTGCACGCTAGGAAGGTTGTCACCATAGTACGTTGTTGTGAAGTTTGACACCTCCTCCAAAATGTATGCCTCTGCAACGGAAGCCTCAATTTTGCATTTATTTTTACATTTAGTTCGATGAACCTTTAGACATCTCTCAATTGGATAGCACCAACGGCCCTGCACGGGCCCCCCCATTCGTGCCTCATACGGGAGGTGCAAAATCAAATGCTGCATCGGATTGAAGAAGCCAGGTGGAAAGATCTTCTCCAACTTACAGAGCAACACATGTGCCATTCTTTCCAAGTCTGCAATCACGGTCCGAGATAACTCCTTGGCACAAAGCTGGCGGAAGAAATTGCTCAACTCTGCCAGCACTAGCCAGACATGCTCAGGGACATAGCCTCGAACAATCACCGAAAGAAGCCGCTCAAGCCATATGTGGTAGTCATGACTCTTGAGCCCATTGATTCGCATAGTAGATAAGTTCACTCCCCTCCTCAGATTCGCTGCATACCCATCAGGGAACATTAACGTTTGGAACCATTCTAGTACTTCCCTCCTTTGGGGCCTGGTCAAGACGAATTCGGCCTTAGGCTTTCTCCATGTCCTGCCGCCTCTAGGAGGCTTCATTTCTTGCTTTGGTCTATCGCATAACGTTGCCAGATCCACTCTAGCCTTAATGTTGTCCTTTGTCTTATCAGGAATGTCCATGATTGTTGCCCAAAGTGCCTCGGCGACATTCTTTTCAGTGTGCATTTTCACGGGGATCGCAAGCTGCCTCTTCTGACCATCACCAGAGTCTACCTCCAGGAACCTAGAGGATCCACACTTTGCACAGTACTTTGCTTCCGTGTGTTCTTTCCTAAATAGGATGCACCCCTTCGGACAAGCATGTATCTGCTCATATGGCATCTTAAGTGCACAAAGGAGTTTCTTTGACTCGTACATGCTCTTTGGCAGAATGTGACCCTCCGGAAGCATGCTGCCAAAAACTGTCAACATAGCATCGAAGGCGTCTCGACTCAAGCTAAACTGGGACTTCAAGGCCATTACGCGTCCAATGCCATCCAGTTGAGAAACCTTCGTCTGGCCGTGAAGGGGTTTCTGTGCCGCAGACAACATGTCGTAATACCTCTTTGCGGTTGCCTCTGGCTCCTCCTCCCTACGTCCTTCAGCGAAGTGTGCTTCATGATAGTCATTTAACATGTCTCCTACCCCGCCATCAGCATCATAATCCTCGACACGTGGTCTCACGACCTCCTCTGTCATACGATCGGATTCACCGTGGTAGATCCACCGGGTATAGTCTGCCGTAAATCCAAACTTGCAAAGATGTTTACCCATGACCTCCTTTGTTTGTCGACGCATGTTTGCACATCTGCTGCAGGGACACCAAGTGGCACGCGCTCCTTTAACCTTGGCAAATGCTAGTTCCAAGAAAGCATCGGTCTTCTCAATCCATTCATCGGACAACGAACCCTGACTTGAGCGGCCCATGTACATCCACTCACGGTCATCCATCCTCTAACATATCAGGGAGTAATATAAGAATCAA
Organism: Dendrocalamus latiflorus; assembly: GCA_017311315.1. Classification (NCBI taxonomy): domain Eukaryota; kingdom Viridiplantae; phylum Streptophyta; class Magnoliopsida; order Poales; family Poaceae; genus Dendrocalamus; species Dendrocalamus latiflorus. The sequence continues at coordinate 3,411,049 of CM029622.1, read as the reverse complement.
ATGCATCTACACGATCTTTCTCCTATCTAATAGGTGAAGATAGGTCCTAATCCCACCCGAGGATGCGTAGATGAGGTTAGTTTCCATGCTCTACTCCTATCCGAGACAGAATTTCGGCAGCACCTCCCCGCTGTTCTCCAAATACACGTCCTGGCAGGGAGATTGTGTATCGGGAGAACAACAGGGAGATGATGCCGAAACTCTGTCACGGATCGGAGTAGACCATGGACACTAACCCCCTCTACGCATCCTCGGGCTGTCCAAAAAATGTGGACAATTCGAAACAGATACGGTTATAGATATGCAAAGATCTGCATATTTCCAACCGTATCTCTTTCGAACGGGAGACGCCTAACTAGGTTACGTAATCTATGAACATGAATAAATAGATGAACTGTAAATCGAGCAAGGAAAAGGGTAACTCAGAGGTACACCGCGCAGTCGGGAGCCCAGGAACCGCCCTCAGCCAAGGCGGCGGCGGTGGGCGGCGGCGGTGGACAGTGCAATAGCCTCTCCTGCAAAAAAAGGAACATAATAGTGTCAATTGAAAATTTCGGCAGCACCTCCCCTGCACGGTGAGGTTTCCAAAACCTGCAACAAACGAATAGCACGATGGCCGACAACCACACCAACGGCACGATGGCCGACAACCACATATACGGCACGATGGCCAACAACCATTATTGTCAAGTGGTATTGGTATTCCGGGGTTTATCCCTACTTAAACTATTATGAGAGCTTAGCCATTCACCATATCACAGTCACAGTACACGGGGCTTGCATCAAATCATAATAGCCAGCATCTCAAGGCAAATTGAAGACCTGGACATATCATCTAATTCTTAAAAGGGAAAAGTCTACTTCACACCCAGAAGTTTGAAGGTTCGTCTACTTAACCCTGTGAACTATAAAACAATGTATTCTACACCTTGAACTTATGAAACCGGAACAAATAACCCCTAAGACAGTTTCGGAGGTGGTTTCATTGGTGTGGCAATGACCTAGCTGGTGATGTGCCGATTACTCTAGAAATACAAAATATAAAAAAAATTTGCACAGCAAGCTCCACATTACCACATACCGGCGGCGGGGGCGGGGACGGCGCGGCGTGGCGGGCGCGGCCGGGTGGCAGGCGGGCGTAGCGGCGGGCATGCGGGGCGCGCGGGGGCGGGGCGGCGGCCTCTGTTTGTTGAGTGTGTGAGCGCGGCCCCGGGGAAACGAAACGTTATGTGTGTTTTGTGTTGTTTGCCGAGTGCCCCCGATCTGGCACTCGGCAAAGCCCTCCTCCCTTTGCCGAGTGCCCCCGATCTGGCACTCGGCGCAGCTACTACTTTGCCGAGTGTCGCCCACAAGGCACTCGGCAAAGTTTTTTTTAATAAAACTTCCTTTCCTCTCTTTCTTTTCCATAACGTGTTTTACAAATTTGTTCGAATGTACTTTGAAAATGCCTTGTCAAATTCACTCAACAATGCATATTCGATGCTTCTACGAATATTAGACCATTATTTCATGCAGTTATAGCTCAAATTCAATTTATATCAATTGAAATTCTATAATTGCAGTTTAAAAATTAAAATTATCAAACGGATCCGAAAAATTACCAAAATTTCACATGAAACAATCTCTGTTGTCTATTGCCTATACAAAAAGTTTTGTAGTCAATCCACAATTCGACCGTCACTTTGACTCCAAATCTTACCGGATCCTTCTCAACTCTACGCTTCTTCTTCAAAAATGCTTCGGTTTGTAAGCATCGTACGTGACAACTTATGCGAAATCTTCTCAATTTTTTACCACAGCCTCCACATATGATATCATGACATCTTGACAAATCTCATGATTTTCACACTTCGTTTGCTTTTTTTAAAATTTAAAAACCATTCGGCCACACGTTCGTGGTCGTGTTTCCTGAACAAGATGTTCGAAATTCCTTTTCATTTCACAGGTAAGGCCTCAAACCGAGCTGAATAACATGAATATCATTTTTCTACTCATTTTTTTCTATTATTTGAATCACTTGCAGTTCAAATTTGACTTGATTCAAAAAATTGCTTGAAATGCAATTAATTAATTAAATATAGCAAACAAATACAAAAATATACCAAATTTTAACATGGAGTACCATATGTTGTATGTGGAGAGTAGAAAAAGTTTGAAGGGTAGGAAAGGAAAATGTTTTATTTTTTTGCCGAGTGCCGCAAGAAAAGCACTCGGCAAAGACCTCTTTGCCGAGTGTCAGCTCCAGACACTCGGCAAAGTTCTAACGGCGGCGGCTGAGCTCTAACGGACGGCGGTTAGTGCCGAGTGTTTTCTTCTCAGCACTCGGCAAAGAGCTTCTTTTGCCGAGTGTCTAATCTGCAGCACTCGGCAAAGAGATTGTTTGCCGAGTGTTTTATGTTCGCCGAGTGTTCCCGTGGAGGCACTCGGCAAAGTGGTTGTTTACCGAGTGCCCGATAGATTGCACTCGGCAAAACTTCAGACACTCGGCATATAGCAGCTTTCCGGTAGTGCACGCCGCCGTCGAACCGCCGGTGGCTGCGTGCCTTCGCCGCCGGCTACGTCAAGGCGTCCACCTCCTCGTCTTTACCAGCCCCGCCCCCCCGGGGCGCCGGGCTCCGCGTCGAGTGCAAGCTCTCCCCTTGCCCGCCGACCTACCGCTCCGGCGCCTTGCTCCGCGCGAGGCAGTTCCAGCTTTTGAGAAGCTGCAGAGACGACTGTATACGTAGCAAGCTGTACAGCTGGAGTGCATGAACCCTCCCTAAGACACGAGATCATGCAACCCAAAACCGAAAGCTATATATAATCAGAATTGTTGTGTTGCTATTATTGATGGCTTTCTAGATTTGTCCTCCGCGTGCTTTTGACCGATGGCTAGCCAACCCGGATTCGCATCCTCGCTTCCTAAATAACTTGCGTGGGGGAACAAGTCTTATCCTCGACACCAACGTTTGCCCGGCGAATATGCCAACTGAAAAGTAGTCAAGGACGAAAGGTGTTGGGAATAATCCCACATTGGTTGTGGGAGAGGAGAAAACACAACTTATAAGTCTGGGGGAGCCCCCACCCATTGGACTAGTCTTTTGGGGGGAGAAGGCCCAGTACCACTTATAAGGTTGTTGCTCCGTTGCTCCGTGGGCTTGGTTGTGTTCCGCCCATGTGGACCTGTGGCCTGGGGAGTAAAAACCCGGCTGGACCTAGGTATGCGGCCAGGTCCAGATCTCACATTTGGTATCAGAGCCTAGGTGCCTAACACCTCCTTGGACCTCATGGTTGTAGATGTGTCCAACCAATGTGTGAGGGGGAGATTGTTGGGAATAATCCCACATTGGTTGTGGGAGAGGAGAAAACACAACTTATAAGTCTGGGGGAGCCCCCACCCATTGGACTAGTCTTTTGGGGGGAGAAGGCCCAGTACCACTTATAAGGTTGTTGCTCCGTTGCTCCGTGGGCTTGGTTGTGTTCCGCCCATGTGGACCTGTGGCCTGGGGAGTAAAAACCCGGCTGGACCTAGGTATGCGGCCAGGTCCAGATCTCACAAAAGGCAGTATCGGACTATATGCCAATATGCATGCGGCGGCCGGCCGCCGTAGGGCGACGACTCACTGGTGCATGCACTGTAAATTACTTCCTAGTCGTAACTCGGCATTGCGTGCGCCTGAGATCGATTAAGCTAGCGTAGTACGAATAACAACATTACTACTGAGATCGTCAACGTTTGTCGTCGATCGAAGACTACAACCAGATACATGCGTAGATGCATATATCACTACTACAGAAAACCGTATTACAGACGGTTCAGAAACATCATCACAGACGGTTTTCTGAACCGTCTGAATTTATGAGTCAGTGATAATCGAAGGTTATCACTGAATTTATGAGTCAGTGATAATCAAAGGTTATCACAGACGGTTTCCGAACTGTCTGTGGTGTAAATATCACAGACGGTTTGTAACTAAAAACCATCTGTGATAGGTGATAATCACAGACGGTTTCCGAACTGTCTGTGGTGTAAATATCACAGACGGTTTGTAACTAAAAACCATCTGTGATAGGTGATAATCACAGACGGTTTGTAAGTAAAAATCGTCTGTGATAGGTGATAATCACATACGGTTTTTAACTAAAAACCGTCTGTGATTATCAGATATCACAGACGGTTTTTAGTGAAAAACCGTATGTGATGAAATTGATATATCACAGACGGTTTTTACTTACAAACCGTCTGTGATTATCAGCTATCACAGACGGTTTTTAGTTACAAACGTCTGTGATATTCTTTTCTACCCCTAAATCTATTTCTGTTTATTAGCTAGCGTCAGGAAATGCTAGTCATGCCCTCTGAAATAAGCAGATCAACATGTACATGTATACATATAATTCACATCTCCATTCATTTCACAAACATAAAACATCCAATTCACATCGCACTTCATTTCACAAACATAAAACATCCATTTCGCAAATAAATTAATTGAAAGGAAATAAAATATCTATTAACAAATACACAATTACAGAAGATCTACATTGCATTTGCACTTAGATGGTAACATTGCATTTTTTATTGCTCTATCACTCCGGAATCGAGGTCTCGCGAAAGGAACAGATCCATAATCAACGAACTTGTCAGGCTGCACAAGCAATACTTGGATGACAATCATGCACCATCCAAGTATTGCTTGTGCAGCCTGACAAGTTCATTGATTATGGATCTGTTCCTTTCGCGAGACCTCGATTCCGGATTGATAAGAGCAATAAAAAATCATTGTACGTTGTGGAACTCTCCATCTGAGTTTATGACTCTAGCCACCAAAAAGTATGTGCACTCTCCTCGAATTTGTGAAAGGTCGGGATGTTTCAACGTAGTTGACGGGATGGACGTAGTCTGTCGATAGGAATATCAATGTGCGTGTGTGTGTGTGTGTGTATATATATATATATATATATATATATATATATATATAACCTGATAAGTATGAAATAATTATGAGAAGATTGACAAACCTTAGAATTGGTGATCCTCAAGAAATTGAGAAGTAGTTTCATATGGTGGCAAACGTAGAATCCACACGTAGGAATACGGGCCCGCACATTTTTATCTCCCACACAACGTGAATAATGAGATGGACCATGATATCGAAAAACGAAGGTGGGAAATACATTTCAAGATGATATAGAGTCATCACCACCTCGTCCTGCAGAGCATCTAGTCCTTCGGGATCGATGACCTTCTGAGCAATTGTGTTAAAGAAATAACATAGCCTCATGATTGTCTCTCGGACTTTGATCGGCAAAATATTTCTAATTGCAATAGGGAGCATCTGTGTCATCAGCACATAACAATCATAAGACTTCATGCTATTTAACTTCAAATCTTGCATTGAAACAAGTTTCTTCACGTTGCCGGAGTAACCAGACGGAACTTTGACACCCTGCAAGCACTGGCACAGTTCTGTTTTCTCGGCCTTGGACAAAGTATAACACGCAGTTGGAAGGTACGTTCGTCCATTATCTATTTTTGTCAGTGCTAACTCAGGCCTGATGTCCATATCAGCCAAGTCAAGCTGTGCATTGACGCCGTTCTTTGTTTTATCACGAATGTTTAATAAGAGACCAATCAAGCTGTCACATACATTCATTTCTATGTGCATGATGTCGATGCAGTGTCGAACATCTAGGTATTCTCAATAAGGTAAGTCCCAAAATATTGATCTCTTCTTCCAGGTGTTCCTCTCATGAGCCCTTAATTTACGTCTCTTTCCGAGGACAACACCTAAATCTTTAACCATATTATAAATCTCTTTTCCCCTTAAATGCCTTGGAGATGAACTGTCTTCTTTCTCTCCGTCAAATTATTTCTTCATCTTGCGGTATAGGTGAGCCCTCCGAAGGAACCAGCGGTGACGTATGTAGACGGTTTTGCGTGAGTGTTTCAGCCACACACTCTCGGTACCGTCTAAATAGTGAGTACAAGCTTTGGCACCTTTTGTACTCTGGCCCGATAGGTTACCAAGGGCAGGATAATCATTTATAGTGCAGAACAATAAGGATCACAAAGTGAAGTTCTCTCATTTGTATGCATCCCATACATGTACCCCTTCGTTCCACAGTACTTTTATATCTTCCACCAACGGTGCTAGGTACACATCGATATCATTCCTAGGTTGCTTTGGCCCTTGGATAAGTATGACAGCAAAATATACTTTCAATTCATACACAACCAAGGAGAAAGGTTATAGATGCAGAGAGTCACATGCCATGTGCTATGTCGGCTGCTCATGCTACTGAAAGGATTCATTCCATCCATACTCAGTCCAAACCTTATATTCCTTGGTTCTACACCGAAGTCTGCAAAACTCCTATGATGTTTCTCCACTGGGCGGAATCAGCAAGGTGTCTTAGCATTCCATCCTTCTTGCGCTCCTCCGAATGCCAACGTAGCAGTTTTGCCTCTTTTGGATTTGCAAAAACCTTTTCAAATGGGGAATTATAGGAAAATACCATGCCACCTTAGCAGGAGGTCCTTTCTTCACCTCTGTTCCCTCGCCGTCATCTGATTGATTGTTACGTTTGTATTGAGATGCGTTGCACACCGGACATACATGCATGTTTACATACTCTTTACGGTAAAGGATACAGTCGTTTGGACATGCATGTATTCTCTCTACTTCCATTCCCAATGGACAAGGAACCTTCTTGGCTTTATACGTGGTTTTAGGCAACTCATTTTCCTCCGGAAGCATGTCCGCTAAAAAGACCTAGAAGCGTCGTGTAACTCTTGTTGGACCAACCGTTGCTTGACTTCAATTTCACAGTTTAAGCACGGCCGACAACCTCGTGTACTTTGACCTGCAGCACGTGAACAAAGGTTTCTCCGAGTCCTCCGTCATGCCCCGGAATTTAACATACTCTCTCTCATCATAGTTCTCTTCTACATCGCGAAGTATCTGATCCAGATTGTCATCGTGCAACCTATCCGAATTCGAACAACAATCGACATCATCTGGCGGCATGTCATTCACTTCACCGGCGATGTCATCCGCGGCATATCATTCACTTCTCCGGCGATGTCATCCGGCGGCATATAATCATTGACTTCGCCGTGACTGGTCCAATACGTATAACCCTTTTTGAAACCCCTCCGAATCAAGTGCGCTTCAATTTGCCCTCGGTTCTAAAACATCTTTAAATTCTCATAGTCGGTGCATGGACAGTACATATATTCCACCCCCTAATTCAACATATCCTTCTCAGCAGCTCTTGTAAAAGCAGACACGCCATTAATGTACTCTTCACTCACATGGTTCGCGGCATACATCTAGTTTCGGTCCTACGTTATGTATATATATAACAACTTAGTATTAAAAATTAAATTAATTAATTATTACTACATATATACCACATGCATTGAGGCTTTGCTAGCTTAATTCATATTATAAACACAACAGCTATTTCCCCAGCGATCGCTGAAGGTATATAACCAGCAATTTTGACAAATTTAGCCTCCTACATGACGGGAGAACTGATCATGTATGGTCAAGTAGATACAAACCATCTTCAATAACACTCACCAAAACTTAGATCTAAATTGTAATGCAAAGAAAAATAAATTTCATTACTAACCATACCTAGAGCAACCAGGAACGTATGAATCTTCAAAGCTCAATCTCTGCCTCTTCCCACCAAATTAATTGGCCTGAAATCGCCTAGCTTGCCTCCTGAGCGAAAGAGTGCAGCACCGGCTAGATCTGGATCGAAATGAAGACAGATGCGGTTCTGAGCGGCGCAATAAATGTCTAGCGCCATTATCACAGACGGTTTTTTTTATTAAAAACCGTCTGTGATACTAAAATATCACAGACGGTTCATCAGTAAGAACCGTCTGTGATACTCGTTTTCTCCGACGCCATCAACACAGACGGTGACCAAATTAAAACCGTCTGTGTTAGTGTCGGTCACAGACGGTTTTGTCAAATCGTCTGTGATTTGGCATCTAGTATTAGACTTTCTGTAGTAGTGTATCCAAATGCATGAATATAATCGATGTTTTTGAAAAAGGGATGCATGAATATACATGGACGAGCATTTTTATTCATGAATTTTATTAATTTATCACAGATGGTTTTTAATAAAAACTGTCTGTGATACTAAAATATCACAGACGGTTCATCGGTAAGAACCGTCTGTGATATTCGTTTTCTCCGACACCATTAACACAGACGGTGTCCAAATTAAAATCGTCTGTGTTAGTGTCGGTCACAGATTTGGCGTCTAGTGTTAGATTTTCTGTAGTAGTGTATCCACATGCATGAATATAATCGATGTTTTTGAAAAAGGGATGCATGAATATACATGGACGAGCGTTTTTATTCATGAACTTTATTAATTCTCCGATCGTACATAAGCAGTGTACGCACTAACATAGTCGATCGTATATATGCCATGACTGGCTCAGTGCCTCAGTGGTGCCATGCCGTGCATGCATCTCTGAATATATCACTCATGGGCAGAAGACGACATGGTAGTCGTTGGTACCCATGCATGTAGGGATCTTTCCCTCGTCGGGATGGTGGTTCGCGTCGGTCAGCCGGGGTCCCTGCACCGGAGGGCGTCGCCGGTGCTGCACGACAAGTCCATCGGCACGTTGAAGCCGTCGACGACCGAGATGTCGTAGTAGTTCATGTCTTCACCGAGCCCGAGCGTGAACTCGGCCAGCGTCGCCGGCGGCTTACCGGAGTGGACGCAGGACAGCGCGCCCTCGCAGTCGCCCGTCTGACAGCCCCCGCGGCCGAAGGAGCAGCCGGTGCGGGGCCATATCCTGGCGGCGCTGGTGCCGGCGGGCACGTTGAAGTTCCACGTCTGGCCCGGGTTCAGCTGCGTGCCGCCGCCGACCGGGATGGCTCCCGGCCACACCGTGAAGGAGCACCGGTTGGTGACGGTGAAGGTGGCCGCGCCGGCGCCGGTGGTGAAGGCGACCAAGATGAGAAAGAGGATAGAAGAGGTGGCAGCCGGAGACGCCATTGTAACTTTGTTACAGTGATGGATCGAGCCGGGATGCGTGGATGTATGGAGTTAGCAGAGGGCAATTCATGCGTATATATAGAGGCCGGCCCGGCCGAGAGAACAAGAGGCCCCTAGCTAGCTGTTCATTACTTAACTAGGGCATGCTTGAAAGTTGAAACTCTCTCGCAAACATATATTGTGACGGTCATAGTTCTAATTACGGGAATTTAACAGTTCACTATGAAATTTCTATAGAAGTCGCTTGAAATTTCTACATTTCAAACAGGGCCTCGAGCATAGTGAAGATCTTGACGAGCTAATCGTGATGACATTGTTGGATACTAATCTCGATAAAATTTGTATATGCATATTTACTTTAGTCTTTTGCATATAGTGATCACGCTATATAGGTCTTTATATGATAGTAGTGTGTGGCATGAGAAGAAACGTATAGCAATACGTGCGATACATACAACTATGGAGACTTGAGCTGCAGTGCATGCTAAGCCATGAAAAACGGTCAACCGGAGGCGCCAATATCTACAACGTGCAAAGGGTCGCAGCATGAGCGTGGTCAAAGCAGTAGTGTCGAAGCCATCGACAAAGCCGTTGGTCAAAGCATTGAGTTGATGCACTGTGGTTGAAGCACCGAGTCGAAGTGCCGTGGTCGAAGCAGTAGTCGGGAGCTATAGTAACCGGTCGGTAGTCATAAGCTACAGTAACCGATCAGTCGTAAGCTACAGTACCCGGTCGATAGTCAGAAGCTACAGTAGCAGATGTACTCGTAAATCGAGTAGCAGCTATGGTCGAGATGCCATGGTCATAAGTCATGGCTGGGCGTCCGAGTAACGACTGTAACATGAGTCAATGAGTTGGCCAAGTCGTGTGGATCACAGAGAAGATCCCGAACAGTGGCATGACAATAGGTCTTAGTGGAGTTAGTGGGTATGTGGAGTACAGATTGTGTGACCTTATGTGCATGAGGCTTATTTAAGCCGAATATTTCCTGTTAAGTTTTGAGATGAAGCAATAGAAAAGATTGAGTGATTCAATTCCAACCCTTGGTGTATTAGTCTCTCTCTCTCTCTCTGTGTGTGTCCATCCAAAGAAAAGAGAGGAATCAGTGAGTGATTCCCAATAGAGAGGATTGAGTGATTCAATCCCACATTTGGTATCAGAGCCTGAGTTCTCGGTTCTGTGTATGCCCAGGTACGTTCGCTTCAACATGATATACACCACCGAGCATATGGCGACAACGGTAGCAACAGCAGCACGGTCGACTAGAGAGGGAGGCGTCTCTCTCTAGTACTCGATGCTCACCACCTCTAACTACTCCACTTGGGCAATCAAATGGAGGCATGTATGGAGGCGCAGGATATTTGGGAGGCAATCAAACCCATGGCCGAAGTGGTCGTGGTGAGGAAGAACAAGATGGCACTTGCAAGCATCTTTGATGCCATTCCAGAGGATTTGCTCCACCAGGTTGCCAAGAAGAAGATAGCCAAGGAGGCATGGGAAAGCTTGAAGACGAGGTATCTTGACGCTGATCGAGTGAGGGAGGCATGACTGCAGACCTTGAAGAGTGAATTCGAGGTCCTAAGCATGAAGAAAAGTGACTCCATCGATCAGTTTGTTGGCAAGATTAGTGGGTTAGCGATCAAGTTCAGTGGCCTTGGCACCACCCTTGAGGATACCGCACTTGTCAAGAAGTTGCTCGATTCAGTTCCTGACAAGTTTTTGTATGTTGATGCTACAATTGAACAATTCTCCAATGTAGATACCATGCCATTTGAGGAGGTGATTGGCCACCTCAAAGCGTATGAGGAGCAGATACACAAGCTTGAGAGGGGGGACGAGGAGCATTTGCTTCTCACCAAGGCTGAGTGGGAGACTCGGTCATCAAAGCAAGAAGGAAAGGGCTCTCCGGTGGCTCTAGTAGTGGTTATACATGTTGGACCAGTCATGGCGAAGTGAATGATCAAATGCCGCTGGATGACATCGCCGGTGAAGTGAATGATATGCCACCGGATGACATCGTCGGTGAAGTGAATGACATGCGCCTGGATGATGTTGATTGTGGTTCGGATTCGGATAGGTTGCACGATGATAATCTGGATCAGATGCTTCGCGATGTAGAAGAGAACTATGATGAGAGAGAGTATGTTAAATTCCGGGGCTTGATGGAGGATTCGGAGAAACCTTTGTTCACGTGCTGCAAGTACACGAGGTTGTCAGCCGTGCTTGAACTGTTGAAATTGAAGGTAATCAACGGTTGGTCTGACAAGAGTTTTACGGCGCTGCTAGGTCTTTTAGCGGACATGCTTCCAGAGGGAAATGAGTTGCCTAAAACCACGTATAAAGCCAAGAAGGTTCTTTGTCCGTTGGGAATGGAAGTAGAAAGAATACATGCATGTCCGAACGACTGTATCCTCTACCGTAAAGAGTATGCAAACATGCATGTATGTCCAGTGTGCAACACATCCCGATACAAACGTAACAATCAATCAGATGATGGCGAGGGAACAGAGGCGAAGAAAGGACCTCCTGCTAAGGTGGCATGGTATTTTCCTATAATTCCCCGTTTGAAAAGGTTTTTTGCAAATGCAAAGGAGACAAAACTGTTGCGTTGGCACTCGGAGGAGCGCAAGAAGGATGGAATGCTAAGACACCATGCCGATTCCGCGCAGTGGAGAAACATCGATAGGAGTTTTGCAGACATCGGTGCAGAACCAAGAAATATAAGGTTTGGACTGAGTACAGATGGAATGAATCCTTTCAGTAGCATGAGCAGCCGACATAGCACATGGCCCGTGACTCTCTGCATCTACAACCTTCCTCCTTGGTTGTGTATGAAGCGAAAGTATATTTTGCTGTCGATACTTATCCAAGGGCCAAAACAACCTGGGAATGATATTGATGTGTTCCTAGCACCGTTGGTGGAAGATCTAAAAGTACTGTGGAACGAAGGGGTATAGGTATGGGATGCATACAAACGAGAGAACTTCACTCTGCTCTCCTTATTGTTCTACACCATAAATGATTATCCTGCCCTTGGTAACCTATCGGGCCATAGTACAAAAGGTGCCAAAGCTTGTACTCACTGTTTAGATGGTACCCAGAGTGTGTGGCTGAAACACTCACGCAAAACCGTCTACATGCGTCACCGCCGGTTCCTTCGGACGGCTCACCCATACCGCAAGATGAAAAACAATTTGATGGAGAGAAGGAAGACGGTTCAGCTCTAAGGCATTTAAGGGGACACGAGGTTTATGATATGGTTAAGGATTTAGATGTTGTCCTCGGAAAGGGACGTAAATTGAGGGCTCATGAGAAGAACACCTGGAAGAAGAGATCAATATTTTGGGACTTACCTTATTGGGTGTACCTAGATATTCGACACTGCATCGACGTCATGCACGTAGAAAAGAATGTATGTGACAGCTTGATTGGTCTCTTACTGAACATTCGTGATAAAACAAAGGATGACGTCAATGCACGGCTTGACTTGGCTAATGTGGACATCAGGCCTGAGTTAGTACCGACAATAACAGATAATGGACGAACGTACCTTCCCCTGCGTGTTACACTTTGTCCAAGGCTGAGAAAACAGAACTATGCCAGTGCTTGCATGGTGTCAAAGTTCCGTCTGGTTACTCCGGCAACGTGAAGAAACTTGTTTCGATGCAAGATTTGAAGTTAAATGGCAAGAAGTCTCATGATTGTCATGTGCTGATGACACAGATGCTCCCTATTGCAATTAGAAATATTTTGCCGATCAAAGTCCAAGAGACAATCATGAGGCTATGTTATTTCTTTAACACAATTGCTCAGAAGGTCATCGATCCCGAAGGACTAGATGCTCTGCAGGACGAGGTGGTGATGACTCTATGTCACCTTGAAATGTATTTCCCTCCTTCGTTTTTCGATATCATGGTCCATCTCATTGTTCACTTTGTGTGGGCCCGTATTCCTACGTAGCATGTACCCATTTGAGAGGTTCATGGGAATTCTCAAGTCCTACGTACAGAATCGTTCTCGGCCGGAGGGTAGCATCGTCGAAGGTTATGCAAGCGAAGAGGTCATTGAGTTTTGTGTCGATTATATGACTTAGATTCAACCGATAGGTGTGCCTCAATCTCGTCATGAGGGGAGGTTGAAGGGTCTCGGAACTATCGAAAGGAAAGCAATCACTCCAGATATGGACACGTATACTCAAGCCCATTTCACGGTGTTGCAACACAAGACTGAAGTGGCGCCTTATGTCGACCAACACAAGGATGTGCTTCGGCAACAGAATCCGGAGCGGCCAGATGTTTGGATCATGAGGCAACACAACAGTCGGTTCAACCAATGGTTGAAGGAGCAAATCGCTAGGAGTTCGCCAAGTGAGACGCTGACATGGTTGGCAAAAGGGCCGACATTTACAGTTGTGACATGGCAAGGATATGACATAAATGGGTACACATTCTATACGCAGTCTCAGGATGTACAGAGCACTAACCAGAACAGCGGTGTCCGCATAGATGCGTTCAGTACTGATGGGTCGAGAAACTCGTACTATGGCTTCATAGAAGAGATTTGGGAACTCGACTATGTGGTTTTCAAGATCCCCTTATTTCGCTGCCGTTGGGTGCATCTCCCACAGGTGAAGGTTGACAAGTACGGTGTCACGACCGTGGACCTCCAACGTGTCGGGTACAAAGACGAACCATTCGTACTCGCCAACCAAGTTGTTCAAGTTTTTTATGTAACTGACCCGGCAAATAAGAAACGCCATGTAGTTCTTCATGGAAAAAGGAGAATTGTCGGAGTAGAGAATGTAGTGGATGAGGAAGAATACAATCAATTTGACGAGTTACCTCCTTTTGGAAATGGCATAAGGGTCGACGACGAACAACATGACGAAACTAGTTACGTATGCATTGATCATGATGAAGGGCTAATTTTTAAAGGAAATAAGCAAGTACAATGAGAATTGGCATTTATGTATATGTGATGTATATGTGTGATGTACATTGAATTGGCCTTTATGTATAGAACAATGCTGCAGTGTGATGTATATGTGAATTGGTATTTATGTATATGTGTGATGTACATATGAATTGGCATTTATGTATAGAACAATGCTGCAGTGTGATGTATTTGTGAATTGGCATTTATGTATATGTGATGTATATGTGTGTTGTATATGTGAATTGGCATTTATGTATAGAACAATGCTGCAGTGTGATGTGAAAATGTGTGATGTAGTCAATTTTGAGAATGAGAAAATGTGTGATGCAGCTGGTTGGTGTTGTATATGAATGCAGTTGTTTGGTGGTTGATCATGAATGCAGCTGGTTGGTGTTTGTCTTAATAACTACACAGTCGGGTGAAGGCTTATCCCCAAGCCCGTCGTCGCCGCCGCCTCCCCGAGCCCTCGCCGGCCGCCTCCCCGAGCCCTCAACTAGGTAAGTTTCTGGTTAACTCAGTAACTACTATAGCTTTGTCAGATTATGGAGCTTGGCATTTGTTTGTTTCTCAGTTTTTAACAAATAAGAATCATTTGGATTCTACACTTCTTAAGTACCCCATTGTGCCCTCAGATTAGTGACCCTTGTGAACGCCCAAGGAAGATCAGTAGAAGTCACAGCCAACTCTTCACCTCAAAGGACCCTGATAGTGAATAGCATGAAGAGGCCTAGAGGAGAAGCAGTGCTAGTTATGAGGGAATACCCCGATGCCTTCCCCAAAAATTAATCGACATGCCGCTAGATAGAGATTTGGAATTTGTCATAGAATTTGCACTTGGCACCGTGCCTATATCCAAAAGGCCGTATTGCACACCCACCAATGAGTAGAAGAAACTGAAGAAGCAAATACAAGAGCTTTAGGATGCCAGTTACTACTTTGATTTATGAAAGATTTTATAAGATTGTTAGACCCCTCACCCAGCTCCTCAGAAAGGAGAAGTAGTTTGCTTGGACTGAGAGTTGTGAGTTTTCAAGAATTAAAGAAGAAATTAACCTCTGCCCCAGTGCTAGTACTGCCTGATATTAAGGACTTTGACATTTACTATGATCCATCTACACTATGTAGCTATTTTCATGATATTAAGATTTTCATGTTCTCTCACTATGTAGCTATTTTCATGATGTGTTTGTAGATTTATGCCTTTGTTTTAATGTGTCCGTCCATGCTCCCCACATGCTAGTTTACCTGCATGGATGCTGATAGTTCTTTGATTTGTTGTTGCCCTAATTTGCTGCAAGGTAGCTATTTCGATTTTTTTGCATTGATGGAATATATATCGACATAAGAGAGGTGTATTCATATAAAATGGGTTTTTATTGAGTATAATGGCATTGCTATTATCATCTCTTCCATAAGATACTATTATTATCTCTTCCTTAACTACTCTTTTACATTAGCTTGGATGTCATCCCCTCTCTGTCCACATCACCCCCTCCCTTCTCCTCCTCCCCTCTACTCCTCTCCTCTCTTCCTAACATTGAGCATCATGTTTCACTTTCTTATCTTATCCTAATAGACCCACAAATTGAGCAACATGTCATCAGCGCATTTTTCAACACCATCGCCGGAGGCGTCCGCTCCAACATCAAGACGCCAAGCAAGAGGGCTATCGAAGAAGCCTGAGGGCCGATTTACCATCACAGTGGTCGATGGATCTGGGATCCCTCTCCTTCCTCACAAAGCAGTAAGCGCATTCCGAACATTGATGGGAATAGTTGCACGAGAACGAATTGAGATCACATTCAATTTGTGGAAGAACGTGCCTGAGACTCGAAAACGTGAGCTGTGGGCCGAAATTTTGGCATCGTTCGAGATCCCAGAAGAACACCAAGACGTCGTGCAACGACAAACCTACCTAGCGGCGTGCAAAGCATGGAAGAACTTCAAGAGCACGCTTGTCAAGAAATACGTGGATACGGATGAAACGCCTTTTCATACATACCCATTCCTAGAACCGCAATGGGAAGAGTTCAAGGCGATGAAAACGCCCGAAGATTTCAAAAGTACAAGTACGGTGCACAAGGCCCTCCAGGCAAAAAACACACACCCCCACAGACTTGGCACAGCTGGGTATGCGGGTAAAATCCCGCAGTGGAGGAAGAAGGATGAACTGGCAGCCATGCAGGACATCGCCCCGGCATTTAGCAATATCCCGGATGACCGCGCTCGAAATTGGATTAGAGCAAGGTCATCTACAACGACATCGGGGGACGTCTCCTTTCGAAACCCTGCAGACCAGCAAGTGTCCCAGCGCCTGGTAAGATATCGATTGAACTACGTAGCTTGTAATTACTCCACAACTTCATACGAATTGAAATGACATGTCGTGCTCTTGCAGGAAGAGCTGAGTTTTGAATCTACCCTGGGATCATTCCAGGGAACAAGGGAGAATGATATGCTCTCCGTGGCCCTGGGAAACAAGGAGCACCCGGGCCGTACGAGAGGCCTTGGGCTTTATGTTCCTTGGAAACATGGTTTCCAAGATGACTCCGAAATGTATCAGCGTAGGAAGAGAACCAAAGCCGAGCGTGAGGAGCGGCTACGAGAAGAGATCAAGGCATCTCTTAGAGAGGAGCTAATGGGTGAGCTGGCTGATGTAGTCAGAGATGAGGTGCGGAAACATACAGAAAGTCAGCAAGGCGCCGCTCCTGTGCTAGCTAGCCCACACAACCGTCCGAGTAGTTGCGCGTCCAATCCGATGGAAAGTGAGGCCAGATTTCCTGTGGACAACATGCAGGTAATAATTATTATCTCTCGAATGCTTGCTCCATTAATAGGCCTATTGGAGTAGCTAATTTTGTATTGTTATGTAGGAGCCTACGAAGTGCAGGCTCCAAGTGAGATGTGCCTCCGTTCCCTTGTACGCTGCTTGGGGCCAGGCATATTAGTTTGGTATCGGGGCCATGGTGCACCGTCAACCTTTAGCGCCAGGCTACGCAAAAGTTAATGTGGAAGGTGTGCATGCCAATTTTGAGGTCGTCTCGCTACCGAAGGCCCCCAACGACGAGATCGTGACTCTAGGGCAGGCCATTGGAACATTCATCCAGTGGCCCAAATGCGACATCTCCCTGGAGGCTTCTTCACCGGTGGCCGGACCAGAAGGGCAGCGCGAACCAGAGCTAAATGCACTGGTACTATCTCCACAAGGGCAGTGCGAAGCAGAGCTACCTGCACCGGTGCTATCTCCACGGGTGCTATTCTCGCCAAAATAATTTGCACCGTCTGTACCATTATAGTCGACTACCATAAAGTCGACCTACAGTCGACACAGTGGCCAGGGCAAATCAAAGACGAAGGACGATGACGATATCCCGTACCTGCCATTGGCCCGCAAATTCGTGCTAGGCGAGCCAATGATATTCCCGGAAGAGCACCTCTTAACCCTAGGACTTGGTTGCCAAACATTGCACGCTTAGTATATGGAACAGTCCAATAGGCCAGAGGCAGAATGGCGCTCAGGTATCACTGTCAAATTCAAGCGGGAACATTTCCAGGACGAAAGTCAGGAATGTGTCTTCGTGGTGACCTTTGACGATATATTTTGTCTTTTCACGCTCAACGCTCTTGACGCCTCACTCGTTTGATGCTGGACGCTGTAAGTCTGTACAATCACAGTATCTGTTCACGTAATACCGATATATGTCACAATTTGTTGCTTTTCTGTGTATATATTACAACAACACTGCTGGCTCACCACGATAAGGAATTTGTTCTTATGCCATACAATGAGCACTTCCATTGAATTTTAATTGTAATTATACCAAAATGGAACAAGGCTATATACCTTGATTCTCTAAGTAAGAACAAATCCAAGTACACAGCTATCACCCAAATACTCGATAGGTAAGTACATTGTACACTGTACTCTTTCTTTCCTTCCGAATGACTAATCTAACTTTTTCGAATAACGAAGGTCGTTCGCCACATACGTTCAACAAACACATGGCTCGACGACAGAGGCCAAGCCCTTAAAACATGCTCGCAATTTTCGGGTATTCGCTAGCTACGCATTAATTAATCCTATACAACACTTAGCAATAATGCCTTTTGATTCAACACATTCTATTTTTTGCAGTGCCACCAGCAGCAGCCGGGCAACACGTGTGGATTCTACGTGTGCCACCATATGAGACTACTCCTCGATTCCTCGAAGATCACCAATTCTAAGGTTCGTTAATCTTCCCACATTTATTTCATACTTGTCAGGTTATATATGTACGCGCGTTGATATTCCTATCGACAGGCTGCGCCCATCTCTACATCTGCATTGAAACAGCCGGACTTTTCACAAATTCGAGGAGAGTTCGCTTCGTTTTTGTGGACTAAAGTCATAAGAGCAGATGTAGAGTTGCACTGCGCACAATGATTTTTTATTGCTCTTATCACTCCGGAATCGAGGTCTTGCGAAAGGAACGATCCATAATCAACGAACTTGTCGACTGCACAAGCAATACTTGAATGGCAATCATGCACCACCCAAGTATAGCTTGTTCAGCTAGACAAGTTCGTTGATTATGGATCTGTTCCTTTTGTGAGACCTCGATTCCGGAGTGATAGAGTAATAAAAATTGCAATGTTACTATCTAAGTGCAAATGTAATGTAGATCTTTTGTAATTGTGTATATGTTAATGGATATTTTATTTCATTTCAGTGAATTGATTTGCGAAATGGATGCTTTATGTTTGTGAAATGAAGTGCGATGTGAATTGGATGTTTTATGTTTGTGAAATGAATTGGGATGTGAATTGTATGTATACATGTATATGTTGATCTGCTTGTTTCAGAGGGCATGGCTAGCATTTCCTGAGGCTAGCCAATAAACAGGAATAGATTTAGGGGTAGGAAAGAATATCACAGACAGTTTTTAGCTAAAAACTGTCTGTGATATCTGATAATTATAGGCGGTTTCACTAAAAACCGTCTGTGATATCTGATAATCACTGTGATTATCAGCTATCACAGACGGTGATATCTGATAATCATAAACGGTTCGAAAACTGTCTGTGATAACCTTCGATTATCACTGACTCATAAATTCAGACAGTTCACAAAACCGTCTGTGATGATGTTTTTTAACCGTCTGTGATGATCTTTTTTGTAGTAGTGGACCCTTTTCACCGTTAAAAAAAGACAGCACGTAGATAGGGGAGTGAGATGACAAACGTACGTGCGTGTTGGCATCGACATCAAGCAGTACATACGTGCGTGACAGTAACAACAATTCTTTAGTAGTGCCTAGCAATGTAGTTTGTGATTCATTGTAACTGGAGATTATTGCATGAGCATGTTTCCATTGATGGGATGGCTAGCTTAATTTCTAGTTAGATATATACTATATCGCTATTGACCTTGCACGTATGTGTTGTAATTACTCAAGAGGACCAGATCACTGTCAGACACCGTCATGGCAGAGAAATTTTTCACCGAGTTCTACCACGGTAGAGAAATCTTCCTCCGCTGTCACGACAGGACCAGCAGCCAAGAGCCTGAAAACGGCCTCTTGCCGGATGGACTACAATATATCGCTGGGCATCTGCGGAGAAGCGAAACAGCAGAGCAAAAACATACAGATGACCGGGGAGGAAAACAGAGACTACTACAGACAGTTCTATCACAGACGGTTCGGAATCGTCATCACAGACAGTTCCTGAACTGTTAGTGTTTGTGTGTCAGCGATAATAGGTGGTTATCACAGACGGCTCCCAAGCCGTCTGTGATAGTCCAGTATCACATACGGTTTTTCATCAAAAACCGTCTGTGATACTCGACTATCACAGACAGTTAATAACAAAGACCGTCTGTGATATACACAATATCACAGACGGTTTTTATTACTAACCGTCTGTGATGTTAGTAATATCATAAACGGTTTGGAAGAAAAACCGTCTGTGATATTTTGTATATCCGTATGAACCGTCCGTGATGTAGCCGTCCAGTATAGCCTCTTTTGTAGTAGTGAGAGGCTTACGGTGCAAAATCCAGCCAGCACCTTTTCTGGGTTTTTTCTCTTCATATTAAATAGCTAAAACTCTATCTTGCTTACAAGATCAAATCAAATCAAAACTTTCTATTTGCTAACAACGAAAGCTATCTGCTAGAAATAAGGAAACCGAATATGGCTTTATCAATCAGCCGCATGGACTCAAAATAGAACTTCTTCAGGAAAACAAGACTGACTCAGACGCTAACTGACTCAACAAGATTACTTACATCAAACTCTCCCTAATCTTGTTGAGTAGCCTCAACCATGCCGAGTTTTCTCATCTCCAAAAATTTTACATGTTTTCGTCATAATATCGTCCAGCTGCTTGTCTGATCTAATGTTCTCAATAGCAATTCTTCCTTTCTCAATACAATGTCTTATAAAATAATGCCGAAAGTACATTGTTTATTAGGACATAGGTACAATAAATATGTAGTCTCTTGTTACAACATCAATTTGTTTTTCCCATTGCCTAAGTCACAGGATCTCCGATCAAGAAGGTATGGGTTACCATTGTGATGTAACTTAAATGGGCCTCATTCCCATGTCCATAGATGCAACGGAAATCGCTTTCCGTGCTAACCCCTTTGTAAAAGGGTCTGCTAGATTTTTCCCAGTGTGAATATAGTTCACAGCAATCACTTCGGAGTTTCTCAGTTTTCTGACAGATTTAAGCCTACGCTTCACATGTCTAGAGGACTTCATATTATCCTTAGTACTTGTGACTTTGGCCAACACTGTTTGATTATCACAATACATCAGGATTGCAGGTATTGGTTTCTCAACCAATGGCAAGTCCAATAGAAGCTCTCTCAGCCATTCAGCCTCAACTGTGGCTGTGTCAAGTGCTATAAGTTTTGCTTCCATGGTTGACCTCGTCAATATGGTCTGTTTGCAAGACCTCCATGAAACTGCAACACCAGCTAAAGTGAATACATAACCACTTGTAGTTTTGATCTCATCCGCATCAGAGATCCAATTAGAGTCACTATATCCTTCTAATACAGAAGGGTGTCCAGTATAATGTATTCCAAAAGATGTTGTGCCTATCAAGTAGCACAACACTCTTTCAAGTGCCTCCTAGTGATCATCTCCTGGGTTAGACGTAAACCGACTTAATTTACTCACAACAAATGAAATGTCAGGTCTTGTGGCACCAGCTAAATACATAAGTGACCCAATAATTTGTGAATATCTTAATTGATCTTTTCCTAACCCCTGGTTCTTTCGAAGCTTAATGCTCGCATCATAGGGTGTTAGTGAAACTTTACAGTTTTCAAAACCAAATTGGATTAATATTTTCTTAGCATAATGGGATTGACTCAAAGTAATCCCATCCTTGCTTTTGATCAATTTAATATTCAGAATGACATCTGCCTCTCCCAAGTCTTTCATATCAAAACACCGAGATAAGAAAGATTTGACCTCGTCAATTACGGCAGTGTTTGTTCCAAATATAAGTATGTCATCTACATATAGACATAAGATCACTCCTTGACCCCCACCATAACGATAGTACACACATTTATCAGCTTCATTCACAACAAAGCCAGCAGATGTTAAAGTTTTGTCAAACTTCTCGTGCCATTGTTTTGGTGCTAGTTTTAGGCCATACAAAGATTTTAATAATCTGCATACTTTAGTGGCTCTCTTTGTTTAACTTAAACTTTGGTCTATCATTATAAAAATAAGTTAAACTGTTAAAGCGAGCTATCTTTATTGCTTTGGCCTGTAAGCTTAAGCCAGATATGTTCTTCTACAACGATTTGTAATTTCTTTATGTTATTTGAGATATTATTTCTAGTACAAACTGATGGAAATATGGGCAATATTTTAATTCCAAATTTTACTAGGAGACAAACACAATAAACTAGTGATGCAAAGCTTACTACTAGCAGTAGGCTACTCATCATATTTCAGAATATACTCAAGAAAATGTAGTAACTAAGTCGAACGTGCGCATGAACGACTTACTTGTTAGCCTGATGAAGAACAGGAAGCTGCGCAGGCTTGATGCAGTGTAGAACGTAGGTGTAGCAGTGCAGTGAGCGGTCGCGTAGATGCGCTGCCTAGAAACCTTATTGCCGCCCCGTGCAGGTTCTCTCTACGGCAACAGTTCGGAGATAGCCGCTCTCCCTCCTTCCAGGTGCACGCCGGGAAGAAAGGTCGACGAGGTTCGGACAGCACAGCACAGTAGCACAACAGAGCAGAAAGTAGGGGAAGAATGGGGGTGCAAAATTCTCTCTATTTTCCTGGACGTCTCCAGGCCCTTTATAGGCGCTGTAGTTACTTCTCACTAGTAACTGCTACGTTTTAAACAGAATTATGCACTGGTAACTTCCTCATCAAATCACAAATTAAGCAGTGTAAATTCACTTGTAACTGCCTCATTCAAATGTTTAAATCTCATTTAAACAGAGAGAGTGAGGTGCATGGTTCAGCAAAAATAAAGATGGACTTAGTTTGCCAAGTGGCGTGCGCAAGTCACAAGTCACGCGATTTTCACGCGAAAATACGCAAATACGCGCGCGCGTGCGTGCGCGCGTGTGTGACTAGACAGAACCATCCTCATACCATCTCTTTCCATATTCAAGGAGTGGAAAGGACTTTACCTTATAAATCGGTTTCCCTCATCCTGCCTTAGCAATATGGTACTAAACCATGTATGCTTTGGAATTAAAGAAATATGCCAAATTAAATGGGCCAATTTCTAACACAAACAATTGTATGTTAACAACTGCTTACTATGGACCTTTATATTTTGTACTAAAAAAATATATTTTTTAAGTTCGAACACACATGAGTTATGTGAAATATTTTTTGAAGTACTAAAAAATTCGTCCGCCACTGACTCAGTCCACAAGCCACTTCGCAAAAGGTCTGACCTACTGGCAGTTATTAGTTGTGATGTATACATAGCTTCCAGAACGTACGTACATAGAATATTTGACGTGAGGAGCCGCTAGCTATCAGATACTCCCTCTATCACGAAAGAGCGACATTTTGGGCCAGAGATGTGCAGTCAAGCTATATAAACTTAATTTGGTTATCAATATCTCTATGAGATTGGACACATGAGTATGATAAATGTACGTGGATTTTTCTTCAAAAGTACTTGCAAGATTATAATTTTATTATGTTTTATAAATATATTACAATTGAAATCAATTGTTAAAAATATGTTTTAGAGACCGTGTCTGCCGATGAAACTGTCGATCTTACGAAATAAATACGAGAAACTCAATACTGTGGATCACACGGAGGACACAAGGGTTTAGAAAGGTTCAAACCTTCACCTAAAAGAATAACAACCCTACTTCTGTGTTCTTGTTTTCAATCACAATAATATGTCTAAGATTACAAATGTTCAATGCCTTGCGATCTCTCTCCCTCCTTTCTGTCGTTTGATTTCTTCTTTAAATAACATCAAAGAGACACCTCATTGGAACCAGCTAACCGTACTAGAGGAGTGGTTCTTGTCAGTGAGATGTTCTTCTGAGACCAATGAGAAAGATGTGCGGTTATATGAGTGGTGTAAGGGCGTACGTTTCTCTCATTAATTGCATGTAGTTAATTATGATAGACTCGACCCCTAGTCGAAGGTTTGTGTTCACGTGTCTGATTATAAAAATCTCCGACCAGAGGGGTGGTCGATACCCAAGGTGGTCCGAGTATCCTCTGCTCGATCAGAAGGTACTTATGAAAGCTGTTTGACTAAGCCTTGTTCTGACAGCTATAATTGACAATAATTAAGTAATATGAATTACTTAATCACATCAGTGTCAATGCCTAAAACGATACTATTTTGTGACTGGATTGAGTGTATATATATATATATAGGACGCTGAAATGGGGCACCATGGTGCCCGGGTGTAACATCCAAAAATTTGATTATTCAAAAATATGGGATTTATATATATGTAAATATATATTTCTTGCATTTTGCTGGCGTTCAAAATTTCTTTTGAATATTTATCTGAAATATCTGGAGTTTTGTGGTAGGCAAAGTAAAATGTTGAGAAATAATACCCAAATTTTATAAACAATGAAGGTGTAACAAAAAAAAAGAAGGGGGGAAAATCTAAGCATCTGCACACAAATTAAAGTTAAGTATTAAATAATGACAATAAGAATTTGAATTTCAATTTACCTAGGTAAAAGAAAAATGGCCAAAAAAAATATATATTCCCAACTTAAAGTCTGAAAATAATAATAATGATAATTGAAGCGCAGATTAAGATTTAAATTTTTTAAAATTAAAATCAATAAACCCTAATATATAAATTAAAATGTTAATTAAAATTCAAATAAAAAAGATAAAGAAAAATGCCAAACCCTTCCTCCCTTTTCTCACTTTTTCTCCTCTGCCCCACTCTCTTCCGCGCGGACCCGCACCCTTTCCTCTCTCCCCCTTCTTTTTCCTCTGCGAGCGGGCCCCTTCCCCCTTCTCTCTCCCTCCTCCTTTCCCTGCAAGCACCCGGTTTTTCCCCCCTGCCTTCTTTCTTTTTCCTCCTCCCTTCTTCGTTCTGTGGCGGAGCGCCCTCCGCGTCTCCCTCCTACCCTCACTCTACTCTGCGTCGCCTCGAGCCCACCGCTTCCTACTGCAACACTGCGCCCTGCCCTGTAGCCGTGTCACGTCCCCATCGCCCGGTGCCGTCGCGTCACCTCGCTCCGCGCCTCCGCCGAGCCGAGCCCCGCGCCTCCGCCGAGCCCTGCGCTGATCCGTCGCTCGTGTCGCGCCCACGCCCCGGCTCCACCCTCAGCGCGCGCCCGTCTTGAAGGAGTCCTGAGCCGCCTCTGTCCCTCTCCCCCTTGCCCCTTCTCCTCCCTCAAACCGTGCTCGCGCACGGGCAACACCTCCGACCCGCCTCCTCGCCGTGTCCCGCTCTCCGGCGATCCCCTCCAAAAATCAAGCGCGTCACATTGCTTCTACACTTCCCATCCACTTCCTCTTCCACTACTACAAAACATGGATATTGTAATACATTGCTGTATCACATTCGTCAATGTGTTACAAAGAAATTCCATAGTAACATAAAACAATGTGTTACAGACAATGGTTGTAACACAAAACACTTGTTTTATAAAAATGTGTTACTGAGAACAATTATAGTAACACAAAATTAATGTTACAAGTAAAATGTTAGAAAGATTGTACTATGTTGTAACACATAAATGGAACATGTAAAATGTGTGCCAAATATATATCCTATAGTAATACAAAACAATGTTACAACTAAAGTGTTACAAAGAAACATATATATGTGACCTTCCAATTCATGGTCTGCAAGTACGTCGCAGTCGGTGTCGTCTTGGTTGTTAGGCAATCACATCGTGGTCCTCACATGACTCTTGAGCAGCAACTACTAGGCAATTGAAAATGTCGTGTAGTTGCTGGAGCCCACTTCCAAACTGTTGGGTTGAGCACAAGCTACGCTATAGATATATCGTGATCATGAGAGGAACAAGTATGACGAGAAGAAACATGGAAAAACAAAAACTACGTAAAATTAAATAGGAGAATAGTATAATTCTTTTGATTGTGTGGGCGATCACTACTTACCTCCTCCCAACAATTATATAAGGTGATATAAACTTTATCTTTTAGGTTGATAAGAAAATCAAATAGATTTAAACTCATTTTCACATGATCTCGCTTTCTATGCTCCAATGCCGAGTGCAAACATTTATTGGTTCTGGGTCTAACAAAAAAGCTATGAAATAAACAGTTCTCTCTACTTCTTTCAAGCTCTGAGAAGAGAATAAACCATCTTATCTTTTCATCTCAGTCACAATCCCATCTCAAACACTTATCCTTATATAATAGTAAACCTAATTTGAATTCAAAATGAAATATTCTTCAGCCACACGCTTTTCTGATCCAACAGATCAACCAATCTAACTTGGTTATTATGAAGAATTGTGATAGATACTGGCAGGTATGGTAGTAAAACAAATTGTTAAATCAAAAGAGTAATCATTGGACAAAAAATTGACTCATGATCTATATTTCTATGCAAGAGGCAATGTTGTAGAATGCCTAAAAAGGCCACAAAGAAGGCATTTAAGTACGGCCTACAACAATGTTTGAGACAATTTAAAAAAATGCCTTCACAAAAGCACCAGGCAAGGTGTTTATTAGTTGATATCTAGAATAGCATGAACTATCATCTAGACCATTTTACATATAGCATATGAACTCCAAAAGACTTGGAGAACAAAAAAAAAGCCATGTATGCTCTCCAACTTCGCGACCATGCATCGATCATACTTAAGAGCCGGAACAAAGTCACTAGGGATGCCACAAAATATCAGTAATCTGCAATGCCATAAAAATAAAATATTAAAATAATGTTGCTATACTACATTTGTAAAAAACAATAAATGATCTGAAACTACGACAATTTCAATATATGTTGTGCCAGACTTATTATAAATAACTATATCAATATAGCTATAACTACTGACGTTAAGTGACTAGTCTATACCAACATGAGCAAATTGCCTCCAATGTCTCCCTTGTCAGGTCGTACACCTATTAAAAACCTATAAAAAGAAACATGGTTAACCATCAGATCACCTACAAATTGTCGGATCCTTTATACAATTTCATTACACTATTATATAGGTATAGTTTTATATTGTTACAATCATGCCATTGACCATCCCCAATAAATTCCATTGATATAAATTACCATTATAGTAGAAATTAAATAAACTTTAGAAGAACTTATACAATTAAACAGAGCAGAAAAGGAACACAAACCATTGAAGAAACGAGTTTGCCCAATGAATATTTATGGAACTGTAGCTCATGAACTATTATTGGTCATTCAATCCACTGGTGCTAGCATCCACTGTGGTTCCCTCAATGTCTCTTCTGACCCATTGATGCCTAATATTTGAATTATTGAACAACTCTCCAAGGTGTGTGACATGGAATGGCTCGTTTTCTACATCATCTTCCCATTCCTCACAACCTGTGTCATATGTATCTCTTGGTTTCATCTTCATTACCACAGACCACCCAGGATTTTTTTTGTCTTCAACATAAAACACCTGGTCAGCTTGGTTAGGAAAAATGTATGGTTCATGACCAATCTTTTCTCCTGTATGTATCAGGTGTGAGAAATTGACAAGTGTGTACCCATACTTGTCCTTTTTTATTCCTCTTTTAGAAAGTACATCAACCCATTCACATTTGAAAAGTACGACAGAAAAATTCCCAGAGTAGTTCAGCTCAATAATATCAATTATTCTCCCATAGTAAGTCACATCACCTAAAACTGGTGTGGCATCACTTGCACTGGCATAACTTGATGTTTTTGCAGTTAGGACTACACCACTGTTTTGTGTCACCCCATCCAACCGTTTGGGCCTAAAACGGAAACCTCGACTATTCAAAGCACGATACCTTTTTGCCGCCTCAACTGGGCCACGAGCTAGCCATCTAATGTCATCTTTAACACCGTCAATGCCATTTTTCCTCTCTAACTTCATTATCTGTACATTTATTCAAGTTTAGTTTTATACTTTAGTTTTAGATTTAAAGTATATTGAGATAAGGTACTTACATGACATCGAAACCACTGATGGAACTTCTCATTTTGGATTTTCTCAACATCTCTATGGCTGGCTCGACGTCCCTTGTTTTTTTCAATCATCTCTTTAGCATGAGCTCTGCAATAGACCTTGTAAGAAAATTTGTGCAAAAAAAAATAATTTATGTTTATGTGTTTGAGACATTACCTAAGGTATGGATTGACATCAGAACAATTGAATAACACATATCTATGTGCTTGTACTTTAGCCAAACCTCTTATGACATAACTACTTGGCTTCCCAAGTGGTTTCCCAGGATGAGGAAAAAGAGTTGATGCCTGTGTAGTAGAACATCCGAGTGTTTCATCATTATCATCGTTATGCGAAAGCCTATTAGACAAGGTCTCAAAACCATCAAGAAATGTTGAACAAAATGTCATAGCCTCTTTTGCCAAAACAGATTCAGCAATGGAGCCCTCCGGACGAGCTTTGTTTCTCACATTTGACTTCAAATCACCAAGATACCTGCACAGAATAGTATATGGATAAAACATTAAATAATCATGGAAATAGAAGGTAGAAAATATGACACTTCATTTCTTAAGGAAAACATACCTTTCCACAAAATACATTGATCGATAACAGACAGGACCACCTATTTTTGCCTCTGTTGCTAAGTGAAGAACTAGATGCACCATAATAGTCAAAAACCCTGGCGGGAATATCATCTCCATCCGACATAACGTCATGATAATTCGCTCCTCTAGCTTCTCAAGTTCATCCATGTGGAGAACTTTTGCATTTAGTTCTCTAAAATACCCGCATAGATCAAATAAGACAGATGTAACTTCATCTGGGAGAAGACCTCTCAATGCAAGTGGCATAAGGTGTTGCATTAGTATGTGGCAGTCATGACTTTTTAAGCCTGAAATTTTTGCTTGAGCAACATTTACACATCTAGAGATGTTACTGGAATAACCATCTGGAACTTTTATGTCATGAAGGACTTTACAGAACTGTTGTTTTTCCTCTTTTGACATGTTATACAAAGCAGGAGGCAAGTAATACTTATCATTAGCCTTTTTTTGTGGATGTAGATCTGGCCTAATGTTCATTTCTTGCAAGTCTTTCCTTGCCTGTAGATTGTCCTTTGATTTGCCCTCCATTTCTAAAAGTGTCCCAAATATATTTTCACAAACATTCTTCTCTATATGCATAAAGTCAAGATTGTGTCGTAGAAAATTATACTTCCAATGAGACAAACAAAACAGACCACTAATACCCTTCCATGTTTTGGACTTCTCAAAGTCATCAATTGATTTTATCTTTTCCAAAAGGGATACTCCAGAAAAGGAAACAGGTTTTGACCGATGCTCTTCAGTTCCATCAAATGAATTGGCATCATATCGGAACTCATGGCCATCAGGTAGAAATCGTCGGTGTCCCAGGAAACATTGCTTGTAGCCATGCTTCAAGCGTATGGAACTTGTTTCATCTTCACAAGACAGACAACCCAACTGGCCCATAACACTGAACTGTGCCAATATCCCCATCCCAGGGTAGTCACTCACAGTATACAATGATGTAGCATGAAGTTGAAATCGCTCTTCTTTAGATGCGTCATATGTAGGCATACCAGACTCAAATAATTCATTTAGCTCATCATAAACTGGCTGCATAAATGTATGAAAGTCCTTTCCAGGGTAACCAGGAATTATTAGAGTGAGCATAAGAGAGGAAGCTTTCATGCATAACCATGGAGGAAGGTTGTATGGTACTAAGACAACTGGCCAACAACTATAGGTACAATTACACTTCCCATATGGGTTAAAACCATCGGTTGCTATTCCAAACCTCATGTTTCGAGAATCTGATGCTATGTGAGGATAGTAGGAATCAGTGATTTTCCAGACCTCTGAATCAACAGGATGGCGCAAGGCCCCATCCTTTGTACGCTCTTCATCATGCCATCTAGTTAACTTGGATGTTTCCTTGTTCATAAAAAGCCTTTTAAGCCTAGGTTTGATTGGAAAGTAGCGCAATACCTTTTTTGGGGTTGCCTTTCTTCTTTGCTTCTTTGTCAATGATGTGTTGTCTGCCTTATTTTTCCACCTTGATGCTCCACATTTTGAACAGAAGTCATTATCTTTCTTGTCTTTCCAATAGAGCTGACAATTATTGGGGCATACATGAATTTTCTCATATCTAAGACCAAGCTTTGCAATGATCTTCTGAGCCTCCATAAATGTTTTAGGTATATTTGAACCATTTGGGAGAGCCAACTGTAAAATTTGAAGCAGATCATTAATTGATTTATTGCTCCACTTGTTGGT
This sequence comes from Dendrocalamus latiflorus, assembly GCA_017311315.1. Lineage (NCBI taxonomy): Eukaryota > Viridiplantae > Streptophyta > Magnoliopsida > Poales > Poaceae > Dendrocalamus > Dendrocalamus latiflorus. The sequence goes on along the minus strand of CM029622.1, from coordinate 3,381,177 downwards.
AGACTTCACATGGAACAATAGGACTAGGAAAGAAAGTTTTGATAGCTCACATCCTTCCCATAAAGGTTCATCAGCATCTCTAAGCAAATCAAAGAAAGCTTGTGTTTCTGCATCTGGTCCATCTTTTGGAAAACCTGACACATCAGGTTCAGTTGTGTGATGTTCATTGCCTACATATCCAAAGGCTTCGTGGACTACCTGGCGCATATTACTGTTTAAACTCGGATGCACTGGCAGTGAATCTTTGTTAGCAGAGATATATGATGCTGTTTCCCCATGGCAACCCCATATAGTATATCCACGCAGCATTCCATTACACACTAAGTGCTCATACACTGTTTCTTGCGTATGTAACGGCCTATTGACACATTTGACACAAGGACATCGAATCTTCGAATCTGATTTTTTCCCACTGTAGGCAAACTTGAGAAAACCCTCTACCCCAGCTATGTAGTCATCACTTGGTCTTTCAGATTGCAACAGCCTCTTAATAGCACTTAAGTCCATTAATTCACTAAAAACAAGAAATACTATTATTGCATTAGTAATGTGGTACTTCAATATCTAGAATAGAAAGTTGTGAACTACATAAATGAGCTCTAAAATTACCAAATGATAATAGAACCTATGAGTTGAAAGTGGAGAAATTCATTACCATTGTTCTGATCACTTTAGCTATCTTAATAAACACATTACCATTGTGCTATCCTCGACATGTTTATAAATAACAAGTGCAGCCACTAGCTACAGAACTGAATGTCCAGACAAGTTTGCTTTGTTTTCTTCATCAATTGATCTTTCTACCAAATGTCAGTGATGTACATGTACAAATGTCTATGACATTTCTATGAACTATGTAGGCCAATCCATAGAAAGGTGCAGAATTTTCTAACACTTGCATGCGAGCAAAGATGAAATGACAGAGAACATGCAAGCCCGCATGCAGTGACTCTTAAACGGTACGGTGCTTAATAGTGACTCAACAACAATCATAACAACATGTTGTGATCAATAGTAGTCAATTTTCTAACAAAATGTAAAAAATATGCATTTTCAAATTTCCAGACCCCCAATTGACAATGATTCGCCAGAACATAATCTAGAACCCTCTCATATGGTCCTTTACAATTGAATATCCAATTTGCTGGAATTATTTAAGTCATACCTTATGACAGCTAATTTTGAGCTCTTCAAGTTGAAAGGATCTGGAGTCTCAGTACAAGTCATTGGTTGGACAACTGAGGCTATGGCAAAGAGTAAACTTCATATAGTTTGGATAAGAGTAGCTGGGGTACCTAACACTAAGAAGAATTACCATCCTCTCTATATGAAGAATTCTTATAATTCTGCATACATCATAGAGTCACATTTTTTTCTCTGAAGCTCACATTGTTTCGCAGCATTACCACTTCACCAGCATGCCATGAGTCGCTTTCATGTTATTATATATTAATAACTCCTGCCTCCCCAGTTCCAAGCCTTATGCCTTGTTAATTGTTGTTCATGTTGGATATAACCGATCTTTTTTATCATGGGCATTTCCACATAAAGACTGGTGAACAATGTATAGATTCCTTTTTTTTACAAGAAGGCTTGCAGACTGCCAGACTGGTGAAGTTTGTTGTACAGTTGTATTGCTTGTTTACCCATACTTGATATGAATGCTGACCTACAAATCTTATAGGAGCATTGATCCCTTACTTTAGAAATCTCTTTTTTTTCCTGTAATAGTACAAGCATTGCTGTGAATTTTTGCTTCATGTAATCATGTGTACTCAATCACCATTTAATTTCACCCTTTTATACTTCACTGATTAATCATAAGTACAAGCACATAGGAAGAGCCCTCCTATATCTACCATGAACTGATGAACATATGACTTCACTGTCAACAACATACCTACAAGAGAAATTGCAGCCAAGTGCTTGTCTTAGCAACAGCTTAAAGACCACCAGTGACCAGTCTATAAACCTTTAACCTTCTGACAATGCAGCATATCGTGCAAACTAACACAAAAGAAATTAGGAAAATACCCGGTCAATTTACAGTTCGTTTATTGTAACCAGTGAGAATTAACATTTGAATCCTTCAGAATAAAGACATCATTCATACGATTACCTCAATGATTCGAAGACTTTTAGATGGACTTCCTCAGTTCCTCACTTCCTCTGCTGAATGCTGAATCGCCGATACATGTTCATGTTCCTTTCTCCTGCCTCCCAATGAAACTGGCAATACATTAGTGAATTGATATTAGCGAGAAAGTGCAAAGATCCCCAACAGCCAACACCAACAAAATGGAAAGCTCACCTATTCAGGTCGGGCGCCGCCGCGCCGGGCGGAGTCACGGAGGGTTGGAGGGCGACCGGCGACGAGACGACAGACAAGCCGACGAGGGAGTACTGCACTGCGGCTGGACTGAGCCTAAGGAGTGAGGATGAGGAAGGACTGCGCCGGATCTCAGGGATCTAGGGTTGAGTTGGCTCGGGCCGTCGGGCGCTTGGCGAAGACGGCTGTGGCGACTGGCGAATGCGAGATGGGGAAAGATTTGGGGTTGCCGAAGACGACGCACGGGTGAGCGACCGAGGCGCGCGACTGGGCTGCGAGCGTGAGGGAATCGGCCGGCCGGATCTCATTTTCCGTTCGGATTCTCTTTTTTAAACCCACTTACTAATATACATACATATTATACCTAATGTATAGCTGATTTTTTGCAAAAAAATTTGGGTATTCAACTGAATACCTATGAATTACTGTAGATCCGCCACTGTGGACTAGGTTACCTTTGAAGAAAAGACAACAACTCTTATGAAGCCTTGGCAAAAATTCATTGATTACACCATTACTGCATTATTGCAAAAAATTCCTTTCAGTTGCATTTGATCACATGATTCATTGATTGTTAGTTGTTATAGTCAACACTCATTCACTCAACACGGCAACACCATTACTGCATTACAGATTACACCAACAGGCAAAAGTCCAACAGGTTACAGATCCAACACTGCAACATGCCAAGTTGCCAACACATAAATCCTTAGTTGAGTACTTGAGTTCCTTACTGTTACTGACCTGGACTGAGGCGCTTTTTCGGCTTCGGTTAGGGTTCGGACTGAGGCGAGCGCGAGCGAGCGCCATGGGCGTCTGGGCCGACTGCCGAGCGCCCGAGCGAGAGCGAGCGCCGAGCGCGTGATGGGCCAAGCGGGCGCCGAGACTGACGGGCTGGCGACTAGGCTACCTGGGCTGGATGCTAACAATTCTACCCCGGGCTGGGCTAAAAGTACCTGGGCTATACACTATATTTTTTCATGCCCCGGGCTAGAGCCCACCTTGCCATGGGCCTAAATCCGCCCCTGGCTATAGGGGTTCCTCACCTCCACGCGCACGTTCCTGCGGCTTCCTCGACGACGGAGACACAGCGGTGGCGAGACCAGGAGGCGGCGGGCCGTGCCGAACACCTTCATCTCCCGATTGCAATCTGCGTCTCAGCTAGGGCAGCAACTAGACGACTGGGCATTAGGTCATTGCGGACGGCCACTTGCGCTCACAACCAACAAGTCAAAAGCAACAAGGTAATTCAACTTTAGGGATGAAAACGATCAGATGGAGGCCAAATCACTTTCACTTTCACATAGTTTTCCCAAAAACGTAATCGCTACGATATTTCAAAAATGAATACGGTGTCGGTATTCCAGTAATTTTGAAAAGGACAGTAACCGATCCAAAAGCACATCGATAACGATCGAAAATCATGGAGATGATATTTAAGAAACGATAAACACGTTAAACTGTAGAACACGACAAGAGTCATATAACTTGACCTATCGCACATGACACTTAAGAATCATTCACAATTATACAGTGGCATACTAGGGCATCGCCACTGTCGCCGTCGCCGTTATCATTTCCGTTTTTTCGGTTACCACTATGTTTTCTTTTAGGCTGAAAATCGAAAAATTCTCGAAAATGATTTCTAGAAATCGGAAATTACCGTTTTTGTTTTCAAATAACCCTATTTATTTTTCTTCAATTCTACTAAATTCTTCGCGTTAACTAGTGCTCGAATAAATTTGCATTCCTTAATTTCAAATACATGTTCGAAGATCCAAGGTTGTTTTGCAGATTGGATAAAATATCTCTTATCTCTAGTCATATCTCTACTACTATATGAAGAAGGCAAGTCATCTTCGCGCGCTCGCGATCCTCACGAAGATCCAAGGTTGTTTCTGTTGCGCTCGGCTCCGAGTCGATCCCTCTGGTTTTTCCCCACGACTCCACGCCCACGTTCACCCAGTTTATAGGCCTCACAACTGTCGATCTGACCTGCTCTCCCGTAGGCCGCCGTCGCCCTGAGTCACCCCCACCTGCTCTTCGCCAACACCCATCGCCTCTACTCCTCCCGGCGCCTCCCCGCCTCCCGGCGCCGTCCCGCCTCCCCACCTCCCAGCACCGCCCCTCTTCGGCTCTTCCCGGCCCGCCCCGCCTCCCGGCGCCGTCCCGCCTCCCGGCGCCGCCCCTCTTCGGCTCTTCCCGCCCCGCCCTGCATCCCGGCGCAGTCCCGCCTCCCGGCGCCACCCCTCTTCGGCTCTTCCCGTCCCGCCCCGCCTCCCGGCCGGTACCCGCCAACACCCATACGACGCCAGCTAGCCGTCGCCGTCGCCTTCGTCACTCAGGAGCCAGCGTCCTCACCAACGCTAGGGCATGTCGTTCTAATGCAGGTGTGTGGGGACTTCCTCCAAGTAATTCATTTCATTCGTCCTGTTGTGGTAGGTTTTTTCAATCTAATTTGCAGCAAACCGGGGGGGGGGCATAAAAAGGACAAGCCTTTACCAGATATACTTACTTGATTACCAGAATAGACGAATCATTTGGATTTTGCTGTGCGTGTGGTTCCCTTGAGAAAATACCATTGAGGCACTCACAGATATAATGTGCATATCAACAAAAAATATATAATTTTGTTTTAAATGTCAAAAAAGTGTCACAACATTTTCAATTGCTGTGCATCAGATGGAACACATGCAGCGGATGTTTTAGTCCATGATATTTGTAGTTACAAACATGAAAAATGCTCAAGTTTTAACAAACTATTAGAAAATGAGTGAAAAGAAAGTCAACTTGTAATTTCGAAGTGCCAACCCTCTGAATTCAACTTACGATTTTGAAGTGCCAACTCTCAGAATTCATGGTCATTTCCCCACCAATTGCATATATAGTATCGAAATCAGGTGCAATGAAACTTTTAGAATCACTGCACAAAGAAACACCATCACATTTTTTTGCAATGTCTATGGAATCTATACTGAGTTAGCTTGTTTGCCATAATCTTAGAAAATAGAGAAGATAAAGACAAGCACCTGGACAGCATTCAATCCTGTGTACATGGGTATTCGAGGGAAATGATCCATAAGTTTGCCAACTGTTGGTGCCCCAATAAAAACTGAGAGCTGGAAGTCATCAAATAAATTTAGATTATTGATATGAAGATCTCCCTTGCATTTAGTACAATGACAAGTACCTTTGTGAAGAAGCCGACAATAGCCACAGGCAATAGGCTTGGATGAAGAATTGCCAGAGCAGCAGGCCAAGCGAAATTCCACAGTTGTTCCACTAAATTGCCAAATAAGTAGCTAGCATATAGCGTTGTATCGATTTTATACAATGTTAATGGATGTTAAAGTTCCATCATACATACATATTAAAAGTAAAAACAAATTGTTTGGGATCAAATGCATTTATTGTTCCTGGTAGTCACATGCTATGCCTTGAAAGATTAATCAGCTGTCAATTATGAAAGAATGACATAGCAGATACTTTGGTCAAATGTATCTGTTTTCGCCAAAAAAAAAGCAAACAAATGTGTTCAGTGTAGCAGCGTAACTTAAAGATGTAAATAGTACATACTACATAAAGCTAATCAGATGACATGATCAGGAACAACTCCCATACCATATAGTCCAGCAGGGTGAGCTGGAGTGGCGGCCAATGTATGTTGCTCTCCTTCAGACTGTTATGAATAATGTACATATTGATATGAGACCCAAAGGGCCATATATATAGGAGAGTACAAGAGGATATGCCATATAGAGATAAGGTATATATGGAATAGAATACAAACTCTATATCCTAATACAACTCTATCTCCTTAACACCCCGGGCCCCCTCAAATGCAAGGCGTATGCAATAGCATTGCATTTGAAAAAGGGCTAACACTAAAACAAGAAAAATCCGAAGTCCGAGTCTTGATGATGTCGTCGTTGCGTGTAGCCTTTGAATAAACTGTCAAATCAAGCCGAAGAGGAATATATAAAAAGCATGACGGCGCAGATCGAAGCCCGAGATGGCGGCGGCGCAATGCACAAGAAGCGCAACGGAGGCGTAGTGCAAAAGAAGCGCGGCGGCTTTAGAAACACGGGGCGGCGGCTTAAAGAGAAGCGGCGGCATCATAACGACTTCGACGATCTGCACGCGGCTCAGAGAATAGAGCGGCGGCTGCTGCCATGCAAAAGAAAAATTCCTACACTTCTATGACTGACAATATATTTGTGGACTCGCAAGGCTTTAGACGAACTAAAAAAAAATTAAGACGACGGACTTAGATGGACTCAACAAAAACTCACCAAAAAAACGAAAACTGACTTAAAAGATCAGCATTACAATCCTACTCCCTCAAAAATCCCTCTCTCTCTCTCTCTTCACCTCTTCCCACCCGTAACTCCTCCCCTCTCTGTATTTCTCCATCTCTCTCCCTCACACCCGCGAGCACGAGGGGCGACGCTGGGGCGGCGGCCGGACCCAAGCGGGGAGAGCTCGGCGGCGGACACAGAAGCGGCGACGGCGGCGCGGGCGCGGCGGCCTGGAGGCGGCGGCGGCTGAAGGAGGCCAACGGCGGCGCAGCAGCTGGGAGCCGGCGGCAGCGGCGAGGAGGGCGCCGTCGAGGAAGACCGGGGAGAGCAGATCCGGCAGCGAGAAGCTTGGATCCAGTGGCGGAGAGGCCGGATCCGAGGTGGCGCCGGCCGGATCCGGGGGAGAGTCGGCCTGGAGCGGCGGCGGCGGTCCAAGAAGAAGACGGCAACGACGCGGGAGCAGAGGCGACTGGAGATCCGTCTCGGCGGCGCGATGAGGCGGCTGGCGGCCGGGAGATGACCACCCGAGGCGGACACGAGGCGCCGATGCAGACACGGATCCAGCCGGACTGGCTGGGGAAGGCGGCCGGATACGCGTTTGTGGTCACACCGGCGAGAAGATCCAGGAGGTGGCTGCCCCCGGGAGTGGAGCACATTCCTCCCGGGGGCGGCGACGGTGGCGGCCGGAGCGGAAGTAGATATCCTAATACAACTCTATCTCCTTAACACAGACAAAACCTGCATTAAATAAAAACAGACTAGTAATTGATGATAAAATAGTATCTGACAGAGAACATTGAAAGGAAATAAGAATCATACCGGCAACTCTTCGAAATCGGCACAATGGGAAACCCTCTCATGCAGCGGAAAATGACTAGAATCTAGAGCATCTCCTTGGATATGAACAACTGGAATTGAGCAGCCTGGTGGTAACGACGGGTAGTTGTCAAGAGCCTCTTCTTTATTTACATTGGTAACGTCGACCTCAACATTTGTTACATAACACTTTGGGACAAAAGTGTTTAACCTGGCAAAATATTGACACGTCAGTGATCCCTTGTCAAAGACTTAAATCAAGAAACGTTACAAGGACAAATCTCTTGGAATTTTCATGCCAATTTAAACATCATAACACAAGAACATAAGCAACAAAATCATATATAATACCAGTAAATGTTTTAATTCGATCATTCTATCTCGATGATTCCATTGGATATTTGGAGGTGATTATCTAATATTAATCAGCGCGGCGGAGGAATAATCAATTAAACTTGAGCTTATTACTAGTCTTAATTGATACATGCTTTATTCTTTGACATACATATTCATGTCTAGAATGTTATCAATCACCATAGCACTTTACTTTTTCTCAAGCTTTAAGTTCAAATATTATTACAAATATGCGCTTTTGTCTAATTATTATTCTTTTGTTATACTTGATTCTTATTTGTGAATTATCCTATCCTTCATTCTTATTTTCCTATTGGTGCTAAATTTTAATTAGATTGTGATACTATGGCTGCGGATATTTGGACCCTAAATCTTGAATGCGACGGGGCAGCTCCAAGACAGAAACATGTGCAAAGGGAAATGGATAGAGATGAGATATGCTTTTACAACTTGATTGATCTGATCGAGGAATATGGGTACACATCAGTCGACTATCTATTCTACAAGAGAAGAGATAGTTTGGTTGCAATAGAACAAGATTCTGAAGTGATGGAAATGCTTAATGAGTATGAGAGCGAGAAGATGGTGAGCTTATTTGTGACGAGGAAGAGGCTGGCCACCTTAGTGTCTACCAAGTGCAACAAAGAACCATCCAAATCTGAACCAAATAAAATTAAAGGTAGTAGAATGAATATATAATTTACTCTTTTATGTATATTTGATTATTCAAGTACAACTTAACTGTTGCAAATTATGGTAGTCATCAAATATTTATTTTCATCAAAGATAAGTAGATTCGACTCCATCATTGTTCGTGATTTAGTAAGTGTAATCATGGCAGTCTAATAAAAAGATTATAGAGCCATTGATTGTATTTATTCTAAACATGTGTTCATGTCCCCAACATTTGTTCGCAGGAAAAGGAGGTATAAAGAAAAAGAAACATTTAAATGTAAAGCATACTGAAGCACTATACACCAATGAAGTTGAGGAGCATGATGATGAGAACCAGAACACATCAGGTACATATGTAGTTAGATCAATCCAATTTATGTGGGTTGCATCTTCAATTGGTTAGTATTACTATTAAGTTTTTTAATAGGTGATGGTGATGAAGTACGTAAGAGAAAGGGGACCGTTTTAACACATGTTTGGGATCTACATGAAGGGGATCGGATACTAGTAAAATGCAACATCCTTGGGCAACCCATTGGAGAAGAAGGTGGTCTCTTAGGGCAATTTTTAGGCACCATAGCAAGAAATGGTGGATATTGTCCAGTGGATATCAAAGATTGGAGAAAAGTCAAGAAGATTAGTGCTAAAACTATAATTCAGCTCATACAGGTTTGCTAAATTTTACAAGATGTTATATTGTGAATTTAAGTTTTTGTGTGCTAGTTTTCATGTGAGAAAGTAAAGTTCATGGAAAATATCTATATAACCCCCCTAACGTTTGGTAGTGTGTCTACTTCACCCCCTGAACTACAATTAGGGGGTTATGTAGAGTTTTTCCTAAAATTCATTCATCAGTAACTCTTTCTTATTTCAGACAAAGTTTCTCTATCCTCGTTCATGTGAGAAATGGATATTGAAATCAATTGGAAGAGATTGGAGAAAATACAAGGCAACATTAAAAAAGACACTATTCAATCCAAAGAAAAAAGGTCTGTTTTGTACCAGCATTGTCCAAATGATGTCGATGAAGAACAATGGATTGCCTTAGTAAAATATTGGAAGTCAAAAGAAGGAAAGGTAGCAAAAGGGTACCATTATTTATGCTATTTAGCATTTTTTACGATAATTATTTATTATATCCTCAATTTTTATGTATATATTGGTTAATTCTTTTGTTAATTTACTTTCTTGTAGGCCCTTAGTGAGAAGAACAAATTAAGTCGTGAAATGAAGAAAACAACACATACAGCTGGTACAAAGAGTTATGCTCGTTGGGCTGAAGACTTGGTGAGTCATCTTGCATTGTTTAAAAAATTTATGTATGTTTTCCTTTTGTTTTCTTTTATTGATATTGTTTTCAGAGACAAGCTGACCCTGAAAAAAAGCGGCCACATAGAGCAAAGGTTTACTTGGCAACTCACAGAAAAAAGGGAAATGGGACAAATGAGACTATGGTATGATACATACACATGAGATTTTGGCAAATTTGAAGCCTTTTAGTTTGTTTAATGTATGAATGTCTTAATTATAGGTTCAGTTGGAAAATCTCCTGGACACACAACCAGAATTAGCACAAAATAGCGAGGGAAGAGTTGCATGGGAAGGTGATGCATTACATCAAGTATTGGGAGAAGAGAAAGCTGGACAAGTACATGGCATGGGATTGCTTCCAATTCCGAAACAAGTCTATGGTCGAACAACACGTCATTTCAAGGACATTGATGTAGTTACACTAGGTGGATCATCATCTGATGTAGAGACTCACATGTTGGAGGAAATAAGGCAACTCAAGGAGCATTCTAAAATGCAAGACAAAGTGATTGAAGAATTAAAAAGCAATCAGAGGCACCATGAGAATGAGGAGCCAACAATGGTAGCAATGTCTATTTTAATTTGTAACTATATTATATTGAAATGTTACTCAACCTCTTTATCTTTTCTAGGTGAATTGCACAGCAAGTGATCATGGTAATTCTCAAAAACAAGGAATGCATTTTAACAGAAAGGTATTTCCTTTATTTTCATGTTTTCATCTAATTTAGTATCTCTTGACTTTAATATTGTTTGATATTTTCAGAGAGTTCAATGTGTTGCACCAAATCAGAAGGAGGTATTGCTTAAGCAGACGAACGAATTGGTAAAATGTCTTGCTTGTGAAATTAGTACTTCTTTACCTACAAAGTTTTTTTTAATAACTAATGTTATCCCCCTTTATGATCTTTACTGGGATAAAGAAAGATGTGAATCTGAATATAGTGATGATGATAATCTATATTTGTCTAGTGAAAAGGTTATCAATTGGTCTCTTGTCTTTATGAATAATAATATACTCTTCATTCATTATACGTCAATATTATTGCCCGGTGATAATGATTTAATGATTTTCTATTGGAACTAGTGCCAAGGTCATGCTGATGACAAGGAAATATCAATTGATGAAGCAGAAGCATCATCCCCACATGGCTCTGCTATAGATTCTAGACAAATAGAGGTACACCTTTTCAATGAACCATTGAATAAGATATATTTTACTTGCAATGTCAAATTTATTCAAGATAAGTATTACATAACTTTGTAAAAATGTATAAATACAATTATCTTTCTCTTCATTTCAGTTTGATTCTTGTCCAAGGATTTCTGGCGAAGGTAGAATAACAAAGAAACAAAAGGTATATAAGAATCAAATGTTTCCATTTATTATAGTGATATTTGTGCCATATATTATTACATACCTCATTTTACATGTGTAAGGATCATCAGAATGTGGCTCGCGACAAGGCTACATGCCAGAAGCGTCCAAAACATATGCAAGATCATCCAATGAAGGTATATAGATATAATATCACTTGTTCTAGTAGCTGCATTATCTTGATACTAGTGGACACGCACGTGTGTATCAAAAAAAACTTTATACACAATACGAGGATTGCTTACACATTAATAATTTATTAAATAGTTTTCCACGAGAAAAAAGATTTAGCTAAACAACTACTAAGAAGATACAATAATACCCGTGCCTACATACTTAAGATCGTATATTAGTAATGCTTAATGTTATTTCAGTTCAAATAAATATGACCGCAACCAATAATACCCGTGCCTACACTCAGTTCATCAGCAGCAATCATTTCAACTTTTGCTTTGTCTATCTTTTCTTGGCAGGAGCATATTTTTTAGCTGATAATCTGCTATGTCATATGCAAAAGGATCATGAAATTAAGATGGCCATAATGTTCTATCTCTGAAGTTTATTGCTGCACAGTAGGTTTTAGGTGCTATCAAACAGTTTATTGTTAATGTTATCCTTATTAGTTCAGCAATATGAAGTGTCGATTCCATTTTCATAAAGATATAGGCCGCACTTACTCTTAGCAACATGTGCCGCTATCTTGATATATATAACAAATGCTTGTTGGTCGCTAAGTGATTATGTCAAATTAATGCAGGTTGGGTCCACAGTGCTACTCATGACTGCCAAATATCCAAATAAGGAAATTGTGGCATATGCAACTATTATTAGCACTAATCCAAAAGCAAATGTTGGTGGAGTTGAGACAGGAAAACAATTCTACAAAGTGCGTATCAATCATCCCGTTGAAAAAGATGAGCCATTAGTGAGGCCTATGCCTACCTACAACAACATTGGTGACGCCCATGCCAAAGGAGTACCAATTGCTTGGCCTTCGATATTTGTATGTTTGAACTAGCTTTCTAAACTTTACTTTACTGTGGTGTACATGGATAGAATAACACTTAATGTTACAACTTGCTACCTATTTGCAGGTTCAAATGATCAATGGCTGAATTCCTATATATCGATGCGTACAAGAATGGATGAAGAAGTGATGGATTTTAAGAATATTAGATATTGCATTTTTGTTTCTAGTAGTATGGACTTGTACTCTTCACTACTATGTCTGTTTACTCTCTAGAGTCATATCATTGTGTACATATACTATCACTTCATCTGAGCAAGTACTATATTTGAAACCTTTCTATTATCTGTGGATCTTTATATGATTATTGAAACTTATAGATTATGTGATTCTGCAATGTGTCATGTTTACTATGAAAAATCAATAATAACACTATATGCCACATACAAAGGTAAAATAAATAATTTTTCCCAAATTTCAAAGTGTTACAATAGGTACAACATGTGTTACAAACCATATGTTCCTTTGTTCCAAACTATATGCTCTACAAAAATGAGGAAGTGTTACTAGAGCTAAAAAAGTGTTACAGTAGAGAATCACTGTAACACTAGACAAATGTTCCAGTATATAAGTAAATGTGTTACAGTTTAGTAACACTTTTTTGGATGTAAAAGAACACATATATGGTGTTCCAATAGACCAGTATATAGTAACATGGGCAATTGGAACACATAAAAATGTGTTTTGAGGAGAGCTAGTAACACTTTCTTTAACCTATAGTAACACATATTGGTGTTGCTACATCCCTATTGTGTAGTAGTGTTCACTTTAATTGAACATTCGTTCACCAGGGAGCGTGCGCCGGCAGTTTTTCCCAAAACCGGCCGCCGTCGCCATGACTGCCGCCAGCTACTCCTCGGGTGGTTCTTCCCTGATTCCTCGCTGTGGGAGGGACGCCTCGACGCCCTGAAGCCCCTCCAATCGATGGCCGACATCCTCCATCACCACAGCTCGCCGCCACCACGGGGCCCCTCTGCGCCGCCGCGAGCTCCCGGTTCAACCAGACCCGCGGTGAGCTTCCCCACGTCCCACTCCTGCTCACGCCCCTCTGTCATCCCCCTCTCACCCACCACGGCGGCGCCGCCACCATCCACCCATGCTCCGGCCACCGCACGCCGATGCTGCCTTCCGGCCAGAGGTACGGTCTCCACCGGCTCCCTTGTCTCATGCACTTTCCATTTTCCTGCCCACCAGCACCTCTCCGGCCCCATCTCGCCGGCGCCGCCGCAACCCCGTCGCGCCGGCCGGATCCTCTGTTTCGCCCCCAGGCCCGCCTCACCTTGTCTGCATTAGCTGGCTCCTCCTATTCGCAAGCGAGCGCCTGCTCAGTTGGACAACCCAGCCCGTCTCAAAACCGCAGGTTGTTGGTTCGAATCTGCTCTCTGCACTTTTTGTTCTCTTTTGATTTTACTGTCATTAGCCCATTGCAATTAAGAAGAAAGTAAGGAAAATTAGTAAAACAATCTAGGGGAGTTAATAAGATTTAATTAGGATATGAAAGAGATCATGTAAACTTAAAATTTGAATTAGTTATCATAATGAAAAATTAATGTGCCTTTAGTAGTTTATTTCAATCTAATTAGTAATTAAAGGCATTAATAGAGAAAAGTGGCTTTGGTTAAATGCCCCAAACTTGATAAGGCTTACCCTTAATTATAAATTAAAAATGCATGCCCTAATCTTTAACATGCCGCCAGTAAATAAATCCAGAGGTAGGTTTCATTGAAATAGCAATACCGAAATAAGACCCTATATGATAAATTTGCCTAGGTTTAGATTAAAAATAAAGCCACGCCTAATAACACCTAAAGTGTAGACAAAATAATAATTGCGCAAATAATTAAATATTAATATTAAATTTGGTGAATGATAATATTGAGCATGGAATAACAAACTAGGGCCCATACAAATGAACCCGAATGCAAACTAAGCCTAGTGATAACTGAGGGAACATAAAATATCGGACTAAAATGCTATGAACTTGGACTCTAAAGAATAATTCAATAAACCAAAAATGGTATATATTGCATATATACTCTGAATATTAACGCTCAACAAAATAATATCCAGCTAAACTCGTCTATCAATTCATAGGTCTAACCTAACTCATGGAACTTTCTTGATAAATACAAAGAAATAATAAAAGAGGTTATCAATAAAAAAATCAAGTCATCATATTCTCCCACCGACCTTGCCTCAAATCACCCGAATCACCCATTAACTCATAATAAAACTAAATTGAGTTTATTTGGACTTATTTGGATCTTTTGAGTTATTTGCTTTTATTTGAATTCGGTCGTTTGCCCCGTAATTAGAAATTGGAGTCCTGAAGATACTAAGGATCAAGTGAGACCAAGATCGATGAAGACCAGGAGTTAAAGATCATCACATGAGACAACCTTGTGTGAGCTCAAGACAGCGGTAAACCATACCAGGCGAGTCAATACTTTGATCATATTAAACCTACATTGTCTACAAATTATTTTGGTTTAAATTATCAAATTGCATGCTGTTATGTTATATGCAAATACATGTTAATTTAAGATTCTAGTTACATGCCTATTGTTTACCTTGAATAATATTACACCTCCTTTGGAATATTTGAATGTGTGAACCTTGTCGCCCTAGCAAAATTATAATAGTAACCTTTCAAAAATAAGTCTCTAAATATATGCCATGCTTAGTATTGTTTAGATACTCATGGGCGCGAGAGTGCCCAAGCATCACTTTTAAATCCTGAGAAAAATTGGTTGGGCAGTCATGGTGGTAATGACTGGTGTATGTTGGATATGGCTATTTTATATTCCCTAAAACCTCGAATTGCTTATTTATCTGGGCGGATGGTTTGGGGGTATGGTGCAGGTGTGCACGAGAGTGTGGTTTGTGGTAGAACCGCCCAGATACCCTAAGGACTGAATCTTGTCATGACCTCCTGTGTAAAACAAGTACAACCACAAGTCTGTAAAATACAACTTGGCCTAGTAGCGGTACCGGACCCTGAAAATCATCATCATAGGTGGAGGAGGTGAGGTAGTGCAAGCGGCTGTCAGGGTGACAGCTTGAACGGGACATCCGCGGAGGGTGAAGTTCTGCTGTGGCGTGCTAGCAGTGTGGGTAGCCAGCTGCTAGGCGTTCAGAAGGAGAACATCCCGCACAACTTATGAGACCTGTCGCAAGCGGGCCAAGCTCATAGGGGTGAGATGATGGAAGGGGCGAGGTACTTTGAACGGTTACTGTGATGGTTTGCTCAACCGCACGGCTA
The DNA here is from genome assembly GCA_017311315.1 of Dendrocalamus latiflorus. Classification (NCBI taxonomy): domain Eukaryota; kingdom Viridiplantae; phylum Streptophyta; class Magnoliopsida; order Poales; family Poaceae; genus Dendrocalamus; species Dendrocalamus latiflorus. The sequence continues at coordinate 3,365,727 of CM029622.1, read as the reverse complement.
AGGAATCGTGTGGGGCAACGAGTGAACTGTCTCTTGTGGGTAAAGTGTGCAAACTCTGCAGAGTCAAAACTATTCGAATAGCCGTGCCCACGGTCAAGGGCGGACATGGGAACTTAACCAGATATAGTTCTATTTCAAAATGTTTTGAGGGTGGGATGGAAAAGTGGAGGGCAGTGGAAAGCCCTGATTTGAGTTGTCCTGGGTGTTGTCCCAGTGGTAAGTTAAGCGGCTATAACGCTGAAAGATGTTATACGGTGTGATGCCATATGTATGGCAAAATTTTGGTGTTATTAGGCATATGGTGTGATGCCATATGTATGGAAAATCATGTTAATATTCCTTGAACATTATGTTTTGTGCCAAAGCTGCTAGGTCTCAGGAAATTTTATGTATTGTATTTCAAATAGTGGCATTTCTATTCTTACAAAATAAAATATGGGTGGTGTCGTAGGGGTGGCCCCCACCTGAACCCAGCAGGCCTGGTAGGAAAATTATAAGGCCCAGAATAGGCCATGTGTAATGACATAACTGCCCCCAGAGGGGATAACCAGATGTGAGGGTATAACTGTAAAAGCACTCCTTATGGGTATATATATATGAGTACAAGCCATGGAGAGGACCCAGGCCATTACACTTATCTTCATCACTCTCCACTACCATCTCTCTCTCTGTTTGGTCTGTAGCCACAACAGGTGGAATAAACAGGGTCATGCGTAAAGGAGATGGAAGTTTGTGGTAAAAACATAAAGATATTGGTGGACGAGGACAAGCCTGAAGACCGAAGGAAAAAGATGGCACCGAAAAAAGCTTCACCTGCGGCGGCGAAGGGAAAGAAGACGGCTGGGTCGGAGCAGCGCGCGACCACCAGGGCCTCGGCATTAGCCGCCGAAGGAGTTGGCGGCGGCGTACGCGCCGTGGTCGTGGGCATCGACGCTCGCGCTGCAATGACCGACCCCGCCAGCGCCGCTACAATGACATCCAACCCCACCGCTGGCGCTGCAACGACAGCCCCTGCCACCCTCGTCGGTAGCGCGGATCAGACGGCCGGGGGTAGCCGCAACGAACCATCCGACGGATCTGGAGATCGGGAGGCGACGGTCCCTGCACCGACCCGTCCGCTGGGCGTCCCGGCGACCCCAACGACACCTGCGGTGGAAAGCGCCCTGCTAGCAGCCCTCAACGCGTTCCAGCGGGAACTAGGGGACCTTCGCGGAGCCGTCCGAGATATACAAGAGGCTCGGAGCCAGCAGGTCGCGCCGGTAGTCGCGCCCGAGCCCACGCCAGAGAAGGCGGACAGCCGCGAAGCCCCCACGTCTAGCCGCGCCCCGCTGAGGCGCGTAGATCCGGAATCCCCGCTTTCGGCGGGGCTGCAGCAGGCGGCGTGGCCCGAAGACTTCAAGTTCCCTAGCATCACCGACCCGTACAAAGGCGACACGGATCCTCGCGAGTTCGTGCGCGTGTACGAAACCGCGATCGAGGCCGCGGGCGGAGACGACACCACGAAGGCGAAGGGACTCCCCCTCGCACTACACGGAGCGGCGCTCTCTTGGTTTTTCACCATAGAGCCGGGCTCCATCTACGCATGGGAGCAGCTTCGCGACCGCCTTCGTAGCAACTTCCAAGGACACTATGTCGAGCGAATCGATGCGGACCAACTCTTCGCTGTGAAGCAAGGACCCTCGGAGACGCTCTAGGGCTACTTCAAGCACTTCGCCAAGATTCGAGGCCAGGTAAACGATATTAATGAAACCGCAGTCGTTAACGCAGCCATACAGGGACTTCGCCCGGGCCCGATGGCCGAATACAACGCGCGGAGGCCAATCACGACAGTTGCCAAGCTCTTCGACAAAATGGACGAATATGCGCGGGCGGAGGAGGATGCGCGAAGACGCAGCATTACCGCCCTCGGCCTCGCCCATGAGGAGCGCCCCCCGCGTGAGGTCGGGGTGGGTGGTCCCTCCTCGAAGCCGGGCCGCAGTCGAGAGCCCCGAGGAGGCCCTCCTCGAGGCAGTGAGGCCGAGGTACAGGAAGGCTCTTCACGGAGCAGGCCTAAACCTCAGCACCGCCAGCGCTGGTCGCAGGCGGCCCACCATGTCCTCAACACCGAGAGCGCCCGCCAAGGACACGACCCCGCCTCACGGAGGGGAGACCGGGGATCGGAAGGCGGATTTGATTACAGCGGCCAACCCCACGCAGAGCAAGAGCTCCTGCACTATGGCAAGTGGTGCGAGGTACACGGCTACGGCGATCATTACACAAGGGCATGCATCGCGGTGATGGAGCTGCGGAGGGTGGCGGCCGGATCTCGGGCTCCGCCTCCTCGGCCCCCCGCCGGAGCCCACGTGGGGCACCCAAGGGATAGCCCCATACGAGCCACTGCAACGGAGGGCGCGCAGCATCGCACCGTCAACGTCATCACCGGAGGCTCTTCTTCAAAAGCCCCCGGGAAGCAGCCGCAACTGTGGATGCCGCCCCGCAACATCACCTTCGACTTGAACGACGCCAGGGGCGTGGAGTACCCTCATCAAGACCCTCTAGTCATCCAGGCCCACATAGCACGCTGTGACGTCAGGCGCGTCCTTGTCGACGGGGGAAGCTCTGCGAACATCTTGTTCACAGAAGCCTTCGACCGCATGGCGATCCCCCGAAGCCGGCTAGAGCAGCCAGGAGCTCCACTTCAAGGCTTCGGGGGTCAACCGCTGCAGGCCCTGGGGCACGTGTCCCTTCCCGTCACTTTCCGCCAGGAGGGCAACAAAGGTAACATCCGGACCGAGCATGTCACCTTCGACGTCGTGGATATCCCGCACCCCTACAACGCCATACTGGGGCGACCCGCCATCAACTCTTTCGAGGCAATCCCGCACCATGCCTTTTTGTGTATGAAGCTCCCGGGCCCGGAGGGTGTCATCACCATCTTCGGCGACCAGGACCTGGCCAGACGTACCGAAGGCGGCAGCCGCGTCCCGCATCGCCCGGTGCATGCCCTCTCCGGCGCGCTCGGGGATGGGCCCTCCGCCCCCGGGTGGACGCCCAAGCCTCGGCCCGAAGGCGGAGTCAAGAAGGTGCCGCTCCAGGCGGAGGGGCAGTTTGTGTCCATTGGCGAGGGGCTCCCACCGGGGGTCGAACGGGAGCTGCTCCGAGTGCTTCAGAATAACGTTGACATCTTCGCATGGTCCCCGGAGGACATCAAGGGCGTAGACCGAGCAGTAATCGAGCATCGCTTGGCGGTCCGCCCCGACGCCAAGCCGGTCAAGCAAAGGCTTCGGCGTATGTCGATGGATCGCCAGCAGGTGGCCAAAGCAGAGGTGGCGAAGCTTCTTCGCGCCGGGGTCATCCGCGAGGTCCACCATCCAGAATGGCTCGCTAACCCGGTGCTAGTCAAAAAGGCCAGCGGGGCCTGGCGCATGTGCATCGACTTCACGGCACTCAACAAGGCGTGCCCGAAGGACAACTACCCCTTGCCGCGCATCGATCAGCTGGTCGACGCCACTGCTGGGTGCGAACTCATGAGTTTCTTGGACGCCTATTCCGGTTACCACCAGGTATACATGGCCGAAGACGACGAGGAGAAGACCAGTTTCATCACACCACTTGGGACGTTCTGCTTTGTCAGAATGCCCTTTGGCTTGAAGAACGCAGGCGCTACCTTCACCCGCCTCGTCGCCATTGCCCTGGCCGCCCAGCTCGGGAGGAACGTCGAAGCCTATGTCGATGACGTGGTGGTCAAAACTCGGCAACTTGCTCTGCACGGCCGGGACCTCCAGGAGACCTTCGACAACCTCTGGAAGGCGGGCATCAAGCTCAACCCCGACAAGTGTGTCTTCGGGGTGCAGGCGGGCAAACTCCAAGGTTTCCTCGTGTCCGGGCGGGGCATCCAGGTGAACCCCGACAAAGTAGACGCCATCCTGGGTATGGAGCCGCCCAAGACAACGAGGGAGGTCCAGAGGCTGGCGGGCCGCATGGCAGCATTAAGCCGCTTCCTATCCAGGGCGGCGAAGCGGGGCCTGCCGTTTTTCAAGACACTCCGCGGGTGCGATGGATTTCGTTGGGACGGAGACTGCGCGAAGGCCTTCAACGAGCTCAAGCAGCACCTGGCAAGCCTCCCCACTCTGGTCGCCCCAGCACCAGAGGCTCCCCTCCTGCTCTATCTGGCCACGTCAGCCACCGCGGTCAGCGCCGTCCTCGTCTTAGAGGAAGGCGCCATGCAGCGGCCCGCCTATTTTGTCTCCGAAGCCCTCCAAGGCGCCAAGACAAGATACACGGAGCTTGAGAAGCTCGCCTACGCGCTTGTCATGGCCTCCAGGAAGCTTCGGCATTATTTCCTGGCCCACCCGATCACAGTACCTTCCTCATTCCCCCTGACGGAGATGCTACACAACAAGGAGTCCACAGGGCGCATCGGCAAATGGGCTGCCGAGCTCGCTCCCTTCTCCTTGACGTATACTTCGCGAACGACAATCAAATCCCAAGTCCTGGCGGATTTTCTCGCCGAATGGACCCCGCCGGCCCAACCCGTCCAGACGCACGATGATCCTGTCTGGACGCTCACAATCGACGGAGCTTACAGCGTCGCCGGCGCGGGCGTAGGCGCGGTGATCGTCACGCCCGAAGGACAGCGTTTGCTGTACTCGGCGCGCCTCGCCTTCCCCGCCACCAACAACACGGCTGAATACGAGGCACTGCTCTTTGGCCTGGCAAAGCTCAAGGCAGTCGACGCGAGACGGGTGTTGGTCCGCACCGACTCGCACTTGGTGGCGGGCCACGTGGACAAGTCATATCAAGCCAAGGACCCTGAGTTGGCCAAGTACCTCGCGGCGGTAAGGGCGAGGGAAAGGCACTTTTTGGGTGTCACCGTCAAGGCCATCCCTCGCGCGGAGAATGAGCAGGCCGACGCCCTCGCTAAGGCGGCCAGCCAACAACTGCCCCCCCCCCCTGAGGGGGCGTTTTACGAGACGTTAGCACAGGCGGCCATCGCGCAGGACAACCGGGACGTGGTACTCGTTCACCGCATCGATCGGCCAGGAGATTGGCGCGAGCCCATCTTCAATTTCTTGCAAGGCATCGCCGAGCCGGAGGACCCTGCCGAGCTTCGGCGCTTGCAGCACCGCGCACGGTCCTTCCAGGTGTTCGAAGGGATGCTCTACAAGAAAGGGGTTTGCGCACCGCTCCTGCGCTGCCTCTCAACTGAGGGGGGGAAAGAGCTCCTAGCGGAGATCCACGCGGGCGTGTGCTGATCCCACCTGGCACCGAGGTCATTAGTCGGCAAGGCGTTCAGGCAAGGCTTCTACTGGCCGACTGCCATCACCGACGCCCAGGATCTCGTCCGTCTGTGCCAAGGGTGCCAGTGGATGGCGCGCATCATCCGCAGGCCCCCGACGAGCCTCAACCCCATTCCCCCGGTGTGGCCACTGGCACGCTGGGGTCTTGATATAGTAGGACCACTTGCCCGAGCTCCAGGGGACCTCCGGTTCGTGGTAGTCACGCTGGAGTATTTCTCCAGATGGCCGGAAGCGATCGCTCTGGCCAAAGTAACTTCTGCGGCCATACAGCGCTTCCTATGGCAAAACATCATATGTCGCTTTGGTGTGCCCCGGGAGCTCACGGTCGACAATGGCCTGTAGTTCGACGCCACCCTCTTCAAAGATTATTGTGACAGCATGGGCATCACCCTCCGATTCGCCTCGGTAGGGCACCCCCAGTCCAACGGGGCGGTCGAACGGGCGAATGGCGCCATCTCTGCCGCCATCAAGAAGCGCCTGGTGGGATTGCCGAAGGGCAAGTGGCCAAGCGAGCTTCACAGCGTTCTATGGTCGCTTCGCACAACGGTAACGCGCCCGACGGGATTCACGCCGTTCAAGCTCCTTTTCGGTGATGAAGCGGTGACGCCCGAGGAAATCAAGGCCGGCTCGCGGAGGGTCCTCGTCCAAGCACCCGAAGAGGAGCGCCGGGTGTCCTTGGACCTCCTCGACGGGGTACGAGCAGACGCAGCCCACCATGTTGAGAAGTACGCGCGGCAGACAATGCGTACTCGGGACCGCTCTATATGCCCGCGGGGGTTCAAGCCTGGGGATCTCGTCCTCAGAGTGGCGCTCCAGGCGGAGACCGTTGGCAAGCTGGAGTCCAAGTGGGAAGGCCCATACATCGTGACGGAGGCATTGCCGAAGGGGGCGTACTGCCTCGCCACGCTCGAAGGACAAGCCTTCCGGCATACATGGAACGCGGACAGGTTGCGGCGGTACTACGCCTAGGAGCAGGACAGCAGGTGTAGAGCCACCAGCCCGTTGTTACGCGATGCTCGCCCGCGCAAACGGGAGTTCAATAAAGGTTGCTGTTCCCAGAGCTTCCCCTGTCCGCGCTGAGCAGAACAAAGTCCACGGACTTTAAATAAGACGTAGCGTCGAGGTCCGCCTCCGCATGCGAGAGTCTGCGGACTATAAATAAGACGTAGCGTCGAGCCTAGCTCCGCACGCACCAGTCCACGGACTTTAAATAAGACGTAGCGTCGAGGTCAGCCTCCGCACGCGAGAGTCTGCGGACTATAAATAAGACGTAGCGTCAAGGTCCGCCTTCGCACGCGAGAGTCTGCGGACTATAAATAAGACGTAGCGTCGAGGTCCACCTCCGCACGCGAGAGTCTGCGGACTATAAATAAGACGTAGCGTCGAGCCTAGCTCCGCACGCACCAGTCCACGGACTTTAAATAAGACGTAGCGTCGAGGTCCGCCTCCGCACGCGAGAGTCTGCGGACTATAAAGAAGACGTAGCGTCGAGCCTAGCTCCGCACGCACCAGTCCACGGACTTTAAATAAGACGTAGCGTCGAGCCTAGCTCCGCACGCACTCTACGGAGTATAAATAAGACGCAGCGGGGGACGCCTCCGCGCGCACTCTACGGAGTATAAATAAGACGTCGCGTCGAGCCTAGCTCCGCACGCACTAGTCCACGGACTTTAAATAAGACGTAGCGTCGAGCCTAGCTCCGCACGCACCAGTCCACGGACTTTAAATAAGACGTAGCGTCGAGGTCCGCCTCAGCACGCGAGAGTCTGCGGACTATAAAGAAGACGTAGCGTCGAGCCTAGCTCCGCACGCACCAGTCCACGGACTTTAAATAAGACGTAGCGTCGAGCCTAGCTCCGCACGCACTCTACGGAGTATAAATAAGACGCAGCGGGGGACGCCTCCGCGCGCACTCTACGGAGTATAAATAAGACGTCGCGTCGAGCCTAGCTCCGCACGCACTAGTCCACGGACTTTAAATAAGACGTAGCGTCGAGCCTAGCTCCGCACGCACTAGTCCACGGACTTTAAATAAGACGTAGCGTCGAGCCTAGCTCCGCACGCGCGAGTCTCCGGACTATAAAGAAGACGTAGCGTCGAGCCTAGCTCCGCACGCACTAGTCCACGGACTTTAAATAAGACGTAGCGTCGAGCCTAGCTCCGCACGCGCGAGTCTCCGGACTATAAAGAAGACGTAGCGTCGAGCCTAGCTCCGCACGCACTAGTCCACGGACTTTAAATAAGACGTAGCGTCGAGCCTAGCTCCGCACGCGCGAGTCTCCGGACTATAAAGAAGACGTAGCGTCGAGCCTAGCTCCGCACGCACTAGTCCACGGACTTTAAATAAGACGTAGCGTTGAGCCTAGCTCCGCACGCGCGAGTCTCCGGACTATAAAGCAAGTCGTAGCGTCGAGGGTCCGCCTCCGCACGCACCAGTCCACGGACTTTAAATAAGACGTAGCGTCGAGGCCCGCCTCCGCACGCGCGAGTCTCCGGACTATAAAGGATGTCGTAGCGTCGAGGTTCGCCTCCGCACGCGCCACTCCACGGAGTATAAACGAGATGCGCAGACCTGCCCTCCGCGTTCGGTGGCAGGTAACACCAAGCATAAGGTACTACTTGGTTCCATTATAAAAGCAAAGGGGTTACATGGTCACAAGCGTAAGAACCAGTACATCATCCCCCTGCCCTACCCGACCAACCGCTCAGCCTTGGCGCGGTGCGGACGAGCCCGCGCTGTCGTCGCCGCGGCGCTGAAGGACCCCTTCAAGCCACTGGAGGAGGTCCCCCTCCCCATGCAACGTCTGCTGCACGGCGACTCTCGTTGCACCTTCCCCGAAGCGGCCCCAGATCCGTTGGTGGAAGTTCTGCAGGCTAGGCCCGATGGAGCGGATGGCGTCTGACATAACCTCTGGTCGGTCGGGAGGATCCAGTTGAGGATTCGCTAGCTCATGGGTATGCCTACACCCACGAGTGTGAAGCAGGGCGAGGGCGAAGCACGCACCAACATAGCTGCAGTGCTCGCCAAAGGTTCTGGCGCCACGAAGAGCAACGCCGGCCCCCTCCTCGATCAGCCCGAGCGTCTCCGACAGGGCCTCCGGCCTGTGCGTAGTATCCGGCACTCGGACGCACAGATCTCGAAGGGCCTGGTTTAGAGACTCCATGGCCCGCCATGCCGGCGTAGACGCATTTTCCAAGGCGAGGCGGTTCTCGGCAGCAGACTCCGCCAGCTGGGCGTTCTCCCCTTCTAGGGCGGTGATCTGCTGCACGAAGGCGGCGCGCTCCCCAGCCGCGGCGCTCCGAGCTTCCGTGGCCGCGAGTTGTGCGGCCACCAGGGCGTCCTCCAGCGCGCGAAGTTCTTCATCCTTCGCGGCGAGAGCAGTGTTTGCTTCGCGGAGGCTGGCTTCCAGAGCCCTCTGCTCCCGAACACGGGCCTCGTCAAAGGACCGGCTGAGGGCAAGCGTTTGGGAGAAACAACAAATCAGCAGGCGTCCAGCAGTACCTTACAAGCTGAAGCGCACATACTTACCCTCATCTCGGAGGCCTGCAGTGAAGGATTACGGGTAGGCTACGCTAGCGCAAATTAATAAAAATTATGCCCGTAAACCAAGATCACTGCAGTTATAGATCACGGAATTACCACTAGACGCGCAGGTGCGGAATTGATGCAGCACGTCGGGGCAGAGTAGTCGTACTACGTCGATGCAGCACGTCGGGGCAGAGTAGTCGTACTACTTCCTCGTCCTCGTCGCGGCGTCCAATGTACAACTCCTCTCTTGCGGTTCGTCCAAACGCTACAGATGCAGCGCTGCCAAAAGGTATTCACACGTACGGGAGGAAGCGACGCACGCCGGATTACTAGATCCGCGCGAGCGCGCAGGGCGTGGGAGGGGTGGCGGCCAGGGTTTGAGGAGGTCACGAAATTCTCCCTCTACCCTGTGCGCCCTAGCCCTCCTTTTATAGATGTCCTATAATGGGCTTCAGCGAATGGAGGCCCATTAGGACTCAATACCCAGTCCAACCCGGATCCAATCCGAATTAGGCTTCAGCCCTTAAGTGTGTGACCCTATGGGTTCACGTATGTTTAGACATGACACGAGTTTACCTACTCGATCAATAGTTGGTAGCGGCCTCTAGCAAGACGTGCCAACTCCTAAACATACATAAAGATCATATCGAACGAACCATCACAACTTTATGTACATGCCAATCCCTTTGCCTCACGATATTTGGTCGAGCTCCAAGCTGACCACTCTTTCTCGATCCTGTGATCCGGAATCCCTTACTAGGTTAACTCTTAACCTTAAGTAGCATGGCCATGCATTTCTGGATCCGATCACTCGAGGGGCCCAGAGATATCTCTCTCAGGTAGAGAGGGGCAAATCCCATCTCGACTGACCATGCCTCGCAGCATGCTTCATGACAAACCCGAAAGCTACCTTTATAACTACCCAGTTACGGAGCAGCGTTTGATAGCCCCTAAGTAGGTCGATTCACATCTCAAGTACATGCGACAATCTCAGGTCTAAGGACAAGGCGTACACATTGTGTAGAGAGAGAACCATAAGTATAATTGTTATGTCTCATGTTGGGTCGGTCCAACCCCATGTTCTAAACATGTGTCCACATTATTGGTTTGACATCTCCATGTCTATGACCTGTGAAACATGGTCATCAACCGATACATGTGCTAATCCATTATTCACGTGTGTCCACACATGAACTTCGACTAGGGACAACTTTAGAATAACCATACAAGTAAAGAGTTTCACAAACAAGTCACATACTTGTTAATCAATACAAAGGCAATATTCAAGGAACATTTATTAAATCATGGATACAACGAAATATCATCATCTCTATGATTGCCTCTAGGGCATATTTCCAACATGCAGCGCGAGCGCTAGGAGGTCCCCCGCGCATGACGACAGCACCTCTCGGTTGAGGCCGTTGTCGGCACGCTCTGCAGCGGCGGTGAGGTCGCAAAATATCTCCGGGCGAGGGAGGAAGTCCGAGCGAGCGAGCCCCGGCCCCAACGCGCCAGGATTTATCGCGGCCACGCCCACGTCAGCAGCAGTGGACACCTGCGGGGCATCCTGCACGAAGCTCCCGACTTCGCGCATACCTCCGCTGCTCGATCCTTCGCCACGTACGGGAGACATCGTCTCGCCTGATGTCGGTAGAATGAGCGAGCAGATCGGAGAGAGTCTCGCGAAGTCAGGTGAAGAAAGGGACTCACACCTACCTCCTGCACCCCTCGTCACGGTAGGAAGTGGCGCCGGTTCGACCACCCAGGGGGAGGCAGGCGCCTCGACGGTCGGGGAGAAGGTCTTCTCGGCCGCGCCAGCCGCCGTAATCCCGTGGCAAGGCCCCGCAACAGCGTATCGACCCCTCGTTGGCGGCGGGGACTGCGTCCGAGGGCGTTTCGCCTGCGGTGGCACAGGCGATTCTTTCGCGGCAGGACCAGCTCCGGTCACCATCGCCCCCAAGATTTCCTCTGTAGGGGGCACGCCCTCGTCGGCCGCTGCGGTTGATAACGCACCTTCCCCCGTGGTTTGCTCGCCAGGAACGACGCCACCCCCCGGGTTGACGGGTTCCAACTCAACGATGGCCGCGAGCCCGAGCACGGGCTCGTGGGCGTCGACAGAAGGTGCCGGGGGAACCGCGGCGGTGCGCCCCTCCGAAGCAGTATGGCCAGGCCAACCGCCGATCGCACGCCCCGTCTCAGGTGGGCTAGCCGCCGGGGGGGCTGCCGGGTCGCATACGGCAGACGGGGAACGGGCCCGGCGTCGCGAAGATGGCACCCCCATAGGGCTATCACCGTCCTGAGCGCCCGGGGTCCCGGCGGGAAGCTCTTCCGGCACCACACGCTCGGGCACGGCAAGGCCCACAGCCTCGCAGGTGCGGTTTACCCGCCCCTGCTCAGCCGCCTTGACTGCGGCCTCGCGAGCCCGGTGCTCCTTCAGCGTGTACAGGCCGAGGAGCGCCGCAACCGCGCGCTCCGCATCTTCTAGCCGAGCCACTGCGCAGGAGATCACGTCAGTCAGGCGGAAGCCAAAAATATACAATGGCGCGCGTAAAGCGTGCTGGGCGACTTACAAGGGGCGGAGGGCGGCAGCAGGCGAGACACGGATGGGTCGAACCCGTCCTCGCAGGGGCCGTTCTGTCCAACATACTTCCCCCGGGAGGAGAGTGGCGCCGCCCCATACATCGTGAACTCCTCGGCTAGGTCACGCACGCTCATTCGATGGGCGACACCGATAAGGCTCTGTAGCTTTTGCGTGTCGTCGATCTCCGCCTTCAGACTCGGCGTGCTGTTAAACGAGATCGGCCCACCTTGGCATTGCATTCTGCTCTTGTCGGTCACGGTGTAATAAAACCACCACCGCGTCCAGCCAGCCGCCCATTGCCCTGACGAGGCTGGCACAGGGAACAACGTCGCGCATGACGCCCGGAGCACGAAGTCCACACCGCCGAAGTTGGACACCGCCCCGTCAACCTTTCTGGGTCGACAGTGTGCGTCGTGCAGGGTGGCGAATAAGCTCGCGCTGGGACGCCACCCCTCTGTCCGCATCGCCCACGTGAAGACAGCTAGGCGGAGTATCGCGTGGGGCGTCAACTGGGCTAGCTCCAGCTTGTAGGCCCGCAAGACTTCGCCCACGAACAACGTGGAGGGCATTCGAAGGCCGGCATCGAAGAACGCGATGAAAACAATCGCCTCCATGGCCCCGGGCTTCGGCTCCGTCTCGTCCCGGCGGGGTAGGCGAGCCCCATTGCGATCCACGATCTTCCCCTCATCCACGAGTCGCTGCAGCGTCCCTTCAGTCATGCGGCTCTTCCCCAGCACACGGGAGCACGAGCCTCCCGAGTGCTCCATGGCGTTCCACCATTTGTTGGCGCGCGAGCTCCCCCGCGGCACCAGTTTGTACTCCTTGGAAGGATGGGTCGCCTCGCCCTGGCTAGGCAAGGAACCGCTGCGGGGGTGGTAGGTGGCGTCGTCATGGCTAGCCATTGCTCTTCGCGACAAGGGAAGAAGAAGCAGGCAAAGGAGCAACTGGCGTGACAATTAGCACGGGCGCAAGCGAAGCGGCAGATCAAAAAGCAAAGCAAGAAAGGGTGCCTCCACCTCAACACTAGCACCTTATAAAGGCCGCTCGCCTGCCTTGTGGCTCAACGCACAGACGGATCAAATTCCCAGCGATTCGGCTGTCCAAGATTTGGAAAGAAGAACCGCCGGGACCAAGAGGGCCGCGCCGGGTAGGTGGCCAAGCAGCGCACAACGCCCCCACCTCTTCAACACGCGTCCAACTTCTCGGGGGACGAGGCGAACGGTCGCGGTCACGCAACCGCTCACATCCCACGACGCACCAGTCGTGAGTCGCCACGTGCCCCACCTGCAGCATGGCAGACTGCACGACGCGACAGCCTGACTTCTGCCAGGCCAGGCGTCGGCGTAATTCCAGCCGCCATTAAAAGCGCACTACCAGACTGCAAGGTCACAACAGCCCCGGAGCGCAACCATACCGGCGCCAAGCTCCGATCTCAGCCGCTGCCACCCGTTCGAAGGGTAGGGGACGGAGCGCGCGCGTCTACTTCGACTAGGCGCCAGCTCCACTGCCACCTGTTCGAAGGGTAGGGGACGAAGCGCGCACGTCTACTTCGACTAGGCGCCTGCTTCGCTGCCACCCGTTCGAAGGGTAGGGGACAGAGCGCGCGCGTCTACTTCGACTAGGCGCCAGCTGCGCTGCCACCTGTTCGAAGGGTAGGGGACGGAGCGCGCGCGTCTACTTCGACTAGGCACCAGCTCCGCTGCCACCTGTTCGAAGGGTAGGGGACGGAGCGCGCGTGTCGACTTCGACTAGGCGCCAGCTGCGCTGCCACCCGTTCGAAGGGTAGGGGACGGAGCGCGCGCGTCCACTTCGACTAGGCGTCAGCTCCGCCGCCACCCGTTCGAAGGGTATGGGACGGAGCGCGCACGTCCACTTCGATTAGGCGTCAGCTTCGCCGCCACCCGTTCGAAGGGTAGGGGACGGAGCGCGCGTGTCTACTTCGACTAGGCGCCAGCTGCGCTGCCACCCGTTCGAAGGGTAGGGGACAGAGCGCGCCCATCCACTTCGACTAGGCGCAGGCTCCGCTGCCACCCATTCGAAGGGTAGGGGACGGAGCGCGCGCGTCGACTTCGATTAGGCGTCAGCTTCGCCGCCACCCGTTCGAAGGGTAGGGGATGGAGCGCGCGCGTCTACTTCGACTAGGCGCCAGCTGTGCTGCCACCCGTTCGAAGTATAGGGGACAGAGCGCGCGCGTCCACTTCGACTAGGCGCCAGCTCCGCTGCCACCCGTTCGAAGGGTAGGGGACGGAGCGCGCGCGTCCACTTCGATTAGGCGTCAGCTTCGCCGCCACCCGTTCGAAGGGTAGGGGACGGAGCGCGCGCGTCTACTTCGACTAGGCACCAGCTTCGCTGCCACCCGTTCGAAGGGTAGGGGACGGAGCGCGCGCGTCTACTTCGACTAGGCGCCAGCTTCGCTGCCCCCCTTTGGAAGGGTAGGGGACGGAGCGCGCGCGTCTACTTCGACTAGGAGCCAGCTCCGCTGCCACCCGTTCGAAGGGTAGGGGACGGAGCGCGTGCGCCTGCTTCCACTCAGGCGCCAGCCTCCGCTACCACCATCCCAGACTTCAGGCTCCCCAGCCACGAGCTTGGAGAAATTCACAGGCTGCTGGGGACGGAGGGGGCCAAAGGACTCGGCGGCATGGCTTCGGCCCTGTGAAGCCCTTCACCATGAGAGGCTCCTGTCGTAGGGGTGGCCCCCACCTGAACCCAGCAGGCCTGGTAGGAAAATTACAAGGCCCAGAATAGGCCATGTGTAATGACATAACTGCCCCCAGAGGGGATAACCAGATGTGAGGGTATAACTGTAAAAGCACTCCTCATGGGTATATATATATGAGTACAAGCCATGGGGAGGACCCAGGCCATTACACTTATCTTCATCACTCTCCACTACCATCTCTCTCTCTGTTTGGTCTGTAGCCACAACAGGTGGAATAAACAGGGTCATGCGTAAAGGAGATGGAAGTTTGTGGTAAAAACATAAAGATATTGGTGGACTCAGGTCGATTATAAAAAGGAAATGATAGTGTGGGATCTGGGAGAAGTAATTTGGTGGAGTATAAATGATTATATAGGTTAGATAGATGATTTAAATGATTTTTGGAGTATTAAGGATGCAAAGGTAATTGCGGGATTACAACATTGATAACTAATATAAATTCTTGGAAGATGATGGCAGTAATGGGATTAACAGGATTGGATCAAATACTAGATGGATGAATTGAATTTCTAGGAATATTGGAGGAATGATAACAATTATTGGATTCTAATCTTGACCAATGATATTCTTGGTGGATGTATCCTAGTGAGTCGTAGACTTAATCATTGATATTCTTGGTGAATGTATACTAGTGAGTCGTAGACTTGATCATTAATATTCTTGGGGCTGTATACTAGTGAATTAGTTAGAAATAGATAGCAGAAAATAAGATTAATTATTGGGAGAGCAAATTATGGTTTTGGATCAATAACAAAAGGATTGAATTATTAGGAAGTCCCGATACGAAGGATTTCGGTGGATTTAAAAGCAATTATGTTGGATAGTCATTAGAATTTAGAAATGAAGAGTTGATGATTAGCAACCACAAGATTGGATTTTAGAATACAAAAGATATTGGTGGATCTAAATAAAGGATGACTCTCACTGCTTGGAGTCTTAGGCAGCAATGAGGGCATGATTGATGGATTATGTAAATGATGATATTCGCTGTTTGGAGTTTTAGACAGCAACCAATACAGAAAGAATATGATCGGTGGATTGAATAGAGGATGACACATGTTGTTGGGAGTTTAGAGAGCACTCAATAAAGGAAGTGTAATTTCAGTGGATTAAGTCAATTATGGCAGACAGCAGTTAAAAAAAAGAGCGTGAGTCTTTGGTGGATTAAGTCAATGATGTCATTTGCGGTGAGGAGTCTTTAGGTCACAAAACAACAATATGATATAATAATAGAAATGCTACTAGCCACGTTTTATGGCAACTAAAACAACCCGAGCCTCTCCTTTGTTAAGCCATGCATACTATTTATTTGCATTCTGTGTATTGGCTCGCGGAGCACGGGGTTGGAGTGCTCACACTCGCTTTTGCGACAAAATTCAGAATCAGGAATCGGATCACCTCGCTTCAGCGACACTACTGGTCATGGTGACAAAGATGATGAAGACGTCAAGGGCAAGGTCGCGCACCTCCAGTTGGCTGCCTGTGGGCATGTCCTAAAGGTCCCACTTGCGTGCTTCATTCTTCCGCTGCTGCAATTTATTGATTTCGGCCTAATCGGCCCATGAGTAAGTCTATTGTTATATTTACACTTCCGCATGATATGTATTTTGATATTCATTACTGTAACTGTGAGCACTATCTACTGATTCAGGGAATAGTGCAGTAAAATCACAGAGGAATCCGGATTGTAAAATCTGGGTCCCTACACCGGGCACCAAGCCTCTCTGCCTTTGGATTGCTTTTAGATGCGTGCTAGTACAATAGTATGGAAAGGAAGTTATTAACATGGATGGAAAGTCTTAATCATGGATGAAAAATCTCACTCATAGATGGAAAGTCTGACTCATGGAGCCTGGGCACCATGGTGCCCCTGTTATTTATACTATATATATAAGACATTTCTTGCCGTGTTAGACCAGGAGTGCGGGCTACGCCGGTGGCCCCGGCCACGTCCACAGGGGACAACGCCCTGCTGACGGCCCTCGGCACGCTCCGACGAGAGTTGCCGGATCTCCGTGGGGCCGTGCAGGATATGCAAGAGGCTCGGAGCCGACAGACCCCCCCGGTAGTTGTATCGGAGCCCGGGGCGGAGAGGGTGGATAGCCGCGATGCTCCCACGTCCAGCCTGTAGAGACCCGAATATGCAAATCCGGACTCTCTGTGTATACTGCACTAGTCCAGGATCACGCTAGTGCACACAGTCAAACATAGAGGTAATCATTACCACAATCACGATATTAAATAAGGGAAACTCAAATTATTAATCAATATCCAAAAGTGAGACCTTATGGTCAAGCTTACAATCTCAATAGCCTTATGGGCTTAACAAAATTTAGCAGCGGAAAATCCAAAATAAAGCGTAGTGGCCAATCGACATGCCCACGGGCAATCGAGTGGGGAGCGAAGCCTAGAACGCGTAGTCGTCGAAGTACTCGCCTCCTGGAACCTCCGGCTGGTAGCACTCCTCTTCCTCAACTGAGCAACATAGGCGTAAAGCCGTGAGTACATTGGTACTCAGCAAGCCGTTTGTAACAAATGATGCAATATAGTATGCAAGGCTTACCAATGGAAGGCTAAAAGGTTAATTTGCATAAACAGCATTTGAAATTACCATAAATAGATTGAAGGCGAATTGAAGTAAAACAATAATAAATAATAATCAAAGGAAATGAAGTAACCACTTATGGATCTCCCATCCACAAGCTAAACCAACCACTTATGGACCTCCCATCCCTGAGCTAAACCAACAGTGAATTAACCATCCACTGTCCGAAACTTTTTAGAAATAACTATACCTCGTGTGAAATCACCGAGCATTGTCCATGACCGAGGACGTGGCTATTCGAATAGTTTTACACTCTGCAGAGGTTGTACAGCTTTACCCACAAGACATGATCATCCCATATTGCCACTAGATTAACACACTTCCTTTGGTGTGCGGCGAGGAGATCATGACAAGGCCTTTACAATGTTCAATCTCAACCCAGTTCCGTCTCGCTAAGGTTTCGCCTCTCACCCCCTCTTGCGCCAATGTGGGTCTATGGCCACGCCAAACCACACTCATCACAATGACGGAACCGAAATTGAAACATCCCAAATTAATTAGCCAGGTCCATCCCATACTGGACATGTGGTAGTACGGTAAGACTCAGATCAATGGCGCACAAAGTTAAGTCCTTAAATTTACTCAGGCGAAACATCCACATCCCATGTGCCTCTCGCACCCCCTTTACTGCACGATCAATCGCCCAAGTGAAACCAATTTTGTATAACCACCGCCAATGACGCACCAACGTCACGGCACAAATTTTATAACAGTGGTACCAACCACGATTCAATATCTCATTAAGTCAAATTATTTAATCACATGTGATGATGAACCCAAACGATACTAAAAGCATAGCTAAGCATACTAATCGTACCATCCCAAATGTGATCGTAACATAGCATCACTAGTAAGTTTCCCAACCTATGGTGACAATGGCAGCATGGCATTCAATTTTAACAAGGAGGGAAATACTCAATTGAGGTGATAACTACCAATTACAAGGTTTGAATAAAAATAGCGATGCAAGATAATTTAAAACAAACTAATTAAATAATAGATTGCAAACTGGGTTCAACATGATCAAAGGACACGACTTGCCTTGGCCTTGCTCAGTTGACGGTTCTTGATCTTCAAATCCAACGGCGGCTCCCTCGAACGCGTGATCTAACGAGAGAGAAAACGACACAAAGAGACAAAATAAATTCAAATAAACTCCAAAAATTCTCAAACCTGAACCAAAAGATAGAGCTCAATTTTAGATGAATTTAGGAAGAAGAATCGGGTCAATCGGAGCTAGGACGAGGGAGAACGGGGCTCTGGAAAATCTGGTTTTAGGAAAAAGGCTGAAAATCGGAAAAGGCACTGTGCTGTGGACCGGGTGCACGGTGAGATGGGTCTACGGTGGACTCGGCGCACGAAACAGTGCGGGCTGACTGGGCGGCTGGCGCGGCGGCTAGGGCTGACGTGGCTGACACGTGGCAGCCGACGTGGCATCTGGGGGGGTCTCGGGTGCGCGGCGGCGGGGCGATCGGATGGCTGCGGTGTGGCCACGTGGACGCATCCGGGCCGTCGGCCCAGATCGGCTCACGGGTCTACGGCTCGGGCTGACGGGCGGGTCCCACATGGCGGCGGCGGGGTGCACGGTGGACGGCGTCCACGGGGAGGCGAAGGGTCGCGGGGCGCGGCTCCACCGGCGGCGCGGTGCGCGGGGACCGAGGCGACGCGGGGCGCGGCCGAGGCGGCGAGGCGCGGCGGCGGCGGCGGTTCTGGCCAGCGGGGCTCGGGACGGCGGCGACGGTTCTGGCCGGCGGCGACCGGGTGGCGGAGGGCAGCGGCGGGTCTGGCCGACGGGGTGACCGGGCGGCGGCGGGGCTCACCGGCGACGACGACGACGGCGGCGACGGGACGACGACGTCGGCTCCGGCGGCAAGGTGCACGGCGGCGAAAGCGGCTGGCGGCGGAGCTCACCGGCGACGGTGGACGACGGCGGCGAGAACGACGGCGAGCGGCGACGGAGGAGGCGGCGGCTGCGCACGGCGGCGGAGGCGGCGGCGATTCGGGATGGCGGCGAACCTCGAAGTCCGCGCTTTAAATACCCCGAGCGGCGGCGGGTTAGGGTTAGGGTTAGCGGGCGTGCGCGGGAGTTCCGGCCGGATACGGCGCAGACAGGTGGGCCCCACCTGTCGGTGGCGCGGGAGAGCGGGCGGCAGCGATGCGCGCGAGCGCGGGCGGCAGCGGGCGGATGGGTGACGCGTGTCGCTCATCCAGCGGCTCAAGGCGGGCGCGGGCTGAGCGCGGATGCGCGCCGCGTGGCGCGGGCGGGGCAGGCCGGGCGCGGCCGAACCGGGCCGGTTCGGTGGGTTTCGGCCCACCGGCCGGTTCGGGATTTTCTCTTTTTGTTTTTCTTTTCTTTTTCCAGAAATTCAGACAATTCTTTTTGAGCTCTAGAAAATAGCAAATAAATCCGGAAAATTCACCAAAAATACCAGGAAATTCCTTGAGACTCAGGGAACTCAAATAAAATGATCTTGGCAAATGTTAATGTTTAGTTTAATCATATTAAATCTAAATAAATTCTGAAAATTCCTTTTAAGCTTTAATTAATTCCAGAAAATTCCAGAAAAATCCAAATGGTGAATTTTATTTTAAAAGCTTCAAAAAGGCTCTGAAAATCAGGATGCTACACAGCCGCGTCCCGCTGCGACGCGTGGACCAGGAGTCTCCGCTTTTGGGAGGTTTGCAGCAGGCGGCATGGCCGGAGGACTTCGAGTTCCCTATCACCATCGGGCCGTACAAAGGCGACACGAACCCTCGGGAGTTCGTGCGCATATACGAGACTGCTATCGAAGCCGCTGGCGGAGACGACACTACGAAGGCGAAGGGACTTCCCCTCGCATTGCAGGGAGTAGCGCTTTCTTGGTTTTTCACCATCAAGCCAAACTCCATCTACGCCTGGTAGCAGATCCGCGATCGCCTCTACAACAGCTTCCAAGGAAACTACATTGAGCGCGTTGATGCAGATCAGCTCTTCGCCGTCAAGCAGAAACCCTCAAAAAAGCTCCAGGACTACTACAAACACTTCGCTAAGGTACGCTGCCAGGTCAAGGACGTCAACAAAACAACCATCATCAATGCAGCGATACAGGGTCTTCGCCCGGGGCCGCTTGCTGAGTACAACGTGCGGAAGCCAGTCAAGTCGGTGGCGAAGCTTTTTGACAAAATGGAAGAGTACGCCCGGGCAGAGGAAGATGCGCGAAGACGCAAGGGCGACGACTCCGACACTGCTCAAGCGGAGGAGTTGTCGCAAAAAGGAAGCGCGAAGGACGACTCGAGAACAAAACATAAGCAGGCGTCCGGGGAAGACGTTCCTGAACGCGTTGACGCTGGCGCGCACGGGAACTCGTCAAGCGGCAGGCACAAGCCCCAGCGTAACCAGAAAAGGTCCCAAAATGCTCGCCCTATCCTCGCCACACAAGGCATTCCCCGGGAACCTCTCCTCCCCCCGCGCCCGGGAGGAGGACGCGAAGGAAGCTGCCAAGAGAAACCGCGCACAGAGCAGGAAATCCTGGACTACGGCAGATGGTGCGAGGTGCATGGCTATGGCGACCACTTCACGTGGGCATGCACCGAACTTATGGCGCCGCGACAGCCGACTGCCCGAGTTTGGGCCCTGGAAGCGCCGACCGCTGCAGCAGCCCGCGTGCAGCCGCCGCAAGGAAGTCCCCCGCGAGCTGGGACCCCGAGAGGGACCCAGCACCGCATCATTACCGTCATCTCCGGAGGCTCCTCGTCGAGAACCTCCTCGGTGCAACCACCCCAGGGGAAGCCGTGCTGCAACATCACCTTCACGCCAGCCGATGCCCAGGGCGTGGAGTTCCCCATCAAGATCCCTTGGTCATCCAGGCCGACATTGCAAGCCGCGATGTCAGGCGCACCCTCATCGATGGAGGAAGCTCCACAAACATCTTGTTTGTGGAGGCCCTCGATCGCATGGGAATACCTCGGAGCCGCTTAAAAGCATTAGAGACCCCTCTCCAAGGTTTCGGCGGCCAACCCCTGAAGGCCTTAGGTCAGGTACGCCTTCGAGTCTCCTTGTGCCAGGTCGACAACACCAGAAGCGAGGACATCGTCTTTGATGTCGTGGACATCCCGCACTCATACAACGCCATACTGGGCCGCACCACGCCTTTTTGTGTATGAAGCTTCCGGGCCCACGGGGTGTCATCACCATCTTCGGCGACCAGGACCTTGCTAGGTGTGTCGAAGCCGGCGCTAGGAGTCCGCACCGTAAGGTGCACGTCCTCGCCGACAAATCCAAGGCGGACACGCCATCCGCTCCAGGATGGACACCTAAGCCCCGCCTGGAGGGCGGGGTCAAAAGGGTGCCTCTCCAAGCGGAAGGGCATTTCATGTCCATCGGCGAAGGTCTCCCTCCGGAGGTGGAGCAAGACTTACTCCGGGTTCTTTGGAGTAACGCGGATGTCTTCGCGTGGTCCCCGGAGGACATCAAAGGTGTTGACCGTGCCATCATCGAACACAACTTGGCGGTCCGCCCCGACGTCAAGCCGGTCAAGCAGAAGCTTCGCCGTATGTCCATGGACCGGCAGCAAGCGACCAAGGTAGAGGTAGCGAAGCTTCTCTAGGCTGGAGTTATTCATGAAGTCCAGCATCTGGACTGGCTCACAAATCCAGTGCTGGTCAAGAAAGCCAACGACGCCTGGCGTATGTGCATCGACTTCACCGCTCTCAACAAGGCATGCCCAAAGGACGACTACCCTTTGTCGTGCATAGATCAACTGGTCGACGCCACCGCGGGGTGTGAGCTCATGAGCTTCCTGGACGCCTACTCCGGCTACCATCAAATCTACATGGCCAAGGATGATGAGGACAAAACCAGCTTCATTACGCCAGTTGGGACCTTCTGCTTCGTTAGGATGCCCTACGGTTTGAAGAACGCGGGTGCAACCTTCACCCGCCTCGTCGCGCTGGCATTATCTGCTCAGCTCGGGAGGAACGTGGAGGCCTACGTCGACGACGTGGTAGTAAAAACCAAGCAGCTCGCCTTCCATGGTCGAGATCTCCAGGAGACCTTCGACAACCTCAGGAAGGCGGGCATCAAGCTCAATCCGGACAAGTGTGTTTTCGGCGTGCATGCGGGCAAGCTCTTGGGCTTCCTCGTGTCTGGACGAGGCATCCAGGCGAACCCTGACAAGGTCAACGCCATCCTGGGTATGGAACCGCCCAAGACGACGAGGGAGGTCCAGAGGCCGGTCGGCCGCATGGCGGCTCTGAGCCGCTTCCTGTCTAGGGCAGCGGAACGGGGCTTGCCATTTTTCAAGACCCTCCGCGGTTGCGACGGGTTTCATTGGGATGAAAATTGCGCAAAGGCCTTCGACGACCTCAAGAAACACCTCGCAAGCCTTCCCACTCTGGTTGCCCCAGCACCGGAGGCTCCCCTCCTGCTCTACCTCGCCGCCTCAGCGATGGCGGTCAGCGCCGTCCTTGTCCTCGAAGAAGGCGCTCTCCAACGACCCATGTACTTCGTCTCCGAAGCCCTTCAGGGCGCCAAGACACGGTATACGGAGCTCAAGAAGCTCGCCTACACGTTGGTCATGGCCTCAAGAAAGCTCCGACACTACTTCCTGGCCCATCCGATAACGGTGCCATCCTCGTTCCCCCTGGCAGAGATGCTGCACAATAAGGAGTCCATAGGGCAGATCGGCAAATGGGCAGCTGAGCTTGCCCTATTCTCTTTAATGTATGCTTCCCGAACGGCGATCAAGTCTCAAGTTCTGGCTGACTTCCTCGCGAAGTGGACCCCTCTAACTCAACCTGTCCACTAGCCGAAAGACCCGATGTGGACGCTCAACACTAACGGAGCCTATGGCGTTGCGGGCGCAGGCGTCGGTGCAGTCGTTACTACACCTGAGGGGCACCGCCTCCTGTACTAGGCGCGCCTCGCATTCCCTGCAACCAACAACACGGCCAAGTACGAGGCGTTACTCTTTGGCCTTGCGAAGCTCAAAGCGCTGGGTGCGAGGCGCGTCCTCGTCCGCACCGACTCACGACTGGTGGCGGGCCATGTGGACAAGTCATACCAAGCTAAGGACCCGGAGCTAGCCAAGTACCTGGCGGCCGTGAGAGCGAAGGAGAGGCATTTTTTGGGTGTCACGGTGAAAGCCATCCCTCGGGCGGACAACGAAAAAGCCGATGTCCTTGCAAAGGCCACCAGCCAGCAGCTCCCACTCCCGGGGGGGCATTTTACGAAGTCCTACCAGAGGCAGCCATCGCGCAGGACAACCGCGACGTAGCCCTCGTCCACCATATCACCCAGCAGAGTGACTGGCGAGAGCCCATTTTCGGTTTTTTACAAGGCATCGCGGAGCCGGATGACCCCGTCGAGCTCCGGCGTTTACAACACCGCGCTAGGTCTTTCCAGGTGCTTGACGGGGTGCTCTACAAAAAAGGGGTCTGTGCACCGCTTCTGCGATGCCTCTCACGTGAAGAAGGAAAGCAGCTCCTTGCAGAAATTCATGCGGGACTCTGTGGTTCGCATCTTGCACGGAGATTTCTAGTCGGCAAGGCATTTAGACAAGGTTTTTTTGGCCAACAGCCGTCGCCGACGCCCAAGATCTCGTGCGCCGGTGTCAAGGTTGCCAATGGATGGGGCGGGCCATTCACAGGCCCCCGACGAGCCTCAACCCTATACCCCCGGTATGGCCGCTGGCACGATGGGGCATCAACATCATGGGACCACTTTCCAAGGCTCCAGGTGACCTGCGGTTCGTAGCAGTCGCTTCAAAATACTTCTCCAGGTGGCCGAAGGCGGTAGCTCTGGCCAAGATTACCTCGGCAGCCATGCAACGCTTTCTCTGGGAGATCACCGTCGACAACGGCCTGCAATTTGATGCAGCCCTGTTCAAAGAATTATGTGACAGCATGGGCATCACGCTCCGGTTCACCTCGGTGGGACATTCGCAGTCCAACGCGCGCGGTAGAGCGGGCGAACGGCGCCATCTTCGCCACGGTCAAGAAGCGCCTTGTCGGGTTGCCAAAGGGCAAGTGGCCGGGTGAGCTCCACAGAGTCCTCTGGTCCCTCCGCACAACGGTGACACGCCCGACGGGGTTCACGCCATTCAAGCTCCTCTTCGGCGACTAGGCGGTAACACCCGAGGAAATAAAGGCTGGCTCGAGAAGGGTCCTCATCCAGGCACGAGAGGAGGAGCGCCAATTGTCCATGGACCTCCTTGATGGAGACCGGGCAAGCGCAACTCAGCACGTCATGAAGTATGCGCGACAGATGGTGCGCGCTCGGGATCGTTCCATGTACCCGCGTGAATTCCAGCCGGGGGACCTCGTCCTCAAGATGGCACTCCACGTGGAGACGGTAGGCAAGCTAGAATCCAGATGGGAAGGCCTATACATCGTCGCGGAGGCCCTCCAGAAGGGAGCATACCGCCGCGCCACATTGGAAGGGCAGACGTTTCGCCATACATGGAACACAGACAGGCTGCGGCGGTACTATGCCTAAGCCGGGTGTACAAGCGCGAGGATCCTTGGCGGCTTCAGGAAACACCTTGCCAGGCTCCTGCGTGGACCGCTCCAGCACTAGAGTCTCACACCGTGCACTGCCTCATCACCGGGTAATGACAGCTGCGGCTGTTTCCGTCTTTAAGAGGTCAGTGGTTAGTACCTCACCTTTTGTAATCGCTCACCCGCGCAAACGGGAATTTAATGAAGTTCACCGTTTGCATAAATTCGTCTTGTATCCCGCAAAAGCTCGCGAAGGATTACCTTCGCGCGCACCCTCCATGAGTATAAACAAAAACACGCATTCGCACATGCACTCTCTGTGGAAAACGCGGGCATGAGCATAAAAAGACACCCGTTCGCGCGTGCACTCTCCGTGGCAAACGCGGGCATGAGTATAAACAAAGACACGTGGGGGACGCCTCCGCGCACACTCTACGGAGTATAAATAAGACGTAGCATTGAGGTCCGCCTCCGCACGCACCTTCACCGCCCGCAACGCGCGGAGGCTAGCCTCCGCGCGTAGTCTACGGACTCTAAATAAGACGTAGCGTCGAGGTCCGCCTCCGCACGCACTCCACGGAGTATAAAAAAGACGTAGCGTTGAGGTCCGCCTCCGCACGCACCCTCACTGCCCGCAACGCGCGGAGGCTCGCCTCCGCGCGTAGTCTACGGACTCTAAATAAAACGCAGTGGGGGGACGCCTCCGCGTGCACTCTACAAAGTATAAAGAAGACGCAACGTGAGGCCTACCTCCGTGCGCACTCTACGGAGTATAAATAAGACGTTGCTGAGTCCTTTGGCCCCCTCCGTCCCTGCGGCCTGTGAACTTCTCCGAGCTTACGGAGCTTTGGTGTTGAGGTAGGCGTGCGAAGTAGGCGCGCGCACGCGCTCTGTCCCATACCCTTCGAATGGGTGGCAGCGGAGCTGGCGCCTAGTCGAAGTAGGCTCGCGCGCGCTCCGTCTCCTACCCTTCGAACGGGTGGCAGCAGAGCTGGCGCCTAGTCGAAGTAGGCCGTGCGCGCTCCGTCCCCTACCCTTCGAACGGGTGGCAGCGGAGGTGACGCCTAGTCGAAGTAGGCTCGCGTGCGCTCCGTCCCCTACGCTTCGAACAGGTGGCGGTGGAGCTGGGACATAGTCAAAGTAGGCTCGCGCGCGCTCCGTTTCCTACCCTTCGAATGGGTGGCAGCGGAGCTGGCGCCTAGTCAGAGCAGGCTCGCGTGCGCTCCGTCCCCTACCCTTCGAACGGGTGGCAGCGGAGCTGGTGCCTAGTCGGAGCAGGCTCGCGCGCGCTTCGTCCCCTACCCTTCGAACGGGTGGTAGCGGAGCTGGCGCCTAGTCGCAGTAGGCTCCCGTGCTCTCCGTCCCCTACCCTTGGAACGGGTGGCAGCGGAGCTGGCGCCTAGTCCAAGTAGGCTCGCGCGCGCTGACCCTGCGGTCTGGTCGAGCGCTTTCAATGGCACCTGGAACCGTGCCACCGCCTGGCCTGTCAGGGCGCAGGCTGTCCCGCTGTGCCGTCCGCCTTCCCGTGGGTGGGGCATGCGGCGGCTTGTGATTGGTGCGTCGTGGGACGTGAGCGGTTGCGTGACCATGGCCGTTCGCCTCTTCCCCAGGAAAGTGGGACGTGTGGCGAGCGCCCGTTGGCGTTGCACACTGTCTGGCCACCTACCAGGCACTCTCCTCGAAGTGCTGGCGGTTCTTTTTTCCAAGCCGTGGGTAGTCGAATCGCTGGGGGTTAATCTGGCTGCGCCTGTAGCCATGGGGAAGGCGAGCGGGCTTTATAAGGTGCCCCCGTTGTAGTGGGGACGTTCTGCCTCGCCTGTCTCCTGGCTCTGCTTGTTCTGTCAATAGCGCGACTTGCTTTCACCTTGTTCCTTTTGCCCTGATCGGAGGGGACAATGGCCGGCCAAGACGATATCTCCCACCATCCCAGCGGTGGCTCCTTACCTAGGCGGGATGAATTGTCTGTCCCTTCTGAGTACGAGCTGGTGCTGTGGGGGCGTTCACGTGCCGACAGGCGGTGGGACGCCATGGAAAACTTGGGGGCCGCTCCTCCCGTGTGTTGGGGAAGAGTCGCGTAACCGAAGAGACGCTGCAGCGGCTCGTTCGGGAAGGGAAGATCGAGGAGCGTGATGGGGCTCGCCTACCCTGTCGCGACGAGACAGAGCCAAGGCCCCGGGAGATGGAGGCAATCGTTTTCGTCGTGTTTTTTGACGCCGGCCTTCGGATGCCCTCAACGATGTTTGTGGGCGAAGTCCTGCAGGCCTATGAGTTGGAATTAGCACAGCTGATGCCAAACGCCATAGTCGCCTAGCTGTCTTTTCGTGGGCGGCACGGACGGAAGGTCGGCATCCCAGCGCGAGCCTGTTTGTCACCCTGCACGACGCATGCTGCCGACCCAAGAAAGCCGGGGAAGGGGCTGTATCCAACTTCGGCGGCGTGGACTTCGTGCTGTGAGCGTCCTGCACAACGCTATTCCCTGCGTCGGCCACCTTGGGGAGGTGGGTGTCCGGCTGGACGCGGCGGTGGTTTTACTACATCGTGACCAGCGCGAGCGGCCTGCTCTGCCAAGGTGGGCCGATCTCGTTTAATATCTCGCCAAGCGTGAAGCCGGAGGCTGACGATGCACAGAGGCTATGGAGGCTTGCTGGCGTTGCACGCCGGCTAAGTATGCGCGACTTGGCCGAAGAATTTACGATGTACGGGGTGGCGCCCCTCTCCTCCTGGTGGAAGTACACGCGACGGGGCGACGACTGAGAGGACGGGGTTCGCCCGCCACTGTCTTGTCTGCTTCCGCTCTCCACTCCTTGTAAGTCGTAGAGTGCGTTGGTACGCATCCATTTGCGCCTGCGTAGTCTCCGCCTGATAAAGATTTGTCTTTTGTGCAGTGGCCTGGCTAGAAGATGCGGAGCGCGCGGTTGTGGCGTTCGTGGGTCCTTACACGCTCAAGGAGCACAAGCTGCGTGAGGCCGCGACCAAAGCGGTGAAGCACGGGCGGATAAACCGCACGTGCGAGGTCCTGGGAATTGCTGTGCCCGAGCGCGCGGTGCCGGTGGAGGCTCCCGCCGAGATTCCGGACTGCCGTGGCGGTGGTAGCCAAGCGGAGGTATTGCCTTTGCGGCGCCGGGCCTACTCTGAGATGGCCGTACGTGCGACCGGCGATGAGTCTGGCCGGACCAGTTCGGGTGGGCGCGTCGCCTTGAGCCCCTTGGTGGCACCATCCGCCGGCGCTGTCGAGGCCACTCGCACGACCTTCGTTGAGCCAGAACCTGCCAACCCGGGGGGGATGTCGCTCCCGGCGAGAGTGCTGCGGCCGGCGGTGTTTTGCCACCCACAGCGGGTGCCCAGGACACACCCAGGGCGGTAGGGACTTAAGGCGCGACAGGAGCTGCGACTGCTAGCGCCGCGGAAGAATCGCCTACGGTTCCGCGGGCGAAACGTCCTCGAGTCCGGTCTCCCTCGCCGCCGAGGGGTCGGTACGTCGTCGCCGGCCCTGTGCTTGGGGTTGTGGTGCCCGAGGCGGCCGAAGGGTCTTCGCGACCGCCCCCCCCCCCAGGCACCCGCCCCCTGCCGGCAGTTGAGTGGGCACCCCCTGCCGTCGCGGCGGAGGGCGCAGGAGGTAGGCACAGCTCCCTTTCCTCGCACGACTTCACGAAACTCTCTCCGATTTGCTCGCTCATTTTGTCGACATCAGGCGAGACGAAGTCTCCCGAACGTGAAGGATCGAGCAACGGGGGTGCGCGCGATGTTCCGGATCCTGTGCGGGGTGCCCCACAGGCGCCTGCCGCCATTGAAGTGGCCGAAGCCTCCGCAACCCTTGACGCAGCGGGGGCGGAGCTTGTTCTCTCCGACTTCCTCCCGCGGCTAGAGACGCTTCACGCTTTCAATGCACCTGCGGAGCGCGCCCGCGGCGGCTTGGATCGACAGATGTTGTCATCGTGCGAGGGGGACCTCCTGGCCCTCGCGCTGCAGGCCTCGGAGATAAGGGTAAGTATGTGTGCTCGCAGTTATTGGAGTACTACCGGGCGCCTGCTGATTCTTGTTGCTTTTCCCAGACGCCTGTCATCAGCCAAGCGCTGGATGAGGCCCGTTTTCGGGAGCGGAGATCCCTGGAGGTCGGTCTTCGTGCTGGAGGGTGCCCTGGAGGCCGCGCAACACGAGACCGAGGAAGTCCAGCGCGCTGCGGCGGAGGAACGTACCTCCTTTTTGCAGCAGATCACCGCCCTAAAGGAGGAGAAGGCCCAGCTGGTGGAGTCTCTTGCGGAGAAGGACCGCACCTTGGACAATGCGTCCATGTCGGCGTGGAGGGCGATGGAGTCTCTGAACCGGGCCCTGCGGGATCTGTGCGTCGACGTGCCGGACGCCACTCACGGGCCGGACGACTTGGTGGAGACGCTCGGGCTGGTCGAGGAAGGGGCCGGCGTTGCTCTCCGCAGCGCTAGCACCTTCAGTGAGCACTGTGGTTTCCTCGGCGCTTGCGTCGCCCTCGCCATGCTTCACACGCATGGGTGTAGACATGTCCATAAGCTGGCGAACCCCCACCTGGATCTCCCTGCCCGGCCGGAGGCGATGTCGGACGCAATTCGCTTCATCGAGCCTGGCCTCCGAAACTTTCACCGACGGATATGGGGCTATGTCGGGGAATACGCGGCTAGGGTTGCAGTGCAGCACACGCTGCATGGGGGTGGGGACCTCCTCCGCTGGCTCAAAGGAGTTTCCCGGCGCCATAATGGTGGCGCGGGCCCATCGGCACCACACGAAGGTTGAGCGAATGGTTAGGGGAGTGGTGTACTGTGCCCTCCTACTTTTGTAGTCATGTAACCCCGGCATTTTTTGCAATGAACTGGAGTAGCATCTGTTCTTAATGTTGTATGCTGCTTTTATACTTCGAGTACGCACAGGGGCAACGCCTGTGCGTGCGCGGAATCTGCATTGTGTTTATACTCCGGAGAGTGTGCGCGAGGGCGTCCCCCTGCCACGTCTTATTTAGAGTCCATAGACTACGACGGCGATCTTCTGCACATTGTGGCCAGACAACATGGTACTTTCTGCGAACAGCCAGTTTTGTTGAACTCCCGTTTGCGCGGGCGAGCATCGTACAAGGAGGGGATGATACCACTATACTTTTCGTCCTGCTTCTAGGCGTAATATCGCCGCAACTTATCCGCGTTCCATGTGTGGCGGAGAGTTTGCCCCTCAAGTGTGGCGAGGCGGTTTGCTCCCTTTTGTAATGCTTCCGCCACGATGTATGGACCTTCCCACTTGGACTCCAGCTTGCCAACGGTCTCCGCATGGAGCGCCACTCTGAGGACGAGATCCCCAGGCTTGAACCCTCGCGGATATAGGGACCGGTCTCGAGTACGCACGGTCTGCCATGCGTACTCGAGACATACTGGGCCGCGCTTGCCCACGCCCCGTCGAGGAGGTCTAAGGACACGCGACGCTCCTCGTCGGGCGCTTGGACAAGGACCCTCCGCGAGCCAGCCTTGATTTCTTCAGGTGTCACTACCTCATCGCCGAAAAGGAGTTTGAAAGGTGTGAACCCCGTCGGGCGTGTTACTGTTGTGCGAAGGGACCAGAGGACGCTGTGAAGCTCGCTCGGCCACTTGCCCTTTGGCAACCCTACCAGGCGCTTTTTGACGGCGGCAGAGATGGCGCCATTCGCCCTCTCGACTGCTCCGTTGGACTGGGGGTGCCCGACCGAGGCGAACCGAAGCGTAATGCCCATACTGTCACAGAACTCCTTGAATAAGGTGGCGTCGAATTGCAGGCCGTTGTCAACGGTGAGCTCCCTGGGCACGCCGAAGCGACATATAATGTTCTGCCAGAGGAAGTGCTGCATGGTCGCCGAGGTTATTTTGGCCAGGGCTACCGCCTCCGGCCACCTGGAAAAATATTCCAGCGCAACTACCACGAACCGCAGGTCCCCTGGGGCTCGGGGAAGCGGACCCACTATGTCGACGCCCCAGCGTGCCAGCGGCCACACCGGGGGAATAGGGTTGACGTTGGTCGGGGGCCTGCGGATGATACGTCCCATCCACTGGCACCCCTGACACTGACGCACGAGGTCCTGGGCGTCAGTGATGGCCGTCGGCCAGAAAAAGCCTTGTCTGAATGCCTTGCCGACCAACGACATTGGCGCGAGGTGAGACCCGCACACCCCCGCATGGATCTCCGCAAGGAGCTTTTTCCCTTCTTCATGCGAGAGGCAACGCAGGAGCGGTGCGCAGACTCCCTTTTTGTAGAGTGTCCCTTCGAACACCTGGAAGGATCTGGCACGGTGTTGTAGGCGCCGGAGCTCGGCGGGGTCCTCCGGCTCGGCAATGCCCTGCAGGAAATTGAAGACAGGCTCTCGCCAGTCGCCCTGCTGGACGATGTGGTGCACGAGGGCCGCGTCCCGGTTGTCCTGCGCGATGGCCGCCTACGGTAACACTTCATAAAACGCCCCGTCAGGGGGTGGCAATTGTTGGCTGGCCGCCTTTGCGAGGGCGTCGGCCTGCTCGTTTTTCGCGCGAGGCATGGCCTTGACCGTGACACCCAAGAAATGGCTTTCCCTCGCTCTTACGGCCGTGAGGTATTTGGCCAGCTCGGTGTCCTTGGCTTGATATGACTTGTCTACATGGCCTGCCACCAAACGCGAGTCCGTGTGGACGAGCACGCGCCGCGCACCAACTGCCTTGAGCTTCGTCAAGCCGAAGAGCAGCGCTTCATATTCAGCTGTGTTATTGGTGGCCGAAAATGCGAGGCGCGCCAAGTATAACAGGCGCTGCCCCTCAGGCGTAACAATCACGGCGCCTACGCCCGCGCCCGCGACGCCGTAGGCTCCGTCGATGGTGAGCGTCCACACTGGGTCGTCATGCTTCTAGGCGGGCTGAGCCAGCGGAGTCCATTCTGCGAGGAAATCAGCGAGAACTTGAGATTTGATTGCCGTCCGCGAGGCGTATGTCGGGGAGAACGGGGCGAGCTCGGCAGCCCACTTGCCGATGCGCCCCGTGGATTCCTTATTGTGTAACATCTCCGCCAGGGGGAACGAGGAAGGCACCGTGATTGGGTGAGCCAAAAAATAATGACGAAGCTTTCTGGAGGCCATGACCAACGCGTAAGCGAGCTTTTCAAGCTCCGTATATCTCGTCTTGGCTCCTTGGAGGGCTTCGGATACAAAGTATACAGGCCGTTGTACGGCGCCTTCCTTCAGGACAAGGACGGCACTGACCGCTGTGGCCGACGCGGCTAGATAGAGCAAGAGGGGAGCCTCTGGTGTTGGGGCGACCAGAGTGGGGAGGCTCGCCAGGTGTTTCTTGAGCTCGTTGAAGGCCTCCGCACAGTTGTCATCCCAACGAAATCCGTCGCACCCGTGGAGTGTCTTAAAGAATGGCAGACCCCGCTCCGCTGCCCTAGATAGGAAGCGGGTTAGGGCTGCCATGCGGCCCGCCAGCCTCTGGACCTCCCTCGTCGTCTTGGGCGGCTCCATACCCATGATGGCCTCGACCTTATCGGGGTTCATCTGGATGCCTCGTCCGGATACGAGGAAGCCCAGTAGCTTGCCCGCCTGCACGCCAAAGACGCATTTGTCGGGGTTGAGCTTGATGCCGGCCTTCCTGAGATTGTCGAAGGTCTCCTGGAGGTCTCGGCCGCGCAAAGCGAGCTGCCGGGTTTTGACTACCACGTCGTCGACGTAGGCTTCCACATTCCGCCCGAGCTGGGCGACGAGGCGGGTGAAGGTAGCGCATGCGTTCTTCAAGCCGAAGGGCATCCTGACGAAGCAGAAAGTCCCAATCGGTGTGATGAAACTGGTCTTGTCCTCGTCATCTTCGGCCATGTATACCTGGTGGTAGCCAGAGTAGGCATTCAGGAAACTCATTAGCTCGCACCCGGCGGTAGCGTCGACCAGTTGATCGATGCGTGGCAAGGGGTAATTGTCCTTTGGGCACACCTTGTTGAGTGCCGTGAAGTCAATGCACATACGCCAGGCCCCGCTGGCCTTTTTGACCAATACAGGGTTAGCGAGCCACTCTGGGTGGTGGACCTCGCGAATGACCCCGGCCCGGAGAAGCTTCGCCACCTCCACCTTGGCCGCCTGCTGCCGATCCATGGACATGCGACGAAGCTTTTGCTTGACCGGGTTGGCGTCAGGGCGAACCGCTAAGCGATGCTCGATTACTGCGCGGTCTACGCCCTTGATGTCCTCCGGTGACCATGCAAAGATGTCGGCGTTGTTCCGAAGCACTTGGAGTAGGTCTCGCTCGACCTCTGTAGGGAGCCCCTCGCCAATGGACACGAACTGGCCCTCCGCCTGGAGCGGAACCTTTTTGACTCCACCCTCGGGCCGAGGCTTAGGTGTCCATCCTGGAGCGGAGGGCGTATCGCCGAGCCTGCCTGGGAGGACGTGCACCGGTCGGTGTAAACCCCGACTGCTGACTTCGACTCGTCTGGCGAGGTCCTGGTCACCGTAACCGTGCACCTCACACCACTTGCCGTAATCTAGAATTTCTTGCTCCGCGCGAGGTCGCCCATCGCGATCTGGTCCGCCTTCGCATCCCCGGCCCCCTCCCCACGAGGTGGGGGCAGGTCCTCGAGGGGCATTCTCGATGCCGAGGACATGGCAGACCTTTTGTGGCCTCCCGGGGTTCTCGTCTGCGGCCCTGCTTCGGGGAATCATCACTCGCCCCCCTCGTGTGGTAAGCGTTTTGCTTGGACGAGGTCGGGGGCGGCGGCGCTGCGTCTCCACGCCTCCTCCTCTGCCCGCGCGTACTCCTCCATTTTGACGAATAGCTTGGCGACTGTCTTGATAGGCTTCCGCGTGTTGTATTCGGCCATGGGGCCCGGGCGAAGGCCCTGTATGACCGCGTTGATGACGGTTGTCTCATTAATGTCTTTGACTTGGCAACGCACCTTCGCGAAGCGCTTGGAGTAGTCTCGGAGCTTCTCCGAAGGTTTCTGCTTTACTGCGAAGAGCTGGTCTGCGTCGACCCGCTCGACATAGCTCCCTTGAAAGTTGTTGTAAAGGCGGTCGCGGATCTGCTCCCACGCGTAGATGGAGTTTGGCTCCATGGTAAAAAACCAGGAAAGCGCCACCCCTTGCAGCGCGAGGGGGAGCCCCTTCGCCTTTGTGATGTCGTCTCCACCCGCGGCCTCGATTGTGGTTTCGTATACGCGCACGAACTCGCGGGGGTCCGTATCGCCTTTGTAAGGCTCGATGACACTGGGGAATATGAAGTTTTCGGGCCACGCCGCCTACTGTAGTTCTGCCGAAAGCGGGGACTCTGGATCGACGCGTCGCCGCAGCACACGGCTGGACGTGGGGGCGCCGTGGCTACCTGCCCTTTCCGGCGCGGGCTCTGGCGCGACGACTGGCGCGGCTTGCTGGCTCCGGGCCTCTTGCATGTCTCAGACAGCCCCGCAAAGATCCCCTAGCTCCTGATGGAACGCATTGAGGGCCGTCAGCAGGGCGCTTTCCACCGCTGGTGCGTGCTGGGCCGCCAGCGCGCCCAGCGGACGGGTCGACACGGGTACGATCGCCTCGCGAGCTGCCGGTCGCTCCGTTGTGGCTATCTCCAACCACCCGGTCCGCGCTACCGGCGAGCGCTGCGACGAGGGTGGTGGGGTTGGTCGCTGTCGCGCCAGTGACGGGGTGGTCGTCGCAGTGCCAGTGGCGGGGTCGGTGGTCGCAGCGCCAGCGGCGGGGTCAGTCGTCGCAGTGCGAGCATCGACGCCCGCGCTCGCTACAGCCGATGCCAAAGCCCTGGTACCCACGCGACGCTCCGACCCGGCCACTTTCTTCCCCTTCGCCACCGTCGACGAAGCTTTTTTCAGTGCCATCCTTCTTCGGATTTCAGGCTTGCTCCTGTCCTCCCCACGGATGGGGCCAACTGTTGTGGTTACAGACCAAACAGAGAGAGATGTGGTAGTGGAGAGTTGGGGGAGAGTGAATCGTCGCCTCCCTCCCGTCTTCCCTCGGTATATGTATTCATATGGGCTGTGTTTTTACAAATGTGCCCTTACATTGGTACCTCCTTGCCAGGGGTATTTAAGCCATTACATATGTCCCATTTTGGGCCCTACAACCTTCTAACAGGCCTGCTGGGTTTAGGTGGGGGCCACCCCTACAACATGTAGCTTGGAAGGCTCTAGATATGTAGCAATGGAGAACAATCAATTAATTTAAAAAATTACATAGAATTAAATTATAGTTCGTATCAAGCATGTCGTAGGGGTGGCCCCCACCTAAACCCAGCAGGCCTGGTAGGAAGTTATAAGGCCCAGAATAGGCCACGTGTAATGACACAAATACCCCGGAAGGGGATGATCAGCTGTAAGGGCATAATTGTAAAAGCACCCCCCATGTATATATATAGAATACCGGCCATGGGGAGGAGAGAGGCCATTATACTCATCTTCATCACTCTCCACTACCATCTCTCTCTCTGTTTGGCCCGTAGCCACAACAGTTGGCGCCGTCCGTGGGGAGGACAAGGACAAGCCTGAAGACCGAAGAAGAAGGATGGCACCGGAAAAAGCTTCGTCAGCGGTGGCGAAGGGAAAGAAGGCGGCCGGGTCGGAGCGTCGTATGAGTACCAGGGCTTCGGCATCGGCAGCGGCGAGCGCGGGTGGTGACACGGGTGCGGTGGCCGAGGACGTCACCAGCACCGCGACGACCAACCTCGTCACCGGCACCGCGACGACCAACCTCGTCACCGGCACCGCGACGACCAACCTCGACACCGGTACCGCGACGACCAACCCCGTCACCGGCACCGCGACGACCAACCCCGTCACCGGCACCGCGACGACCAACCCCGTCACTGGCACCACGACGACCCACCCCGTCACCGGCGTTGCGGTGACGAACTCGGCGGTCGAAGACGTCGACGCTGGTGCGGCGACAACCGACCCCGCCGACGCAACGGCAGCCGACCTCGCCGCCCCCGCCGCGACCCTCGCCGGCAGCGCGGACCGGGCGGTTCGAGGTAGCCACGACGGAGCGACCGGCAGCTCGGGAGCTCGCGACACGATCGTGCCCGCGCCGATCCGCCCGTTGGGAGTACCGGCGACCCCGCCCGCACAGGCGGTGGAAAGCGCCCTGCTGGCGGCCCTCAACACGTTCCAGCGGGAGCTAGGGAACCTTCGTGGAGCCGTCCGAGATATGCAAGAGGCTCGGAGCCAGCAGGCCGCGCCAGTAATCGCCACTGAGCCCACGCTAGAGAGGGTAGACAGTCGCGAAGCCCCCACATCTAACCGCGTGCTGCTGCGGCGCGTAGATCCGGAGTCCCTGCTTTCGGCGGGGCTGCAGCAGGCGGCATGGCCCGAAGACTTCAAGCTCCCCAGCGCCATCGACCCGTACAAAGTCGACACGGACCCCCGTGAGTTCGTGCGTGTGTACGAAACCGCGATCGAAGCCATGGGCGGAGACGACACCACGAAGGCGAAGGGACTCCCCCTCGCGCTGCAAGGAGTGGCGCTCTCTTGGTTCTTTACCATAGAGCCGGGCTCCATCTACGCGTGGGAGCAGCTTCGCGTCCGCCTTCACAACAACTTCCAAGGAAGCTACGTCGATCGAGTCGACGCGGATCAACTCTTTGCTGTAAAGCAAAAACCCTCGGAGAAGCTCCGGGACTACTTCAAACGCTTCGCCAAGATTCGATGCCAAGTGAAAGACGTTAATGAAACCACCATCGTTAATGCAGCCATACAGGGCCTTCGTCCGGGCCCGATGGCCGAGTACAATGCGCGAAAGCCAATCAAGACGGTGGCGAAGCTCTTCAACAAAATGGAAGAATATGCCAGGGCAGAAGAAGACGCGCGGCGAAGGCAAGGTGACGACTCCGACACCAACCAGGCCGGAGCCTCGGCAAAAGCCGAAGATCCGCCAAAGGACGGTTCTTCGAAGGGAAACGTAAGCAGGAGTCGTCCAGGGATACGTTCGACCGTAGGACGCCTCGCATAAGGAGTCGTCCGATCAGCCCAAGCGCGGCCAGCAGAGGTCGAGGCGAAACCGGTACGTCCTCGACATTGAAGGCGGTTCCGACGAGGGCGCTCCCGCGGGCCGAGGCAGTCGGGGGCGCCGTGGCCGGGGGCGCGGCCGTGGTAGGGGCCGCGACGATAAAGGTCGTGGAGATTACGACGACCAGCACCAGGGACTGTGGTGCGTAGTCCACGGCCGCGACAATCATGATACCCGCACCTGCACCTCCATTGCGGCGCTCCGCGATAGCGTCGCCAGGGACAGGAACCCGGAGACGCGTCCGCCTGCGGTGGCCCACGTCCAATTCCCGTACGAGGCCCCCATGCAGGTACAGGCGCAAGGGATGCAACCCCAGGAAGGCACCTTACGGATCCAAGCTCACGTACAGCAGCCTCGGGAGGGCCTCCTGTCGCTGCAGGCTCCGGAGGCTCACGTACAGCAGCCTCGGGAGGCTCTGCGCTGGGATTCGCCTCAGCACGGTAGCAGAAGGCCTATGCGCGAAGACTACATCATGTGGCAGCATACCCAGCGCAAGCACCGCCGGACTGGGCGCAGCACGAAGTTACATTCACACCCGATGACGCTCAAGGCGTGGACTTCCCTCATCAGGACCCCCTGGTCATCCGGGTCACGATCGCGGGATGCGACGTGGGGCGTGCCTTGGTGGACGGCGGTAGCTCCGCGAACGTATTGTTTCCGGCGGCCTTCGACCAGATGGGGATCCCTCGAAGCCGCCTAGGGCCCTCGGGAATCCCACTGCAGGGCTTCGGGGGACAGCCCCTATGGGCGCTGGGCCAAATAGGTCTTCAAGTCTCCTTCGGCCAAGATGACAATGTGCGGGCCGAAGATGCCACCTTCGACGTGGTCGACCTTCCGTACCCCTACAACGCCATATTAGGGCGCCCAATCCTCAACTCCTTCGGTGCGGTACCACATCACGGCTATCTATGCATGAAAATCCCGGGTCCCCAGACCATCATCACCGTCCGAGGCGACCAGGATATGGCCCAGCTCATCGAGCCTGGTACCAGGTGCCCGCGTCGCGAAGCCCAACGGCGCTCCTAGAGCTGGCGTCACAGCGCGTCGCGAAGCCCAACGGCGCTCCTAGAGCTGGCGTCACAGCACAGTCCATTCAGAGGCGCCTTGGCGGGCCCTGCAGATGTCTAGCGACCAGAGGCTTCGGCCGCACCAAGGGCAAATGGTTAGTATATCCACCCCTTGTAGTTGCTTACCCGCGCAAACGGGGATGTAATGAAGATCGCCGTTTGTCACTAATCTTTCCTCATCACGTGTAAGTACGCGGCGAAGGTGCGCGCAGGCTCAGCCAACGCGCGCATTCCCGCAGTATAAATCAAAGACGCATGCTCGCGTGTGCACTCGCCGTAGCCAGGGGTACGGGTCTGAGTATAAATCGAACTTGCACGTTCGCGTGTGCACTCGCCGTAGCCAAAGGTGACGGGCCTGAGTATAAACAAAGACGCACGTTCGCGTGTGCACTCGCCGTAGCCAGGGGTACGGGACTGAGTATAAATCGAAGTCGCACGTTCGCGTGTGCACTCGCCGTAGCCAAAGGTGACGGGCCTGAGTATAAACAAAGACGCACGTTCGCGTGTGCACTCGCCGTAGCCAGGGGTACGGGACTGAGTATAAATCGAAGTCGCATGTTCGCGTGTGCACTCGCCGTAGCCAAAGGTGACGGGCCTGAGTATAAACAAAAGACACAACGGGGGGACGCCCTCGCGCGCGCCAGTCTACGGACTTTAAATAAGACGTAGCGTCGAGGTCCGCCTCCGCACGCACCAGTCTACGGACTTTAAATAAGACGTAGCATCGAGGTCCGCCTCCCCACGCACCAGTCTATGTACTTCAAATAAGACGTAGCGTCGAGGTCCGCATCCGCATGCACCAGTCTACGGACTTTAAATAAGACGTAGCGTCGAGGTCCGCCTCCGCACGCACCAGTCTACGGACTTTAAATAAGACGTAGCGTCGAGGTCCGCCTCCGCACGCACCAGTCTACGGACTTTAAATAAGACCTAGCGTCGAGGTCCGCCTCCGCACGCACCAGTCTACGGACTTTAAATAAGACGTAGCGTCGAGGTCCGCCTCCGCACGCACCAGTCTACGGACTTTAAATAAGACGTAGCGTCGAGGTCCGCCTCCGCACGCACCAGTCTACGGACTTTAAATAAGACCTAGCGTCGAGGTCCGCCTCCGCACGCACCAGTCTACGGACTTTAAATAAGACGTAGCGTCGAGGTCCGCCTCCGCACGCACCAGTCTACGGACTTTAAATAAGACGTAGCGCCGAGGTCCGCCTCCGCACGCACCAGTCTACGGACTTTAAATAAGACGTAGCGTCGAGGTCCGCCTCCGCACGCACCAGTCCACGGACTCTAAATAAGACGTAGCGTCGAGGTCTGCCTCCGCACGCGCGAGTCGCCGGACTATAAAGGAAGTCGTAGCGTCGAGGTCCGCCTCCGCACGCACTAGTCCACGGACTCAAAATAAGATGTAGCGTCGAGGTCTGCCTCCGCAGGCGCGAGTCTCCGGACTATAAAGGAAGTCGTAGCGTCGAGGTCCGCCTCCGCACGAACTAGTCCACGGACTCAAAATAAGACGTAGCGTCGAGGTCTGCCTCCGCACGCGCGAGTCTCCGGACTATAAAGGAAGTCGTAGCGTCGAGGTCCGCCTCCGCAC
Source organism: Dendrocalamus latiflorus (assembly GCA_017311315.1). NCBI lineage: Eukaryota > Viridiplantae > Streptophyta > Magnoliopsida > Poales > Poaceae > Dendrocalamus > Dendrocalamus latiflorus. The sequence continues at coordinate 3,326,879 of CM029622.1, read as the reverse complement.
GCACTAGTCTAGGGACTCTAAATAAGACGTAGCGTCGAGGCCTGCCTCCACACGCGCGAGTCTCCGGACTATAAAGGAAGTCGTAGCGTCGAGGTCCGCCTCCGCACGCACTAGTCGACGGACTCTAAATAAGACGTAGCGTCGAGGTCTGCCTCCGCACGCGCGAGTCTCCGGACTATAAAGGAAGTCGTAGCGTCGAGGTCCGCCTCTGCACGCACTAGTCCACGGACTGTAAATAAGATGTAGTGTCGAGGTCTGCCTCCGCACGCGCGAGTCTACGGACTATAAAAAGGCAAAGCGCCAAGGTCCGCCTTTGCACACGCCAGTCTACGGACTGTAAAAGGCGAAGCGCCGAGGTCCGCCTCCGCACGCGCCAGTCTACGGACTATAAAAAGGCGAAGCGCCGAGGTCCGCCTCCGCACCCGCCAGTCTACGGACTGTAAAAGGCGAAGCGCCGAGGTCCGCCTCCGCACACGCCAGTCTACGGACTGTAACAAGGTGACGTGTTGGGGTCCGCCTCCGCACACGCCAGTCTACGGACTGTAAAAAGGGGAGGTGCCAAAGACTGCCCCCGCAAGCGCCGTTCTAAGGAACCCTTGCGCAACTACTTCGCCAACGGTGCGCGTGGAGCGTGGAGATCCCATCCCCGCGCAGCAGGTGGCTTACCGGTGAACCCAAAGTGACATCAACACACAGCGCATATCCTAAAATGCTAGAAAATCTGCATACCGGCAAAATCACAAGTACAAAGGTCCGGCAACATCCTTGCAGTTCTAAGCCGCTATCCCGCGGGCTCGTCCTTAACACGCGCTAAAGCTAGGGCCTTGCTCGAAGAAGGTCGGCCCGCCCAAAAGTCCAGCGACACTTCGACCCTTCGCCAGCGTCGAAGGCGTCGCCGGGTCGCAAGGTCGGCTGCACGAAGCCGGCCCCAGCAAGGAAGCTGCCCGGGATACAGGCGAAAGTCAGAAAGCATGTAGCAAGTGTACTCCATTTGCAAAAAGCGGGAGCATTACAACACACGCCTACACCTAGGCCCCACGGCGTCAGACCCGTGCGTTCCCGGCGCCTTCGGAGGACCCAGCGCCGCCTTCGTCGCGTCGAGGGACCCGTCCAGAAATTGGCCGAGGCTCCCCGTCCCGTAGAGCGACTTTCGGAGCTCGATCCGTGCAGCATCCGCCCCGACGTAAGCCCAGATCCGGTCGAAGAAGGGCCCGAGGGCAAGGTGAGCGGAGCGGACGGCGCCGGACATTACTCCGACCCCGCCAGGCATCTCCAGCCGGGGGTCATCTAGCCCGGCGACGTGCGTACAACCGCGGTGCTGCAGGAGCGCGCACACCAAGCATGCCGACGTATACGCGCAGTGGGTGCCAAAAGTCGTCGTGGCATCGCGCGCGACGTTGGCGGCATCCCCGACCCAGCGGAGGGTCCGAGACAACTCCTCCGGGCCAAAGGCGCAGTCCGGCACCTCAGTTACCAGCCCTTGAAGATGGCTCTCCAGCGCTTCCATGGCGTCCCACGCAACCACCGAGGCGTCGCCAAGCGTCTGGTTACGCTCCGCTAGAGTCAAGGCAAGCTCGCCTTTTTCCTTCTCTAGCGAGGCGACCTGTTCCAGGAGCCCGTCCCGCTCCACCGCAAACCTTTGTTCAGCAGCTGCCGCGGTCTACTCCCGCGCCGACGCAACAAGTCCCTCGGCGTGTGCCCTCGCTTCGGCGCATTCCGCTTCCAGCTGGCGGATGCGGGCGTCCTGGACAGAGCGGGCTCCAGAGGCTTCACGCAGCTCCTCCTCGGCGGCCCGCAGCCTATCCTCGAGCGCCTTTCGGCCACGAGTATAGGCCGTTTGCAGGGCCTGCCCCAGCACAAGTGTCTGCAGAAGGGAAAGACTTAGCAAGCTCAGCTAGCCCAGGTGTTGGCGCACGAGTACTTACCCTCACCCCAGACACCTCGAAGGCGTCCTCGAGGCGTCCCGCCCCGTAGGCTTGCAGCACTTGCGGGTCGACGCTGGTGGCCGCGTCATTCACAATCCCGCGCCACGCCCTCAGCGTCTCCGGAGGTGGCACGAAGTCCGCGGGGCTTACGCGCGCGGAGGCCTCGTGTTCCGCCAAGTGCTCCCCCTCCGGAATGAGCAACGCTGCAAACAGGGATACAGGTGAGCACCCCCAAGGCATACAAGCATACACCAGAGTAAGCTAAGCCACCTTACCCTTGGTAGCAGAAGGAATGGTCCCGCCACGGGCAGAAGCCTCCGCGTTTGGGGATGGCAACGGCTGTCCCTACGCGGCGGGCGGCGTGGCCAGGGGGGCCGAAGGCGCGTATGCCGCAGGGTCTCCGGCGCTTGCGCTGGAGTCCCACAAGCTTCTGATGCCCGTGGCCACGACGAATCCCCGCGGTGTCCGGTGGAGCTCCGGCCGCACACACGGCCGTTCAGCCGGGGCAGCCAGCAGCGACACCGCCCCCGCAGTCGCGGTTAGGGAAACCCCTGCGGCTGCCGCGCCCGGGGGCGAAGGTTCCGTGGTGGCAGTTGTCGCAGGGGGCACCTCGGTTTCTGCTACTGTCAGTGAGGGCAGCACGGCTCCGTGCGCCCCCGCGGAGGGCGCCTCCGGCACCACAGCGGCCACGATCGAAAGCTCCACCTCGGCGTCGCCGGTCCGCACGGGCTCCGCCTCGGTGACTTCGGCGGGCGGTGAGACTCCCCCTCCGGCTGCTCGCGGCAAACCCGCCGTCCGGGACGCTCGCCGAAGATACCTCGCCTTCGGCGTCTGCGCCACCCAAGCCTGAATCGGCATACCTCGCCGAGTCCGACTCCGCTTCCGCCGCGCCCTTGGGAGCACTAGCAGCAGCAGTGGTAGCCGCCGTGCCAAGCGCGGCAGGCGCCCCGCTGCGGCCCCTCTTCCGAGACGGTGCCTTCTTCTTCTTCGCTGCACCGTCGTCTGGAGTGACACGGTTCGGCACGGCAAGGCCCAGGGCCTCGCACACGCGGTTTATTCGCCCCAGCCCCGCCTCGGCGATAGCAGCCGTGCGCTGCTCGTGCTCCCTGCCGGTGTACGGCCCCAGGAATACGCGCACGGCTTGCTCCGCCTCCTCCAAGCAAATCCCTGAGGCAAAGGAGAATACCATCAGCATATAACGCATTCCGCGTGAACAAAGGAGAGACGCGATCGAGGCTTACGTATATCGCCGGGCGCCGGCAGCAAGCAAACCGATGGCAAAACATTGTCGTCTCGATGCTTCTCGGCGGCAAGACTCCAGTCGCGGGCAAGCGGTGTCACGCCGTACATCACGTACTCTTCGGTGAGGTCGCGCATGTTGAATCGGGCGGCCAAGCCTACGAGCCGCTGGACCCTCCGCTTGTCCTCGTCATCGAGCGTTCGGCCGGGCGAGGGCTTGAACGCGATCGGCCGGCCTGTGCACTCAAGGCCGCTCCCGCTCTCCACACGGTGGTAGAACCACCGCTTCATCCAGTAAGACTCCCACTTCCCGCGAGTTGAGTTCGCGGGGAAGAGCTTCTTGCACGACGAACGAAGAACAAAGGTGACGCTACCGAAGCTCGACAGCGTCCCGTCCTTCCGGTCCTTGGGCTGGCATCGTGCCTCGTGAAGGTAGGTGAACAACGAGGCGCTGGGCCAACACGCCCCCGAGCGCAAGGCCCAGCTGTACACCGCGAGCCGGGCCACGGCGTTTGGAGTCAGTTGCGCCAGCTCCAGCCCGAAGGTCCGCAGCACGTCGCCCACGATAGCCGCCGCTGGGATGCGGAGCCCCGCGTCGAAAAAGGCAACGAACACAACCGCCTCCGACCTCTCGGGATGCGGTTCCGTCTCGTCGGCGGCGGGCAATCGTACCTCCTGGCGCGCGACCAACTTCCCCGCGTGCAAAAGCCCTTGGATCGTCTTCTCAATCACAAGCGAGGGGCCCAGCTCGCCGGAGAACGTGCCTTCCTCCTCCCCCACCAGCCACTCCTTGTCAGCCGCCGCCGGGTCGCGCTCGTGGAGCGCGTATTTCACCTTTAACTCTGAGGACCGCTGGCGAATGTCAGAGCCACCAACCGCCTCGCCGCGCTTGCCACCGGAGTCCATCGCTTCCCACGGAAAGATTGAAGCGGTGAAGATATCGCGAAAGTGTCGAGGGCAGAGCAGACAGGAAAGAGGGCGTAAAGGTGCAGGGACGCTGTTACGGGGGCACTATTTCAAGCCACCTCGCCCATACCGCCGCTACCGAAGCGTCGCAACGATCCGCGTGCCGGATGCAACCGCAGCGGTGTAAAGGTCCGCCCCGCACGATTCCCCGTAACTGAAAGCGAAGTGTCACGAAGGTCCGCGTACGGGGCGCGACCGCAGTCGTACAAGCGCCAAGGGCCGTCACAGCACGACGCTACCAGCCGCTGTTAGAGGTGCACTAATGGGCCAGGGGATCACAACAGCTCCGGTGCCGCACCATTCACTGCCCGCCCCATGTCCCCCTTGCCTAGGGAAGAGGCGAGCGGCCGCGAGCACACAACCGTCCACATCCCGCCGCCCACCAGTCGTAGGTCGCCACGTGCCCCGGGCGCGTCGGGTCGCACGGTACGGGAACCTAACCCAGGCAGACCAGGGGCCGGCGTGATTCCAGGCACCTTTACAACGCAAGACCGCATCACAAGATCCCAAGTCACCGCACGTGTGGCGGTGTTCGCAAGGCGAAGGCGCCAGCTCCGCTGCCACTCGTTCGAAGGGTAGGGGACGGAGTGCGCGCGTCTACTTCGACTAGGCGCCAGCTTTGCTGCCACCTGTTCGAAGGGTAGGGGACGGAGCGCGCGCGTCTACTTCGACTAGGCGCCAGCTCCGCTGCCACCCGTTCGAAGGGTAGGGGACGGAGCGCGCGCGTCTACTTCGACTAGGCGCCAGCTTCCCTGCCACCCGTTCGAAGGGTAGGGGACGGAGCGCGCGCGTCTACTTCGACTAGGCGCCAGCTTCCCTGCCACCCGTTCGATGGGTAGGGGACGGAGCGCGCGCGTCTACTTCGACTAGGCGTCAGCTCCGCTGCCACCCGTTCGAAGGGTAGGGGATAGAGCGCGCGCGTCTACTTCGGCTAGGCGTCAGCTCCGCTGCCACCCGTTCGAAGGGTAGGGGACGGAGCCTGCGCGCCTACTTGGACTGGGCGCCAGCTCCGCTGCCACCCGTTCGAAGGGTAGGGGACGGAGCGCTCGCGTCTACTTCGACTAGGCGCCAGCTGCGCTGCCACCCGTTCGAAGGGTAGGGGACGAAGCGCGCGCGCGTCCACTTCGACTAGGTGCCAGCTCCGCTGCCACCCGTTCGAAGGGTAGGGGACGGAGCGCGCTCGTCTACTTCGACTAGGCGCCAGCTTCGCTGCCACCCGTTCGATGGGTAGGGGACGGAGCGCGCGCGTCTACTTCGGCTGGGCGCCAGCTCCGCTGCCACCCGTTCAAAGGGTAGGGGACGGAGCGCGCGCGTCTACCTCGACTAGGCGCCAGCTTCGCTGCCACCCGTTGATGGGTAGGGGACGGAGCGCGCGCGTCTACTTCGGCTGGGCGCCAGCTCCGCTGCCACCCGTTCGAAGGGTAGGGGACGGAGCGCGCACGCGTCTACTTCGACTTCGGCGCCAGCGAGCGCGCACGCGTCTACTTCGACTTCGGCGCCAGCCTCCGCTGCCACCCGTTCGAAGGGTACGGGATGTGCAGCAAGGGATGTGTAGGGAGCGGCCCCCGACGCCAACATATTTATACTCGGCCTCACCAGGCGAAGAGTCGCCAGCGTGGAGGCATGCCAACCGACGGAAGCACAAGCGGGGGGTGTCGGGCGGTTCAGCTACCTGTGGTGCGTAAGTGCAACCGTCCGCACCCCACCGCGTGCACACCGGAAACCGTCGCACGCTCCACTCTCGAGAAGGCGCACCGCACGTTGCGACAGCCCGCCCCCTGGCAAGCCAACCGCCATTAAAAAGCACACCACAAGGCGGCAAGGTCGCAACGACTACGGAGCGCGCGCCTCAGGAGTCCAAATGCCGGGAGTCCGCCGTCACATTGATGGTCACGACGCCTCAAGGCCCGCACCACGCCAAGCATGCTTCACCACGGGGACGGCCGGAAGAGCGAGCGTCGCAGCGCGTCCCTTATCGTTTAAGGCTCACGCGGCGGCTCAGGGGCCCGCCACGCTTACCTATGCCAGTGCAACGCCCTCGACGCGTGTCTGCTTCGGCTGGGGCCACTTCCGCCGTCGCCCATTTCGAAGGGTGAGGGCCGGAGCGTACGCATCTGCTTCGGCCACAGCGCAGCCCCGGGTCAAGTTTGGAGAAGTTCACAGGCCGCGGGGACGGAGGGGGCCAAAGGACTCAGCGACATGGCTTCGGCCCTGTGAAGCCCTTCACCATGAGAGGCTCCTGTCGTAGGGGTGGCCCCCACCTAAACCCAGCAGGCCTGGTAGGAAGTTATAAGGCCCAGAATAGGCCACGTGTAATGACACAAATACCCCGGAAGGGGATGATCAGCTGTAAGGGCATAATTGTAAAAGCACCCCCCATGTATATATATATAGAATACCGGCCATGGGGAGGAGAGAGGCCATTATACTCATCTTCATCACTCTCCACTACCATCTCTCTCTCTGTTTGGCCCGTAGCCACAACAAAGCACTTATGCTATGTTGCTGATCAAACAAGTATAGATGAAGGCCAAATCAATTGTATAACAAAGGTATATAAGTGATGGACAGAAGATAATTCAAAAGAACGCAATCTAGAATTGAGAAGCATAAGAATTGACCCAAATATGAAAACTGAAGATAGAAGTCCATTAGACAGCATGTCAGTATTTTCGTCGTAACTTTTTGTAAGATACATCATTTTCAACGATTCTTTTTTGTTCCTTGACGGAGTTTCTACAATTTTTCTTTTTGGGCCACATTCTGAATACCGACCAAAAATTCGCACAAAAATCACAACTACTGACTGTTGCAGATTTAAACCAGAAATTTTAATCAACTTCATCACAGATATCTCTTAACTGCTTTATTATAATGATGTGAAATTTTACAGGCAGATGGATAATGAAGTTATGAATCTAATGGCGATGATTTCACTCAAAAAGGATCACAGAACCAAAAGTTATGGCATTTTCTGGCAACAGCAGAAAGGGAGTCTTTTTGTTGAAATTGGAAATTACGGTTTGGGGTGCTCTACATGTATGTTGATGTGGGGAATTTTTTGTTTGGAATTTTTAGGAGCAAAGATATGACTAGCAACTAAATGATGCTAAGACAGACACAAATTCAATTTAGCAAACAAAACTAAAAGATTGAAAGACACAAATGGGGTTTGGATAGCGAAAATTAACTCTTTTTATAGGGCAATTTTTTGGTTGTAGGTATGAAAAACAAATCTAAAACTAAAATCTCACCAGACAATCTGTGCTTACCACTTCATGTAGGATTGTTTCCAATCTTCTGATAACAATGATAACTATAATTGATTGATATGATGTTGATGATAAAGCCACTTGACTGAAACGACCAAGTCCGTCCTGTAATCGCTACACCATACCCTTGTTGTTATCAATCTTGCCAAGAACGATGGTTGACCTGATCATGAAGATCAATTCCTACAAGTAATCAAAGAACAAGCAAGAATCCAAGTAAATAGCAATCTAAAAATTGCTAGATATAAAAGTTGCAGAAGGATAGTTGAGCTTCTGTAACATGAATCTGTTGATTTAATCGACACAAGAGACATCGTGGAGTTTGCACACATGGGCTAAACTGATCTAAACAAAATATGAGGAAGAAATAGGTGTCTAGGGCTATTTAAGAGGGAAAGAGGGCAAGAGGTTGCAGCCAAGGGGTGGGCATGCAACCCTAGGTGGTACAAGGCCCATGGCCCAAGTGGAGGTGGTACAATACCTTTGGACTCCGATTCAGAATCAGCCCCCACTTATTTTTGTGATCGCGGTGAGCTCAAAAGAAATTTGGAGGTAGGGCTGGATCCGTTGGAACGAGGATGAGATAATCTTTCCATGTTGTACTCATACACCTTAAACGAAGTTTGTATGTGAATTTTATACATGTTTGAAGTTGGTGCTGTCTCCGGAGGCTAAATTGGATTCCAAAATGTATCCAACTTTTACTCTTACTTTGGCTTGGAAAAAAATGTGATGTGATGACCTTGAGAATGAGTTGACAAATGTTTCGACTTAATCTTGATGTGCAGGTCGGCTTCCCTTTAGGTGGACCCCAACCGTGAGCTCATAGTGTTAATACATCTCTCTTGTGTATTTGTACAAATATACATTTTCGTTATTAAGAAGCATCATATTCTCATTTAATATAAATTAAAGTTAAAGAAACGAATTCACCTTTTGTTTAATCTTGTAAGCTATGATCGCATGTGTTTGTGATATGGCACATCATTAGATCATAAAATCAAACATTTTAATGAGCAGTCGAAGTTACATTTTAAGAGCCGTATGAAAGTCCAAAACAATAACCGGAGAGAATACCTATATTTTTCTTATCAGTATATGTGCGCCGCCACATCGATCCTAGCTATGTACTCCAATATTAGTCCTTCCTTTACTAGTCACAGCTGCCTCCTTTTTTCCCCTATGATACGAAATAATTCCCTCTCGGCTCCCGCTCTTGTACTAACAAATGTTGACGCACGTCCCAGGGTTAACTGAACGAACCTACCTTCTGATGCATGCTTCCAGATTTGCGCAAGTCGATCTAAATAGTTCGATAGAAACAAAGTTTAAAAAATTTAATGGTAAGAATCCCGAAAGTCACCCTTTCGCTTCTTATTAGGGAAGTATACTGAGAAGGTGAGAGGCTTAAGCATGCATACAAGGTATTTGTCCTCTTAAGCATGCATACAAGGTATTTGTACTCTAGTGTAGAGTACGCTTGGCCAAGCGTCGCGCAAGGCAGCTGGTCGCCGCGCCGGCCACACCTCTGTGCACATTTTCTCTGTCTTGTAAGCACCCAATTGTCTTGTTGTAACACCCAACTAGGATATGTACAATGTACATATCCGCCGTCTATAAACGTTTGTTGCATATGATTTTGGGTGATAAGGATAGGGGCAAAATTAGAATGAAAATGACCAGGGTTCACCACTTCCCTACACATATAATAACATATATAATATTTAAGCAATATTATGCTAAATAGTAATATGTCTAGTAATTTTTAGCATCAATATTTCAACATAACCGACGACAGTGTATGATGATAAAGAAATAGTGATTGAAATACTTACCAATATGAAGAAGCCTGATAATAATATTAGTTAGTCGCAGCAAATTAAAGGAACTAAGGGCGAAATTATAGACAAAAATTGGTCGACATTGGTAAAATACATTTTCCGATCCCAATGGCCTATTAAAAGAGAATAAAATTACTTAAAGTTTTCATGTAAAAATAGTAGAATGATCAAATGTAAGTTACTGCAATATCTTTTAGTATTTACCTTTTTTCAAATTTATAAAGCGACGAACCACAACATCATTAGTAATTTTTATCAATTGTTGTTTCTCTCTATATAACAAATAAGTATATCATTCATTAAATCATCATCAATTAATTGGAAAGGTCAATTAGATATTTGTATGTTCAACAGTTCAAGAATAATATAATAGAAAAATACATCCAGTGGCTTACTTAACATTGTGATCAAATACTCACTACTACAAAAGGGTCATCACAGATAGTTCGGAACTGTCTTCACAGATGGTTTTCTGAACCGCCTGTATTTATGTGTCAGTGATAATCAGAGGTTATCACAGATGGTTTATGAGCCGTCTATGATGAAGACAACATAGACGGTTTGTAACTAGAACTGTCTGTGAAGAAAACTATAACAGACGGCTTGAACTAAAAACCGTTTGTGATACTCACACATCACAAACGGTTCTAGTTACCAACCATCTGTGATTGATGAGTATCACAGACGGTTGGTATATAGAACCGTCTATGACAGTCCTTCATAGATGATTTATAGCATAAACCGTCTATGATAGTTCATTCTATACCTATGTTCTGTGAAAACAAGCAAATACAGTGGCAAACACAACAACATATTCCATTTCCATTAAGAATAGGATCCACTATTACAGCATAACAAGATAAAACAAACCCAACTTTTTAACATGGCAAGAATATATAAGAAGTAGAGATCCTAGCAGACAATACATGCTGGATGCATCGGATGGCGGCCGGATATCACCGGCAAAGGAGAGGTGATGGTAGCACCACCTTTGGGGCACAACGGTGAGACTATACAAGACACTCTTACGACACTTACGACAAGAGTGTGTTGTGTAGTCGACCGTGGTGTCACAACAGAGGCGCTAGCTCACGGCGGTAGTCGGCGTTGTCAATGAACAAGCTAAATGCAGTGCGCGATGTCCTTGACGCTTGCCATCAAGGAAGAGAGGGGAGGGCATCAGATGGTGGCCGGATATCACTAGCAATGGAGAGGCGATGGTAGCGCCACCTTTGTGGCACGACGGTGAGACTGCAGAAGACACTCTTACGACACTTATGACAAGAGTGTGTTGTGCAGTCGATCGTGGTGTCACAATGAAGGCGCTAGCTCACGGCGGTAGTTGGCATCGTTGAGGAACAAGCTAGATGCATCGGATGGTAGTCATATATCACTGGCAATGGAGAGGCAGTGGTAGCACAACCTTTGTGGCACGATGGTGAGACTGCATAAGACACTCTTACGAAACTTACTACAAGAGTTTGTTATGCAGTCGACCGTGGTGTCACAATGAAGGCACTAGCTCACGATGATAGTCGGCATCGCCAAGGGGACGATGAAGGATGCCATATAGTGGATGAACTCACTCGTGACTACCGGTGGAAAGGTAGATGGGGAGTAATTATTAAGGGCTGAGCGGTGGGAGGAACCGGTGCCTGCTATCTGATGTGGAGATAATGGACTGGTGAGATCGAAATCCTGGGGGATACGCCATGGATCGGTGATGTGTCATTATCAAAGACAGTACAAACCATCTATGCTAACGCACATATCAGAGACGGTTTGTATTCATAGACGGTTCTAATTAAAAACCGTCTGTGATAATGTGTATATCACAGACAACTTTTAAACCTAACCATTTGTGATAGTTTTAGAGACAGTTTTAGCCATGAACTGTCTGTAATAATCAAAGCATAGATGGCTCCATATGAACCGTCTATGATGAGATGTCTAGTATAACTTATTTTATAGTAGTGACTACAATTTTACCTCTGATTTGTAATGAGTTAGGCCGCTATTCCAAAAATCAAAATTGAAACTTTAAATCTTAACTCTACAATTCGACAAAAAACAATCAACAATCATCATATTAAAATCTTAACTCACAAATTTAGCCCCTATTCTGGAAATAAATTGAAAAAACTAAGAGAAGTTTAGAACATAGTGCATACTGATCGGGTTGACATAAACTTCCTTTGGTCAGCTAGGGCGCGAAGCAACAGGACCAGGTGATGCCTCATTGAGATGGCAGATGAGGGCAGTCAGTGGTGCCGATTTCTCCCGTTCTCAGATGGCTAGTTGCACCTTGACTGGGGTGCGGTTGTGTGGCGGATGTGGTGCACATCTTCTGGTCGACCATGTGAGACAAACAGGCACGAGGGTTGCTACAGGGTGACACACTTTAGGATCGATCAAATGGACACCGTGGACTATTGTGATCCTATCTATTGCGCTGGCTCGGTCTGCTATAGTTGCCTTATGAGCTGAGGGAAGCGCAGGCTCCTCGTAGACTGTTGCTAGCTACTACGAATTTGGACTGTGAGTGCTCCCTTCGTTGGGCTTCAATGAAAGAATCGGATGCACTGAATTTGGACCCGGTGTACTATTGTTGCTCAAAAATTTTTTGGACCCGATGAACTATGACACCAGGCCCCATGACATGGTTCCGCCCGTGTATGTGGAGGAGAGAGAAGAGAAAGATTATGTCTACTATTTAATAGACGGTCTTATAAATGGATTTTTATTATATATACCATTATATAGACAATTATATAGATAACATATTAATTATACGAGGCTATTACAAATAAGTATATACACAACATATTGTATGTGTTATCTTTAGTCCTATTTATAGATGATATGAAGGTGTATTATAGACTACAACTGTTTATACTATTGTACATGCTCTAACAAAAGTGTAACATGTCACCTATAACTATTGTGGCTACAAATTTTAACCAATAATAAAGCATTATCAACAACTATAATTCAAGAATAATCATTTATCGTAACACTAAACAAAAATTTTAGCAACATTGTAAACCATAAATTGAACTTAATATGAACCAAATAGTTATCAAAATAAATCATATATAGGGTTAAACCAAGGAACACATCAAGTAGCATCACTAAGAACCATAAGAACTAAGGGAATCCATAAACCATCTAATTATTGCAATGGAAAGTACTAAGGAGATTATGACAGTGAGTGATAGATCATAGGTGAGTGAAGAGCTACAAAAATATAATATTTTATGTTCTACTTCCACCCATACATTTCACCTTCAACGTTCACCTAAAAACAACCACAAAGTAAGGGATAGCCCACAACTCAGTAAGTACACAATAGAATAATAAATGAGACAGCAACATTAATTAGCAATTCATGTCTAGTCACCATTAATTCAATTTCACATATCTATTCTCATCAATTACCTATCTCAAGTCTCAATACCTTTAACTCTCTTTCCATTAATGCACTACAACGCAATGCCATTCACATGTCACAACTCGTCTCTCGCTTATACCGGTATAACTAAGTGTTCACCCGTTGATGAACCACCCTTACCCTATCCTTTTTCATACAGGGCCTCAACTCTACTCCCAGATAGTCACCCTTGCAGTGTCGGTACTAAAAGCAACAGAATTTTCAACTCTCAAACCATATTCTAGAAAACCATACCAGTTATAGAACCTAGACAAAAATTTTTACAACTTTTTAGTTGGCCACCTGCTCAGATTAAATCATTTAAGCCCCCCGTTTTTAATTCAGAAGACAGATTTGTCATCTCCTAGACAACAGATTTAATATTTTCATATCTATTAATTTACTCATGCAACCATAATAAACCATGACATTTTCAAAAACTAAAGAAACTTGTGTACAACTTTATAGGCATGCCAAAAATTTAATTCTGCCATTTAATCAGTCAAATTAAAATTTTCCCACGACTGCGTCTAATAGCCACTGGTTCTGGACAGTAGTCCTCCAAATTTCATAATTTCTATTATACCCATACAAAAATCATGTTCTTGAACTCTTTGGAACCCTTAGATAATTATCTACACTTTTCATGTAGATCAAATAGTTCATTCTAGTTCTGCCAAATGACTACAATTCCCAGACTGCAGCTTACAAAAATCATAACTCAAAATTTAACCATCCAACCAACATGATTAAATATTCTACAAAAAGCTAGCAATATTCTCTACAACTATCTAATAGATGACATTCCCCAATTATGTCCATATGGTATCCAAAATCATAGTAGAACAATATAACAGATTAACTGATCTACTAATAGATCAGTTAACGAAAACTTGCTACTCCTCTCTCTAATCCCCACTGTAGTCTCTCATAAAATTAGTAAAACAAAAAGGAAAAATCCAGATAACTACCTAGATGAAGAAGCCAAAATGCGATTGATGTAGGATTGGTCCCGATCTTCTGGTGGATGATAATTCAATTGGTAGAGAATGACGTTGACGATGAGGCAACTAGATCAAAATGACCAAATCCATCCTACAATCACTACACCACGCTCTTGTCATTATCAACCTTGCCAAGAATGATGATTGACCTGATCACGAAGATCAATTCCTACAAGCAATCGAAGAACGGGCAAGAATTTAAGTAAAGAGCAATTTAAAAATTGCTAGATATAAAAGCCATAGAAGGATTGTTGAGGCCCTATAACATGAATCTGTTGGCCTAATCAACACAAGAGATGACGTGAAATTTACACACAAGGGGCTAAACTGATCTAAACAAAACCTAACTCTAAAGAATGCAAATACAAGGCTTATATAGCCCCTGGGATGTCCACAAAGTCCCCAAAGCGAGTACAACTTAAACCTACATTGTATTAGACTAAAACTCACACAAAAAGGAAACCCTGTTTTTTCCACTATCATATTGTTTTGGATATTGCGACGTGACCAGAATGTTTTTTAAGCTGGGACCTTACCCATTGGATGGGCCTTGCAATAAGCTTTCAAACAAGCCCAAGAACACCTAAATCGTACTCCGTTTGTTAAAGTTATAGCCTTTTTATTATGGGCCTGTTGAGCTATCTCGAACCGAATCCGAATTGAGTTATGAGTTGATTCTGAGTTTGATTTTGGTTGGGCTTGAGGAAATTCCAAATTAGGCTTGGAAATCGCATCCAAAAATTGGGCTATTAGTTTTTGGACCTCACCCCTTTTGCTCTACCACCGTATGGGCTTTCTTTCCTCCTCGATCAGTCGCATGGGCTGCTTGGCTTTCTCCTTCCCATCCTCATGGGTTTTGAGTTTCTTGTTCTTCATGGACATGGCAGCAAATATGGTTACCCTCCTCCTTGTGGTTCTCCATTGCTTCAGACCCACCCTTTGTCTGCTCCCTCTCGGTTCCAAAGTCTTCCATTTTATCAAACCTGAAAATGCACAAAGCAATATCATGATGTGGTATTCCATCCTTATGAATAACCATATTAGGCATAGTTAGGAATGAATTCATCTTAATGTTGAACTTCTTTTTCAAAGCTCTAACTCTTTTAGCAAACCCATGTTGTTCTGAAGTGCTTGATGAATTCCAAGGAACAACATAACCAAGGATGTCCTCACCATCCACCCCTTCTTCATGAAAAGCTATCGTCGGCTTTTGATTATATAAAAATATGCTAAACAAAGAGAACATGTTATATGCATGGTATATGTATCTATCATCCACACTTCTCCTGTTTAGCACATTATGAACATATGAAGGTGTAGTAAACAAAGAGAATAACACATATGCATGGTATATATATGAATCGATTATAGTGTTATTCTCGCTGTTTTGCGCAAACCATTTAGTACAACAACAGCTATAAAACGTATACATTGTAATATTGTCATTCACATCATTCTCTCTCCCATGAAAAAATTGTCCTCAACTTTTGTAAGGACATAAAGATATCGAAGGGCAAAACCTGATCTAGTTGTTCAAATATGGGGGAGAAAATTTTTAGTGTCTTTTATGTTTCAATTGCGCTTCTCTGATTACTTGTACATGATTGTACATCAAAGCATGAATAAGTAGGCTTATGTAATCTTTCTAAACAGTAAAGACTATTATTGAAACTCATCTCATTGTGATCACAACATGGCACAAAAAAATTGTTTATCCAAAATATGCAATCTCAATTGTTTGACCATGTGATGGTCGTGCATTTTGTTGATGATGAATACTTGATATTTGGTTTTATTGGAATTTGCATTCGTGAAAGTTCTGGTCGATGCACTTCTGTGCTTGAGTTTTTGAGATGCCAAAACGACCATATCTGGTTTTGACCACGGATGGTAGTCCGATCGGCCTTGTGATGGTTGGTTCGATTGGCCTTGTGATGGATGGTCTAATCGGCAGGTCTGAACGATAGGTGTCAACCACAGCAAATCGACCACGGCATTTTGACTATGTCAAGTTTTGACCATGGCATTTCGACCATGTCAAACTTTGACCACGGTATTTTGACCATGGCATTTTGACCATGTCAGGCTTCAACCATAGCATTTTGACCATGTCAAGTTTCAACCACGGTATTTCAACTATGGCATTTCAACCACGACAGCCTTCGATCATGGCATTTTGATGTCAGCATGTCGACCACAGCATCCTTTGGCTATGGCATTTTGAACATGGTAGAATAACCACGACAGGAAATCGGTAGGTTTCAACCCCGAACTATGAATCAGTTGTAAGAAGCAGTGAACCAGTCATGAGCTACAATGAACCGGTCTTAGCTACAGTGAATTAGTTGAAGGTCATAATCTCGATAGCCATAGTAAATGGTCAGTGGTCATAGCTATAGTACTTTTTGATGGTCATAGCTACAGTGCTTTGTCATTGGCGTAGACTTTACTAGTCGATAGTCATAAACTTTACTGGTTGGTACTCGATAGTCATAGACTTTATTGGTCGGTACTTGATAGTCGTAGACTTTACTGGTCGGTACTCGATAGTTGAAGACTTTGTGATTGGTAGTCATAGACTTTGTAGTCGGCTGTCATTGTCCTACGCTTTTTGATCAGTTGTCATAGACCTCACGATTGGTAGTCATAGGCTTTTGCAATCGTTTACTGTAGGCTTCACGGTTGGTAGTCGTAAACTTCGTAGTTGGTACGAGTGCTTCAACACTTGTGATTTTTTAGTACCCTGAGTACTCATGTTTGATGGGTCAATGGTTGACTGATGTATGCATAGCGATCGATGATTGGTGGTCTTTGCTACAATACTAGGTAGGTACTTGGTGGTTGGTGCTTTAGTACTCATGGATAGTAGTCTGTGTGGTACTCATCACGTGTTGAGTTAGGAGTTGTGGATAGGAGTCCATAACTTGGACGATGTAGAGTTTGGTTAAAACCCGTGTTCGGAAGGTTTCGGGTCTCTTGGTTTTTGGTAAAGATAAGGTTTTGAGTCTGTGTTTGAGGTAGACACAGTTTGTGATGTTAATCTATAAAAGTCGGGAGAGACTATGGGTTAACACATAGCTGTGGGGGAACTCCAGGCGTGGAAGACGCCCGTAGTCGCCGTATATATTCTCTACTAGTCTCATGATTAGTTGCTAGTACACACATTCACATCATTGAGATAACATCTATACACATCAGACATAAATAGTTTACAACAAAAAAGGTGATGTATATATAAGCGAGGCATAAAAGAGTCTCTACACATAAGCCGTCTAGCCAAATAACAATAGAGTCTTGAACATAATGTAGCGGAAGTCTAATAACAAAAGTATTCAGTGATTTGCAATCATAACCCGTAGGCAACAGACTAGAGTCAAACCCTAGAAAGACTCCTCATCAAATTCCCCGGTGCTAGGGGCCAAATACGCATCGTTGGGCATGTAATCTCCATTCTCTGATTATCAATAATTTAAGCAAGATTGAGTTCATTGTGTACTCAGCAAGACTTATAGTGTATCGCAAAATTTTACATATATGCAAGACTGTCAAAGGATGAGGCTCTATACTAAGTTATTTTCAGCATAAAGCAGATTTTATTTTGCAATATCGATATTTAATAATTTGTAAATGAAATTGTAAGGAGCATTTGACATGTAATGAAATAATATTTATATATCTTTGATAACAGTAGATCAAATTCATTCACAACCTTCCTCGATTGAGAATATCATACTATTCTCACCCATGGGCATGGCACACAGAAGACGCCTATATGCCATCCTATATGTTTAGTGAAACAGTTTTGAAAAGGAAAAACTATACCCTTTGTAGCTACATCCAAGCTTACTCAGACCACGAGCATGGCTATTTAAATAGTTTTCAGCACTCTACAGAGGTTGTACAGCTTACCACATGAGATAATCAATTGTAATGTCGGCAACTTCACGCTTCCTTTGGCGTGTGATGAAAGTTGATTATCATATAGCCTTTAGACCATCTAGTCCTAACCTTGCACCAGTCCAATAAACATTGAACCTCTCTTAGGTACACCCCTAAGAGAGCATTCGAATCTTCACTTAGGTACACCCCTAAGTGGAGACCCACACTTAGGTTCATCCCCCAAGTGGGCATTCACTGTTGTATTAGCAAGTTTTGGTCCCAACACCTTAGTGAAGGGAGCACCTACGAACAAACCTAGCCGGAATGCCCTTACTATATCTGTGCCTACCACAATGCAGGCTAGATCTAGATAACTTAATCAGCTAAATACTAGAGACCATATAGCACATATAGTTGTACGGTGTGACTTAGATGTGCAACAATAGCGTTCGGTCCTTAATTGACCCAGGCGAGTGTCTCCCCCTATATACATGCATGATTCCCTCTCGTAAGAGATTCCCTATCACATTTGACAGATTATCATATAACTCACCAGCGTCCAAAACCTAGATTTTCATTTGGTTTTATATCAAACTAACAAAAGTTCTACCTTTGGCCCAACATTTCGAAACCATCATTCCCACGCGTAGACTTGTTCGAATATTCCAATTTAGCAGAAACTAGTACTTGGCTAAGTATCTAGAACATGTACTCAAATTATATACCCAAATTTTTTGACATTAGCTATGTCTGACCATGTCCTAAGGGTTACAACAGTGGGGATATCAAATCTACAAAGAAGGTTCAACGTATTCGAGTGGTCCTAACTACCATCACCCATAGTATAGTAGTTTTAATGGAACATACAAGCATGCATAATAGATTTTGCAAAAAAATATTATAATTGAAATACTGGGATCAACATGGTCAAATGGGGTGCTAGCCTTACTCTTGTTGGTCAAAGAATGTTTTCGATGCGTTCTCAGCGTTCTCTGGCATAGAGTCGTCTATCCGATAAAATCCAGATAACAGCAAATAAGAGCCAAATAAACATAGACAAGACCACAATATTTTTGTACAATCAAGAAGATCATCATTTTAGAATAATTTAGAAACAAAGATTACTAAATTCGGAGTTCGACTACAAAAGTTATATGTGTTCAAGTTTTGGCTTGGTTGAATTATTCCTTTTCGGTGAGTATAGTACTCTTTACGACTATTAACGTTTTTGGGCCACTACGAAGCTTGGACGCTTCGAATACTGTCTACCGAGGAGCAGGAGGCATGGACGGGGATAAGGCAAAAGATATGCACTGCGTTTGAGGTGATGGGTAGGCGGAGTTGGCAACAGCAGAGGAGAAACTGCTGGCGTGGTGTCTAAAACCAGGGGTAGCTTGAGCCATGACCATTGCGAAGCTGACGAGCGCGCATGAGGTGGAAGACAATCTCTGTGCTCGGGCCTCACACGGTAGGGAGAGGGAGAGAAATTTGGGATGTTACAACAGTGGTTTTGAGAGAGCTTTTGTCGATGTAACATCCTAAAACTTTTATTTGCATTTTATTGATTTTCTAGAGTTTATTTGGATTTATCTGGATTTTATTTCAAAGTCTAAAGCAAGAAAATGAATTTAAAATATTTTATTAAAGCCAAAAAGAGTTTATTTTATTTTTCCTAACCTTCCCTAAATTTTTAATTAATTTTTGAGAATTTTCTGGAATTAAAAATCAATTTTAAAGGTTAAAAAGTATTTTATAAAATTAATAAAGGCAAATCCGAAATTGAAATATTTTTTTCTTAAGTCTAAAAGAGCTCCAGGAATATTTTATGAATTTTCTGGAATTTTTAGACATTAAGTAGTATTTTCTAAGTATTTATAAAGTTTCTAGTATTTTCTGAAATTTAATCCGAAAATAAAAATCAAATTAATCCTAGCTTGCCACGTGTCGCTCTCAGATTGAATCCATCTCTCTCCACGATTTAATCCTAGCCATACAAAGTCACTTACCCCTTCATACCAATCCAAAGGCCATGATCTATCCACTTGCCACGTGTCGCAAATCCGACGGCCCGTACCCCTTCACTTCCCCTCTCTCTCACTGACGCATGGACCCCACATGTCATATGTTTCTTCTACCTCTCCTTCTTCATCCTCTAGCCCTCTCTCTCTCCTCCATTGTTGCCAAAATTAAAAGCTTTAATGCCGGCCGTTTCTCCCAATTAAACTCCAATCTAAAGCGTGCATTTGAGTGCCCGCATCATTCCCCACCCAAGCCAGCCGTCTCCCCACTTTAATCCTTCCAAAAACCGACATCCCCTCATCTCCTCTCTCCCTCTATAAAAAATTCTCCCCGCCACCCTTCTCTCCCCTTCGGCCTCTACAACCACCGCCGCGCTTCCCCTCCTCTTCGGCCATCGCCCCGCCGCCGTGCGCCGTAGTCCCGGCCGCCTCCCACCGCCGCCCCCATTTCTCCCGCCGCCGCAACCTCCTTGCGCCGCCGCCGGCCACCCCGGGTTCCGCCGCCGCCCCGACTCCGGCCGCCGGCCGCCGGTGAGGCTGCCGGCCGTGCACCTCCCCGTGCTGCCCGTGCGTGCGCCCGCGTGGCCGACCTCGCCCGCGTGGTCACCCATGTGGCCGCCACCTCGCGCCCGCGTGGCGCCAAATCATCGGAGCGCCACCTCAGCCCTATCCTTCTCCCGTGAACTTGGTCCACGGTGGACCCGGCCCGCGTGTCATAAAATTCAAAATTCGAATTTTCGCTGATGTCATAATTAAGATTTTTCAGTATAAAAATAATTCCCGAAAAACGGGTTAAATCTTCCGAAAGCCATAACTTCTTCATTTTAACTCCGATTTAACCCGTTCAAATTTCTAAATTCTTCTAAAATCCTAATCTACCCAAATTAAGCCATAACTTTTTGAATTTTTGAATTTTTGAATTTTATTTGATTTTTTGTTTGAATTTTTTTTGTTCTTCGCGTGTAGATTACGACGAATCCGGAGAGTATTTCTTCGACGAATCGCAGCAAGACTTTGAGCAAGGCAAGTTACACCTTTGACCATGTTGATCCCAGTAATTTATATTATTTATGTTGTTTTTAAATTTATATGCATGCGTACATTTATTCAAATTAGTTCAAATGTGCTTAAAACTTTAGTTACACCCAATTCCCTTTGTGTATGGCCAATCTTGATATTGAATGAACATACCTTGTCACCATAGATGAAAACCTAGTTGGTGCATTAGTATTAACTAGAACATTTTATAGAATTGGTTGGCCATGCTTAGAATAATTTAAGTGGGAAGAATGGTTTCACACAAAATGATGGTTTATAAAATCTATTCTTGACTTTGGTGAGTCAAGAAAGTCTATGAAAGCTTGGAAAAATAAAATTATAAAACTGGTTTAGACTTAGGCAATAGTACGGTGGTGGGTGCTTGCTGGCATGCATTGTTGTTTGGCGACACAATGTTGATTGCCAGGCACGAGGGGTATGTGGTTGGTGCCTAAGTCAATTAAGGACCGGTCTGTGAGCTACTATTGCAAAGCCCTATCGTACTACCACAAGTCTGGTATGGGACAGACCTGGCCGAATAATTTGTGAAGTTCCAACTTAATCTCGCTATAGGCTGAATGTGAGCGCGGCGTAGGCCGTGAGAAGTCTCACACGGCACAAGAGGGGGCTCCAACATGTGGATTCATGTTGTGGTGAAACCTTAGTGGCGGCGTGATTATGTTGACAACGGATCATTGTAAAGGCCTTGTCATGATCTCCCCACCGCACACCTAAGGAAGTGTGTAACTCGCGTGGCAAACTGGGATGATCATGTCTTGTGGGTAAAGCTGTACAACCTCTGCAGAGTGTATAATCTATCCTGGATAGCCGTGCCCACGGTCATGAGCATGATGAGTGAAGTTTTTCACGGATTAGACTTTGGTTTTAATAAAATTTGGGTTATGGAAATTTGTGAATCTTTTGGAAAGATGGTCCGGGTGGGATGCCTGTGGATAGGTTAGTGTTAGGTTGTTGCCTTCACTAACGTTACTATTTTAGTTAAAAGAATGTTTTACATGTTGTATCAAATTCAGCTTTTACACTTACTTTACTGTATTTATTCCAACGATATTGTTTATGCAAATAAACCATAATTTTCCTTCCCTTGTAACCCCTCATGCATGCATCAAATCTGTTATGACTCCTGGTGTAACTTGTGGAGTACTTTATGTGCTCACCTTGCTTAAACTCTGTTGCTAGAGGACGACAACGTTGACTTTGTTGAGGATTGCAACGAATAGGCCACGTCTTACAGTCATTCGCCTGTGGGCAGGCAGGATGGGCTGCTCCTTTTATTTATCTTCCGCTATTTACTTTTATGTTTGGCCATGAAGCCACCTTATTGTAAACTTGGCCATAAGGCTCGTACTTGTGCTTATAGTAAAGTTTGGTTATCATGCATGATATGTATCACTGTTCAACCTGTGTGCACTAGCTTTTCCTGGGATAGTGCGATTACACAGTGGGTTTTGGAGTTGTTGCTCCGGGTCCTGACAGTCGAGAAGACTCTTAGGGGTATTTGTGAGGGCACTTTGTAAATCCATGAAATTCCAGCAATAAAAATAGTCTTGAATCGATCTGGTTCTTGATTTGCTTGAAGTGAGCTGGTGATTGCTGGTGGTTTGGATCATCTGACAATAAGTAAAGCGATCGAGCGAGCGGTCGAAAGCATCATCGATCGTCAAGAAACTTCAAAAAGTGGCGACAATCATTCACCCGATCTGATTGTAGTAGTCGATGCTACATCAATTCAGCAAGCTTGTCACGTGTGATGCATATTTGATAAACATAAAACTTGTCATCTGCACCATAATCTCCAATCAAATTGAACTTATATGTGTATGCATAAGTACTCACTAGTGATTTTAAACATAAAATTTCAGCAAGGTTCTCAATCACACTAGATAACTCTCTATGATCACCGCACATGATATATTATAAAGAATCATCAGCAGATATTCTAGTAAAAACTTTCTTATGAGTACCACGTTGTGTAAATTGAGCAAAGAAATCTCAGAATATGGAATTTCCAATTGAACACATAAGTTCTCACAATTACCCACCTTTTCACATTTAAATTTAGCACCATGGTTGTTACCTTTGTCGACCTCCTCAGTTGATGTAAGTATTGTGGTGTCAAATCTTTATGATGAAATGATAGGGTAGCAAGCATTCCATCCCCAACCGTAGTTATCTCCTTATCTTTTGCATTCAACAGTACGGGTTGTTGAACATTCAACTCATTGTCTTCATAGTCAACTTCACTTTTTTTCGTTTGGTGCATCTCTCTCACACTTAATTTGAATGCTCTCAATCTCACATATGGTAGAATCATATAGCTCACTCTTTTATTCAGTATAGTTCTCAACTTCCAGTCAGTTGTTAGTCATAGAAAAAGGTATTATAAACACAGGTTTCTTTTCATGTTTACTATCATCAAGCAGTCTCAATTTCTTCTCAATTTGACTTTTAACCTTACAATCAAGTATAAACAAATGAGAGAGAAAATTATATTATTTGTGAACAAGAAGGTCCGGAATTTCCTGATTATGCCCACTTGAGAATCTATTATCTGTAGCTTCAGTATGTTCCTATAAACCACAATGTAACAAATGAGTTTTCAATTCATAATAATATTTCCTTACAGTTATACTACCTTGTTTTAAACATTGTAATATATTTAACAAGTCATGTGAATAATATGAAAGGACAAATCTAGATCTCATAACTCGTTTTATGTTATCCTAAGTTTTAGATATATGGTGTTGTCTACAATATTCCCTCCACCAAAGTGATGCAAAATCAGTAAATTCACTAGTAGCAGACTTAATTCTTTTATTTTTAGGAAAAAAATCATAAAATGCAAAATTTTGAGCGACTGCTAGTTTCCAATCAAGATATGCATCAAGATCATATTTACTAGCAAATGGAGGCATTGTAAATTTAATGTTCATTAATACATCATCACATACCTCTCGCTGAACTCTACCCATACCTCGTCGATTGTGGCAGAGTCGACGACGATCATGATCATCGGAGCCCTCATGTTCTATATCGAGGTGCTCAACACAGGTGTTGATCGTGGTAAGGGTGCCATTGATCCGATCCAACATATTGTAGATGTCCTCAGTTTTCTTGTTGACCACATGATCAAAGTATTGCACGAGCATTCTTGTACAATGAGTGAGGGGCCCTGCACCCTTAAGTTCCGAAAATTGCTCTTCATCCTTACTACCATGTCTAGATATGTGTGATACTACCATTGTTAGTAAGAAATAAGAAACTAACACGGAAGATGTTAATTCCCTATCACTACTAGGTGTTGGAAGTTTATAAAAATCATGCACACTTAAGCTCTTATTAAATTCTTACCAAAGTAAACAGGTGGTGCAACCGGTGGCTGGTTCGTCATAAATCCGACTTGAGTGATGAGTATAGCGATTGCCGGTATGTCAAGACTTACAACGGTTAGTAGTAGGTGTAGCTTGGAAGGCTCTAGATATGTAGCAATGGAAAACAATCAGTTAATTTTAGAAATAATATAGAATTGAATTATAGTTCGTATTTAGCACTTAATCTATGTTGCTGATCAAATAAGGATGGAAGAAGGTTAAAACAGGTGTATAACAATGTATATGAGCAGTATACATAAGATAATTCAATAGAATGCACTATGAAATTCAAAAGCACAAGTATTGGTCCAAATATGAAAACTGAATATTTTTGTCCACTGGATAGTATGTCGGTATTTTAGCCATAACTTTTTGTCAGATGCCTATTATTCAATGATTCTTTTTTCCTGACAAATTTTTCTACAATTTTGCTTTTGGGGCCATGTTCTGAGTACTGACCAAAAAATTCACATAGAAATCACAACTGTTCATTGTTGCAGATTCAGACCCTAGCAGATATCTCTTAACTACCTACTACAATGACATGTAATTTTACAGATAGATGGATAATAAATTTATAAATCTAATGGTAGTATTTATACTAAAAAAGGATTATAGAATCAAAAGTTATGGTGTTTTTTGTGGCAACGGAAAAAAGAGTGTCTTCTAGCCGAAAATTGGAAATTAAGGTTGATTTTGATGTGCGGATTTTTTTTGTTTGGATTTTTTATGAGTAAAGATATGGCCAGCAACTAGGCGATGCTAAGACAGACACAAATTGAATTTAGCAAACCAAAACTAATAGATTAAATGGCACAAACGGGGTTTAGACAATGGAAATTAACTCTTTTTATAGGGCAATTTTCTGGTTATAGGTACAGAAAACAAATCTAAAACTAAAATCTCACCTAACGATCTGTGCTCTGATACCACTTGGTGTAGAATTGGTTCTGATCTTCCGGTGGATAATAAATCAATTGGTGGAGAACGACGTTGGTAATGAGGCTACTTAACCAAAACGACCAAATCCGTCCTACAGTCGCTGCACCATGCTCTTGTTGTTATAAACCTTGCCAAGAACAATGGCAGACCTAATCACAAAGATCAATTTCTGCAAATAAGAGTAATCTGAAAATTGCTAGATATAAAAGTCGTGCAAGGATAGTAAAGGTTCTGTAACATGAATCTGTTGGTCGAATTGACACAAGAGACAATGTGAAGTTTGCATACATCGAGCTAAACTGATGTAAACAAAACCTAACCCTAAAGGCTGCAAATGCAAGGATTATATAGCCCCTTTGGACGTCCATGAGGTCCCCAAACCTACTACAACTCAACCCTACATTGTATTAGACACAAACTCACACAAAAAGGAAACCTTGATTTTTTTTCCACTGTCATATTGTTTTGGATATTGCAACACGACCAGAAGGTTTCTAAAGCTGGGGCCTTACCCATTGAATGGGTCTTAGAATAAGCTTTCAAACAAGCCAAGAATACCCAAATCGGATTCTGTTTGTAAAAGTTATGGCCTTTTTATTATGGACCTGTTGGGCTATCCTGAATCGAATCCAAATTGAGTTCTGAGTTGATTTCAAGTTTGATTTCGGTTGGGCTTGAGGAAATTTTGAATTGGGCTTGGAAACCCCATCCAAAAGTTGGGCTTTATGTTCTTGAAGCTCTTCCCCTTTGCTCATTCCACCATATGGGCTTTCTTTCCTCTTTGATCAGACATACGGGCTACCTTGCTTTCTACTTTCCATCTTTATGGGTTTTGAGTTTCTTGTTCTTTGCGGACATGGCAACAAATATGGTTACCCTTCTCCTTATGCTTCTCCATTACTTTGGACTGGGGCTCCCTCTCCTCTCTCTCGGTTTCAAAGTCTTTCATTTATCAAACTTGAGCATGCACAAAGCAATATCATGTGGTAGTATTCTATCCTTATAAATAACCATATTAAACATAGTTAGGAATAATTCACCTTGATGTGAAGTTTCTTTTTTAAAATTCTAGTTCTTCTAGTAAACTCATATTATTCTAAAGTGTTTAATAAATTGCAAAGAACAATATAACCAATGATATCCTCATCAACAACCCTTTCCTCCCTTAACCTTCTGTTCTAGCAAAGACCAATTGATGGAAGCCCGGGACGGCGTGAATCCACGGGAAAATCGGAACGCGTGGTAAGGAGCGATGGGCTCAGTGGCTGCTGACTTCGCTGGCTTCGAGAGACACGCGTGGCAAGAATTGGCTGCCGAGGCGCTGGATTCCAGTGATGGAGACGGCAAAACGACATGCGGCAACGCGGCCGAAGGTGCTTGTGCGTGGCGGCGTCAAGGGAAACCGACGATGCGGCGCCAGGAGAAAGAGTAGTTCTCTCCACGACACCTTATATCAAACTCCAGATCAATCCGACCTAACTTTTCACACAACTCATTTCGCAAACTAATCCTTCGTAAAAAAAATCCATGAATCTTATTTTTATATATCACTTTTTTTATTAAAACAAAATTTCTCAAGAGAATTTTTTTTTTGAAATATTACACTTGTGCTGGCCTATTTCCCTTCCAAAGCTAGCAAGAAAAAAAAAGTGAGCAAGCACATCAGAGCATGGCTGCAAAATTGGTCTAGAAGAGCCAGGCAGTGGAGATGCAAGATGTTTGGGTATTTTTGGCATTGTACAATATAGTAATACCAGAAGTAGCCTCTGATTATATGCAATGTCATTTTTGGCACCCTCCTCAAGCGCGGGACTCTGTTCGATCAACTCGTGCACAGTCCCGCACCACAGCACCGCTGCACCCGAGCTATGCGGTCCAGGGGTGCTTGATCCCCCGCATCGCGCTCCTCTCTTCCTGATCCTCGGCACCACTTCGGTGAGCAATCACCGTTGCTCAGGGTCGCCTCTGGCTTCGCCGATGATCATGCAAGCTTCACCACACCTGGGGATCACCGTCGATCACTTCGCCAAGCTCAGGCACCGCCGAACTCCCCGACCACCGGAGCGAAAGCGCCACCGCTACCCTGTCTTTGTGGCTCACCCACGGTCGCGCACGACCGCAGCCGCTCTGACTATGGCTGTTCGACCACAGTTGCCTTCGACCACTGTCTCTCTCCACCACAATGGCTTTCAACCGCTACTGCTTTTGACCACCTCCGCTTTCGACCGCAGCCGCCTTCGACCACATCCATGTTCGACCACTACCTGTTCGACCGCTGCCTTGGTTGACCACTACTGTATTCGACTACGACAACTTTTTTGACCATATACAGCCTTAGACCACTGCTGATTTTGCCGGAATCATGTGCTTCCGGACTGCATGACCAGGGTGTTACGGTGTCAGGGCGCAGGACTAAGCACGTGACGAATGGCCGGAGTCTCGCTCTTAGGGAGGTGCACCGGAAATGGTATTCCATACACCCGAAAGCTATTTCTGGTGTTACTATAATGTATAGGGTTAAAAATGTCCAAAATTCCAGATGCAAGTGCCTCGCATATGCATGCTACTAGTATCTGACTGACTGCGTGCTAGTCATTGGTGTGAAGCGTACGTAGGCAGGAGAAACCGCATGGCCTGTACCAGATCGGGCTTCCATCAGTTGGGCTTCATCTATGCGAGTGCGTACAGAAAACGAGTCAGGCGCATACAGCTAGCTCCGGGTCGGCCGTCGAAGGCCTCTCCTGTGAACATCTCCTCGACGAGCACGTATTCATCAACACTTGAACACGTATTCATCAACTTGGCACGCACATACGAATACGATCAATGTGTTGTGAATACACGATCGAACGGTCGGTCAGACCGTGAGAAATTCAGTACTCATCGATTGCTGCAAAATTTTCATTGGACTGACAAATAGATCTTCATTTATATATTAATGTCGTCTTATTTTTTGGTCGTCACCTTTATTTCACCAGCACGTACATACAGCCGGAGGTGTACTAGTATGCTCTACATACGTACGCACGTACTACTCTCACTCAAGTTACGTGCATGATCATATGCTGGTACTATTACACCTGCATGCTGCATGCATGCATACATTACTTGACGTACGTGTATATATACTTTGTAATATTTTTTTGAAGGAGTTTACTTAATTCATATGCTCGCTCGCGCGTATGTATCGATCGATCGCATGCATGCATGCATGCGCGCGCGAATCACGGGCAGAAGATGACCTGGTAGTTGCTGTTCCCAGGGCAGGTGTGGACCTTGCTGTCGTCGGTGGGGAACAGGTACGCTTCCGGGCACCTGTCGGCGTAGCAGCGGGGGCCCGAGCCGCCGCAGAGGAAGGCCATCGGCACGTTGAACCCGTCGATCACCGAGATGTCGTAGTAGTCCGTGGCGCCGCCGAGCGTGAACTCCGCCAGCGTCGCCGGCGGCTGCCCTGAGAGCGTGCAGTAGAGCGCGCGCGCGCAGTCGCCGGTCTGGCAGCTCCCGCTGCCGCCGTTGAATGAGCAGCCGGTGCGGCCCCATATCCTGGCGGCGCTGGTGCCGGCCGGGATGTTGAGGGTCCACGTCTGGCCAGGGTTCAGCTGCGTGCCGCCGCCTACAGGGATGGCGGCAGGCCACACCGTGTAGGGGCACTGGTTGACGATGGAGAAGATGGACGCGTTGGCGCCGGCCGTGAAGGCGACGAGGAGCATAAGGAGCACCGAAGAGGCGGCCCGAGACGTCATTGTCGTTGTGGCCGGTTATTTGTCTGACTACGACTTGAATATGGTGTGATGTACTGAGCTAGCTAGCTAGGATGTGTGGACGAGTCAGGAGGGGCATGCGTATTTATAGATGGCCGGGGAGAGAAAAGTCTAACATTAGGAGAAATGACAAAGATACCCTTGAGTCCCCATTATAAATACATGCACAAAACATCGCTTCAACACCCCCCAACTAGTTCACGGTACCACTCCTACATATATTCGAATTCTCCTCTAGATTAAAATAAGACTTGTAGCGACTATATATTTCTCCTCTAGAGAGAAACCAAGTAATAAAATAATAAAGCATACTCATTCAAACAGAGGGTGCACAAGAGAATTAAAGACTAGGATATTGTTTAGTACTAGATTCTCGGATAAGAAGCCGAGTGTACTAAAATATTCGAGAGGGTTGTAAGTAAGTGAAAATTTGCGGTAGACTTCGCCAAATCTTTTATCTTTTATGATGGTTATTTCAACATCGTTATTCTACTTCTTTCTATGAGATTCATCTTCCGCATTCTTAATACCATACATGTTCGTACCGTTTCTCACAAACTCTGATCGGATCCGGAGGCTACTGTGCATAAAAGTGTTATCATAGTGTAATAATTGTACGGTTGTTTTGGTTAGCCTGTGCCTCTCGCTGTGAAGCCCTTGGAATTCTGCGGCTCGCCGGAGCCATCACGGCGGTCGTGCACCTCACATCAGCGATAATGCATGCATGGATGGAGCATGCCCACCACCACGGCGGTCGTGCACCTCACGTCACGACAATGCATGCATGGATGGAGCATGCCCACCACCATCGATCGCATATACTATACTGGTCGAGCCCATATTTGGTAGACACTGCAGGTCTTGGTACGTACGTATCTAGAATATGCATGGGTGCTTAATTTACCATGGATGCATTACATGTAATCTTTTGAAGACCTTGTACGACATGATGCGCGCATATGCCTGGTCATCACATGCAATATTAGTTATCTAGTGATACAATATTAGTGACCACTTGGGTTGTGCATTTAGTTCGCTTAGCCATACTTACTATTACGTTAGGCATATCACATGCCGATCAAATAATTAATTTTGATATAATGAGATATTGACTCGTGGTGATCAGCTACAGTTATAAAATTGATGTGCCATGACATGGGTGTGTCATTGGTCTTGGCAAGATCAAAATGGTTTTCACTTGGGTGAATAATCGTGCAGCAAAGTGGGTGCTATTAGCACATTGAGATATAGATGCTTCGCTTGGGTATCGATTAAGGACTTAACACTATGCGTTATTGATCTGCGCCTTATCGTACAATCATATGTCTAGTATGGGATAGATTTGGATAATTAATTTACTACAAAGATGAATTGAATACAAAGACTCATGAACTTCCTTGAGTAACAATTCCTTAAAATCTTTCTGATTTGGTACATATAAATGCTTCTCAAACTGTATAATATCTTATTCATCCTCTGTGAAACCTAAAGCTTTACCTTTTCTCATGTAAGTCTTGATATCCTTGATACCCACATCACCAACTTGTGCTTTGCGGATCTGAAGATCCAAAATCGGCTGCAGCTCTATCGTAGCTAAGAATCCTTCTTCAATTAACTCCAGACCAAACTTCTAAAATTCCTCATGTAAAGCTGGTTGACTCTCCTTAATCATCATGATATTACAATAACTCTTTCTGCTCAAGGCATCTGCTATCACATTGGCCTTGCCTAGGTGATAATGAATCCCTACGTTATAATCGTTTATCAACTCTAACCATCTTCTCTGCCTTAGGTTAAGATCAGCTTGAGTGAAAATATATATTAAACTCTTATAATATGTATAGATCTCACAATGATTATCCATGAGATAATGGTGCCAAATTTTCAAAGCATACAGAACGGCTGCTAACTCCAAATCATACGTAGGATAGTTCTCTTTATGCGGTCTCAACTGACGTGAAGCATAAGCTACTACTCTTCTGTCTTGCATTAACATACATCCCAAACCTTTATGGAAAGCATCACAATAAATCTCAAAAGCCTTATTAACATCTGGCAACACTAACACTGGTGCAGTGGTCAAACATTCCTTCAATATCTAAAAACTCTTCTCTCACTCTTATGTCCAAACAAATTTTTTCTTTCATCAATAATTGCGTAAGCGGTCTGGCTACACTAGAAATCCTTTAATGAAATGATGATAATATCCTAACATACCAAGAAAACTCCTGACTTGAGCCACTGAAGTAGGTGACTTCCAATTAAGCACATGTTTAAATTTCCAAAGGTCAACTGCAACACCTTGTGCTGTCATCGCGTGGCGTAGGAAAGCAACCTCTTTCATCCAAAACTCACATTTGCTGAATTCGGCATAGAGTTTATGATCTCTGAGCTTTTTCAACACTAGTCTCAAATGCTCTTCATGCTCTTTCTCATCCTTAGAGTAAATCAGAATGTCATCGATGAACACAACGATAAATTTGTCTAAATACTCCATGAACACCTTATTCATCAAATACATAAAATGGATAGGGGCATTGATCAATCGAAAAGAAACACTGTGAACTCATACAATCTATAGTGAGTAGAGAATGCAGTCTTGGGTATATCCTCTTGATGAATTTTCAACTGATGATATCCTGATCTCAAATCAATATTAGAAAAACACTTCGGATCCCATAAGCTGATCAAACAAATTATCGATCATAGGTAAATGATAATTATTCTTAATAGTGATCTCATTGAGTGCTCGGTAATTCACACACATATGTTGACTATTGTCAATGTTTTGGTATCGATCTTACGTATGATTTGTTTGGGGTTCTAGGGAACTCTTGAAGACCTAGCTACGATCACACAGAGAAAAGACATAGGGATTTTTATATAGGTTCAGGCCTTCTGCTGCAAGAATAGCAGTGCTACTTCCCGTGTCGATATTGCTTAATGAAATAATTACAATGGAGAATGTAATGTGAAAATATCCTACTCTACTGCTACTCTCCCTTGGGTCTGTCCTGAATGCTCCCCTCTTCTCCCTGACGTCCACCTTTATATAGCTTGCATGGCGGCAGCAATTTCTCCTCACCAAAAGACGCCTTAATGTTTCTAATGATAACCGTCCAACAAAAGTTATTAGAGACATGGTATCTCACTCATCGTGCGACGGTTTTAGCCAAGGTGAAGTTATGTGTATTTATTCTAAAGAATAAATACTTATGCTAAACGCCCTGTCAGATAGGCCCATAATACAATGGGTTGTCATAGACGAGTCAGTCGGAGTTTGGCTTAGTTGAAGGGGGATCTACGACCTCAAGGTTGTCACAGGATATCTTACGACTATGTCATGATCGTAGGAGAACTTATGACTATAAGGTTGTTGTAGAATGACTTATGACTAAGAAATTATCATAGAAGAAATTTAGACTAAAGGGTTGTCGTAGAAGAGTTTATGACTAATGGTGTTATCGTAGAAGAGTTTACAACTAAGGAGTTATCGTAGAAGTGCTTACGACTAAGTGGCAGTTATAGAAGAGCCTACAACTAAGGATCGGTCGTAGAAGAGCTTATGACTAAAGGGTGGTCATAGAAGAGCTTACAACTACCCTATGAATCTCTCCCTTATAGATAAGGGGTATACTCAAGGAGTATAATAACGTAATAATATCATTTACAAAGAAATAATAATTTGAGGATTATTATATCCTCGTTATCTAGCCCCCAACTTCAAGTGAAAACAACTTGCTTGAGAAAGACAAGCTGTAGATGAAGATCGAAAGTAGAGTCTTTTCAATCTAATTTGACCAGAGGTGAACTTGGTAAAAAAAAGGTAATTTCGCTTGAGTTGTAAAGACATGATGGTTTCAAATAGAGGAATTTTAAAACTCCAATTGACTCTCGCCGATCTGTCCGTTTGGCGCAATTCCCAAAGAGGTAGCAACCGTTGGGTTCCCAAGATTGGAAAGTGACACGTACGGTTATAAAAACTTACCACAGGGTAATCTTTTTGGGCTTCTTACTTTCCCCTTCTACCCAGTCTTCTTCGAGCTTTCCGCCACCGACCAAGCCTTCTTCTTTCCCCAATTCCTTCCAAATCCAAACTAATTGCTTAGAGAAAATGACGAAGTCTTCTTCGAATTGGTTGATGTCGAAGATGGATAAGGTGAAGATGAAAGGCGTGGTCAAAGTGGAGAAGATCCCTTCAAAAAATTTTTGTAAGGTGGATTGAAGCTATCGGGCAACATTGGCCAACGGGGGAGATTGGGCGAATCCCAATTTTCAAAGCTCATTATGAGTGTGGACTTCGACTTCCTACTCACCCTTTTCTCACAGTCATACTTGAATACTTTGGGGTGGAATTGGTGAACTTGGTTCCTAATTTGATCACTATGTTGAGTGTATTCATGTACCTGTGCAAAGCCTATCTAGGGATTCCTCCAAATCTAGAGCTTTTTTGGTATTATTACAAGATGAGTTGGCAGACCAGAATTGCTTTGAGCTATGGTCTGAAGCTTCATGACAGCAAGATGGAGAAGTACATTCCAATGTTTACTCGGTCGTCATGGCCAAACTGGAAGAAGAAATGGTTCTACTGGGAGATAACCAGTAAAGACAGCATTTCCTTTGTGGGGAAGGGTGTCGAAAAGATTTCTTCCTAGAACTCGGTCCCAAAAGACCTAACTTAGATAGCCCCTTACATCCAAACCATCAAAGAACTAAGGGAAAAGGGTCTTACCGCCTGGCACGTGGTGAAAGTCTTCATCACTCATAAAATTAGCCCTCTGAAGAAACGATACTCGGGGGCCAAGGATTTGACCAGGGACCACGAGAATGGTAAGCAATGATCAAACTCATTCTCTGAATTTCAAGTTCTAGTTACCGACCACTTTTATCTGTCTATACAGATCTTGCTTTGGGAGAGATTGATTCTTGAGTCAAAGCTATCTATGAGAAGTCTCCAACACTCGATGTGGAAGCTCCTCGCATCTTGGTGGAAGTATCCACTGAGGAAAGAAATGAACGTCTAAAGGTAATCGAAGTTCGACTTCTTCTTTAAGCTTTCATAATCATAAACTATGAGTACTCAACATCCATTCCTAAAGTAGAATGTTGGCAAGGAAAACCGTCGAAATGACCAAAAGGTCGAATTGATGGTAATCAAAAAAGAGAAAGTGGAGATTAAAGCTCCTCTAACCAAGAAGCATCGACTAACCAAGGCTGTCAGCAAACAAGCTGGAACTTCGAATGCTGCTCATTCCTCTCTTCCTCCATCTGCCCCATCGAGCAGTTCCTTGTAGACATAGCTGTTGTAGAGGACATTAAGGTGGCCGTACTAGAGCAACCGGCTCCTAAGATCAATGTGCCCTTCTATTATGATGACAAAACTGTCTCAGTTCGTGCTTCTCAAGGCTTTATTAATCAACTCGAAAAGAAAAACTGGAAGAGTTTTGTATCTTCTACGAAGGAGGCTGCTTTGGCAGCAGAACCTATGATCGAAAAGGAGACTGCTCTTCAGGTGGTCGAAACCGGTCTTGACCATCAAGAAGGGCAGAAGGAAGGAGTAATAACACTTGCTCAAGGTCTATGACCAGACGTGGTCAGAGATGACTCCACCATTCAACAACCAGATGTGGTTGTGGAGAAGAAGTTGAAGGAACATTCCTTAGAAAAGATTCCTTCTAAATTCAAAATCAAGGCTAAGAAAGTAAGGTATGTAAATGAAAGCATAAAAATAATATTTTACCCTTTTTATCTTCTTAAATGCCACTTCACTTCTCTTCTTGTGTCTTTAGCCTGGCTCTCCTATCATCTGATGATGCTTCTATCAAGATGCCCCTTTCCATTCTCCCTACAATCAAAGAAATAACAAAGAAGGCAGTTGAAGAAATGACCACTGGTCAAGAAGGAGAAAATACCTCCGACCACTGCGCCAAGGAGGGAAACATTGAGGAAGCTCCTCCTCGTCTCCACGGAGGTGCAGTCGAAGAAGAAGAGCAACGTAACTTCTTCTCTAAGTATTTCAACCCTACTTTCGTAGTGGGGTTTTCCTCATGTCGATCTCATGACCGAGTTCCTCATCCTGAAGATTTTCCTAACAAGGGGAATGTCTTCGATGTTGAGCACCTCGAGAAGGTATGGTGGAACAAGGTCGATGAACTCGATCGACTAGAGAATTCCCAATGAGTACTCGCCAAATTTGCTTGTGCAAGCATGAACGTAAGCATCTAATGCTTAGTTATTTATAATTGGCTTTTTCTACTTCTCATTATCTGCCTTTATTCAGAGAGATTTGGAAGATGTGACAATTATGGCTGAATACCGCAGACTACTCATGCTCTTAAGGTAAGAGAATGCCAAACTTCAAGAACAAGCGAAGAAATGGTAAGCCGTTGGCATATGTAGTCATTTTCTATTTCAACCATTAGTCTAGTTCTTCATGTCTATTTTTAACCTCCATAGGTCTAAGAGCAACTAAAAGGCCTTATCTGATGCACTCGACAACGAGATGGTCAAGATGTAGAAGTTAAAGAATGAGAATATCGATCTTACGATCGAGCTTTTGAAGGCCAAATCTGTAACCAATAAGTTGTAAGGTAAAATAATTAGTATGTTCTGAACTTATGATTGTTTATTCAGATGTCATTCTTGTATTTCTCTAACTCTCTTCTTTTTATAAATAAAGAGCTCAAAATGGGTAATCTTCAAACTGAGGTCGATAAAAAGACCAAATTGATCGGTGAGCTTACTTGTATCGAAAAAGAGAAAAATCAGAGGATCAGGCTACTGGAAGACCAGCGTAAGGATGAAGTCGAGAAGCTTGAGTCTCGACTACCAGGTAAGAAAATCTTTACTTTCGACCAGTTCTTACTAACTAGTTCTTTTATAAAATACTTTTCCTGACTAAGTTTCACTCTGCTTTGCAGAAGCTGTAGTTAAAATAAAGCAACTTATTGAGGTGTCGACTAGTAGTCGAGAAGAGACGTAGTCGATGAAGACCATTCTTCAATACAAAGTCAAAGCTTTAGAGAAGCTCTTAACTACTCTGAGGTCCAACCAGGCTGACTTAATTCGAGAGGCTGTTAACTCCTTAGCAAAACTCAAGGCATGCGGCCACAACCTCAACCTTCGACCGATCGATTACGACTTCAACTGCTTTGAAGTAGAGGCAACCCATCTGATCGAGGTGATGGAGCCAGCTGGTGAAACGATCGTGGAGGAGGTGCAAATCGACTCTCCTTCATCAAAGTAGTTTGTAATAGGGAATTTTGCAAGAACAAAACTTTTTGTTAATGAAAATCACCTTACTTTTCTTGCAATTTATCTTGTTGAGTAGTTAGTACTCGTAAGACAAAAAAGAAATGAAAGAAAGTGAGAATATGAGTAAGAATTAAGTTATAGTAAATAATTTTATCCTAGCCCCCGACTATTTACTTAGTTTATTTGGATAAACTAAACAAGTAGTATAGAAAAGGGTATGAAGATTCAAAGCAATTCATCTAGTTATCATTGTTGACTTTGATTGTCATGTTCTGGTAGCAAAAGTTAGAAATGAGTCGACGCTAGGAAGTTCCTTCTAGTGGGCAGGACCACGTGCAGAGAGGAAAGGCTTTGACTAGATGATGTTACCTTTTTTCGTCTAGGTTTAATGAAATCGAAGGCATAAATGATAACAAGACAAATACTCAAAGTACAAATAGTATAGATTAGGGTATATAGAGATCAGAGTAGTTCATCCGACTATCGTTGTCGACTTTGATTGTTATGTTCTAGTAGCAAAAGTTAGGAACTAGTTGATGCTAAGAATTTCCTTCTAATGGGCTAGACCACGTGCAGAAAGGAAATGCTTCAATTAGGAGATGTTACCTTTCTTCGACCAGGTTTAATTAAATCAAAGGCTTAAACAGGAATAGGATAAACATTCAGAGATCTTATTTATTTGACTTTTCTTGGTTAACTCAATTGTTGTTAAGTGATAGCAAGAGTTGGAAATGATGCGACGCTAGGAAGCTCCTTCTAGTAGGCAAGACCACGTGTAGAAAGGAGAGACTTCAACTAGGTGTTGTTTCTTTCTCCGATTAGGATTTAACATATTGAATGTACTAGAGGTGGACAAACAAACATAAAAGAAGCTCTTCTCTACACACGACAATAAAGATTGAAAAGATTGAAAACTTTATTAAAAAATTTGAAAAGTTATACCAAGAACTTACGCAATTGGTTGATATTCCAAGAGTTTGAGAGAATCTAACCGTTGTCCATGGCAAGTTGTACCGAGCCTGGTCATGTAACTTCGACCACAATGTAAGGACCTTACCACTTGGGGAAAAGTTTGTTCTAATTAGACTGAGATTGAATTGACTTCAATACCAAATCACCTACAGCAAGGCTATGAGGTTGGACCTTACAATCGTAATATTTACGCATTGCTTGTCGGTAGGCTGCCGAGTGGATGAAGGCTTGATTCCTCTTCCCTTCGAGTAGGTTAATGTCATTTGCTCAAAGTTGCCCTTGGTTGGAGTTATCAAAGTTCTCGACCGTATCTTTAGTTCTGAAATAAGTATGGCTTTAGCCCCAAAAATGAGGAAGAAAGGAATTTCACCTACTGCCTGACTAGGAGTCGTGCGAATTGCCCATAATACCGAAGGTAATTCTTGTATTCAAGCCCCTTAGCACTTTACAAGCTAGTCAAAGACCCGAGTTTTAATCCCTTGTATTATTTGGTCATTCGCTCTTTTGACTACCCCATTGCTTTGGGGATGGACGACAAAGGCAAAACATAACTTGGTACCCAATTCCTTGCAAAATTCTTGGAACTTTGCACTCGAGAATTGCTTACCGTTATCAAGTAATCATACTCTTTATCATGAACCTTTTAGCTACTTCCGTTGTTAACCTAGTGATAGGTTCCGCTTCAATCCATTTTGAGAATGTATCAATAGCTACAAAAAGGAAATTGAGGCCCCCTGGTGCTTTTGGGAATGATCCTAGGATGTCAAGACTCTAGGTCGCAAAAGGCCAAGATAAAGGTATAGTCTGTAAAGCCTGAGCTGATTGGTGTATTTGTCTGCTATGAAACTGGTATTGTATATACTTCTTAACCAACTCTTTGGTATCGTTAAGGGTTGTTGGCTAGTAAAAACCTTATCAAAAGGTTTTTCTGACCAACATTCTATAAGAAGCATGCACTCCATAGATGCCCCATGTATGTCGTGAAAGAGATGTAATCCTTCTTTCTGCGACATGGATTTCATGAGAACCCCTTGTGTACTCCGTTTATAGAGCACTCCTTCGACCAAAGTATACATTTTAGCCTTACGGGATGAACGATTTGCTTCAAGATCGTCGTCGGGTACTGAACCCTTCTAAAGGTACTCGTAGATGGGCTCCATCCGGTATCCTCATACTCGAGTGAGGCTACCTCATTAGGAGTTGTTTCTGGTGTTTCCACTAGAGATGACTTGTAAAGTTGTTCCAAGAAAACTATTGTTGGTACTTGTGATCGGGAAGAAGCTATTCAAGCCAATTGGTTAGTGGGATATATTGCATCTCGAAACCAAAAAAATGCTTCTCAAGCTTTCTGACGTCCAACAAGTACCAAGACATAGTCGAACTAGAGCATTGGTACTCTTTTTTGACCTGATTCATTACTAGTTGAGAGTCTCCTCTCACGAGTAGTTGACAAATCCCGAGCACTTTCACAGCTCGTATGCTAGCCAACAAATCTTCATATTTAGCCACATTATTAGTGGCCAGAAAGTTTAATTGAAATGCATACTTTAATGTCTCTCTTATAGGAGATTCTAGGACCACCCTAGCCCCTGAGCCACTAAGCGTAAGTCACACGTCAAAGTACATCATCCACTGGACATGGGAAGCATACTAGGGATCCTGAACAGGTTTAGGATTTGTCCATTTGGTGACAAAGTCTGCTAAAATTTAGGATTTAATGGCCGTTCGGGACACGAAATGGAAGTCAAACTCCCCATGTTCAACTGACCATTTGGCCATGCGTCCCACTGCTTCCCTGTTCTAGAGGACCACTTCTAAGAGAAACTCAGACGACACAACAATTTTGTGCACCTAAGGATATTGTCCTTAGGCCCATGTAAAACTTTGCTTATGTAGTAAACTGGTCATTGGACGCTCTCACATTTTGCGACCAGTATTGCGCTTACTGCCTGTGGCATGGCAGCCCAATATATTAAGAGTGTCTCTTTTAGTTTCAGAGAAACTAAAATAGAAGCACTCGTAAGATATCTTTTAACATCCTCGAAGGCATCGTTAGCCTCTTTGGACCACACAAACCTCTTATGGTTCCTTAGAAGTTTGAAGAAAGGAAGTCATTTTTTCTCCCAGTGGTGCGATGAAATGACTTAAAGCCACCATGCACCCTATGAGTTTCTGGACTTCTTTATTCATGGTCGGAGGCTACATTTTCTCAATGATCTTTATCTTTTCAGGATTTGCCTCAATACCTCTTGTCGAAACAACGATCCGAGCAATTTTCAAGATTGAGTTTCAAATAGTGTTTTCTGAGGTTGTCGAAAGTTTTCTGTAGGTCTGAAATGTGATTAAGTCATTTGATGCTCTTTATGACTAGATCATCAACACATGCTTTCAAATTTTGGCCTAGTTGAAGGAAAATAGTCAGTTGCATCAAACATTGGAAAGTCAGACCAAGATTTTTCAAACCAAATGGAATTTTGATATAACAAAATATTCCAAATGGTATGATAAATACGGTCTTCTATTTATCTTCTAGAGACATACTAATCTGATGATAACTAGAGTATGCATCTAGAAAACTTAATGTTTCACAACCAGCAGCGGAGTTAGCCAATTAATCGATACAGGGAAGAGGAAAATCACCTTTTGGACAAGCTTTATTAAGATCAGTGTAGTCTATATACATACACCACTTACCGCTAGACTTAACCATTATAGGGTTAGCCAACCACTCTGAGTGATTTCCTCTCTTATAAAGCTTGCTTTTAGTAGCTTGTCCAATTCAGACCTAATAGGCTCCCGTCGATCAGATGCAAATCTCTATAACTTTTTGTTTTACTGGTTTCTTGTTAGGCCGTAGAGCTAGCCTATGCTCGATCACTTCCTTGGGGACGTCGGGCATGTCGGATGACTGCCAACCGAATACATATGTGTTTGCCCAGGGAAAGGTGACGAGGGCGTCTTCCTATGCAGGGTCGGAAGTAACCGCGATGCGAACAGTCTTCGAAGGCTCAT
Organism: Dendrocalamus latiflorus; assembly: GCA_017311315.1. NCBI lineage: Eukaryota > Viridiplantae > Streptophyta > Magnoliopsida > Poales > Poaceae > Dendrocalamus > Dendrocalamus latiflorus. The sequence continues at coordinate 3,286,934 of CM029622.1, read as the reverse complement.
CTGGATTCAGAGGGACTTCTTTGACTTGCTCGTTCAGGTTTGGCGTAGCTTTAGGCTTCGAGTGCTTGGTCGAAGGCTATGCCTTGCTTACTTCTCGAGTTGGTAGCCGATCAACGATCTAGAGGAACTTGAGGTCGCATGTAAGTGCCATCTTTTTATCACAGCAGACTATGATCACTCCTTTGGGACCTAGCATCTTAAGATATTGATATGCATAGTGAGCTACTGTCAAGAAGCGTGCCAAAGTTGGTCGTCCGAGTATGGCATTATCACTGTTGTGGTTACAGACCAAACAGAGAGAGAGAGAGAGTATGGTAGTGGAGAGTTAGGTGAGTAATGGCCTAGGGCCCTTGTTCCCATGGCCTGTGTTGTATATATATGCCCACATGAGGAGTACTTTTACCATTGTGCCCTTACATCAGAGTCTTCCCCTTAGGGGTACTTATGTCATTATACATGTCCCATTTTGTGCCTTATATTCCTCTAATAGGCCTACTGGGCTTAGGTGGGGGCCACCCCTACTACAGGAGCCTCTCATGGTGAAGGGCTTCACAGGCCGAAGCCATGCTACCGAGCCCTTTGGCCCCCTCCGTCCCTGTGGCCTGTGAGCTTTTACAACGTTTTGCAAAGCCTTACTGCTTGGTGTAGTGTTTGTCCTGTCGCGAAGGTGTGGCGCCTGGCGGCTTGGCGAAGTCTTCATCGCCCCCACGGTTCTACTGTAGTGGGGTCGAGGTTGCCGTGCAGGGCAAAGGTCGAGGTCGGGTTCGATGTCAAGACCGAGGTGTGCGATGTTGGCGTATGGTCAGAAGCGAGGTCGAGATCGCCTCCGATTCGGCGGGGTTTGCGGGTGCTCTGGCCAAATCGGAGGTGTTGGCGGAGTCGGATGCCGAGTGCCCCTGACGCCGAGTAACCGCCGGCTCGCCTAGCGAGGCCTGGGTTACGCGGGACAAGATTTAGGCGTCGTGCCCATAGCATGTTGCGACGCTACTTCTTCTGGCCATCCACATGGCGAGATGTGCTTGACGCGGCGCGGGTCTTGAAGCGTCGCGGTCGTACGATTCTGCGGCGCTCCTCCACCGGTTGGACTTTCCTTCCGCCGGTTGGACTCCTGTCGGTTGGACTTCCGCCGATTGGGCTCCCCTGCTGATGGGGTATATATGTCGCGCTGGTGCGGCATTGTACCTGCATTGTGCAATTGAATAGGTGATGCTCCCCTAAAATGGGCCCCTTCAGTGCATCCACATTCCGTGGCGGCGTTACGCGGCTTGGGGGGGGAATGTTGATGTACTGATGGAGGCCTATTTTTCTTGGGAGCTTGGTTAGCGACTGTTACTGGCGACTGTTCGCACTTGTTGCCTTCATGCTGCGTTTGTGCATATGGCGACAAGGTTTGCCCTGTTCTCATAGATAGGCCCACCTTCGGTCGGGTTTTCTGATTGGACCCCCCAACGTTACTTTTTTCAAGAATGTTGGTGCACCGAAGGTGGCTTGTTTATGAGAACAAGCCAAAACTTGATGTGACGTGGCCTCCGCCTTTACCATACGCGGAGGATGTAGACGAGCAAATCCCTGTGTGCGAGCCTGCTCCTCGAGGTCGAAGTCGAAGTGCCTCCTCTGGGGCGGAGATCTTGATGTCGCTGCCGCTGGGGCTGATCGATCTGTAGCTTTACATTGACGCGCACCGACACGGTCCTAGGGCCGGGCCGGAAGCGAGCCGCCTCCGGTCGAAGTCGGGTTAAGTGGCCGGGGTCTCCGTATGGCACTGTTGTCCCTACTCCCGCGGGCGCGATCATGTGGTGGGGTGGCATGTTTTGGAGTCGGAGCGGCTTCCGACACCTTCGCCGCGTTGCCTCTTCGCATGGGTGCGGTCGGAGTTGAGGTCCGGGCCTCGCTACCGGGGCGAAGACCCCGTTTGGACTGTTGCGAATGATGGGTCCGAAGAACCATGTCGACACACGCCGGAAGCTGTGTCGGGCCATGCAACCTGCATTTATTACCTGCGCTGACCGACCCGTGGCGGGATGCTAGCGGCGCATCATGCAGTGACATGACGCTGTACGATCGCGGTCATATGTGGCCTACGCGTGCCATCGCGACGCTTCGGCTTTGAACATGGGGAGGTGAACGGTTGTCATTCGCCATCTGCGCTTACCGATGGTGGGAGGCGAGGGGTCTTTAAATACCCCCTGTGGTGCTGTGCCTACGCCTCCTCCATATGCTTTCTGGTTATATTCACGCCGCCTCCTATATTTGCTCGTCCTGTTCCTACGCTCCTTTTTTTGCCGTCGAGTACTCTGTGGGCGCCGATGGGGACTTGCGACGAGCGTGCTCAGGTGGGCGGCTACGCTATCCGCCGGCGGTCCTCACCGCTCGAGGTGAAGTACGCGCTCGAGGAATGCGATCCGGCGGCGGCAGACAAGTGGTGGGCGGCGAAGAAGAGGGAAGGTCCATACTTCGGCGACTTGGGCCGCACGCTCGTGACAGAGGATACGATCCGGTCACTGCTGTGCGAGGGGAGGCTCTCGGACCGCCAAGCGGTGCGGCTACCCGTCGATGATGAGACGGAGCCGCACCCTGAGAAGTCGGAAGCGATCGTCTTCGTCGCCTACTTCGAAGCCGGACTTCGCATACCGTCCGCAGTGATTGTTGGGGACGTGTTGCAGACCTTCAAGCTGGAGTTGTCATAACTGACTCTGAACGTGGTGGCTTGCCTTGCTGTGTACAGCTGGGCCCTTCGCTCGGAAGCATGTTGTCCCAGCGCCTCCTTGTTCGCATATTTGCACGAAGCCCGGTGCCAACAGAAGGAGCGGAAGGATGGGACGCTGTCGGACTTTGGCAGCGTCAACTTCGTTCTGCGGGCATCGTGCGGAAGGCTCTTCCCTACGAACTCGACACGAGGGAAATGGGAGTCCAACTGGGCGAGGCGGTGGTTCTATCACCGCGTGGCGAGTGGTAGCGGCCTTGAGTGCATGGGCGGGCCGATTGCATTCAAGACCACACCCGGCCTAACACTTGACCAGGAAGATAGGCGAAGGGTGCGAAGACTTGTGGGGGTGACCGCCCGCTTCAACATGCGCGACCTCGCCGAGGAGTTCATAATGTACGGTGCGACGCCGCTCGCCCGCGATTGGCACTTCACGGCCGGGGAACGTCGGGACGACAACATTCAACCGTCCATTCGCTCGCTGCCCGTGCCGACTGGTCTTCGTAAGGCTCGACCGTGCCCTCCCTTCCATTCGTACGTGTTGCATCGTGTGTAAGTGTGCTTTTTGCTCCGCGCAGGAACTCGCCTGGAGGACGCAGAGCGCACGGCGCGCGTGTTCCTTGGGCTTTACACCGCCAGAGAGCACGGGCAACGCACGGCCGCAACTGCCGAGGCGGGATTGGGGCGGATAAACCGTGTGTGCGAGGCCTTAGGGCTTCCCGTGCCAAATCGCACCCCCCGGACCTGCAACATCAGGACGACAGTGCCGCGAGGACGAAAGCGCCATCCCGCAAGAGGGCCCGAACCACTGCGACCACGCCCTGTACGGTGGTTGCCGCTGCTCCTGCCGGCACGGCGAGCCCGGAGTCAGATTCAACGAAGTACGCCGACTCGGACTTGGAGGGCGCAGACGTCGAGGGCGAAGGCGTTAGGGGCGGAGGGCGCGTCGCGAGTTACCGGGAGAGGGAGGTCTCGTCGCCCACGCCAGACGCCGAGGCGGCACTGGTGCTGGCTGGTGGCACCGGTGCGGAGGCCTCGTCCACAGCCACGGCCGTGGTGGGGCTGCCCTCCGAGGAAGTATGCGAAGCGCGGTCTTCACCAACCGTGGCGACCGAGGCGGAGGCGCCCCACGCGGAGGCCACGATGACGGAGTCCCCGGCCTTCAACGTTGTAGCTGCGGAGACGCCTTCGGCGAATATTGCTGCCGCAGAGGCTCCTTTTGTAACGGCTACCGAGGTGGGGTCTCCCCCTCGGGTGAAGCGGCCACGCCTGCAGTCCCCCCTTTAGCGGACCTCGCGAGGGTTTGTCGTGGCGACCGGAGTTGGGAGCTTGTGGGACTTCATGTTGAGCACCGAAGTTCCCCTGCCCCGCGCCCTCCCGGCCCCTCGGGCCACAGTGGTCGTGGCGCAGGATCGGTTGGCGCTGGGTCCCAACCCGGAGGTCCCTCAGCCCCGCGGGTCAACGCCGCCCGTAGGAGCCGAAGTTGCCGCGGCCGCGCCCGGGGCTAGGGAGGCTTTCCCGCAAAGTCCTCCATCTGCCACCGAGGGTAGGCTGGGACATCATACCTTTAGTTTTTTGTGTTTTTTGCGTTTGTGCGACAACTTTACACTTCATTTTGCAGCGGCACTTATCCCGGAGGAGGAGCCATCCCTTGAGCGTGGGGGTCCTAGCGCTGGCGACACAGATGCCGCACGCCCGGGCCCGGCAGACTTCGTCCCTCCATCGGATGCTCTGAGGGCTTGGCACGGGATTGCGGACGATGCGGCCGCCAGCATTGGCCAGCAAGCGTTGCAGACCTATGGGTCAAGGCGCCTTGGGGACGCATTAGAAGTGTCGGGAGTGAGGGTAAGCGTCCGCCTTTTGGCCCATTCGCAGCCGTTTATCGCTTGCTAACTACTGGGGCACGCTCTGCCCAGGACGCTCGCATACACCGCTTGGAAACGGAGTGCGCGGAGATAAAGACGCGCGCGGAGGAGCTTGTCGTCGTAGCGCGGGAGTCGGCCACCGAAGCGGTGCGGCAGGAAGCCGCTGTGGAATGAGACGGCCTGCTGCAGCAAGTCGCGCGTTGGAGAGGGAGAACAGCTAGCTTGCTGCCTCTCTCGCGGAGCGGGACCGAGCCTTGGGCGACGCTTCGGTAGCTGCCTGGGACGCCATGCTGGCCCTAGAAGACACCCTTAAGGGGATTGTCGCCGAAGTGCCGGCACGCTCCTTCGGGCCCGAGGACCTGTCGCGGTCACTTCGGTGGATTGGAGATGCGGCCGACATTGCACGCGGCGCCGCGACGACCTTTGGCAACTACTGCGCCTACGTGGCGTCGTGTCTGACATGCGCGCTCCTGCGACTCGACGGCTGTGGACATGTTACGAGGCTAGCCAATCCTCGACTGGAGATGCCCGCCGGAGGCGGGGTAATGTCCGGTGCCGTGCGCGCCGTTCGCCGCGCCGTGAAGTTCTTCCATGAGCGGGTATGGGAGTACTACGGCGAGGCCGCAGCCATAGTCGAGATGCGGAATAACTTGCACAGCGAGGGAAACCTTGGCCAGTTTCAGGACGAGGTCCCACGGCGTGACGAGGATGGCTCGGCGGCCCCGGAGGACACCGCGAACCCATAGGTGTGACGGGAGGTTGTCGCGTGTTGGCGTGCATTGTAACCGATGCCAGGGTTTTTTTAGTAAAGTACGAAGCTGTTTTCCCGCTGTTCTAATTTTTGCCCCCTTATCCCGAGCAGCTACACAGCCGGGGTCGGCTGCTAATTTCCGACCTTGCGACCCGACGGCGTCTTCGGCGCTGGCGAAGGGCCGAGGAAGCGTTGGATTTTTGGGCGAGTCAGGCATCTTCGAGTGGAGCCTCGGTGCGGACGCATGTTCAGGATGAGCCTGCCGAGTAGCGGCTTCGTGCGCCGGAGGTGTTTCTGCGGTTTTGTAAGCGTCCTTAGCGAATGCAAAGAATAGTCTTGATTGGAACTTGCGAAGTGCGTCTCTGCCCCGCCGGCCACGCTGTCCCGTGGTAAACTCGGAAGGTTACTACACTCGCCCGCATACGACGGTTTGCGCCTCGTGGGGGTAGGGTGGTCGAGGTGGACGCATAGTTGCAGTAACCGCACAAGCGCTCCGTCCCTTATCCCTTTGAAGCGGGGTCAGCGGAGCTGGTGCCCTAGTTCGAGATAGACGCACGAGCGCTCCGTCCCCTACCCTTTGAAGTGGTGGCAGCGGAGCTGGCGCCTTAATTGGAGTAGACGTGTGAGTGCTCCGTCCCTTACCCTTCGAAGTGGTGGCAGCGGAGCTGGCGCCCTAGTCGAAGTAGATGCGCGAGTGCTCCGTCCCCTACCCTTCGAAGTGGCGGCAGCGGAGCTGGTGCCTTAGGCGAAGTAGATGCGCGAGCGCTCCATCCCCTACCCTTCGAAGTGGTGGCAGCGGAGCTAGCGCCTTAGGCGAAGTAGAGGTGCGAGCGCTCCGTCCCCTACCCTTCAAAGTGGTGGCAACGGAGCTGGCGCGCTAGCCGAAGTAGATGCACGAGCGCTCCGTCCCCTACCCTTCGAAGTGGTGGCAGCGGAGCTGGCGCCCTAGCCGAAGTAGATGCGCGACCGCTCCGTCCCCTACCCTTCGAAGTGGTGACAGCGGAGCTGGCGCCTTAGGCGAAGTAGAGGCGCGAGTGCTCCGTCCCCTACCCTTCGAAGTGGTGGCAGCGGAGCTGGCGCCCTAGCCGAAGTAGATGCGCGACCGCTCCGTCCCATACCCTTCGAAGCGGTGGCAGCGGAGCTGGCGCCCTAGCCGAAGTAGATGCGCGAGTGCTCCGTCCCCTAGCCATCGAAGTGGTGGCAGTGGAGCTGGCGCCTTAATTGGAGTAGACGCGCGAGCGCTCCGTCCCTTGGGATTGCGCAGGGATAGCATCCGCGTCTTTTTTATACTCCGGAGAGTGCGTGGGATCGACATCCACATCTTATTTATACTCCGAAGAGTACGCATAGGAGCAACGCCCATGCGTGCGCGGGATTCACGTCTTGTTTATACTCCGTAGAGTGCGTAGGGATAGCATCCGCGTCTTTTTATACTCCGGAGAGTGCGTGGGATCGACATCCACGTCTTATTTATACTCCGAAGAGTACACATAGGAGCAACGCCCATGCGTGCGCGGGGTTCGCGTCTTGTTTATACTCCGTAGGGTGCGCAGGGATAGCATCCGCGTCTTTTTTATACTCCGGAGAGTGCGTGCGGAGGCAAACCTCAACGCTACGTCTTATTTAGAGTCCGTGGACTGCGCGCGGAGGCAAGCCTCTGCGTGTTGCGGGCGGTGAGGTGTGTGCGAAGGCGAACCTCAACGCTACGTCTTATTTATACTCCGTAGAGTGCATGCGGAGGCAAACCTCAACGCTACGTCTTATTTAGAGTCCGTGGACTGCGCGCGGATGCAAGCCTCTGCGCGTTGCGGGCGGTGAGGTTCGTGCGGAGGCGGACCTCAACGCTACGTCTTATTTAGAGTTTGTGGACTGCGTGCGGAGGCAAGCCTCTGCGCGTTGCGGGCGGTGAGGTGCGTGCGGAGGCGGACCTCAACGCTACGTCTTATTTATACTCCGTAGAGTGCATGCGGAGGCGTCCCTCCGCTCGTCTTTGTTTATACTCATACCCGTGTCTTTGACAAAGAGTGCGCGCGCGAACGCGTGTCTTTGTTTATACTCATACCCGTATCTTTGACAGAGAGTGCACGCGCGGACGTGTGTCTTTGTTTATACTCATACCCGTATCTTTGACAGAGAGTGCGCGCGCGAACGCGTGTCTTTGTTCCGAGAAACAAGAAAAACTTGTGCAAACGGTGAACTTTATTAAATTCCCGTTTGCGCGGGTGAGCAGTTACAGAAAAGGGGAGATATCGACCACTAACCGCTTTTAGAACGGGGGCGACCGCTGATGGGCCACTGCTTGTTGAGATAACTCGTGCCCGGAGAGCGCGATATGCTCTGCGGGGGCGCCCGGGGGCTTCGCATCCGCACCCCCGGCCTAGGTGCCCTAGCGAGCCGCGTGGCATGGAGCCCTGTCGCCCAGCTCTATCCGTCGAGCCATGTCCTGGTCGCCATGGATGATGATGATGGCCCGCGGTCGGGGAAGCTTCATGCATAGGAAACCGTGGTGCGGAACTGCCCCGAGAGTGTTTAGGAGCGGGCGCCCCAATATGGCATTGTAGGCGTATGCAATGTCGACCACGTCGAAGATGGCGTCTTCACTTCTCACGTTGTCGTTTTGGCCGAAGGAGACTTGGAGGCATATCTGGCCCAAAGCGCGCAAAGGTTGCCCTCCAAAGCCTTGCAACGGGATGCCTGAGGGGCCCAACCGACTCCGAGGGATCCCCATCTGGTCAAAGGCCGCGGCGAACAGGATGTTCGCGGAGCTTCCTCCATCGACCAGGACGCGCCTGACCTCGCATCCTTCTACGAGGACCCGGACGACCAGAGGGTCTTGGTGGGGGAACTCCACGCCTTCCGCATCAGCGGGTGTGAATGTGACTTCGTGTTGTGCCCACTCTGGCGGCGCCTGCGCTGGATACGCGGCGACGTGGTGTAGCCTCCTCGCGTAGGCTTTCCGTTGTCGCGCCGAGGCGAACTCCAACGAGGAGCCTCCGGAAATGACGTTTATGACCCTGCGCTGGGCTCCTTCCGGGGCTTGTAACTGCAGGAGGCCCTCCCGAGGTTGCTGTGAGACCCTGGAGTAGAAACTCCTGGACTCCCTGTGCATTACAGTACTAGTCCCAGATCAACGCTAGTACACACAGTTCAAACAGAAAAGATGATACATTGCCAACAACGCTTTATTATCATAATCGAGATTACAGACCTCGAAGTCTTTATTACAAATGAGGTTTTAAGACCTCACACCAAAAAGAAAATTACAGCGGAAGCAAAAAGAAACTAAAGCAAGACCCATCCATACGCCACAGGCAATTGACTGGGGAAACGCAACCTAGTTCTCCGGAAAGCCTTCGACGAATCCATCCACGAAGTAGTCGTAGTCCACCTCTTGAGCTTCGATCTCCTCTGAGAGTTAATTTGAAGTGTAGCACGTGAGTACATGAATGTACTCCGCAAGTCTTGGGAAAGATGCATAGATGCAGGGCTTAACAAAGGAAGGCTATATGGTTCTTTTGCGAAAATCAGCATTTTATTTCAAACTTTCCTATTATTTCAAAGCCATTTGTTAAACATCTTGTTTTCAATAATTGAAAATAGATAAATAATCTTAGTGAAGGTTAAACCACCAACACTAATATCATAGGCTAATCCGCCAAGGTTTAAAATTACGGGTTACATCCACCCTCACTGGCTCCATCCGCCAAGTTCAAAATGCAGGTTAAATCCACCTAACTGGTTACATCCACCAGATTGAAATCACGAGAGTTACACCACTCCCGAGTTTACCAAATCATTTTATTTTAAAATCAAAATCAAACTTCTACCATGTGAATGCATTCCTTGCCCGCCCTTGACCGTGGGCACGGCTATTCGAATAGTTTATTACTCTGCAGAGTTTGTACACTTTACCCACAAGAGATAAATTATCTTAATAGTCAACATGCTTCCTTTGGCATGAGACCCAGATAAAATATCACAAAGCCTTTCACCTACTCCAGTATAGCTAGATACCACCCGCTAAGGTTTCACCACAACTCGAATCCACGAGTTGGAGCCCCCTCTTGCGCCGTATGAGTACAGTAAACCCTGTCCCTCACTATGAGTAACCAGTACACCCTGGCACTCAATACACCACTGGTGATATCTAAACTACACCTTTATAGGTTAGTTAGCTAGATCGTACCCATATAGACTTGTGGTTGCACTGTTTTGCTCAGTTTGGACAAACACAAGCGTCGGTCCTTAAACGACCAGGGTGGCTCATTCACAAACCCAAAAATTCTCGTGCTAAACCGCACCAGCCAAGCCTTCCATCCACCCTCGTCAATTTTTACTTTCAACTTCATTTTTATTTTGAAATTACAGTGGTAACATCCATTACCACTTTTCAAACAAATCATGAAATCCAAAACATTCATTGTCCATTTTCTCAAATGAGCATTTTTACATTTATCAGCTAAACTAAGCATTTGCTAGTATTCTAAATTTAACAAGAATAATAATAACTCATTATTGAGCCAAAAATCATCCTAAGTTGACAAGGGTACATGGTAAACAATTTCCAAAGGAAGGCATAACAAGGTTGGCATTTAACTAAATTTTCTAAATTTAAATTATCACTTTATATAACATAGCCATGCAATAATTTAAAATAACTACAAAACCATTTTCAAAACATAGGAGCAAGATCGTCAAAGGAGACTTGCCTTGATTGAAGTCCTGCTGCGAATCATCGAATTCAAACTTTCCCGAATCGTCAAAATCTACGCGAAGAACCACAACAAAAGAAACAAAAAAAAACTCAAATAAAATCCAAATAAACTCCAAAATTATAAAATATATACTGAAAGATAGAACATGAACTTAAATGAATTTGAGAATTTGAATCACTTGATTCGAAGTTCGGACGGAGGAGAACGAGCAATTGGAAAATTAGCGGATCAGAAAATTCTGGAAAAAGAAACGAAAGAACAACTCTTGGTGTTTTGGCGTGGCGTTGATGAGAAAAAGCACGGGAGGTGAAGCCAACTAGCAAAATGGGTTGCTAAGGACCCGAGGCACATGTAGGAAGTGACGACACGTCAAACGGAGCACGATGACGACGTGTACGGCGACAACGACATAAGGTGTGGAGAGAAGAATAATTTTCAGGAAAGGGACAAGGAGAAGTAAGGTGAGCACAGCCTAGAACGCGGTGAGACGAAGCTAGGAAAAATATCGGCTAAGCCGAAAACTCACCGGAGGCGACGCAATCGTCGTTTGAACAACGACGGTACCGAAACACGAAAAACTCAATATCTTCGTGCTCGGTAGAGCGAATCCAAAACCGTCTGAAACGTAGCCACCTGGGATAGTTTGGCACGTTTTGACGCGAACGGATTGTTGAAAGCATTCCCGGACAGGCAGGGATGCGAAGTGCCATTTGCGGCTATGGCAATGTGTCGGGGTCAAAAATTTAGGAAAGGGTTTTGGACAAATGGAAGAGAGCACAGCGTAGAACGCATTGAGGCCAACTCAACGGTGCAGACGGCTCGGCCAACGGACTAGTGAAACGCGGTGGACACACTTTTATGTAGCCGACAGGCTGACATCGACATTCCGGTCAAACGGAGAGGAATTAACATGCAAGACTTGCGGCGAAACGAAGAGTAGAGTGTGGAGAACGTGATGCTCACCTTGGTTTTGGTCGGGCATGCACGGACGGCCGGTGGCGATGCGAGGAACGACGACGCGCTATGGCCCACGGAGGCGATGGTGCTCCGGCGAAGTTCCGGTGAAGGCGAGGTGAGCACCGCATAGAACGTGACGAGGCGAATCCGGGGATGTGCTCAAAAGTGGCGGGGCTCCACCGGACGAGGCGCAATAAGCCGAAGAACGCCGCTTGGAACAAAAAAGAAAAACTCCGATTGCGCCCAAGAGAAGAGGAGTGAGGACTTGATATTTTCGGGGTTGAGTGAGGATGAGGAGGGGCTCACGGTGCTCCCTTTTATAGGGGCGGGGGAGGTCCGAGATGGGAGATCAAGAGACCATGTCCATCAATGGCGTGGGTTAATTTCTCGCGAAGCGGCTCATGAATGAGGGGAAAACGGTAGGGAAATGAAAGAGTTTGATGAGAGGAGTTGAATGCAATTTATTTTGCTAAAAACCGTTGAGAAAATCAAGAGATATGAGAGCTTCAAAGTTGCGTTCATGGTGGCCATGCTCTGAACGAAACGCACGTTCGTGAGGAAGATGAATGGGAGGAGAGAGAAAACAGGAATTAAAATAATATATTTTTCTCCCAAAAAAAATAAAATAAAATAAATTCGAAAACAAATTCAAGAAAATTCTACAAAAATCCTTGGAAAACGAAAAGACTAGATAAAATAATTTTGGATTTATTTGAGGTATATTTGAGTCATTTAAAATATTTTTAATTTCTAAGCTTTAATTTAAATCAAATAAATTCAAAAATTCCAAAAAATTGAAAAGAGGATAGAAATGGATAGACTGGAATTTTTGATGAGTTTAGAAATTTGAATGGGCTCAAACGGAATTAAAATGAAGAAATACGAACTTTTGGAAGTTCGAAAGGAGGGAAAAAGAATAAACCGATTTTCTGGAATTATTTTTGAACTGAAAAACCATATTATGATGTCATCAAGGGAAATGATTTTCAGAGGAATTATTTTTCTGTGGGAAAAGAGATTTATATGTCAGGGTGTCGTCAGCAAAGATTTTGATTTTCTGGTCGAATTACTTTTCAGCAGAACAAGGGTTTTATTCACTGACAGGTGGGACCGGCTTTTGTGGACTGGGTTCATGGACCAAAGGGAAAGCTGAGGTGGCACACTTGGCTGGCGTAGCGCTTGTGTGGCTCATGGTTGCTGAGGTGGCGCACTGGGGCTAAGGGCATCGGCGGATGGCGGCGCTGCTAGGGTCGGCGAGGGGTGCGTGAGAGGGAGGAAAGGCACGGGGAGTTAAGTGCACCTTGGCACGACACTCGGAAATTCTCGATGGTAGCCAACGACGAGGATGCAGGGGTGGCGAAGTGAGGGCGTTGGCAGCAGGGCTCTTCGGCGGTGGATTCAGTCGGTGGAGGCGACGAACAGTTATCGGTTACACCAAAGTTAAGGACGACGCAAAGACGAGTAAAGAGGGAGATAAGCGGGGTTTAAAGCGGGGAAATGGTGGCGGTGGAAGGTTGAAGAAGGCAAGAAGAAAGAAGAAGCTGACTGGCGGGGTTGGGCTGTCAGCGAGAGGGAAGAGAGAGGAGGAAGGAGTGGACAGTCGGATGAATGCCAGGAGGCGAAAGAGAAATCAGGGCCATCGGATTAAAACGAAGGGGTAAGTGAAGGCAGGTGGCTGAGATTAAACCGGGCGAGGATGGATTGAATCAGGGAGCGACACGTGATGGCCGAGTAGAGAGGTTGAGGATTAAATTCGATTTAGATTTTGAAATAAAATTCAGATAAAACCAAATAAAGTTCAAATACTTTAAATTAATTAATTTGAAATTAAATTTTTCAGAGAGCGAAATTTTGGGATGTTACAGTTGCTGCACATGGGCCTGGATTCGCAGGAGGCCTTCCTGTGGCTGCATTCCTTGGTCTTGGGGGTGTTGGACGTGGGCCACGACGGGCGCGCGTGCCTCCGGGTTTTTATCCCTGGCGACGCTCTGCCGGAGCGCCGCGATAGTGGCGCAAGCGTGCGTGTCGTGGTTGCCTCGGCCGTGGACTTCGCACCACTGCCCGTGGTGCTGGTTGTTGTATTCTTCACGGGTTCGGCAGCTTCGATAGCGGTCTCATATACGCGCACAAATTCTCGTGGGTCAGAGTCACCCTTGTACGCCTCGATGACGCTCGGGAACTTGAAGTCCTCGGGCCACGTCGCCTGCTGCAGGCCCGCGGAGAGCGAGGACTCCGGGTCTATGCGCCGTAATGGGACGTGACTAGACGTAGGGGCGTCGCGGCTGTCCGCCTTCTCCGGAGCGGGTTCGGATGCCACCGACGGGGGGGCGTGTTGGCTCCGGGCCTCCTGCATGTCGCGCACAGCTCCGCGGAAGTCTGTCAGCTCCCGCTGAAACGTGCTGAGGGCCGCCAGCAGGGCGGTCTCCACCGCGGGCTTGCTGGGGCCGTTGGTGCGCCCGGCGGCACGATGGGCGCGGCGGTGACCACGGCTTGCGCACCCAGGCTGCCCGCCGTGTTATCCTGGAGGACCGTGGGGCTGGTGACGAGACCCACGTGGACGCCGGGACCGCTCACCACTCCTGCGCCGGGTGGGAAAGTGCACGTGCCGGGGTTGCCACCTTCGGGGTTGGTCGTCGGGGCGGCGGCGGCGGGGTCGGGAGTTGTGTCGCTGGTGGCGGGGTAGCTCGTCGCGGCAGTGGCGGGGTTGAGCATCGCGGCGGTGGCGGGGATGAGCGTTGTGTCGCCAGTGGCGGGGTTGGGTGCCCCATCGTGAACGCCGGTGCTCACAGCCATCACGCCTGCATCACCACCCGTACCTGCAGCTGCTAAAGCCGAAGCCCTGGTATTGACACGAGATTTCGCCGCTTTCGCCTTCTTCTTCTTCGCCACCGATGGTGAAGCTTTCTTTGGTGCCATCCTCCGGATCTGGAGGCTTGCTCTTGTCCTCCCCACGGACGACGCCAACTGTTGTGGTTACAGACCAAACAGAGAGAGAGTATGGTAGTGGAGAGTTAGGTGAGTAATGGCCTAGGGCCCTTGTTCCCATGGCCTGTGTTGTATATATATGTCCACATGAGGAGTACTTTTACCATTGTGCCCTTAAATCAGAGTCTTCCCCTTAGGGGTACTTATGTCATTATACATGTCCCATTTTGGGCCTTATATTCCTCTAACAGGCCTGCTGGGCTTAGGTGGGGGCCACCCCTACAACATACACCATGTCAAAATCGACCATGTCAATGGTGATCTTCTCCGTCCTGAAATTGCCTAGGGCACCAAACATAACAGGAAGAGAAACTTGGCCAATTGGCTTGGCCAAAGCCCTCGGTACGATCCCATGCAATGAGTATCATACAAGCTTTATTCTAATATGAGAAATTTGAATCTCATCAAGAGCATTTACAAATAAGATATTTAAAGAACAGCCACCATCTATCAACACTCGATTAACTCAACAGTTGTTGATGTGGGCTCAACCACAATCGAAAACCGACCTAGTCGAGTCGAAGGGATCGGACAATCACTTTTCTCAAAGGAGATTGTGACTTCCGACCATTTAGGAAGATAATTGACAAGAGGAGGATCAATGGAGTTTACCTCTCTTGTGACAACCTTATATTATCGCTTTGACTCGTATGCCAAAGATCCTCTGTAGATGTGCTTTATGGTGTGCTTAAGATCCTAGAATGACATCTCCTTATCATCGTCCGACTGCTTCTGACCACTCATTTGTCCTAACTCCTCGAGTGTAGGGAGTGGTCATTTGCCGGAGTAGTATTCCTCGAGTTTTCGTTGGAAAACATGGAAATTGCGAAGGCCATGTCCTTCTCCTTTATGAAAGGGACATCACCTAGGCTTATTGTCATAGCAAGCATCTATGTCAAGATTGGAGTTTTGGCGAAGTTGTTCCCTATGGACGGTGCCAACTATCGATGTTTTAGTATCGATCTTTTGTATGATTTGTTTGGGTTCTACAGAACTCTTAAAGACCTGTCTATGATCACGCAGAGTGAAGATACATGGATTTTTATATAGGTTCGGGCCTTCTACTATGAGAATAACAACCCTACTTCCTGTGTGGATATTGCTTAATGAAATTATTACAATGAATAAAGTAATGCGAAAATATTCTGCTCTATTGCTACTCTCCCTTGGGTCTATCCTGGATCCTCTTCTCCCTGACGTCCACCTATATATAGCTTGCATGGCAGTAGCAGTTTCTCTTCGCCAAGAGTTGTTTTAATGTTTCGAATGATAACCTTCCGATGAGAGTTATTAGAGATGTGGTATCTCACTCGTCGTGCTGCAGTTTCTGTTAGGGTGAAGTTATGTGTATTTATTCTAGAGAATAAATACTCATGCTAACTGTCTTATTAGACAGGCCCACAATGCAATGGGTTGTCGTAGATGGGTCAGTCGGAGTTTAGCTTAGTCGTAGGGGGATCTATGACTACAAGGTGGTCGCAGGATATCTTATGACTATATCATGATCATAGGAGAACTTATGACTATGAGTTTGTTGTAGAATGACTTACGACTAAGGATTTGTCATAGAAGAACTTATGATTAAGGGGTTGTCGTAGAAGAGCTTGTGACTAAGTTGTTGTCGTAGAAGAGCTTATGACTAAGAAGTTGTCATAGAAGATCTTACGACGAAAGGGTAGTCGTAGAAGAGCTTATGACTAAGGATCAGTCGTAGAAGAGCTTATGACTAAGGGTTGATCATAGAAGAGCTTATGACTACCCTGTGAAATCTCTCCCTTGTAGATAAGGGGTATACTCAAGAAGTATAATGATGTAAGAATATCATTTACAAATAAATAATAATTTGTAGATTATTATATCCTCGTCATCTATCATCCTTCTTCTTGACAAACAACACTGAGGCTCCCCATGGCAATGAATTAGGTTTGACATAACCTTTGTCTTGCAACTCTTGAATTTGCCTTTTCAACTGGGCCACATCATTGTCTGGCGGAATTCCTGGAATAACATCTAGAAAAACATCAAAAAATTCTCTAACAAAAGGCATAGCCTCCAACATGACTCCCTTACTCTGACAAGCCATAGCTTCAGTTGGCTACTCCAAAGTAGCTTCAAACTTAATTTCAATTCCATTAGGGTTGACTAGAGTGATAGTTTTATTCCCACAATCCAACATTACTTGATGTTTAGTGAGTCAATCCATTCCCAGAATCACATCCAAAGACTTGATATCTAGGATAATGAGATCGTCTACAAAATGTACCTCTTGGATAGTTATCTTAGCTCCACAACATCCTTTGTTCGTGCTCAACTCAAAACCAGGAGCTTGAACAAAAGAACAGATTTAAGAACAATGGCTCCCAATTGTTGCTTTTTTTGGGAAACAGTAGGACAGGCTCCTACTGCACTATATTAAATAAAAATAATAATATACAAAAAGGAAGAGAGCAAGAGGAAGAGGAGAGGAGAAGAGAAGGCAAAAGAAGACATGATAATCAAATAGAACCAATCTTGGAGGAGAGTAAAGGACCAGAAGCTAGCTTGACTGTAAACAACAACAAGGAAGCTTCCAATCTGAGCCGTGATTTCCTATTTATGAGACTATTGTGCTGCTGTTGGAAGATAAACTCATTTCTTTATTTCCAAATTATCCAAACCGCCAGGATGAACTTCTCCATGAAGAGCTGTCCCATGTAGGTTGTTTAATAGCAAACTCTGAGAAATGAAAGAATACAAAGCTCCAGAATAAAATAAAACTATGGCAGGTACTGAATTTACTAGAAACTTACCCATCACAACATCCTGAGCTACTTGGGCCTCCTCTGCTATGACATGGTTCACCTAACCTTTGATAATTGATTTTTGTGTCCAGGCAGCTTGATTTGAAGCCCAAGGAACTCCATGAACTACTCCTAGAATAGGGGTCCTATTCAATGTTGCTCTCAAGTTAAAACAAGTAGGTGTAGGGGCTTATTTCTGCAGACATTTATTAGCATAATGACCAGGATCATGACACTTGAAACAAGTAACTAAGGCTGCTGGGTTGATATTCCTTTGAGGCTGATTACTGACATTGATTGGGTGTGGTCCTAAAATATTCTGATGAGGTGCTAGAGTTGGAGTCCTAAATCTTAACTGTCGAGGCATACGAGCAGGCTGGTAAGTATTGAAGTAAGCTTTCTATGACTGGTGCAACTAAGCTCCTTGTTGCATCATCCTTCTCTTGTGGGATTCTTCTAACTCACAGTGAGACTCCTCAATGAGTATAGTCTTATCCACTATATTTTGGAAACTGGGATAGTCATTGCCCACAACTTGGACCTTCAAGCCAGGATTAAGTCCTTTCCTGAATCACTTCTGGCGTGCATCATATGTGGCAACATCCTCTAGTGCATAGCGAGCTAATTGAGTAAACTTGTTGAGATACTCACTCACTGAGATTCTTTTGTTGAAGCTCATGAAATTCCTCCTTCATTTTGACCAACCCATCTAGGGTGTGGTTGTGGCAAAAAGCTACTGTAATTATGCCCAGGTGATGTTCTCCTAATATTCGAGCTAGTGAGCAGCATAGAGAACTTTCTCTTGATTTGTACACTGAGCGAGATTCAGCTTCTTCTCTATAGAACGAAGCCAATCATTTGCCTCCAAAGGCTTTAATGAATTGGAAAAAGTAGGTGGTTTAGTCCTCATGAATTCTACAAATCTTGATGATGGACAAGCCTGTTGAGGTGCATCGACTTCTTGATTCTGCCGATTCATCATGTGGTTCACGTTCTGTATGATTGCATTCATGAGTTGATTCTAGGCTGCCATGAACTGACTCAGGGTTGGATCCAATCCTATCAGTGTTGTCTGCTGCCTCTGAGTTGAAGAATTTGTGGTGTTGGTCCCAGGATTTGAGTGCATCTGACTATGACCAGCTGAATTCTAAGTATGAACCATCTACCAAGTTGACACCAAGGTTACAAAGGAAAGAGGGAATAACAAAGATAAGGGGTAAACTCATCTAAGGGAAATAAACTAAGGATAACCCTAAACTAAAAAGCACTCACTTAGCCAGAAAAGTCTAGCAAATCTACATTAAATCCACACAAAGAAAACTTTGATATGACTGCAACATAATGTTGGAGGCAATACTACAGCTCACATCACACAATTGCAAATTGGAACCAAAATGATATAGTCAATGCTAAAACTATACAAGGTTATAATCTAATGGCTCCCACTCTGGTTCTGCCAAATAAGGCTCACTTGACCCTGATTCTGAATTGCTATCTAACACCTACGAGTTGTGAACTGGTGGTGAATGCTCTCTTGCTTCAACTAGAATGAAGTAGCAAAGATAATCCTATCGGTTGCCGGTGATGTGCCTTGTTTCTTCAGGACTGGGAGGCATGGGTAAAGGTAGTAGAACTGGCAACTACAGTGGTGGTAGTTCCTCCATAACTTCCTCTTCTTCTATAATACTAGGCAAAGCTGCATACTGCTCTTCAAACTTATGGATAAGCTCCAACAAAGCGATTCTACCTCCATAATAGCTTTGCGTGTGGCTCCATGCATAGACAATATCACGAGCACTATTATACTTCAAACTATAATGAGGAACTTGGCCTCCAATCCTCGTAGTAAAGTACAATCTTGTTATGAATGCAATGCATTGGCCCATTGTAGTCTCACCATTTGTGAAATAAACTAGTTACATCTTTGATCCAAAACCTTGCAACAATGCTCGAAGAAGTCCAGGCTAACATCTACTTTAGTTATAGAAAACACGAGGCATCTATGACATCATAGGGATAGGAAGTAATTTAAGAACTGAAAAAACCAAATTTCAGGAAAGGCGAAGAGCAAGGACCTTAAGAGTGGGGAAATAATAAAGATAAATTGGATATCCAATTGGTTGATTTAATTTAGAAAATAGATTTTGAAAATTTTGCTAAATTAGCCTCTCTATCTAGGTTTCATCCTGCAATCAATATGGCTCTGGTATCATCTCTATTGAGATCCGAATATGCAAATTCGAACCTCTCTATGTGTTCTGCACTAGTCCAAGATCACATTAATGCACACAGTGGAAACATAGATGGAACATCAGCCATGATCATGGTTGACTAAGAAAGATTCAAATATTATTACTTATCAGAGTTACGACCTTATTTTCAAGCTTACAGATAGTAGCCTGAAGGGCTTAACAAAACTAACTAGCAACGAAAAAATAGAAGTAAACGTAGTAGCCACTCGACATGCCATAGGCAATCAACTCGAAGGAGAAGTCCTATTTTGAGAAGTCATCAGAGAATCCTCCTTCAAATACCTCTAGCGGATATGGTTCTTATTCAGTAACTAAGTAACAATCGATATAGCCATAAGTACATAGAGTACTCAGCAAGTCGTTTGTAGTAAGATGCAATATAATTATGCAAGGCTTACCAAGTGATGGCTGAATAGTTATTTTATAGAAAGCAATAGTTTAGAGTAGATATAATTAAATAGATTGAATTGTACATTTTGGAAATGATTATTTAGATAATTATTTCAAAGGAAATTGATTAACCATAAGTGAATTGTCCATTCACTTCCCAAACCAACACAAACACAAGCTTTTTGAAATTCTACCCCTCATGTGAAATCATCGAGCATTATCTGTAACCAAGGACATGGCTATTCAAATAGTTTTACACTCTGCAGAGATTGCACAACTTTACCCACATGATATGACAATCTTGTGGTGTCACCGGTGTAACACGCTTCCTTAGGCATTCTAACCAAGAAGATAACAACAAAGCCTTTATAATGCTCAATCTCAGATTGATCCACCTGCTAAGGTTTCACTGCCGAGTAAGCTAACCAAATAGTTAGAAAAGCCTCCTTTTGTGCCATGTGAAAAATTACTCATAAACGAATTAATCATCCACATTATCTCAATGATGAAACCATGGTTGAAACATCATAAATTAATTAGCCAGATTCATCCCATACTAGATATGTGGCTGTACGATAAGACTCAGATCAATGGCGCACAAAGTTATATCCTTAATCAATACCCAAGAGAAGCATCCACATCCCAATGTGTTAATAGGACCTACTTTACTATACAATCATTCGTCTAAGTGAAAACTATTTTGATCTGACCAAGACCAATGACACACCCATGTCATGGTACATTAATTTTATAACTATGACTGACCACCATTATTCAATATCTCATTATATCAAAATTAATTATTTGATCAGCATGTGATGATGAGCCCAATGTAATAGTAAGTATGGCTAAGCGTACTAAACGTACAACCCAAGTGGATAATAATATTGCATCACAACATAATTATACATCCTATGGTGATAATATAATCATAGCATTCAAATTATCAAGGAGGGATTAATCAAATTGATTGATAACTACTAGGTATAAAGGTTTGCAGTTAAATTAGCAATGCATGATAATTTAAAATAAAATAATAAATAATATATTTGAAATAATAGGTTCAACATGATCAAGGGTCATGATTTACCTTGGCTTTGCTCAATTACCAACTCTTTAACTTCGGATCCTGCTTCTACTCCTTCAAAGACATTATTTAACGAGATAGAAAGTGAATAAAATATAAATAAATTCAAATAAAATCTAAAAACAACAAATCAAGATCCAAAAAAAATAGAGCTCAATTTTATATGAATTTAGGAAGAAGAATTGGGTAAGTCAAAGTTAGGACGAAACAGAACTGGCTCTTGGAAGGTCTAAATCTAAGAAAAAGGGAAAATAACACTATTTGGTTTTTTATAGAATTATTTTTCCTAAAGAAAAAATGGATTATGATGTTGGCAAGGCTTTTTTATTTTGACCGAATTATTATCCGATTGAAAATTAGCCATTGGTCTCTGATGTTCGGATCATTGACGTGTGGGCCATTGGTCTATGGACCGAGTTCCATGGGCTTGGTTCACAATCTACAGTGCAGCAGTTCACAGAACAATGTTCTGATCCATGGGACCTACATGGCTCGTGATGGACTAAGCTCATGGACTAATTTGGATGCTGACGCATGGCATGGCGAATGAAATAGCGCAAGGCTTCGGCAATTGCGACGGTGGCGCCAGGCGAATGCAACGAGGCAGCTCAAGGTGTAGAAAAGTGTGGCACAGGTGCGCTATTTAAAGCAAGGACACTGAGGAATCCATGGCGGAGATGGCGCACACATACTGTGCATGCATGCATGGATGGCGCACGTACTCAATGGCGCACCTAGTTAAAGCTCTAGTACCACACAGGCCGGCCTTATCTGCAGAAAACGGTGCATGCATGCATGGATGGCGCACGTACTCAAAAGGCGCCAAATTAGTTTGGTTCGTGGATGGAGGTTGTATCGTATATTCTGACTGAGTGGATGCAGGTTGAGTGGAATCATATTTCAGAAAAAGAAGATGTTTGGTGAGGTTGCATGAGCGGATGCAAAAAAACTGAGATGCTGTTTGGTTACCTGTATGAGCGGATGAAGTCTACCAAACCTGAGAAGCTGACACGTGGGACCGCATAAGATACACTGCATCAACCCATCCAGGATGGCCAGTGAAGCTCATTTTGAGCGTATCCACCCATCCAGGATGAGGGCGTATTTTTGCATCCGCTCATACAGGCTGCATCCACTCATACAGGCAACCAAACAGGCTCTTTCTCAGATTATACGGATCCACTCAGCAAGGACGAAAGAGATTCAGGCAACCAAACACACCCTAGTTCCACAGGGATGCATGCATACGTGTTTGCTTGTGCACGTTTCTAGATGCATGAACTGCTCCTTCAAGATGCATGACAAGTACCCGGCCGGTCAGCACGCACCAGAATCCAGATCCAGACCGGTCAGAACACACCGGTCTGATCGGGAAGAAGACCATAGCTAGCTGTTAGGTAAGCACCATGTACATGTCCATACACGCACACGCACCCGCAGAGAAAATTTCCTTCGCTTTGGAGAAGAAAAGGAGACGGCAGAAATTGAAGGCCAATTGGAAGACGTAGCCTATTCGCCATCACGCGCGCGCACCAGTTGATTGTGCTCCTACATTTCTACCATGCGTCCATGCTACGCATAATGCATTTAACCTAACTCCTTTGAACAGCTAGCAAACGACTCATCCGATCTTAGCTTGCACACCACTACTACAGAAAACCACATTATAGACGGTTCAGAAACATCATCACAGACGCTTTTCTGAACCGTCTGAATTTATGGGTCAGTGATAATCGAAGGTTATAACAGACGGTTTTCGAACCGTCTGTGATTATCAGATATCACAGACGGTTTTTAAGTAAAAATCGTCTGTGATATGTGATAATCATAGACGGTTTTTCATAAAAAACCGTCTGTAATATCTGATAATCACAGACGGTTTTTAATGAAAAACCGTCTGTGATATTCCTTTCTCCTAAATCTAAATCTATTTCTGTTTATTTGCTAGCCTCAGGAAATGCTAGCCATGCCCTCTGAAACAAGCAGATAATCACAGACATAAAACATACAATTCACACATCTCATTTCATTTCAGATACATTTCACATCTCAATTCATTTCACAGACATAAAACATCCAATTGACAACGCACTTCATTTCACAAACATAAAGCATCCATTTCGCAAATCAATTAATTGAATTGAAATAAAATATCCATTAACAAATACACAAGTATAGCTTGTGCCGCCTCACGAGTTCGTTGATTATGTATCTATGGTGCGTAGTGGAACCGGCCTTCTGGCTTTATGACTTGAGTCAGCAAAAAATACGCCAACTCTGCTCGAATCCGTCCAAGATCATGCTGTTTCAATGGAGTTGACGGGATGTACGCAGCCTGTCGATAGGAATATCAATGTGCGTATATATGTAACGTGATAAGTATGAAGTAATTATGGGAAGATTGACAAACCTTAGAATTGGTGATCCTCGAGGAATCGAGGAGTAGTTCCATATGTTGGTAAACGTAGTATCCACATGTGTTGCCCGGCGGCTGCTGGTGGCACTGCAAAAAATGGAATGTGTTAGTTCAAGAGGCATTACTACCAACTTTTGCATAGGATTAATTAATGTGAAATAGCGAATACCTTGAAATCTCGAGCATGTGTCAGCAGGCCTTTGGCCCCGCGCTTCGAAACACCTCCCATTTCAATGTACATCGCGAACGTCCTACGTGATTCGAAAAAGTTAACCTTAGTCATTCGGAAGAAAAGAAAGAGTACAACTTGGAGAATATATACTTACCTATCGATTACTTGGCTGACAACTGTGAAGTCCATTTTATTCCTACTTAGGGAATCAAGGTAATATACCTTGTTCTATTTTGGTACAATTACTATTAAAATCCAATGAAAGTTCTGATGGAAGGGCATAAGTACATATTCCTTATTGAGGCAACCCATCAGTTCTGCTGCAATGTACCTCTCGACGAGGGATGTATCCTGGTCGATGGTATCCTTGACGACCAAGTGTGGGTCCAAGAAACCAGCCGATGAGTTGGATAATCTAGATTTAGTCAGCATGTCACTACTACAGAAAAGGTCATCACAGACGGTTCGAAAACGTCATCACAGACGGTTTTGTGAGCCGTCTGTATTTATGGGTCAGTGATAATCGAAGGTCATCACAGACGGTTTTCGAACCGTCTGTGATTATGGGCTATCACAGACGGTTTTTACTCAAAAACCGTCTGTGATAGCTGATAATCACAGACGGTTTTTACTCAAAAACCGTCTGTGATAGCTGATAATCACAGACGGTTTTTAGTTAAAAACCGTTTGTGATACTGATTATCACAGACGGTTTTTCGTTAAAACCGTCTGTGATACTAATTATCACAGACGGTTTTTGAGTAAAAACCGTCTGTGATTATCAGCTATCACAGACGGTTTTTACTCAAAAACCGTCTGTGATATTCCCTTCGACCCATACATATATTTCTCTTATTGGCTAGCCTCAGGAATGCTAGCCATGCCCTCTGAAACAAGCAGATAATCACAGACAAAAAACATACAATTCACACATCTCATTTGCTTTCAGATACATTTCACAGACATAAAACATCCAATTGACATGGCACTTCATTTCACAAACATAAAGCATGCATCCATTTCGCAAATCGATTAATTGAATTGAAATGAAATATCCATTAACAAATGCAAAGTTGCAAAAGATCTACACTGCATTTACACTTAGTGATAAGACCAATAAGAAATCGTGGTGCGCAGTGGAACCGTCCTCCTGGCTTTATGACTTGAGTCAGCAAAAAGTACGCCAAGTCTCCTTGAATCCCTCCAAAATCAGACTGTTTCAATGCAGTTGACGGGATGGACATAGCCTGTCGATAGGAATATCAATGTGCATATATATGTAACGTGATAAGTATGAAGTAATTATGGGAAGAGTGACAAACCTTGCGATTGGTGAGCCTCGAGGAATCGAGGAGTAGTTCCATATGTTGGCAAACGTAGTATCCACATGTGTTGCCCAGCTGCTGCTGGTGGCACTGCAAAAAATAGAATGTGTTAGTTCAAGAGGCATTAGTACCAACTGTTGCATAGGATTAATTAATGTGAAATAGCGAATACCTTAAAATCTCGAACATGTGTCAGCAGCCCTTTGGCCCCACGCTTCGAGTCACCTCCCTTTTCAATGTACATCGCGAACGCCCTACGTAATTCGAAAAAGTTAACCTTTATCATTCGTAAAGAAAGAAAGAGTACAATGTAGATATGTATGGGGAATATGTGCTTACCTATCGATTACTTGGCTGACAACTGTGAAGTCCATTTTATTCTTACTAGGGAATCAAGGTAATATACCTTGTTGCATTTTGGTACAATTACTATTAAAATCCAATGAAAGTTCTGATTGAAGGGCATAAGTACATAGTCCTTATTGCGGCAATCCAGCAGTCCTAATGCAATGTACCTCTTGACGAGGGGTGTCTAATGGTCGATGGTATCCTTGGCGACCAATTGTGGGTCCAAGAAACCAGCTGATGAGTTGGATAATCTAGCTTTAATCAGTATGTGTCTATATATATACACACGAAAGCAAAAAATTAGACATGGCATTTATCGGTATGACATTAACGGAGACTGTGATTGTACACACTTACAGCGTCCAGCATCGAATGATTGAGACATCAAGAGCATTGAGCGTGAACAGATCGAATAAATCCTCAAAGGCGACCACGAACATACACTCTTGAAGATTGTGGTGTAAATCTTCCTCGGTGAATTTGACAGTGATACTTGAAGTCCGTTCTCCCTCTAGCTTATTGGACTGCTGCATATACCACGTGTGCAATTGCATGCAACTATGTGGTAGCTTTTGGAGGTCTTTTTGCTCGAGCAACGGCTCGCCAAGCACGAATTTGCGGGCCAAAGGGTGGTACGGAATATCATCATTGGTCTTCTTTGCTTTGCCCTTGCTGGCCTTGCTACCTCGGCTATAGGTCGACTTCACGGAAGTCGACTTTGAAGGTAGCAGCGGTGCAAGTTGCTCTGGCGAGAATAGGGCCCGTGGAGATAGCACCGGTGTAGTATCCGGTGGTGGAACCGACTGGTCTTGTAATGGAGATGGCACCAGTGCAAGTTGCTCTGGTCCTGCCACCGGTGATCAAGAAGCCTCCAGGGAGATGTCGTTTTTGGGCCACTGGATGAATGTTCCAATGGCCTGTCCTATAGTCACGATCTCGTCGTTGGGGGGCTTCGGTAGCGGGACCACCTCAAAATTGACATACACACCATCCACATTAACTTTTGCGAAGCCTGGCGCTAAAGCTTGACCGTGCACCATGGCCCCGATACCAGACGAATATGCCTGGCCCCAAGCAGCGTACAAGGGAATGGAGCCATATCTCACTTGGAGCCTGCACTTCGTAGGCTCCTACATAACGATACAAAATTAGCTACTCGAATAGGCCTACCAATGGAGCAAGCATTCGAGAGGTAATAATTATTACCAGGATGTCGTCCACAGGAAATTTGGCCTGGGATTGCGTCGGATTCGACGCGCAGCTACTCGGACGGTTGGGCGGGCTGGCTAGCACAGGAGCGGCGGCAGCGGCCTGCTGACTTTCTGTCTATTTCCGCACCTCATCTCTGATTACATCAGCCAGCGAATCCAGTATCTCATCTCTAAGAGATGCCTTGATCTCTTCTCGTAGCTGTGCGTCACGCTCAGCTTTGTTTCTCTTCCTGCGCTGATACATGTCGGAGTCATCTTGGAAACCATGTTTCCAAGGAACGTAAAGCCCAAGGCTTCTCGTACGGCCCGGGTGCTCCTTGTTTCCCAGGGCCACGGAGAGCATATCATTCTCCCTTGTTCCCTGGAATGATCTCAGGGTAGATTGAAAACTTAGCTCTTCCTGCAAGAGCACGACATGTCATTCCAATTCGTACGAAGTTGTGGAGTAATTATAAGCTACGTAGTTCGATCGATATCTTACCAGGCGCTCGGTCACTTGCTGGTCTGCAGGGTTTCGAAAGGTGACGTCCCCTGATGTCATTGTAGATGACCTTGCTCTAATCCAATTTCGAGCGCGGTCATCTGGGATATTGGAAAACGGCGGGGCGATGTCCTGTGCAGCTGCCAGCTCATCCTCCTTCCTCCACTACGGGATTTTACCCGCATACCCAGCTGTGCCAAGTCTGTGAGGGTGTGTATTTTTTGCCTGGAGGGCCTTGTGCGCCACACTTGTACTTTTGAAATCTTCGGTCGTTTTCATCGCCTTGAACTCTTCCCATTGTGGTTCCAGGAATGGGTATTTATGAACAGGCGTTTCGTCCATCTCCACGTATTTCCTAACAGGCGTTTCGTCCATCTCCACGTATTTCCTAACAAGCGTGCTCTTGAAGTTCTTCCATGCTTTGCACGCCGCTTTGTAGGTTTGTTGTTGCACAGCGTCCAGGTGTTCTTCTGGGAACTCGAACGATACCAAAATTTCGGTCCACAGCTCACGTTTCCGAGTGTCAGGCACGTTCTTCCACGAATTGTATGTGATCTCAATTCGTTCTCGTGCAACTACTCCAACCATGGTTCGGAATGCGTTTACTGCTTTTTGAGGAAGGATAGGGACCCTAGATGCATTCACCGCTGTGATGGTCTGTCGGCCCTCAGGCTTCTTTGATAGCCCTCTTCCTTGGCGTCTTGATGTTGGAGCGGACGCCTCCGGCGATGATGTTGAAGAATGCGCGGGTGACATGTTGCTCATTTTGTGGGTCTATTAAGATAAGATGAGAAAGTGATCATATTGAATTGCAAGACAAGAGAGGAGTAGAGGGGAGGGGGAGAAGGGAGGGAGTGATATGGACATAGAGAGGGGGTGATGTGCCTATCCTGGCACCTACTTTAGTTGCTAATACTATAAACCAAATAGCAAAGTCCCTAAACAAAGGTCTATGAAGCAAATGACACAAACTAGTGTATCCGGTTCATTGAACGGGAACACTATAGTATGTCACTTGCTTCATTTGCTTCATGCCCTTTGATCATATACTCTTACTTGATTGGTTAATTTGTGCTCTCAAATTGTAGGGTTGCACATGATAAGATGAGGAAGCAAGAAAAGTGAAACATGATGCTCAATGTTAGGAAGAGAGGAGAGGAGTAGAGGGAAGGGGGAGAAGGGAGGGGGTGATGTGGACAGAGAGGGGTTATGTGCCTATACTATATAGTATATACTATATACTATATACTATATACTAACACAACAAGCAATGTAATATGTACCAATGTAAACTAAGCAACTGGGGTAAACAATGTACCAATGTAGTATGTACCAAATAGCAAATTAAACTAAGCTACTGCAGTAAACAATGTACCAATGTAATATGTACCAAGCATCAAGCATCAACCCTAAACACTAACAGTAAGCATGAAGCATCAACCCTAAATATGTACCAAGCATCAAGCATCAACCCTAAACACTAACAGTAAGCATGAAGCATCAACCCTAAATATGTACTAAGCAACTAACCATAACAGTATGAAGCATCTAGCATCAACCCTAAACACTAACAGTAAGCATGAAGCATCAACCCTAAATATGTACAAAGCAACTAACCATAACAGTATGAAGCATCAAGCATCAACCCTAAACACTAACAGTAAGCATGAAGCTCGGGGAGGGATTTGATGACCTTAGGGTTTTGGTGACCTTAGGGACGGCGGAGGAGGAGGCGGCGGCGACGGAGGAAGCGACGACGATGGAGGAGGAGGAGGCGGCGACGCAGGAGGAGGCGGCGGCAACGGAGGAGGAGGAGGCGACGGGCTCGGGGAGGCGGCGACGGAGGAGGAGGCTGCGGCGACGTCTTCGTCCGGGGAGGCGGCCGGCGAGGGCTGGGGGAGGCAGCCGGTGAGGGCTCGGGGAGGCGGCGGCGACGACGGGCTCGGAATTTAGATCTAATCGAATAACTGCAGCGCACACGGAAAACCCTAGCGAGAGGGTATATGTAGGGAGATTATCACAGACGGTTCTAAACTTAGAACCGTCTGTGATACGATATCACAGACGGTTCTAAGTTTAGAACCGTCTGTGATAAGCCTTTGCCGGCTGTTGCAATTAAGACAACACCAATAACTACACAGTTGCATTCATATCAACCACCAAACAGCTGCATTCATATACAACACCAACTAGCTGCATTTTGATTCTCAAATACATCACACATATACATTTTCACATATACATCTCAAAATTGACTACATCACACATTTTCACATATACATCTCAAAATTGACTACAATATACATTTTCACATATACATCTCAAAATTGACTACATCACACATTTTCACATATACATCTCAAAATTGACTGCATCACACATTTTCACATATACATCTCAAAATTGACTACATCACACATTTTCACATATACATCTCAAAATTGACTACATCACACATTTTCACATATACATCTCAAAATTGACTACAATATACATTTTCACATATACATCTCCAAATTGACTACATCACACATTTTCACATATACATCTGAAAATTGACTACATCACACATTTTCACATATACATCTCAAAATTGACTACATCACACATTTTCACATATACATCTCAAAATTGACTACCTCACACATTTTCACATATACATCTCAAAATTGTCATACATTTTCACATATACATTCTTATTGTACTTGCTTATTTCCTTTAAAAATTAGCCCTTCATCATGATCAATGCGTACGTAACTAGTTTCGTCATGTTGTTCATCGTCGACCCTTATGCCATTTCTAAAAGGTAACTCGTCAAATTGATTGTATTCCTCCTCGTCCACTACATTCTCCACTCCGACAATTCTCCTTTTTCCATGAAGAACTACATGGCGTTTCTTATTTGCCGGGTCGGTTACATAGAAAACTTGAACAACTTGATTGGCGAGTACGAATGGTTCGTCTTTGTACCCGACACGTTGGAGGTCCACGGTCGTGACACCGTACTTGTCAACCTTCACCTGTGGGAGATGCACCCAACGACAGCGAAATAAGGGGATCTTGAAAACCACATAGTCGAGCTCCCAAATCTCTTCTATGAAGCCATAGTACGAGTTTCTCGACCCATCGGTACTGAATGCATCTATGCGGACACCGCTGTTCTGGTTAGTGCTCTTGACATCCTGAGACTGCGTATAGAATGTGTACCCATTTATGTCATATCCTTGCCATGTGACAACTGTAAATGTCGGCCCTTTTGCCAACCATGTCAGCGTCTCACTCAGCGAGCTCCTAGCGATTTGCTCCTTCAACCATTGGTTGAACCAACGGTTGTGTTGCCTCATGATCCAAACATCCGGCAGCTCCGGATTCTGTTGCCGAAGCACATCCTTGTGCTGGTCCACATAAGGGGCCACTTCAGTCATGTGTTGCAACACCGTGAAATGGGCTTGAGTATACGTGTCCATATCTAGAGTGATTGCTTTCCTTCCGATAGTTTCGAGACCCTTCAGCCTCCCCTCATGACGAGATTGAGGGACACCTATCGGTTGAATCTGAGCCATATAATTGACACAAAACTCAATGACCTCTTCGCTTGCATAACCTTCGACGATGCTGCCCTCCGCCCGAGAACGATTCCGTACGTAGGACTTGAGAATTCCCATGAACCTCTCAAATGGGTACATGCTACGTAGGAATACGGGCCCGCACATTTTTATCTCCCACACAACGTGAACAATGAGATGGACCATGATATCGAAAAACGAAGGAGGGAAATACATTTCAAGGTGACATAGAGTCATCACCACCTCGTCCTGCAGAGCATCTAGTCCTTCGGAATCGATGACCTTCTGAGCAATTGTGTTAAAGAAATAACATAGCCTCATGATTGTCTCTCGGACTTTGATCGGCAAAATATTTCTAATTGCAATAGGGAGCATCTGTGTCATCAGCACATGACAATCATGAGACTTCATGTCATTTAACTTCAAATCTTGCATCAAAACAAGTTTCTTCACGTTGCCGGAGTAACCAGACGGAACTTTGACACCATGCAAGCATTGGCACAGTTCTGTTTTCTCACCCTTGGACAGAGTGTAACACATAGGGGGAAGGTACGTTCGTCCATTATCAGTGCGTGTCGGTGCTAACTCAGGCCTGATGTCCATATCAGCCAAGTCAAGCCGTGCGTTGACGCCGTCCTTTGTTTTATCATGGATGTTCAGTAAGAGACCAATCAAGCTGTCGCACACATTCTTTTCTACGTGCATGACGTCGATGCAGTGCCGAACATCTAGGTACTTCCAATAAGGTAAGTCCCAAAATATTGATCTCTTCTTCCAGGTGTTCTTCTCATGAGCCCTCAATTTACGTCCCTTTCCGAGGACAACATCTAAATCCTTAACCATATCATAAACCTCGTGTCCCCTTAAATGCCTTGGAGCTGAACCGACTTCCTTCTCTCCGTCAAATTGTTTCTTCATCTTCCGGTATGGGTGAGCCCTCCGAAGGAACCGACGGTGACGCATGTAGACGGTTTTGCGTGAGTGTCTCAGCCACACACTCTCGGTACCATCTAAACAGTGAGTACAAGCTTTGGCACCTTTTGTACTATGGCCCGATAGGTTACCAAGGGCAGGATAATCATTTATGGTGCAGAACAATAAGGAGCGCAGAGTGAAGTTCTCTCGTTTGTATGCATCCCATACATGTACCCCTTCGTTCCATAGTACTTTTAGATCTTCCACCAACAGTGCTAGGAACACACCGAGATCATTCCCAGGTTGTTTTGGCCCTTGGATAAGTATCGACAGCAAAATGTACTTTCGATTCATACACAACCAAGGAGGAAGGTTATAGATGCAGAGAGTCACGGGCCATGTGCTATGTCGGCTGCTCATGCTACTGAAAGGATTCATTCCATCTGTACTCAGTCCAAACCTTATATTCCTTGGTTCTGCACCGAACTCTGCAAAACTCCTATCGATGTTTCTCCACTGCACGGAATCAGCAAGGTGTCTTATCATTCCATCCTTCTTGCACTCCTCCGAGTGCCAACGCAGTAGTTTTGCCTCCTTTGGATTTGCAAAAAACCTTTTCAAACGGGGAATTATAGGAAAATACCATGTCACCTTAGAAGGAAGTCCTTTCTTCGCCTCTGTTCCCTCGCCATCATCTGATTGATTGTTACGTTTGTATCGGGATGCGTTGCACACCGGACATACATGCATGTTTGCATACTCTTTACGGTAGAGGATACAGTCGTTCTGTCATGCATGTATTCTTTCTACTTCCATTCCCAACGGACAAAGAACCTTCTTGGCTTTATACGTGGTTTTAGGCAACTCATTTCCCTCCGGAAGCATGTCCGCTAAAAGACCTAGCAGCGCCGTGAAACTCTTGTCGGACCAACCGTTGCTTGCCTTCAATTTCAACAGTTCAAGCATGGCCGACAACCTCGTGTACTTGCAGCCCGTGTACAAAGGTTTCTCTGAGTCCTCCATCAAGCCATGGAATTTAACATACTCTCTCTCATCATAGTTCTCTTCTACATCGCGAAGCATCTGATCCAGATTATCATCGTGCAACCTATCCGAATCCGAGCCACAATCGACATCAGCCGGCGGCATGTCATTCAGTTCACCAGCGATGTCATCTGGGGGCATATCATTCACTTCACCGGCGATGTCATCCGGTGGCATATGATCATTCACTTCGCCATGACTGGTCCAACACGTATAATCCTTTTTGAAACCCCTCTGAATCAAGTGCGATTCAATTTGCCCTCGGTTCTTAAACATCTTCAAATTCTCGCAGTCAGTGCATGGACAGCACATATATTCCACCCCCTTATTCAACATATCCTCCTCGGCAGCTCTTATAAAAGCAGAAACGCCATTAATGTACTCTTCACTCACACGGCTCGCGGCATACATCCAGCTTCGGTCCTACGTTACGTACATATATAACAACTTAGTATTAAAATCTAGATTAACTAATTATAACTACATATATACCGGCCACATTTATTATATTGAGACTTAATTTGCTAGCTCAATTCATATTACAAACACAACAGCTATTATATAACCAACAATTTTGCAAATTAACCATCTTCAATAACCACTCATGGATTACTTAGACCTAAATTGTAATGCAATTAAAGAAAAAATAAATTTCATTACTAACCATATCTAGAGCAACCAGGAAAGTCTGAATCTTTCAAAGCTCAATCTCTGCCTCTTCCCACCAAATTAACTGGCCTGAAATCGCCTAGCTTCCTCCCGAGTGAAAAAGTGCGCAGCAGTGGCTAGATCTGGATCGAAATGAAGACAGATGCGGTCTGAGTAGCGCAATAAATGCCTTAGCCATTATCACAGACGGTTTTTAACTAAAAACCGTTTGTGAATTATCACAGACGGTTTTTAATTAAAAACCGTCTGTGATAATTCACAAACGGTTTTTAGTTAAAAACCGTCTGTGATAATCTGGGATTATCACAGACGGTTTTTTATACAGACCGTCTGTGATACAAAAGTATCACAGACGGTTCATCGGTAATAACCGTCTGTGATAATCCATTTTCCCGCCACAAAAACCACAGACGGCCTCCAAATTACAACCGTCTATAATAGTGCTCATCAGAGACGGTTTCACAAAACCGTCTGTGACGAGGCGTCTACTATTAGGCTTTCTGTAGTAGTGTGTGTCTATGTATATACACACGAAAGCAACAAATTAGATATGACATTTATCGGTATGACATGAACGGAGACTATGATTGTACACACTTACAGCATCCAGCATCGAATGATTGAGACGTCGAGAGCATTGAGCGTGAACAGATCCAATAAATCCTCAAAGGCGACCACGAACATACACTCTTGAAGACTGTGGTGTAAATCATCCAATGTGAATTTGACAGTGATACTTGAGGTCCGTTCTCCCTCTAGCTTATTGGACTGCTGCATATACCACGTGTGCAATTGTATGCAACTATATGCTAGGGGTTGGAGGGCTTTTTGCTCGAGCAACGGCTTGCCAAGCACGAAGTTGCTGGCCAAAGGTAAGTATGGTATATCATTGGTCTTCTTTGCTTTACCCTTGCTGGCCTTGCTGCCTCGGCTATAGGTCGACTTCACGGCAGTCGACTTTGAAGGTAGCAGCGGTGCAAGTTGCTCTGGTGAGAATAGCACCTGTGGAGATAGCACCGGTGCAGTTACCGGTGGTGGAACCGACTGGTCTTGTAATGGAGATGGCACCAGTGCATGTTGCTCTGGTGCTTCCACCGGTGAAGAAGCCTCCAGGGAGATGTCGCTTTTGGGCCACTAGATGAATGTTCCAATGGCCTGTCCTAGAGTCACGATCTCGTCGTTGGGGGGGCTTCGGTAGCGGGACCACCTCAAAATTGACATGCACACCATCCACATTAACTTTTGCGAAGCCTGGCACTAAAGCTTGACCGTGCACCATGGCCCCGATACCAGACGAATATGCCTAGCCCCAAGCAGCGTACAAGGGAATGGAGCCATATCTCACTTGGAGCCTGCACTTCGTAGGCTCCTACATAACGAAACAAAATTAGCTACTCGAATAGGCCTATCAATGAAGCAAGCATTCGAGAGATAATAATTATTACCAGGATGTCGTCCACAGGAAATTTGGCCTGGGTTTGCGTCGGATTGGACGCGCAGCTACTCGAACGGTTATGCGGGCTAGCTAGCACAGGAGCGGCGGTAGCGGCCTGCTGACTTTCTGTTTGTTTCCGCACCTCATCTCTGATTACATCACCCAGCTCACCTATTAGCTCCTCTCTAAGAGATGCCTTGATCTCTTCTCGTAGCTGTGCGTCACGCTCAGCTTTGTTTCTCTTCCTACGCCGATACATTCCGGAGTCATCTTGGAAACCATGTTTCCAAGGAACGTAAAGCCCAAGGCCTCTCGTACGACCCGGGTGCTCCTTGTTTCCCAAGGCCACAGAGAGCATATCATTCTCCCTTGTTCCCTGGAATGATCCCAGGGTAGATTCAAAACTCATCTCTTCCTGCAAGAGCACGATATGTCATTTCAATTCGTACGAAGTTGTGGAGTAATTAGAAGCTACGTAATTCGATCGATATCTTACCAGGCGCTGGGACACTTACTGGTCTGCAGGGTTTCGAAAGGAGGCGTCCCCCGATGTCGTTGTAGATGACCTTGCTCTAATCCAATTTCGAGCGCGCTCATCCGGGATACTGGAAAATGGCGGGGCGATGTCTTGTTCAGCTGCCAGTTCATCCTCCTTCCTCCACTGCGGGATTTTACCCGCAAACCCAGCTGTGCCAAGTCTGTGGGGGTGTGTGTTTTTTGCCTGGAGAACCTTGTGCGCCACACTTGTACTTTTAAAATCTTTGGTTGTTTTCATCGCCTTGAACTCTTCCCATTGTGGTTGCAGGAATGGGTATTTATGAAAAGGCGTTTCGTCCGTCTCCACGTATTTCTTGACAAGCGTGCTCTTGAAGTTCTTCCATGCTTTGCACGCCGCTAGGTAGGTTTGTCGTTGCACAACTATTGGTGTTCTTCTGGGATCTCGAACGATGCCAAAATTTCGGTCCACAGCTCACGCTTCCGAGTGTCAGGCACGTTTTCCCACGAATTGTATGTGATCTCAATTTGTTCTCATGCAACTATTCTGACCCTGCTTCGGAATGCGTTTACTGCTTTGTGAGGAAGGAGAGGGACCCCAGATGCATCTATGCTGTGATGGTCAATCGGCCCTCAGGCTTCTTCGATAGCCCTTTTCCTTGGCGTCTTGATGTTGGAGCGGACGACTCCGGCGATGGTGTTGAGGAATGCACGGATGACATGTTGCTCAATTTGTGGGTCTATTAGGATAAGATAAGAAAGTGCCATACCATAAGATAAGAAAGTGCAATATCTATCTATTTCGCTCAATATAGGCGATATATACATATATAATGGTAGCAATATGAAGTAACAAGCAACAAGCATCAATAATAGAATCAATAACAGTCTAAACATGAATATGTATGACAATGTAAAAGGCATGTATCAATGAAGACTAGCAACAAGCTCAAGTTTGAATTGATTAATTTGTGCTCTCAAATTGTAGGGTTGCACAAGATTAATCTTGGCCATCCAGCTACTAAATCATATACTCTTCCTTGATTGGTTATGCCAAATAATGAATTCAGTGTTTTGATCTCTAGATACAAACCCTAAAATATCAAGATCAAGATATATTCAGCATGCATATATTCAGACAGCAGTATTCATACAGATCAAGACCATACAAGTTAACTTTGCCCAATAATTCAGTCTTTTAACTTGTCAAGATTAAATCCTAACAGATCAATTTAATAACATGCTATAACCTGAAAACTGCATGAATCGACAGGAACAAGAACAATATATCAATGTCTAGAGATTGTCTCCTGGGGTTTAAAGTTAATTATGACAAAAGAGTTGGCAGCTATTAGAGCTCAAAGACCGAATGAACCAATCTCAGTATATGAATTTATCATCATCGAGCAACTGTAAATCCCACAGGCAATGTATGTCTCCCAGTGACAGATAATGTATGGAAGATTAACAAACTTGCACGACGACGACGGGCTCGGGGAGGTGGCCGACGAGGGCTCGGGGAGGCGGCCGGCGAGGGCTCGGGGAGGCGGCCACGACGACGGGCTCGGGGAGGTGGCCGGCGAGGGCTCGGGGAGGCGGCCGTGATGACAGGCTCGGGGAGGTGGCCGGCGAGGGCTCGGGATATAGATCGAATAACTGCAGCGCACACGGAAAACCCTAGCCAGAGGGTATATATAGGGAGGTTATCACAGACGGTTCTAAACTTAGAACCGTCTGTGATAGTATAACTATCACAGACGGTTATAAACTTAGAACCGTCTGTGATAATGATATCACAGATGGTTCTAAGTTCAGAACCGTCTGTGATAAGCCTTTGCCGACTGTAGTTATTAAGACAACACCAATAACCACAGCTGTATTCATGATCAACTACCAAACAGCTGCATTCATATACAACACCAACCGGCTGCATTCACACAGTGTATTTCTTGATACATTTTGTCATTCTCAAAATTGACTACATCACACATTTTCACATATACAAAAATGCAAATTCAGAAATACATCACACTGCAGCATTGTTCTATACATAAATGCATGCCAATTCACATGTACATCACACATATACATCACATATACATAAATGCTAATTCACATATACATTCATATATATGTCGCACATTCTCATTGTACTTGCTTATTTCCTTTAAGAATTAGCCCTTCATCATGATCAATGCATACGTAACTAGTTTCGTCACGTTGTTCGTCGTCGACCCTTGTGCCATTTCCAAAAGGAGGTAACTCGTCAAATTGATTGTATTCCTCCTCGTCCACTACAATCTCCACTCCGACAATTCTCCTTTTTCCATGAAGAACTACATGGCGTTTCTTATTTGCTGGGTCGGTTACATAGAAAACTTGAACAACTTGATTGGCGAGTACGAATGGAACCGGCGGTGACACATGTAGACGGTTTTGCGTGAGTGGTTCAGCCACACACTCTCGGTACCATCTAAACAGTGAGTACAAGCTTTGGCACCTTTTGTACTATAGCCCGATAGGTTACCAAGCGCAAGATAATCATTTATGGTGCAGAACGATAAGGAGCGCAGAGTGAAGTTCTCTTATTTGTATGCATCCCATACCTGTACCCCTTCGTTCCACAGTACTTTTAGATCGTCCACCAACGGTGCTTGGAACACATCAATATCATTCCCAGGCACCACAAGATGACCCCCCCTTTTGCAACGCATATATGCGTTGCTAAAAGTCCATATATGCATTGGTGGGGTCTATACCAACGCATTTATTATGTGTTGCCAGAAGTGGCGTTGCAAGGGTTTGTTGCAACACTTACATATGCGTTGGTAACACCTACAAATAACCATTGCAAAGTTGCAACGGATATTAATGGGCTATGGCAACGCTTATATGTGTTTGTACCAATCGCGGACGAATGACTTCTATAGTTCGTAGCAACATATAGATTTGGATTGCTGCAACGCCTATATGCGTAGCTAGGAATAAACCATCAATAAACAATATTGGAAATTATTTCAATTTGGAGCCAAATAAAGAGATAATGCATATGCAATTTAATTGGGAAATTAGAGACCATCTCACACATGAGAAATAACAACAGTAAGCCATATATTAAAAGCAATTTTTGCATTACAATAAGTACCATCCACGTAATCCATGGAATAATTTTTTTGTTCAGAACACATGTTCATATGGGAATAAAATATAAAACACAAAGAAGTCCTATAGAATGCCACCAGCCGTCCAGCCCTCCATTCTCATATTCAGTCTATCTCATCCATTTATCTTCTCGATCTACAATGAAAATTGGAGTATGTTAATGCGACATTTAGGATAAATAAAATTTTATGGGGCAACAGGACAACACCATACAAAAGTTGAAGGCCACGCTATAGAAGCTCCAGATACATCTCCAATAACCTTGTAATTCTTGTATGGTCGTACCAATGGTTCATCTTGTGTCAATGGAATACTAACACGCACCATCCAAAATTCTTTGCCTAGCTGAACACCCTCAATTTTCTGTGTTGGATCACAACTTACTACTGTACCAAAGGCAACATCCTTATTTTGATTTTTCATGCTCTTTAAAAATACTTTTGTGCCAACCTAGTTCACATATAAAAGTGTGTGAATAAATAAGTACACAATGGAAACATAGTACAAACATTAATTAGACACTCATACCGTCACTGAATTGGCAGCCGGCGAATTTGTAGTACCACGCTGATATTTCTGCAAAATTATATTACGTGGAATATTAGTTTGTAGTTAAATGAATTGTTAGGAAATAGGAAATAGAAATTCTTTTTGGAAGATGTGTCTTATACACTAGCAAGTACAGCTGCACTAGCTCCTGTTGACATCTTCTTATTCTGGAGCAGATAAAAAGTCACTGCAGGTTAGCTAATAATTTGAAATTTGCATATAACATCAATATATTGCTAAGAGATTATTTACCTGGTAATAAGATGCTTCATGATTTGAGCAATTGGAAGATGTTTCCTGGTCCACAACCTGTAATATATGCTAGTTTGATTACAACACTCTGGTCATCAATTTGATAAACTTCATAACAAAAGAAATGACACTGATCACCTTGGCTGTAGTATACTTGTTTTTGTCCAATCTTATATCATTTTGGTTTGATTTGGCCTATAATAAAATCATAAATAGTAGTCAATTTGTGCAAAGTGTATGGGTTGCTAGAAATAAGTATATGAATTAACCTTATGTGCAGCAGAAACTCTATTGGCTTGTAGTAATTTTTCATGACGGGCATTAGCTTCCTTGCTCTTCAGTTAGATACAACAAACAATCACAATAGGTAACTTTCAGTACTATACAATGGTAACAAAATAAAATTGAATTATTGAACCATAAATCTAGTATAAATGAATTTGCATGTTATATAATGTCAAGATGTACTAAAATCTCTTTGTTCTAGAATGACACACAAGTCAGGAGATTTAAAAGCAATAGATGTAGCATTGGTATCTACAAATAATACAAACATAATGAATTGCTTTTCATCCATGTTAAGTTATGTGCACTAACCTTATCTTCAGTAGAATAATATTTGTAGTGTGGCTGCTCAGCATTAGTAGTTTGCTCCCTCTGTAATGGAAAAGAATAACTTAATATTTTTGACACAAATCTGGTTTGAAAATCATGCCCATTCAATCATACCGTTACACAATTCAATTGATCAACCATGCTAAATTCTTCACTTCGAGGGTCACTATATACTCGCTATTGATAGACAAAAGATAATGCATTAGAATTAGTTATTCAAAAAATAATTTTACAGAAAAGATTATGTTTTGTTAATGCTCCATAGAGATACATACTTTTCGTTTCGAATTTGGCAGATCAGTGGAAAAGCCATCTTTAAGTGTAGACAATGGATCATCTAAACATTCCTGTGACAAGGTAGATCTAAGGCTTCCCAACACCGTTCCAGGACTGTGGAGTTAGTGTTCATGTGGATGTCCATACCCCAAGATTGACGCCTATTAAGGGACTGTGTGTATAAATAATTACTTATTAGTAATGCCGTATCCCACCAAAAGCTGTCAGAAGATTTGCATAGAAGAAACAAAAACATTTGTAGATTCACAACAGTGTCAGAAGTTTTACAAGAACATGAAAAAATGACACTGACATATTAGGGCGTCCGCAATGGTAATAGCTAGTACTAGCTATATAGTCAGCTGACGTGGAGGTGAGAGACAAAAGCAAAGACTATTTTATACTGTTGGACCCACATGCTTCTCTCTCATGTTCTTGGACTACGTGAAATAGATCAGCTATTTGCTCGTCGCTAGTGACTACTCTCTCTCCTACTTTTTCCTTGCCACATCAGATCTAGCTAACTAAATAGCCAGCTGTTGGAGACGCCCTTATAGTCCACAGCATGGTTCGAACTTCAAACAGAATCGCCTAAATATCTTGCAGCCATTATTAAGGCCAGGCTTTCAGAATCTCCATCAGAATTGATTCCTATACACCGTAAAGATCAGCGCACCCCGCAAATAAAAATGGTCTCTCCAAGCGACAAATTTCGCAGAAAAGCATTCTTAGATGCACT
Organism: Dendrocalamus latiflorus; assembly: GCA_017311315.1. Lineage (NCBI taxonomy): Eukaryota > Viridiplantae > Streptophyta > Magnoliopsida > Poales > Poaceae > Dendrocalamus > Dendrocalamus latiflorus. The sequence goes on along the minus strand of CM029622.1, from coordinate 3,246,778 downwards.
TACAACAAATACTCATGATTCAGTGGGAAAATACCAGAAAAATGAACCAAACCTAATCGATTGATGTATGCGAGGACGATCCGTGGCGCCGCCCTGTTGGTCCGGCGATGGGGGAGATGTGGAGTTGTCCGTGGCGTCGCCCGTCCGGCTGCTGCGGATGTGGAGTTGTCCGTGGCGTCGCCCGTCCGGCTGCTGCGTCGCCCGTCCGGCTGCGGCGTCGCTCGGATGGTTTTTCCTATCTCCGTCGCTCTGTTATGATCCCGCTCCACAGCAGCTAGCAGGGCAGATGCAGCGATGGGAACCCACGATCTGTGAGATGTGGAGCATTGCGTGGAATAAGGAGCTGATGGGATTCAGTTAGCAAAATGATGAAATACTATTTTTGTTACACAGCTCCTCTTTAATCTCTATGGAAGGTGGGGTCACTGTTAGGCACCCCAACTATTACTACGGCTTGCAATTTGTGGCAGCCAAAAAATGGAGAGAAGCAGATTTGCATGAGAAAAAATGGAGGGAAGCCAACAAAACTGAGGTAAAAAAGGCGGGAGTTAAAAGGGCAAAAAAAAAGAATATGATGATATTATATTACTATTATACCTTGCATTAGAATTGAAGCGAGTCATCAACTAATTAAAGTAATAGAAAATTAAGGGATTTATTGGTCAGTCCAAATATAGTTTTTTAGATGGACTATTTAAGGACATCTCCTATAGTTCCTCTATCTAACCTTTTAGAGTCAAAATTATGGTTTCCTACCCCCGTCCCACAAAGGAAAAATATTCTAGCTCAGCTTTTCAGATGGATTTATTGGTTTATTAAGATGAAGCTTAGCTTCTCACCTCGCCGGCCGATTTCCCTGATTTACAGTAGGTAGTGAGTACACCGTTTGGTTGTATCAACATATACAAGCGAGCAGTCGTTCTCCGAATGAGCTGAAAATTTCACGCTGGACTCCCACCTGCACCGCTAACACGCCATTGCAATTCGCCGCCATAGTTCATTCTGTACTGCGCATGAGAAATCATGGAAGGTAGTGAGTACACCGTTTGGCTGTATCAACATATACAAGCGAGCAGTCGTTCTCCGAATGAGCTGAAAATTTCACGCTGGACTCCCACCTGCACCGCTGACACGCCATTGTAATTCGCCGCCATAGTTCATTATGTACTTCGCATGAGAAATCATGGAAGGTAGTGAGTACACCGTTTGGCTATGTGAGCCTGTGCAAGTGAGCAATCCTACTCTAAATGAGCTGAAAATTTCACGTGTGACTCCCATCGGTATTGCTGGCATGCCATTGAAATTCGCCGCCGTATCCAACCCTACGTCGAGAAAATCGGGCGACCCCGTATCATCTTGGTATCAGAGCACAGTTTCCTTGGTAGGATTACTTATCCTTATATTAGATTGAATTTTATTTTTTGTTCTTTATTCCCATAGTCCATAAAATAAAAAAATCCAAACCCTAATTTTTGCATCTGTTATTTTTGTGCTCGTCTGTGCAATCGCTAATTAACAGAGCCTCTAAAAACGTCTTTTGTCCGTCTTTGTTAATTGTTTCGGTGCTAATGCTACATAGTAATTCTTTATTCAAATGTTTTTGTTGCGAGACATTTCAGTTAATGATCGAAAATTAGCAAGATGCCTTTAGTTAGTCTAGTGGAAAGAGGTATTTAATATTTGTAGAACTGTATTATATTGCTGTGAAAATTAAGGTGTGTTCTGTCTTGCGTGAGACTTGTTCCACTGACAGTGATCGAGCTCACTATAGTTTTCTTTTGCTGATTTGCTATCCGATTGTATTGTTCGTGCATATGTGTCTGCAAATTACAAGCTTGTTCACAGAGCATGAATATTTTTATGGTCGATGGGCTATACGACTGGGAGAGTAGGTGATATTTTCAGCAGGATGTTGAATGTGTCAAATAACGAGTATTTAAATTAGTGAACCCAACAATTTTAATCGTCAATCTAGGGCTTCGTTTGGAAATACAGTGGATTACGATAACCTCATTAAATGGAACCCCTTTCAAATATTTTATCGATTGGCACAAACTGGGCTGAGAAGCGCTAATGTTTGCCTTGGATTTCAAAACTACTAACCAAATGAGCTAAACAAGAAACCGAGCGTGCAAAATATCAGACGGGCCAGAAATGGTGAATGTTTCTCGTCAACACATTCAGAAATCTTTTTCCCTTTTGGTACACTGAAAGTCAAAAATAATAGCAAAATAGCACGAGATTTATTCGATGAAAAAATGACATAGTATGTACCAGCTACAATGCCCCAGAAACAGCCATAATTTTACACTTTATCACCATTAACTGTATAAGAATGTGTGCTGGTCAACAGCAAGAATGTTCACAATCAATAATCACATTGATCAATGTTTCAACACTGCGGCACTCCACATTCTGGCACGCGGTGGCCCTTTGATCAGGACCTAAACCTGTTCCGAACTATCTCATAGATCACTCGAAGGAAGCTCTTTGATGATTCGTCTTCAGGTAATTGCAGGAGCTTCGCAATTCATGCATATGAGAACTGGTTCTTTGGGAAAGAATCTTGTGGTATATCTGTCTGAGTCAACAGTAAAACAGTCAAATGCAGGATGTTCCCCCATTCCTCTACAAGAGCATTATCGAAGATGACATTACGAACACAATAAATATCTGATGACAAATTTCTCAACAGATTTTGTATTATCAATGGGTCTACAATAAAACTAGGAGGTAGTGTTCCTAAAACCAGTGCTGGGAAGGACAAAGCTAGGTGGACGGTAAAAGTGACTGGTTGTAATTAGCCCAGTATCAGAGGAGATATTATTAGGGATCTCCTCAGCTAGCAACTTGAATGGAACCAGCAGAAAACCATCCAGCTTTGGCCAGTTCAAAATGAAACTTGGCGAACATGGCAACATTAATTTTTTATTCCTGCCTTTCAAATAATGTTGTTAAATGTTGAGTTCACATATTTGAATGTAAGAAGTATGAGAAAATCAGGATATATCAGTATAAAAGAATGAAACCTCAAAATAATTGACATAAAAAATATCCCTCCCTAAACAAGCCAGTTCTCAATATTAACAAAATTACATTCCATAGATAGTTCTAGTGAGGAATTGGATTGTACCAAGAATGGCATCATGGGCAAGGATTGCTGCTGCATCACCATCTGTGCCATAGAATTTTGTATAACGCCTGCAAACCCAGGAGAGAAGTCAATTTCAGATTGCTTTACCCTTTTATCCTTTTCTGGTATCAATAAACATGTTCGACAGCACTCACAGCAGGTCAGCAGGACGATAGCAACGAAATCCTCATACCACTAGACTACAACTACACAGAATAAGCTGAGTTTTTCTATGGTGATTGCAAACAGCCAGATCCAGTCATCCAGAAAGTAGGGCATATTGCTACCAATAATCATAAATAGCACATTAGCAATCACTTTCTTTCAGGGAGTCATCTCATTAGGCATTACCTTGGAGGGCGACGATGCGGTCTTGGGGACGGGCCGATGGCCGATGGGAGGCAGATCGGATGGCGATTCGGTGAAGCTCCTCGCTCGTCGGAGACCGCAACGCCGGGGCAACAAAGGCGGCGGGTGGCGGCAGACTCCAGGAGGACCGGGACGACCTGCTCGCCGTGCGGGGCTGGGGCCCGGCTGCTTGGGGGCGTCGCGGCGGTCGCGGTCTTGCAGACGAGCTCCTCCCCTCCCGCAGTCCTACGTCTTGGGCGACCGGCGACCGCGACGGCGCAACCGGCGCAACGCCGCGTCGCCTCAATCCTTCGCTAATCGCTAGGGTTTCCCGACTCGAGCGACGTCAGGCATCATCAAGAAGCGGAGAATTAACGCCAGAATTAACGCCTAAAGAGGGTCACTTAAGAATTCCATTTTTCTTCACACACTAGGTAATATCATACTCCAGAATTAACGCCTAAAGAGCATCACTTAAGAATTCCATTTTTCTTCTGAGTCGTACTAGAAATGGAAGCGGTCGGCGGAGGAGGAACCGGCGGAGGGAGGCGGTCGGTCGGCGGAGGCTGGCGGAGGCGGGCGGAGGCGGTCGGGGGAGGGAGGCGGAGGCGGTCGGCGGAGGGAGGCGGTCAGCGTAGGAGGAACCGGCGAAGGCGGGCGGAGGCGGTCGGTGGAGGAGGAACCGACGGAGGGAGGCGGTCGACGGAGGCGGTCGGCGGAGGGAGGCGGTCGGCGGAGGCAGGACCGCAGGAGCAGGCGGCGGGCGAATGGAGTTGCAGGCGGCGGCCGAATGCCCAAATGGACTCAATGGAGTAGGCGAGTAGCAGCCAATGAGGGGCACAAAATAACAAAATTAATTTAGTGAGGCAAAATAACACAACAAACAACGCATCTCTATTGGTTAGTGTGGGAAGGGGGTTTGCAAGAGATCATGTTTTCGAGCCTTAGGGAACTTCCTTTTTTGTTGCACGTAGCAATTGGTGGCTGTAGATATGGTGCTGAAGACACGGATGATGTGCATTCCAACGCTTGGCATATGTTGCTGCTCTGTTGCTTGCAACGACTACATCATGTGTTGCTAGGTAGCCGTTGTTAAATGAGGGTTCGTCTAGTAGTGAGGTTGTTTTGGCCCTTGGATAAGTATCGATAGCAAAATATACTTTCGCTTCATATACAACCAAGGAGGAAGGTTATAGATGCAGAGAGTCATGGGCCATGTTCTATGTCGGCTGCTCATGCTACTGAAAGGATTCATTCCATCTGTACTCAATCCAAACCTTATATTCCTTGGTTCTGCACCGAAGTTTGCAAAACTCCTATCGATGTTTCTTCACTGCGCGGAATCAGCAAGGTGTCTTAGCATCACATCCTTCTTGCGCTCCTCTGAGTGCCAACGCAACAGTTTTGCCTCCTTTGGATTTGCAAAAAACCTTTTCAAATGGGGAATTATAAGAAAATACCATGCCACCTTAGCAGGAGGTCCTTTCTTCGCCTCTATTCCCTCGCCATCATCTGATTGATTGTTACATTTGTATCGGGATGCGTTGCACACCGGACATACATGCATGTTCGCATACTCTTTACGGTAGAGGATACAGTCGTTCGGACATGCATGTATTCTTTCTACTTCCATTCCTAGCGGACAAAGAACCTTCTTGGCTTTATACGTGGTTTTAGGCAACTCATTTCCCTCCGGAAGCATGTCCGCTAAAAGACCTAGCAGCGCCGTGAAACTCTTGTCGGACCAACCGTTGCTTGCCTTCAATTTCAACAGTTCAAGCACGGCCGATAACCTCGTGTACTTGCAGCACGTGAACAAAGGTTTCTCCGAGTCCTCCATCAAGCCCCGGAATTTAACATACTCTCTCTCATCATAGTTCTCTTCTAAATCGCGAAGCATCTGATCCAGATTATCATTGTGCAATCTATCCGAATCCGAACGACAATCGACATCATCCGGCGGCATGTCATTCACTTCACCAGTGATGTCATCCGGCGGCATATCATTCACTTCACCGGCGATGTCATCCGGCGGCATATGATCATTCACTTCGCCATGACTGGTCCAACACGTATAATCCTTTTTTGAAACCCCTCCGAATCATGTGCGCTTCAATTTGCCCTCGGTTCTTAAACATCTTTAAATTCTCGTAGTCAGTGCATGGACAGTACATATATTCCACCCCCTTATTCAACATATCCTCCTCGGCGGCTCTTATAAAAGCAGACACGCCATTAATGTACTCTTCACTCACACGGCTCGCGGCATACATCCAGCTTCAGTCCTACGTTACGTACATATATAACAACTTAGTATTAAAAATTACATTAACTAATTATTACTACATATATACCGGCTACATTTATTATATTGAGGCTTAATTTGCTAGCTCAATTCATATTATAAACACAACAACTATTATATAACCAACAATTTTTGCAAATTAACTATCTTCAATAACACTCATGGATTACTTAGACCTAAATTGTAATGCAATTAAAGAAAAAATAAATTTCATTACTAACCATATCTAGAGCAACCAGGAAAGTATGAATCTTCAAAGCTCAATCTCTGCCTCTTCCCACCAAATTAACAGGCCTGAAATCGCCTAGCTTCCTCCTGAGTGAAAAAGTGCGCAGCAGTGGCTAGATCTAGATCGAAATGAAGACAGATGCGGTCTAAGCAGCGCAATAAATGCCTAATGCCATTATCACAGACGGTTTTTAATTAAAAATTGTCTATGAATTATCACAGACTGTTCTTAATACAGACCGACCGTCTGTGATACTCCTTTTTCCCGCCACAAATACCACAGACAGCCTCCAAATTACAACCGTCTGTAATAGTGTACATCACAGACGGTTTCACAAAACCGTCTGTGATTTGGCGTCTACTATTAGCCTTTCTGTAGTAGTGCACACCGAACACCAAACACACATATTCTTGTGGAAACTTTCTCGAGGGAATTGGGTTGAATCATTAGTGTCAGACCCAGATTTTACAATTCGGAATCTTCTATGATCCACCGCACTATTCTCTGGATCAGTAGATAGTGCTTACAGATTACAGTTCTGAATATCAAAGTACATATCATGCGAAAGCGTAAATAAAATATTAAACTTACTCATGGGCCGTAATCATTAAATTACAGCAGCGGAAGAACGAAGCACACAGGTGGGACCTTCAGGACATGCCCACAGGCAGCCAACTGGAGGTTCGCGACCTAGCCCTTGACATCTTCATCTTCTCGGCCAACTTGTCCAATCTTGTTGCTGAGACGAGGTGATCTGATTCCTTATTCTGAATTTTGTCGCAAAAGCGAGTGTGAGCACTCCAACCCCGTGCTCCGCGAGCCAATACACAGAATGCAAATAAGTAGTATGCATGGCTTATCAAAGGAGAGGCTCGGGTTATTTTATTTGCCAAAAATCACTTTTAGTTGCATTATTGTTATCACATCATAGTGTTATTATTCCTACCTAAACTCCACACGGCGATTGCCATAATTGACTTAATCCACCAAAGACACACTTCCCTTACTGATTGCTGTCTAAGACTCCAAACAGCGAGTGTCATCATTTAACTAATCCACCGACCTGATTCCTTCTATATTGATTACTGCCTAATACTCTAAACTGAGAGCGACATCATTTAATTAATCCACCAATCATATACTCTCTATATGGTTTGCTGTCTAAAACTCCAAACAGCGAATATCATCAATTATTCAATCCACCAATATCTTTTGTATTCTAAATTCCTAACAATCCAATCCTTTTATTACTGATACACAACCATAATTTGCTTTTCCAATAATCAACCTTATCTTCCATTATCTATCTCTACTAATTCACTAGTATACATCCACCAAGATATCATTGACCAGTTTATGCCCCAAGCATTATTACCTTACCTCCAAATTCCTAAAAATCCGATTCATCCATCCAGTATTTGATCAAAGCCTATTAATCCCATTATTGCCAACCACTCCCAGGAATCAATCTAGCAGCTACCTTTTCACTCCCTAATTCTCCAATCATCATTTAAATCATCTATATGACCTATATATATATATTCATTTTTGACACCAATTTATTTCTCCCACAATTCTCACTATCATTTCCTATTTATGATTGACATGATTCCACCAATATCTTAACTATATACATCCATCTCCTTTACTCACGACTCTATTTACCCTTCCCATATTTAATTTTGTAAGAATAGAAATGCCACTAATTGAAATACAATACATAAAATTTCCTGAGACCTAGCAGCTTTGGAACAAAACATAATGTTCAAAGAATATTAACATAATTTCTCCATACATACGGCATCACACCGTATAACATCTTTCAGCGTTATAGCCGCTTAACTTACCACCGGGACGACACCCAGGACAACTCAAATCAGGGCTTTCCGCCGCCCTCCACTTTTCCATTCCCATTTTCCAAACATTTTTAAATAGAACTATATCTAGTTAAGTTCCCATGTCCGCCCTTGACCGTGGGCATGGCTATTCGAATAGTTTTTGACTCTGCAGAGTTTGCACACTTTACCCACAAGAGATAAATCCACACGTTGCCCCACATGATTCCTTAGCCATGCGGTTGAGTAGACTATCACAGGACCTTTACAATGCATTTTTCCTAGCAGAGTTACGTCCGCTAAGGTTTCCACTTCCTTCGGGGTACGACCACCCTTCCAGAAGCCCACTCTTGCGTCGTCACGTCGGAGGATGTGGCCATCCTCTACCCGCCCGTGGTCACACCGGCGCAACTCTTACTAAGTCGATGCAAATTAGTTAGCCCTGCCTACATTTTGCCAGCTTGTGGTTGTACTTGTCGTACACTGGGAGGTCATCACGAGATTCAGTCCTTAGGGTTATCTGGGCGGTTCTACCACAATCCACTTTGTGCTTCCACTGCACCACACACACACACCCTCGAACCATCCGCCCAGATAATTAAGCAACTTGAGGTTTTTGGGAGCATAAAATAATCATGTCAAAGTATACTAGTCATTCCCACCATGACTGCCCAAACCAGTTTCTCATGATTTAAAATGACAATGATGTTTGGGGCATTTTAGTGCCCCTGAGTATTTATGCAGTACTAAGCATGGCATATAATTAGGGACTTATTTTCAAAAGTTACCATTATAATTTTGCTAGGGCGACAAGGTTCACATATTCAAGTATTCCAAAGGAGGTGTAATATTAATCAAGCAAACAATGGGCATATAACTAAAATCTTAAGTTAAACATGGATTTGCATATAAAATAACATCATGCAATTTGATAATTTAAACAGAAATAATTTGCAGAAAATGTAGGTTCAACATGATCAAAGTATTGACTCACCTGGCGCGGTTTACCGCGGTCTTGAGCTCACATGATGCTTTCTCTTGGGTTGCTATCCCATATCTTCACTCTGCTCTGATCACGCTTGATTCGTGAAATCTTCAGGACTCCAGTTTCTAATTATGCGATAGACAACTGAATTCAAATAGAAGCAAATAACTCAAAAAGAACCAATTCAATCCGAATAAACTCAATTTAGTTCTATTATAAGTTACTAGGGGATGTGGGTGATTTGAGGCAAGGTCGGTGGTAAGATACGATGACTCAATCTTTTTACTAATAATCTCTTTTATTATTTTTGCATTTATCAAGGAAGTTCCATGAGCTAGGTTAAACCTATGAATTGGTGTATTTTGTCGAGTGCTAATGTTCAGAGCATATGATATATATAGATAGATAAGTAATGTTTGCAAATTTTAGCTTACCAAGTTAGCCTTATAGTCTAGGGTATAGCATTTTGTGGTGTGATATTTTATGTGCACTTAGTTGTCACTAAACATATCTTATTTTGAATTAGGATCCGTTTATATGGGCACCAACTTGTTACATGCAATCATGCTTAACATATTTACTAAATTTAGTGTCAGGGCTTAATTAATAGCACCACTATTCTCTTGTCTACAACTTAATTATTATTAGACCTAGGGTTAGCTTAATGATTAGGGCATGAGCTATACACATGACGTATATGATATCTGGTTTATTGAATTAATCTTACGGTTTATATTTTTAGCAATTCTATATGTATGCTTTTAGGTTGTGCTAACATTATATTGTTCATTAATATGTCAAGTGGTGGGGTTATCTTAATTACGAACGACCTAGAGATTTTAATAGACACGCCAACATGAATTTAATTAAATGCACCCTTCGGGTTAGTTATCATAAATATTTTACGTACATTTTAGTTACTATTTTAGCGTTGTTATTATTATATTATTATCATTATTATTTTTATAGCTAAACATGATATCTAATGTCTTTTATGAATTCTTTGATACTAACCATAGTCATCTTTTATTGACACCTATAAAATCACTAATCGACTTTGGGACTAAATAACAAGGGCACATTAACTTTTTATATGTGGTAAGTACTCAAATACCAAACCTTAAATAATCTTATTTACCTCCTAATCAAGTTTGTTGGCTTTTCTAGTTTATCCACAAATTATCTTTGATTTTCTTAATTAGAATGGACTAATAAAAACCAAAATGAAAGGAAAAAGGAAGAAGTTGTGGCCGACGGCGCTCGAATTCGCAACCTGGGGGGTGGCTACTGGTTTCTTTCGCATGCGCTGATAACCAATCAGGCAGCAGGTGTTTCGTGGCTAGCAGAGGGGGTAAAGGAGAAAGGATATTGCAGGAGCCGGGGCAACACAGGGGAGCAAGCGACCGAAAACAGAGTAGGGGGCGGCCTGAGACGGGTGGTGGCGTCGCCGGCAAGGGGCGCCCGGGGAGGTGCCGGAGACCACTAAAATGGGATCTCCCCGAGGCGAGGATGCCACTGTGGGCGGTGACTCCGGTCGGGGGGCTCGGTGGCGAGTCTGCGGCGGTGGAGGGCGGCGGCGGGGGGAGGTCATTGATGGCGGCGGCGGCCGGAGTAGGGGAGAGGGCGGGGTAGAAGGGGCATGAGATGGAGAGAGTGGTGTTAAGCCTCACCATGTAGTTGACCGGGCCGGAGGAGTGCCGAGGTGAGCCGGCGGCGTGCACGGCGGCAGCGCGGAGGGGGTCATCGTCGCCGGCGAGCTGGGGTGGAAGGCAGCTCCAGCCGGTGGCAGGGAAGTCTTCGGGGTGGCGTGGGGGTGCTCTCCCGCAGAGGAATCGAGCCGAGGAGTCGCGGAGGAAAAATGGCGCTGGCGGCGGTGGTTTTCGGCCGGGCGCGGGGAAGAAGGCCATGCGGCGAGCTCGGCGCGGCGATTTTCAATTAAGCTAGAGGGGAGGGACTAGAGGCTCAGGGGAACCAGGTGGTGGGCTCGGATCGAAGGGGGAGGCACCAGAGCACCGGAAGGCGCCCGGGCAGCTCACGGCAGCAGAGAGAGGGCGGGGAAGGAGCAGGGAGAGGAAGGAGAGTAGCGCGGAGCTTCTTATAGCCGCGGAGGAGGGCTGTTTGGTCGCGTCGGGGGCATGCGGCAGTGGTGTCAGGCGGCGGGGCTTGGCTGTTGCAGTGCGCGCGGGGCTCAGCGCATGGCAGGGCAGAGAGGTGAGGGGTTGCAGCGGGATTCCCGCGCGTGACAGCTCGTGATGGCGACGGGGCAGGCAGGCGGCAATGATGGACGAGCAGGGCGCAGTAGTTGGACACAGGCGGCGCAGAGCAAAGAGAAGGGAAGAGGGAGACGCGGGCGACTCATGGCCACAGAAAGGAGGAAGGAGAAGAAAAGAAAGGGAGCGAGGGTGTTCGGCCTGTGCACAAAGAGAGGAGGGGAAAAAGAGAGACCGGGGGCCCAGCGGCAGGAGAGAGGGGTGGGGTGCGGGGCCCGCGTGTAAGAGGGAGAAGGAGAAAAGAGAATGGTAGAAAAAGAAAGGGGGAACAAATGCCTAGCAACCAAAGTTTAGATTTTTGCTAGAATTCAATATTTAAATATTTAAATCTTGATTTGAAATCAAGGGCTCAACTCTAATCATTTGGAAGGTAAATTTAAATATTGTTTTGATTTTAGTTTCCAATTATTTTGGTCATCGGTCCGAGTTTAAAATTTCAATTCTAGTTTGGATTAAAGTGTAATTTAAAATTGGTTTTTTGAATTCCTAATTTCTTGTCTTATATTTTCCCATATCTTTTATTAACACTATTATCATTATTACTTGGATATTATTTCTCAATATATTCTAGTAGTTCTTTCTGGTTTCATTTTATTAACACCAACATGGATCCTGGATTTGGATATTATTTCTTAGTATTTCATTTTGCATGACACGAGACTCAAGAAATTTCAAATAAATGCTCAAAAAGAAATTTTAAACACCGGCAAAACGCAAGAATTATTTCAAAAATTATATATTTTTGAATATCCAAATTTTGGGATGTTACAATTAGTGTGTGTGTCTATACATACATACATACATACATACATACATACATACATACATACATACATACATACATACATACATACATACATACATACATACATACATACATACATATATAATAACATGTGGGCTCGGGTCTATTGACTGGTTCCACGGATGGCGCCTAGTCCATGGTGGATCAAGGCTATGGCCGGTGTGGTGTGTGGGAGCTAATAAGGTGGCTTGTGCTAATGTGGCACTATGTGTGGCGCCACATGGCATCAACATCAGTGCAATGCGCTAAAGTGGCACGGTTGACGGCGATGGCACACTAGTGCAGAGGCTCACCAGCCTTCTAGCATGCAGCGGAGGACAGTGAGTGGTGCGCAAGAGAGAGGAGACCACGGGGAACTCATTTCACCTAGTTGTTGGGCTTGGGCGTGCTCGGAGGTGGCCTATGGTGAGAGAAACTCGGCGTATCCGGTTTCTTCCTTGAAGTCCAACGAAAGGAACACTAGTGGCCTAAATTTTCAGTAGCTAGTAGTAGTCCACGAGCAGCCTCCACTTCCCTCAGCTCATGATATAACTACAGTAGGCAGAGCCAGCTCTAGAATTAGAACAAGAGAAAGGACCGCAACAGGCCACAGCTTCCAATTGATCGACCTCGAAGCGTATCACCAACCTCACAGCAGCCCTCGACGCCTATTCATCTCCTATTGTAACATCCTAATTTTCAAACCCTTTTTGAAGCATTTAAAATAAAAATAACCATTTGGATTTTTCTTGAATTAATTAAAGCTTAAATTGAATGTTATGAATTAAAAGGATTTAATGTGCCTAAATTAAAACTAACTAATTGATGAAGAGTAGTTTATTTGGGTTTTTCGTGCTTCAAGGAATTTTCTGCAATTTTTTGAGATTTGTTTGGGTTTATTTGCTATTTTCTAGAGCTCAACAGATTTAGTTGAATTTCTAAAATTAGAAAAATCCCCAAAAAATCCTAAAACCTATTTGGGCCAAGCCATAGCTGTTTATCCAGCCCGTTAAACCTCAGTTGTCTGATCTCCTCTTTGCCACATGTCAGCCATCTGTGCAACTGAGCAATGTTCATCTTCATCCCCGATTCGAACTTTACCGCCGCTGTTCGTGTCGTCTCCACCTCAGCATGCGTGCCTGCCCAGGACACACGATCATCTCCGAGCTGAACACCTCAGCATCTGTGTACAAAAGGTGGAGTCGCGCCCTAGTTTACACACAACGAGCAACCTCATCGCTCCACCTTGCACAGTCGGTCCCTCACCGGAGTTGCTCTATCGTTGCTGTTCTCACCGGAGTTCGTGACTTCACCACCGAGAACATTCGTCGTCTTCCCTGTTGCCTTCACCATTGGCAACTCCACCATTTCTGAACCTTGCCGCCATCCGCTTGTCTGTCACTGTGCGACACTGCCGGTGAGTAGCCGCCGTCTACCGCCTTGCCCCGGCCGATCTTCACCTCGCCGTGCTGCTCCTTGGGTTGTAGGTCGTCATGTTGGTTCAAGCATCTGCTGACATCAGCCATGACATCAGACTACACCTGAGTTGCATGTCGTTTTAATTTTTGTGTAGGCCAATTCCACTACACGCCATCTCACTGATAGCTCAGCCCCACCTGTCAGCAATACTATTCCGTGAACTTGTAGACCAAGCCAAACCAGCATGCCACGTCACCCTGCCACCTTAGCCCTAGTTGCCCATAGGCTCACCACATCATCAAAGCCTTGCACAGTGCACTGTTTCATGAGCCAAGTTCATCATAGACTATCTTTTCCATGCATTGAGTCCACAGTACAGTAGAATTTCCTATTTTTCAGTATTTTCTTGAGATTAGATTTTCCAAGAGTCTGTTCTCTTCCGTCCTAACTCTATTTGACCTTATTCTTTTTCTAAATTCATCTAAATTTGAACTTTATCTATATTTTCTCTCTCAATGGATCACGCGTTTGACGGAGTTGAAGCAACAATTGAAGATCCAGAGCAATTAACTGAGCAAGGCCAAGACAAGTTGTGTCCTTTGATCGTGTTGAACCTAGTTTTCAAATCTATTATGTATTATTTTATTTTAAATTATCATGCATCGCTGTTTTATTATAAAACCTTTGTATTGGTAGTTATTGACCTATTTGATTAATTTCTCCTTGATAATTTAAATGCTATGGTTCCATTATCACCATAGGATGGGTATTTATCTAATGATAGAATATTAGTTGTTACATGGGTTATACGTTTAGTATGCTTAGTCATGCTTATAGTACGTTGGGTTATCATCACATGTGATTAATTAATTAATTTTTACTTTATGAGATATTAAATTATGGTGGTCAGCCACAGTTATGAAATTTGTGCACCTTGGCATGACAAGTGTCATTGGTGGTGCTTATACAAAATGATTTTTACTTGGACGAATGATCGTGCATTAAAGGGGGGAAGTGTGGTTTGCACTTCAGGGATGTGGATGTTTTGCCTGCATAATGTCTAAGGACTTAGCTTTGTGCGCCATTGATCTCAGTGTTATCATATAATCACATGTCTAGTATGGGATAGACCTGGCATAATAAACATTGATTTCATCACTGATGTTTTATTGGCACAATAGGGAGCAATTATCGACTAGGTGGTTAGCCTACTCGACGATGAAACCTTAGCGGGCAAGATCAGATTGAGATTGAGCATTGTAAAAGTCTTGTTGTGATTTTGTTTTACGTAGAGATGGTCATACCTTGTGGGTAAAGTTGTACAACCTCTGCAGAGTGTAAAACAATTCGAATAAATGTGTCTCTAGTTATGGACAATGCTCGGTGATTTCACATGAATGGTAAAGGTTTCATAAAAACTTAGTTGGATTAAGTTGGGAAGTGAATGGTTAGTTCACTGGTGTTTCATTACATAAACAGTTAGTTCACGGGTGGTTTATTGGAGTGAATGGTTAGTTCACTTGTGGTTACTCTCAATTCCTTTGTTTATTTACTTATTAATCATTTTTAAATATCGCTTTCAATCTATTTATTGTATTTACTTCAAATTATAATTTTCTGCAAAATAACCACTCAGCCATCATTTGGTAAGCCTTGCATACCATATTGCATTTTTTATTACAAACGACTTTCTGAGTACCAATGTACTCACGGCTTTATGCCTATTGTTGCTCAGTTGAAGGAGAGGAACCATATCAACAGAAGATACCCGAAGGAGGATACTTTGATGATTTCGCAGATTAAGACTTTGCTCCCCAATCAATTGCTTATGTGCATGTCGAATGGCTACTACCTTTTCTTTTGTTTTCGCTGATAGTTTCTTAAGCCCTTTGGGCTATTAATTGTAAGCTTGGCTGTAAGGTCGCAACTCTGATAATTAATAATATTTTTTTCTTTTCCTTTATCAATTGACTGTATGGTCGATATTTCATCTATGTTTACACTGTGTGCACTAGCGTGATCCTAGACTAGTGTGGTATACAAAGAGTGGTCCAGATTTGCATATTCATGTCTTGACACATATGGTCAACCAAGAGATGTGCACTACATCCGTCGCATAGCTGCACCAGTCATGACACGACTGGTTGCCAGAGAACGGGAGAAATAGGCACCATCGGCCACGCTCGTTTGCCATCTCGTCGTGGCACCACCTGGTCCTTGTTGTCTCGCACCCTCTCTAGCCAAAGGAAGCTTAGGTTCACCTAATCAATATGTACTTTGCTCTAAATTTCTCTCAATTATTTCAATTTAATTTACGACCAAGGGCTTAATTTGTGAGTTAAGGTTTCAATGTGATAATTACTGACTGATTTTTGTCAAATTGTAGGGTTAAGATTAAGGGTTTCAATTTTCCTTTTTCGAATATCAGCCTAGCTCATTGCAAATTGGATGCAAAATTGTAGTTTTCGATCACAATTTCAAGTAAGCCACTGGACTATTCAATATACAAATTTCTAATTGACTTTTTCAATTATTTGATGATGATTTTCTGAATGGTATACTTATTTGCTATGTGGAGAAATAAGAATTGACAAAAATTACAAATGATGTTGTGGTTTGTCGATTTGTAAAGTTTAAAGAGCATAAATCCTAAAAAGTAGTGCACACTAGTACAAAATAAGTTATACTAGATACCTCATCATAGACGATTCATAGGGAACCGTCATTGCTATTATTATCATAGACGGTTTTACAGGAGTGATTGTTTGTCTTCTGTGATGAGCCACTATTACAGACAGTTTGTATTAATTACCGTCTGTGAGAGTTCATAGATGGTTATTAACATGAACTTTCTGTGATAGTTGAAGACATCACAGACTATTTGCATTAAAAACAATCTGTGATATTTCATAGATGGTTATTAACATGAACCATCTATGATATTTGCACACATCATAAACGTTTATTAATATAAACCATCTGAGATAGTTCACGGACGGTTATTAACACTAACCGTCTATGATAATTATGTATTATAGACGGTTTGTGGTTAGACATATCTAGGATACGCCACGTTATTAATTAATACAAAGCCAGACCGGTCCCGATAGATCTATCTTTATTGCGCTCCATTGAAGGAGGTGGTTGGCTTTGGGAAGCATTCCGATTGTAAATCTAGATGCTTGTAGATCAATTTATTCTAGCTTGGTGATTAGATGTTAGTATTTGTTTCTAATTTATATGCCTTGTAATAATGAGAGGTGACATATAGATTTAGATCTAGCTTAATTGGTAGTTTGCTGCAATTTAAGAATGGGTTACTACTCCTAGTTTACTTTAACATATTAATTCTTACTTGATATATATTGTTTCATGAATAGTATGTAGCTGGCTAGCTATAGTAGCATTAATAATCCAATTTGACACTAATTTGTTACATGCGTAGTGTAGATGGACCGAAGCTGGATGTATGTTGAGAAACGTGTGAGTGAAGAGTACATTAATGGCATGTCTGCTTATAGAAGAGCGGCTGAGTAGGATATGTTGAAGAAGGGATGGAATATATGCACTGTCTATGCATTGATTGCGATAATCTAAAGATGTTTACCAACTCAGCACAAATCGAAGCTCACTTGATTCGAAGGGGTTTCAAAAAGGTGTATACTTGTTGGACTAGTCAAGGTGAAGAAAAGTTTATATAGGAAGGTGTCGAGGGAGACAACGATATGCCGGTTATGGACTGTGCTTTCGATGAGGATACGTCATATGATGAAAATCTGGATCAGATACTATGTGATACAAAAGGAAACTATAGTGAGAAAGAGTTTATAATTTCAAGGCTTGATGGAGGACCTGGAGAAACCATTGTTCTTCTGCTGCAAGCCGCAATACACAAGGTTCTTGAACTGCTGAAATTAAAGGCAAGCAATGGTTGGTCCGACAAGAGTTTCATGATGTTGTTAGATCTCCTAGTGAACATCCTTCCAGAGGGGAATGTGTTGCTGAGAACCATCTACCAAGCCAAGAAGGTTGTCTGTCCACTGGGAATGGAAGTAGAAAGAATACATGCATGTCCAAATAATTGTATCCTCTACCGTAAAGAGTGTACAAAATTACATGTTTGTCCGGTGTGCGAAGCATCCTGATACAAGCATAAGAATGACTCCGATGACGGCGAAGGCATCGAGGTGAAGAACCCCCTACTAAAATATTATGGTACCTGCCTATAATTTTCCATTTGAAGTGTTTATTCACGAACTGGAAGGATGCAAGATTGCTGCATTGGCACTCGGAGGAGCGTAAGAAAGATGGAATGATAAGACACGTTGCTCATTCTGCCAAGTGGAGAAACATCGATAGGATGTTTGTAGACTTTGATATAGAACCGAGAACTATAAGGTTTTGGTTTGAGTACAGATAGAATGAATCCTGGCCCATGAGCAGCCGACATAGTACCTGGCCCATGAATATATGAATGTACAACCTTCCTCCTTGGTTGTGTATGAAGCAGAAGTACATTTTGATGTCACTACTTATCCAAGGGCCGAGGCAACCTCGGAATGATATTGATGTGTATCTAGCACCATTGGCGCAAGATCTTGTGACACTGCGGAATGAATGGGTATAGGTATGGGATACAAACAAACGAGAGAACTTCACTCTGTGCACCTTATTGTTCTGCACCATCAATGATTTTTCTGCCCTTGGTAACTTGTCAGGATTGAGTATAAAAGGAGCCAAAACATGTCCGCATTGCTTAGATTATACCGAGAGTGTGTTCTTGAACAGCTCGTATAAAACTATGTACATGCGTCACAGTAGGTTCCTTCCACGGTATCACCCATATTGCAAGATGAAGAAACAATTTGACAGAAAAAGAGAATAACTTGGCACCAAGGCCTTTTAGCGGGAAAGAGGTCTACGATATGGTTAAGGATATCGATGTTGTACTTGAAAAGTGACATAAGTTGAGGACCCATTAGAAGAACATGTGGAAGAAGAGATCAATATTTTGGGACCTGCCTTACTGGGAGCACTTAGAAATTCGCAATTGCATCGATGTCATGCATGTGGAGAAGAATGTATGTGATAACTTGATTCGTTTCTTACAGAACCTTCATGACAAAACAAAAGATGGTGTCAATGCAAGGTGTGACTTTGTCACTATGAACATCAGGACTGAGTTAGCACTGATAGAGACCTATAAAGGCCAAATGTACCTTCCCCTAGCTTGTTACACTCTATCAAAGTCTGAGAGAACTGAACTGTGTCAGTGTTTGCATGGTGTGAAAGTTCCGTCTAGTTACTCTACCAGAATGAAAAAACTTGTTTCCATGCAAGTTTTGAAATTAATTGGCATGAAGTATCATGATTGTCATGTGCTAATGATACAACCGATTCCGTTGGTAGTTAGAAGTATTTTGCCGAATAAGGTTCGAGTGACAATCATGAGGCTATGTTATTTCTTTAACGCAATTGCTTAGAAGGTCATCGATCCCGATGGACTAGATGCTCTGTAGGCCGAGGTGGTGATGACTCTATGTCATCTTGAGATGTATTTCCCTCTGTCATTTTTTGATATCATGGTCCATCTCAATGTCCACCTTGTGAAAGAGATAAAGATATATGGCCTCATGTTTCTACATCATATATACCCATCGAGAGGTACATGCGAATTCTGAAGTCCTATGTACGTAATCGATCTCGACCGAAGGGCAGCATCATCGAAGGATATGCAACCAAAGAGGTCATTGAGCTCTACGTTGATTACATGGCTCAGGTCAAATCGATAGGTGTGCCTATATCTCATCATGAGGGGAGGCTACAGGGTATTGGGACCATCGGAAGGAAATCAATAACTCCTGATGTGGATACGTAGACTCAAGCCTATTTCACAGTCTTGCTTGTCGGAACCCGGAGTAACGACTCCTGGATCCTCTGTGTAAATCGCACTAGTCCAGGATCAGCTAGTGCACACAGTACAACAAAGATTCATACCAAGCACAAATGACTTCTTATATTAAATAAAAGATACGGCCTTATGGCCAAGTCTTACATCAACGCCCAGTGGCAAAGATAAATAAAGCAAATAACTACGGAAGCAAACTGATAAGAAGTGAAGCCCAAGCCTACCCACAAGCAAACGACAGTAAGACGCGGCCTACTCGTCCTGATCTTCACCGTTGTCGAAGGCATCTTCCTCTGTATGGAGATAGCAAGGTGAGTACAAACTTGTACTCTGCAAGTCACACGGAGAAATGCAACATAATGATAAAGGCTTCAATGGAAGGCTTACAGGGTTAGTTTGCATAAAACAACATTTAAGAAATTACAGTAAATAGATTGAAAATGCTGAATTTAATACAGTAGATAAAAATAATACTTGTAATTGAAAATAATACCGTCAGTGCCGGCTCTGACCAAACACCAACCTATCCACGGGCATCCCACCCGGACCATCTTTTCCAAAAGCTCACGTATGAATTCCATCCATCCACACGCTTTCACTACGCAACTCTGATGGATCCCATCCATCCACCAGGTTTCAATCTCTCACGTATTCCATCCATCCATAAGGTTTTCATCTCTCGTGGATTCCATCCATCCACAAGGTTTCCAAAAACACTTTTGAAAAATAATGTAGGACCAAAATGGCGATAGTGGGGGGGGTGAATGTCGACTTCTAAAAATTCGTCCCCAAGTACTCACAAGCAAATTTACCTCTCCAAATAGCTACGACAAGCTATGAAGTGGAAAGCAAGACTCACTGGAAACTCGAACAAACAAAAGAAGTAGCCACTGCAAAAGAAGGAGAACCAACACTGCAAACAAAGAAACTTCAACAGCAAAAACCCTGGAGCTGGTCTGACCACTGGGTAAAAGCCGGTCTGACCGCTGGGTAATAGCCGGTCTGACCGCTGGGTAATAGCCGGTCTGACCGCTGGGTAATAGCCGGTCTGACCGATGGGTAATAGCCGGTCTGACCGCCCTGTGTACTCTGGTCAGACCGCCGGTGAGATACCGGTCTGACCGCCCGTCGGTTTCAGAGTACAGCAGAGACTGAAAACAGGCAGCTGAAAATGCAATCTTTTCAGACTTCAAACACAGGTGAAATTTGTGGCTTCTCCTTGATTCTCTTGGTCCAGAACAGTAAGGAAATGGCTATAATAGACCAAGGAAACTAGGAGACCAAAGAAATCCAACTCATAACCACAAATTTCAGATTTAGACAAAAAGACTGAAGACTTGCAGAGGCAACACAAAAACTTAAATTCCTCCCAAACCCTTGATCCTTTGGCACTGAAACTCTGGGGATATATTAGCAATAGCAAGGAGATCTCCCAGACCAAATATCAGCCCAAGCCAAGAAAGGAATCAAGAACTGGACAAAACCCTAGAAACTGAAATGAAGAACAGGGGAGGTCCAAGGAGTAAAACTGAAATCAAAGATGGGTTGTTGGGATTTCTACTGATCAAATGATCTTTGGGCCACATCCCAACATAGAGCAACCCATTTTGGCACTCTCCAACAAGCAAGAACTCAAAACAATGAAAATCCAAAAAATCTTGCACAGAGGGAAAAGAAGAACAGAGGCTACGAACTGAAACCAAAACTCCATATTTCATTCATTGAATCACAAGGAATACATAGGAGTCCCGATACGCATGGACATTAGGACAAGGATATGGATACAAGACTCTCAATCCATCTCCTCACTCTCCCAAATCAAGAACACACATTCATCCATGGAGGGAGGAAGAACACCCACTAGGAATCACACCTAGAAACCATCGTAGAGGACAACAGAGGGAGCACACTCTGCCTCCACCAACTCACACCAACTAAAGAGCTAAAGGAAACAACCTTCCCAAAGCCTCTTTTGACTCTAAAACCCTAATTCTATCACAAGTGCTCAAGGAGGGCATGCAGCCCCTCCTCTCCTTTTATAGCGCCTGGCTAACGGGTCTCCGCCCCGTTACGCCCGCTACGTCCAACGGAGCCCGCTCCCGCTTGTGCAGCCTTGCGAATTTCCCGATTCGCCCCTTCTGCACCTTCCGGGAAGCTTCCGCGCTCCTTGCCTCGCACGCCTCGCAACCACCTCGAGTCCACGTCGTCTTCGACACATCCCGACCGTTCTGACCTCAGCGCCACCTGCGCCTAGTCCGGTCCACCGTGTCTCGCCACGACTGCAACTCGACGTCCTGCAGTCACACAGACAAGAAACACGTCAAATAGCACCGCTCGACACATGAAAGCGTAAATACCATTACACTTACCACATATGAAGTCAAAACCTGTCAAAATATTAGAATATGCATCCTAAACCCAAATGACCAGATTTGACCAAAGTTCGACCGAGCCCGATTGCGCCACGCAATGACTCGACTCCGAACCACTCAAACCAAACTCGACTGACCTAAACCTTTGTCAATTACTCATCACTCTCATGGAGCACGACCACATGGTCTCTCAAATAAAGTCTAATCCATGAAAAAATTTTACTCAGCATGCCCGTGACCGTGGGCACGGCTATCCAGGATAGATTATACACTCTGCAGAGGTTGTACAGCTTTACCCACAAGACACGATCATCCCGGTTTGCCACGCGAGTTACACACTTCCTTAGGTGTGCGGCGAGGAGTCGTGACAAGGCCTTTACAATGCAAAGCCTTCAACCTGGCCAAGCCAACTCTAAGGTTTCACCCTAGTAAGGAATCCACTAGACTGGGCCCCCTCTTGAGCCTGAGTGAGACTTCTCATGGCTACACGCTCACTCAAGTGGAACTTCTCATGGCACCAACCACGCCCACTTTCAGCCTACGACTTGACTCAGGTTGGGACTTCACAAATTCTTCAGCCAGGGTTGTCCCATACCAGCCATGTGGTAGTACGATAGGGCTTTGCAATAGTAGCTCACAGACCGGTCCTTAATTGACTTACACCCAACCACATACCCCTGTGCATGACAGTCAACCCTACGGCTCCGACTAACAGGGCATGCCTGCACCCACCAACTAACCAATTGCCTAAGTCTAAACCAGTTTTTATATTTTGCTTTCAAAATATTTCATAAACCTCCTTGACTCACAAAAGTCAGGAGTGCATTTAGGAAACTTATCATTTCATGTGAAAAGCTCATCATTTTATGTGAAAAGGTATCCCAAACCAAGTAATATGTCTAAGCAGGGCTAAGCATTTGATTCAAAATTTCTCTAACTATCACTAGTGTACTAGCTAGAGTTTTATTCTAGGGTGGCAAGGTATTAGGGAAATTCATTGTCAATGGAGGAATTAACAAATAGGTAATAACTATATTTAAAACTTGAATTGAAATACATTGATTAAAAGTATGCATGTAGAATAATTTAAAACAACATAATTTTATTTTGCAATCTGGGATCAACATGATCAAGGAGTGTGACTTGCCTTGCTCTTCAGATGGTTGGAAATCTTCGTCGATAGATCTACACGTGTGAATACACAAACAAAAATCAAATAAAATCCAAATAAAATCCAAAAATTACAAAACTATAACCAAAAGATATATCTCAATTTTATATGAATTTAGGGAAAAGAATCGGGTCAATCGGAGTTCGGACGGAGGATAACGAGGGATCTAAAGTTTGCCAGGCGAGAAAATGCTGGAAAATCACAAAAGCTACTATTCACTCGAGAGATGAATTTTTGGAAAGGAGGCTAGTGCTGGCGAGAGGAGGCATGTGACGTGAAGCTAACTAGCAAAATGGATTGCTAGTGACCCAAGGCACACATAGGAAGCGGCGGCACGCCAAACAGAGCACGGTGACGGCACATGCGATTACTACGACATGGGTAGGAGAGAGGAATAAAATCCGGGCATAGAACACGAAGAAGTAGGGTGAGCACGGGCTAGAACGTGGCATGGTGAAGCTAGGAAAATTTTCAGCTCAGCCGGAAATCCATCGGAGACGATGCAATCGACATTTGAATGACGTCGGTAAGGTAAAAGGAAAACTTGATATCTTGGTACTCGGTGAACGAAATCTAAAACTACTTGGAGGATAGCTACCTGGGATGGTTTGGCACGCTTGGATGCGAACGGTTTGGAGAAAGCACTACCGGAAAGATGGGGACACGAGATGCCATTGGCGGCCATGGCGAGGTGTCGGAGGCGAAAATTTGTGGAGGCTTTTCGGGGAAAAGGGAGTATGGCATAGAATGCGGCAAGGCAAATCTAATAAAATTACGGCATGGGCTAAACCTTACCGGAGGCGATGAATCGACGTTGGGAAGTGCTCTTGACCTCGATTGGGGAAAACTTGATTCCGAGAGATTGGCTGCACTAAAACCAAATTAACTTGGCAAGAAAGTAGGTGGCATATGGGAACACAATGTGACGCGAAAGAATCATAGCAAAACTCACTGGATAGCTCGGGACGCGACGAGCAAATTTGAGACCAGAGGGCCTCGGTGCCGACGACGTTCTGAGCTTTGAGAGGACTTGCCACGGCTTGGAATGAGTTTAGAGGGGTTAAGGGGTCCTATTTATAGGCTTGGAAGGGATAGAAACCGACCCAAATTCGCGGATCTCAGTTTAGAGTTCGTTCCAAAAAATAGGAGATAAAACGCAAACGGTTGAACGAAACGAGATGAGGCCAGTTGGGATCGATTTCTGACGTGATTTGGCACAACTTTTCTTTTGGGAAGACGGTGAGATAAGGTCCGGTTTGAAAGTTATCAAGAGAGAGAAAATGGAAGAAACGTGCACTGAAGAACGGTCGTGTGCGCAGAGGAAGATGAACAGTGCCCACGTGGCACTGTACATTCTCTCTCCTCTTTTTTTTGGGAATTTTACCTTGGGCTCAAACAAACTCCGAAAAATCCAAGAAAACATACAAAAAGTCCTTGTGACACAAGGAACTGAAATAAAATACTTTTGGAAAATATCAATGTTTAATTTAGTCAAATTAAATCTTTCTAACTAATAAAGATTTAGTTTAAGCTTTAAAATTGATTTTAAAAATCTAGAAAAAATTCACAGAAATCCCTGGATTAATTTTGGACTTAGGAAAAATATTTTCCAACTTTATTCGGTCTTTATAATTTTCTTTCTTTTAGTCCTTTAAAATTTTTTATTTTGAAAATAGTTTTTTTAAGCTCCAGAAAATTCCAGAAAAACAGAAAATTCAGATAAAAGTCAAATACTTTAAAATAAGTATTTTGTAATAGGATTTTTATAGAAAATCAAAATATCATTTTATTTAATAATATTTTTATGTTTTTACCAAAATTACTTTTCAAATCCGGTGTTTTACTATTATTATTTTTTTATAAAAACCTGAGCTGTTACATTGCAACACATGACTGAAGTGCCCTGTATATTGAAGAGCACAAGAATATGCTATGACAAGAGAATCTAGGCCGGTCGGAGGTTGGGATCACGAGACAGCATAACTGTTTGTTCAACGAATGGTTGAGGGTGTGATTCATTGGGAGGACGTCAAGCGAAACGCTGCAATGGTTGGTAAAAGAGCCAAAATTTACAATTGTGACATGGCAAGGATACAACTTTAATGGATAGAAAGAGCACAGTCCAGAACTCAGGTGTCCACATAGAAACATTTTGTGATGAGCAGTTCAGTACCGTTGGCCCAAGCTCCTACTACGGGCTTGTAAAGGAGATTTGGGAGCTCAACTACATAATTTTCAAGATCCCTCTATTTCAGTGCCATTGGGTCCAACTCCCACAAGGTGTAAAGGTCGACAAGTATAGCATCACTACTGTGGACCTCAAACGCGTAGGATACAAAGATGAACATTCATACTTACGAGGCAAGCTATTCAAGTTTTTTATGTAACCGACCCGGTAAATAAAAAGCGCCATGTAGTTCTTCATAGAAAAAGAAGCATTGTCGGAGTTGAGAATGTCATGGATGAAGAAGAGTACAATCAATTTGACAAGTTACCTCTATTTGGAGACAACATCAGGCTTGAAGAAGAACGAAGCAATGAAGCAAGCTATATGCGTCTCGGCCATCGTGAAGGGCTTTATTTAAAAGGAAATAGCCAAGTGTAATGATCCCACACAGTGAACACCTATTTGGAAATTATTCCAAAGTAATTATAAGAAACATGGTATGTAATTAAAAAATTATTCCATTGTAACTGATATAGTAATTAAGAAATAATTACATATGTGATTGTATATGTTTGCTTTTTTTATAGGGCATGGCTAGCACTTCCTGAGGCTAGCCAAAAAATAGGATTTATTATACTATCACAGATGGTTCAATAATATAATCATCTGTGATGTGGTTTACATCACATACGTCTCTATTATGGAACCGTCTGTGATGTGGTTTATATCACAGATAGTTCTATAAAGGAACCTTCTGTGATATTAACACCATAGACAATTCTTTAATGGAATCGTCTGTTATAGTTCCTTCTGTATGCCCCTGTCACTTGTCTGTCGCCACCTCCCCCAATCTCTACCTCCCACGTACATAGATCTGGCACCGCCTCCCCATCCGACTGCCTCCTCGCGCAAATCCATCGTAGCCAGCCTTCCCGTGTCTCCGTCTTCTCAAACTTCGGTGACCTCGGCCTCTTCTTCCCTAACCACAATAACATATTCATCACTGGCGTCCTCGATCAGCCTCTTCTTCCCCAACCACAACGACATCTTCATTGACTTCCTCTGCTAGTATTACTTCCCATCGGTATGTGAGTTAGCAGTTTATCTATGTGCTTGTGAGTTAGCCGTGAGTAGTTTTTCTATGTTCTAGGATTTGGATCTAGGATTTGGACTAATGATATATGAGGGTTTGGATATTAGCTCAACGATGATATTGGTCTAATACTGAAATTGGATATTCAAGCTTGAGCTCTAAATTGTTACTATTACTATCATTTGTTAGTCTTGTGATCTGTCACTTTCTGAATAGTTGGCTAATTTGTTTTGTGATCTTTAGTACTTTATGATATATGCTTCACTTGTTATCTAATTTGGTTTACTATCAACTTGTTAAATCTGTGATTGTATTGTTGGGAGTATGTACTGTCCTACGATCACTAGCTTTGCCTTCCTACTGGCCGAAAGTTTAATTGATGAATTTAATCTTGGTAGATAAGTAATTTGTTATTTAATAGCTCAAGGTTTGAATCTCATTTGTTTTATCCATTTAGTGAAGAGTATAGACCATAGTAGTGGGACGACCAAGATTAATTCCTGTGTAACCCTACATCTGAGAGCACTAAACTAAAATTTTAGCTTTATGCTAATTTTAGTTTATTCTCTATTCTTAAGAATGCTCTTTATGCTCTTTTCAGTAGTTATCATGCTTTCTATTTTATGTTTATGCTTTTAATGACATGATAGAATTACATCACTACAAGATGAGGAGGATTTCGTGTTATTGGTACAATATTTATTTGGAATGGCATGATGAAAATTACACACTTCAGTATGTCAAGTAAAAAAAGGGTTTGCACTATTGAAATTCTTATTAAATTAATGCAAAGATGAAAGCTTTAAGGGAAGATGAAACCAATTTAAACTAATACTAATATCACGTATGGTTCTTTTAAAGAGAGATGTCATCGTCATCATCGATGTCGCTGATTGGGTCTAACGCTCAGAAGACTAGGGTAACTAAGCATGGCAGAGGAGTATCTAAAGGGCCAGGGGTCGAAATGACCATCACAGAGGTCTCACTGGATGGTGTCCCTCTACAACTGAAGAAAGCAGCTACAGTATTTTGGACTACCTACGGGATAATTGGAAGGGAATGGGTCTCTATCACTATAGCAAACTGGAAAGGTTTGACCAAAGACGAGAGAAATGTGATGTGGACAGAAATTTCAAACTCGTTCTAGATCCCAACAGAAGTCCAGGAATACGTGTAATGGCATGCGCTCCTCATGATGGGAAAAGTATGGAAGACCTTCAACATCATGCTTGTCATGCAGTACATGACCAAGGATTGCATGCCCTTCACGAGGTATCCTTTCGTGTCACCAGAAACATGGAGGCTTTTGTATGGATAAAGACGATGATAGAATTTCAATAGGAAAGTGTGGCGCATAAGGCTATCCAGGCATGAAACACTCACCCCCATAGACTTGGCACCACTGGGTACACGAGTGAAATCCCACAATGGAGGATGGAATATGAGGTTGCGATCTGATCGAAGGCCACCCCACCATTTGTCGAGATCACAAACAAGCACGCCCGAAACTGGTTAAGAGCGAGGTTATCAACCATGTCTTTGGGTGTTGCCTCTTTCAAAAATCTCACAGACGGGAAAGTATCCCAACGCCTAGTAAGATATGTTAAACTACCTAGTTTTTAATATGTCCATAACTTCATGAGGTCTAAAATAACATGATTGCCTCTTGCAGAAAACATTGACTACCAAATCTTCCGAAGGCTCCTTCCAAGCAGTCACAGAGAGGGATATACTATCCATGGTCCTGAGAAACATGCGAGGCCTAGGGATTTATGTATCTTAGAGGCATTGATTCCCAAACGACTTTGAGGCGTATAGGAGTAGGTAAAGATCCAAGGCCGAGCACAAGAAAAGTATGAAACGAGACTTTGATACAAAACTTGAGGATATAATTGCCTCACTTCAAGGAGAGATAGATGCATTAAGGAAAGAACTGAGAGCCCGCAACTAGTTGCAATCCACCCCCGTTATTACGGTACCCAGTCCCCCTCAACGTTGGAGTAGCTGCGTGTCCACACCACTTTCTGAATATAGAGATACCCACTTACTTATCAACGACATCTAGGTAATGTACATCTCTTAAATGCTACACAGATAGACCTGGTGGACACCTTAGCTCATCGTGTATCATTATGTAGGAGGCCACGTCATGCATCCTGAGAATCAGGGTTGTTGGCTCCATTCCCATTGATGCTGGACGCGGTTTGGTGTATCCATGCCTACCAGGGACATTGGTGTATGGTGAAGATATAGGTGGACATGATTAATGATGTTTTCAGGGCCGTCCCATTGGAGAGGCCCCCAAACAAAGAAATTATAATACTAGGGAATGCCGTCCACATATTTGTCGAGTGGCCCAAGAGGGACATCACCTTGGACCCTTTTGTGCCGCGATCTCCATACGACCATGCCTATCAAATAGAACGCTATATGACTCTACCTCAAGCTCCTCTTCAGAAGGCCAGCGCATCGGCTTCTATGAAGGCAACGCTGAAAATGTATCGTAAGTGAGGCTTTAAGTCCCAATCAAAGAAGATTAATGTACCTCCTACGGAATGGAAGTTCGTGCTCAGAGTGTCGTTGGTCCCCGAGTTATAATTACACAGACTTGAATTGGTTTCCAATACTTTGTATTTCTGGTACATGTAGAGGTCCAACATGAAGCCAAACTGGCATAGTGGATTCACTGTGAGATACACGGAGGCGCATTTCCTCCATGACTAGGGCTACATTGTCGTGATCTTCGAAGACTTATTCTTACTATTCAACCTCGACAAACTTGATGCCTCACTTCTACGATGCTGGACACTATAAGTGTACTGTACAATCAAGTTCTACATTCACGTAATACCGATAAATGTCATAACTCGTTGCTTATGTATAGATCCATGATCCAACAATTCCGGTGACAACGAGAACCGGTGGGTTTCCTCGACGCACACTTGGTCTTTAAGCAATCCATTATCGATAACAGACCCTTCATCCAATATTACATAATGAGAGAATTGCTTGCTCACAATTACAAAGACTACATCATGGTACCCTTCAACTAGGGGTAAATGCTTCACTAGTTGCTATACAAGTTTCATTTATACTTTATATGCAATATGAACTTAGCATTAATCACTATGGCGACATACATGACTAGGGGTCACTAGATTCTGATTGTGATTGTACCAAAGTGGAGCAAGGTAATATACCTTGATTCCCTAATTGCGAGCAATCATGATTTCACCCGTGTGCAACAAACACTTGACAGGTAAAATCATTTCCTCTTGATCCATACATAACTTTACTGTAGTCTTCCCTTCATTTGCAATGGTTGAGGCTAACTTTATGGAATAACTTAGGTAATTCAGCATTTATGTTGCCTAGGGAGGGAGATACAAGAAATCCAGTGCCACACTGCGACACAGGATGCGATTTTTAGTACCCGCTACAACACAATAATTCTATATCACACTTCATAATAATACCTCTATAACTATCAATACCTATGTATGTAATTCTATTTTTGCAATACCACCAGTAGCTACAGGGCAACATATGTGAATTCCACATTTGCCACCATATGGAGGACATCATGGCCACTAAGACGAATGATCAAAAGGTTTGTCAACTTGCTAATAATTATTTCATGATTATCAATTTATATATAAGCTAATGACTTTAACACTACTAGTGATAGTGCGTAGAATTCGATGTAAGTATATTTGATCTTGACAAATTAATCACTCAATTGTGCTTAATCAAACAATTGATTGAAATGTACTTCATTGAGTTATTTGATTCATTTGTGAGATCCGTGTAATGATTAACGTGAGTTATATATGTAATATGTTTGCTTGTTTTCAAAGGGTATGGCTAGCATTTGCTGAGACTATCCAAAAAATAGGAAATAATATAGTTATTCAAATAGCTATCACAGACGTTTGTAGCAATAAACCATTTGTGTTATATGAATACCATAGACAGTTTTGGCATTAGCCATATATGATATGTAAGATATCACAGACAGTTATATTTAAGAACCATCTATGATATATGACATATCATAGACGGTTTTTGGTATTAACTGTCTGTGATAATTAGCATATCATAGACGGCTATATATAAGAGTCATATGTGATACCTGATATATCATAAATGGTTTTTTTTTAAAAAAACCGTCTGTATTGTATTATCACAGACAGTTTGAGAGCCGTTCTTTGATAACCACCTATTATCACAGACATATAAATTTAGACGGTTTGATAACAATCTGTGATGACAATTGTGTGATGACAGTTGTGAACTATCAGTGATAACCCTTTCTGTCGTGGTGGTATTAACTTACATTTTATCATTCTACTTTTTTACTTGAAAACTTAAGTAATTTTGTTCTCGTTTAACAGGCTATTAAAATTGGATGATGTATTTTACCAATACCGATGAACTTTTATTAGTGATTTTGTCCTTAATTCCTTTAGTTTACTGCAACTAATCAATATCATTATCGGGTTTCTTTGTGTTGTTTAGCATTTCGATCACTACTTCTTTGTCATTATACACTGTCATCGATTATGTTGAAGTATTGATACTAAAAATTATCAGACACATACTATTCACTACAATATTGTTTAGAAATCATATATATTATTATATGTATAGAAAAATAGCGAACCCGGTCATTTCATTCTAGGTCTGCTGCTGCTTGAGAGACTATTAATTCGTACATACGTCCAAAACAAGAGGCAGTACGTAGTAGTAGAATTCCAATTTTCCAGCGAAGCAACAAATAATACGATACACTGGGCGGTAAAGTGAAAATTATTGCCGGTCCGATCGGGAGGACGTAGTAGTGCTTCTGTTTGGAAAGCACTACGTGTCCATGCACGCTCGCGCGCGCAGAGAATTTCCTTCGCTTTGGAGAGGAAAAAGTAGGCAGCAGAAATTGCAGATATTGTCAAGGGTCGTCGATCTCTCCGTGCTATGCGGCATCACGCGCACTAGTTGATTGTGCTCCTACATTTCAACCATGCTACGCATAATGCATTTAACCAAACTCCTTTCAACAGCTAGCAAACGACTAATCGGATCTTAGCTTGCACGCACCGAACATCATACATGCATATTATTGTGGGAACCTTCTCGAGGGAATTGAGTTGAATCATCATTGAGCATATCTCTCTCGCGTGGAATTATTGAACTTTAATTTCCACACGCTCATTAACATCCATCAATTATGAGATACCATGTACTAGATCTAAGATATGTTTATGATGAATAACTAACTA
Source organism: Dendrocalamus latiflorus (assembly GCA_017311315.1). Classification (NCBI taxonomy): domain Eukaryota; kingdom Viridiplantae; phylum Streptophyta; class Magnoliopsida; order Poales; family Poaceae; genus Dendrocalamus; species Dendrocalamus latiflorus. The sequence goes on along the minus strand of CM029622.1, from coordinate 3,215,483 downwards.
ATTTCAAGTTGGCAGTTGCTTTATTCAATATAGCATATTTTGGAGTTGGGCATGTACGGTTGGACTGGACATGGTTGGTCATTAGACAGGGTGAGTTGACCAGTATTGGAAATACGATCACATTGGGTGGCCAATCGGACCAGCCAATGGTTGGCCTGACCGATGTGAAAAGTATGGCTAGACTGGTGGCTTCGATCAGAGATCAAGGTGAATTGATCTGAGCTAGTTTGAAGTCAGTTCATAGCTTGGGAGCCATGAGAATTTGTGTTGCATTGCATGATATATGGTTTTCAGTAATGTGAGTCAAGTGCATGAAACTTGTGCTTGATATTGTTGCTTGGTCTATGGATATGCAGGTGATTTGGAGGACATAGCGGTCAGGACTAGACAGGGAGCTAAGGTCCAAGCGGTTGTGCAAGTTCGGATGAGGCTATATGGCTCAAGCAAGAGCACAAAGAAGATAGCGATCCTGGAGATGTGAGTTGGTGCATAGGGCTGTAAAAAAAGCTCGAAGCTCGCGAGCTACTCGAGTTCGACTCATTCTAGGCTCAATTCGAGCTCGGTTCGAACTTTAAACTAGCCGAACTCGAGCTCGCGAGCTTCACCGAGCCGAGCTCGAATAGTTCGCGAGCCCTGATTCGAGCTTAAATAGTAATACATATTAATTCTTACCGAGCTTTTTCGAGCCGAACTCGAGCTCGAGCTTTTCTTATTATTAAAAATTAGTGTGTATTTAAATTATTTTGACTGTTATCGAGCTTACTAGAGCCGAGCTCGAACTTAAAATTTTTTATTATTGAAAAATAGTGCATAATTTATTATTTTAATTGTTATCGAGCTTCAACAAGCTGAACTCGAGCCGAGCTCGAGCCTACTCGAGCTTAGGCCGAGCCGAGCTCAAGCCCAGGTCCAAGCTCGAACCCCATCTCGAGCTCGGCTCGAGCTCGGCTCGAGCTTCTACCGAGCTCGAGCCTGAAAGGCCAAGCTCGCTCGAGCTCGGCTCGTTTACAGCCCTATGTGGTGCACCAAGTGATGATGTCGACGCATGTAGAGATGGTCCAGGGGAGTCCAAATGTATAAAGATGTGACGACTAGTCATTGGACACTACAAGCTATGTGTCTAAGCATGTCGAGATGTTTTGAGGTGAAGATAAGGACGGAGTTAAGGAAAGATGACCAGAAGTATCATCAAGGTTATTTTGGGAGTTAGCCAAATACTGAGTTGGCACCTTGATCAAAACTGCAGCACAGAGAGGCACAAAAGAAGAGTGGTTTAGGTCAAGGAAAGCTGAAATTATCACGTGGTTCAATCGCTAAAGAGTTAGCAGGTTGAGTCTTGTAAATGCATTGAAAAGAGTGTGTGAGTGTGTAAAACCCATGTTAATAGGATTGATAGGTTTCCCCGATAAGCTTAATGGGTTAGACGCATTAAGGGGTGTGCTAGTTATTTAGAGGGGAGGAAAGGAGATGGCAGCCTCAAGGATTCTAGAGTTAGGTTTTGCTCTACTATGTTGCCTCCTTCCATGAATTTGAGCCCAAGAATTTTGTGATACATCATTGATTTAGGTTTATATTGGCTTGAACAAGTCTTGTGCAAAAATTGAAATGTTTGAATAAGATTTGAACAAGTTTTTAAGATTTGAGTTTTTGTCTTAAGAGGTTTTGAGAAGTAGGAACAGGGAACCTGTCGGATGAAGTATTTAGGCCCCTAAGGCTTTGTTTGGGAACTCGAGTCCTAGCCAGGATCCTGGCCCATTCCCAAGGACAAAAAACCACGAGGTGAATTTCCTCGAGTCGGTCGAACTGGCCATTTGGATGATAGAGCGAGGTTGATTCCCCTAGCCAATCCCCCTCATTTCCATTGGGAAAAATCATCACCTCCGTACATAGGGAAGTTCTTCCCTAATGAACTCATGCATTGTGATCCCTCCGCCTCCACTCCGTCGCCGCCACTTGGCTCCATCGCTTTTGCACCCACCGATGACCTCCAGCCTCACCTAACTAATGACCAGCCCCAGCTCCATTGAGATCCACTGTTTAAATCGCCGGGGCACTGCCATGCGACACGTCATTGCCTCATACGCCACCTCTGGCAATCCTAGGCCATGGGTTACTTCTCCTTGGTTTCCCTCACTTCCCTAACCTTGATCTTCTTCGATCCAAAGATCCTCCATGGCTCCTCACTGCTGCAACTTGCCCACAAGCGCCCAGCACTACCGCCACTTGACTTCACCACCATGGTGCCTCTGTTGGTGATGTCGGTCTGGGGGGACTTCCACTGGTCTCATAGGATCACACACTTCTTCCTCTCTGCTTAGGCCCTACACCAGGTAAGATTGAATTCCTCCTCTAACCTACTGGTTCAAGCTGTGCTTGTGCTTGTGTTGTGATGATCTGAGATGTAATGAGTTGAATGACACAAAAGATAACGAATTTCACTCAAATGGTGTACCCAATATTTCAAGTGAAACTTGTGGTTTTGATCTATCTAATATACAACCTATGAAATGATTTCTTTTTGATAGCATGTTAAATAGTGAAGGTCCATTTGTACCATTTACTTTGTTGGGGCTATACAGTGTATCTGCTGCTATTCTCAAGCTGAAGGGCACCCTATCGTTCCCAAGTGATGGTTCTAGATAGACATGCAGTCCTTTCTGACAGCTTTCTTTTGGTCCAATGGTCGGGACAGCTTACATCGCTTTACAGAAAATAGCTGACATGTCTCACTGCCCAAACATATTTTCTCTTGTGTGGATTGATGGAATATTAAGGTATCTTGAAGCTTTAGGAAGCTTTTTGACATTGCCTGAACTCAACATGTCAAAAGAATTGTATGCTTAGATTGTAAATGCCCTTTTGAGGGCTATTGGAAAATGCATTTTACTTCATGGAAAGAATGCAACTCTGCCTACCCATGAGATTGGATCAAGTACAAAAACACTTCATTTGCAAAATTTATCTAGTTATGTTATTACGAAAGTTGTCACCGTTAGGCAGAATAGCTCAAATGCATTGAAATTAATACTTAGACTATCATTGAGAAAATCTATCAATGTTGCATCAAACATGCATCTAAATGTAGCCCTACAAGTCATTGAAAAAGCATTGGTTGGAGTGAATCAATATAGCCATTGAATATATGAAGTAAACACTCACTACTACAGAAATCCACATTACAGACGGTTCAGAAACGTCATCACAGACGGTTTTCTGAACCGTCTGAAATTATGGGTCAGTGATAATCCAAGTTATCACAGACGGTTTTTGAACCGTCTGTGATTATGCGATATCACAGACGGTTTTTCGTTAAAAACCGTCTGTGATTATGCGATATCACAGATGGTTTTTCGTTAAAAACCGTCTGTGATTATCCGATATCACAGACGGTTTTTTATTAAAAACCGTCTGTGATATCGCATACTCACAGACGGTTTTTAATGAAAAACCGTCTATGATTATCCGATATCACAGACGGTTTTTTATTAAAAACCGTCTGTGATATCGCATACTCACAGACGGTTTTTAATGAAAAACCGTCTGTGATACTCCTCAACCCCAGCAGAATCTATTTCTGTTTATAGCTAGCCTCAGGAAATGCTAGCCATGCCCTCTGAAACAAGCAGATAATCACAGACAAAAAACATACAATTCACACATCTCATTTCCTTTCAGATACATTTCACAGACATAAAACATCCCATTGACATCGCACTTCATTTCACAAACGTAAAGCATGCATCGATTTCGCAAATCGATTAATTGAATTGAAATGAAATGTCCATTAACACATCTCATTTACAAAAGATGTGCACTGCATTTGCACTTAGTGATAAGATCAATAAGAAATCATGGTGCGCAGTGGAACCGTCCTCCTGGCGTTATGACTTGAGTCAGCAAAAAGTACGCCAACTCTCCTCGAATCCCTCCAAGAACAGGCTGTTTCAATGCAGTTGACGGGATGGACGCAACCTGTCGATAGGAATATCAATGTGCGTATATATGTAACGTGTTAAGTATGAAGTAATTATGAGAAGAGTGACAAAACTTGCGATTGGTGAGCCTCGAGGAATCGAGGAGTAGTTCCATATGTTGGCAAACGTAGTATCCACATGTGTTGCCCGGCTCCTGCTGGTGACACTGCAAAAAATGGAATGTGTTAGTTCAAGAGGCATTAGTACCAACTGTTGCATAGGATTAATTAATGTGAAATAGCGAATACCTTAAAATCTCGAATATGTGTCAGCAAGCCTTTGGCCCCGCGCTTCGAGTCACCTCCCTTTTCAATGTAGGTGGCAAACGCCCTACGTAATTCGAAAAAGTTAACCTTAATCATTCGGAAGGAAAGAAAGTACAATGTAGATATGTATGGGGAATATGTGCTTACCTATCGATTACTTGGCTGAGAACTGTGAAGTCCATTTTATTCTTACTTAGGGAATCAAGGTAAAATACCTTGTTCCATTTTGGTACAATTACTACTAAAATCCAATGAAAGTTTTGAAGGAAGGGCATAAGTACATAATCCTTCTTGACGCAACCCAGCAGTCCTGCTGCAATGTACCTCTCGACGAGGGGTGTATCCTGGTCAATGGTTTGCTTGGCGACCAATTGTGGGTCTAAGAAACCAACTGATAAGTTGGATGATCTAGCTTTAATCAGCATGTGTCTATATATATACACACGAAAGCAAAAAATTAGATATGACATTTATCGGTATGACATTAACGGAGACTGTGATTGTACACACTTACAGCGTCCAGCATCAAAGGATTGAGACGTCAAGAGCGTTGAACGTGAACAGATCGAATAAATCCTCAAAGGCGACCACGAACATACACTCTTGAAAACTGTGGTGTAAATCTTCTTCGGTGAATTTGACAGTGATACTTGAAGTCCGTTCTCCCTCTAGCTTATTGGACTGCTGCATATACCACATGTGCAATTGCGTGCAACTATATAGTAGCTTTTCGAGGTATTTTTCCTCGAGCAACGGCTGACCAAGCACGAATTTGCGGGCCAAAGGTAGGTACGAAATATCATCATTGGTCTTCTTTGCTTTGCCCTTGCTGCTTCGGCTATAGGCTGACTTAACGGCAGTCGGCAGCAGCGGTGCAAGTTGCTCTGGCGAGAATAGGACCCGTGGAGATAGCACCGGTGCAGTATCCGGTGGTGGAACCGACTGGTCTTGTAATGGAGATGGCACCAGTGCAAGTTGCTCTGGCGAGAGTATGACCAGTGGAGATAGCACCGGTGCAGTATCCGGTGGTGGAACCGACTGGTGTTGTAATGGAGATGGAACCAGTGCATGTTGCTCTGGTCCTGCCACCGGTGAAGAAGACTCCAGGGAGATGTCGCTTTTGGGCCACTGGATGAATGTTCCGATGGCCTGTCCTAGAGTCATGATCTCGTCGTTGGGGGGCTTCGGTAGCGGGACCACCTCAAAATTGACATGCACACCATCCACATTAACTTTTGCGAAGCCTGGCGCTAAAGCTTGACCGTGCACCATGGCCCCGATACCAGACGAATATGCCTGGCCCCAAGCAGCGTACAAGGGAACGGAGTCATATCTCACTTGGAGCTTGCAATTCGTAGGCTCCTACATAACGATATAAAATTAGCTACTCGAATAGGCCTACCAATGGAGCAAGCATTCGAGAGGTAATAATTATTACCTGGATGTCGTCCACAGGAAATTTGGACTGGATTTGCGTCGGATTGGACGCGCAGCTACTCGGACGGCTGTGCGGGCTAGCTAGCCCAGCAGCGGCGGTGGCGGCCTGCTGACTTTCTGTCTGTTTCCGCACCTCATCTCTGATTATATCAGCCATCGAACCCAGTAGCTCCTCTTTAAGAGATGCCTTGATCTCTTCTCGTAGTTGTGCGTCACGCTCGCCTTTGTTTCTCTTCCTGCGCCGATACATGTCAGAGTCATCTTGGAAACCATGTTTCCATGGAACGTAAAGCCCAAGGCCTCTCGTACGCCCCGGGTGCTCCTTGTTTCTCAGGGCCACGGAGAGCATATCATTCTCCCTTGTTCCCTGGAATGATCCCTCCGTAGATTGAAAACTCAGCTCTTCCTGCAAGAGCACGACATGTCATTTCAATTCGTACGAAGTTGTGGAGTAATTACATGCTACGTAGTTCGATCGATATCTTACCAGGCGCTGGGACACTTGCTGGTCTGCAGGGTTTCGAAAGGAGACTTCCCCCAATGTCATTGTAGATGACCTTGCTCTAAGCCAATTTCGAGCGCGGTCATCCGGGATATTGGAAAACGGCGGGGCGATGTCCTCTGCAGCTGCCAGCTCATCCTCCAACCTCCATTGCGGGATTTTACCTGCATACCCAGCTGTGCCAAGTCTGTGGGGGTGCGTGTTTTTTGCCTGGAGGGCCTTGTGCGCCACACTTGTACTTTTGAACTCTTCGGTCGTTTTCATCGCCTTGAACTCTTCCCATTGTGGTTCCAGGAATGGGTATGTAGTCAAAGGCGTTTCGTCCGTCTCCACGTATTTCTTGACAAGCGTGCTCTTGAAGTTCTTCCATGCTTTGCACGCCGCTTGGTAGGTTTGTCGTTCCACAGCGTGTAAGTGTTCTTCTGGGAACTCGAACGATGCCAAAATTTCGGTCCACAGCTCACGTTTCCGAGTGTCAGGCACGTTCTTCCACGAATTGTATGTGATCTCAATTCGTTGTCGTGCAACTATTCCGACCATGGTTCGGAATGCGTTTACCGCTTGCTTAGGAAGGATAGGGACCCCAGCTGCGTTTACCGCTGTGATGGTCTGTCGGCTCTGAGGCTTCTTTGATATCCCTCTTCCTTGGCGTCTTGATGTTGGAGCGGACGCCTCCGGCGATGATGCTGAAGAATGCGCGGGTGACATGTTGCTCATTTTGTGGGTCTATTAAGATAAGATGAGAATGTAATCATATTGAATTGGAAGAGAGGAGTAGAGGGGAGGGGAAGAAGGGAGGGGGTGATATGGACATAGAGAGGGGGTGATGGGCATAACAGTCTCAACATGAATATGTGCTCTCAAATTGTAGGGTTGCACAAGATTAATCTTGGCCGTCCCGCTACTAAATCATATACTCTTCCTTGATTGGTTATGCCAAATAATGAATTCAGTCTTTTGAGCTCTAGATACAAACTCAATTTAATGAATATATCGAAGATTGTATATAACAGATAACAGCTATTAGAGCTCAAAGACCGAATGAACCAATCTATTAGAGCTCAATTTAATAACATGCCATAACTGTAAATCCCACAGGCAATCTCAGTATATGGAAGATTGTATATAACAGATAACAGCTATTAGAGCTCAAAGACCGAATGAACCAATCTATTAGAGCTCAATTTAATAACATGCCATAACTGTAAATCCCACAGGCAATCTCGGTATATGGAAGATTGTATATAACAGCTATTAGAGCTCAAAGACCGAATGAACCAATCTCAGTATATGAATTTATCATCATCGAGCAACTGTAAATCCCACAGGCAATCTCAGTATATGGAAGATTGTATATAACAGCTATTAGAGCTCAAAGACCGAATGAACCAATCTCAGTATATGAATTTATCATCATCGAGCAACTGTAAATCCCACAGGCATCAGTATAAAGTATCAAGCATCAACCCTAACACTCAGTATGAAGTATCAAGCATCAACCCTAAACCCTAACAGTAAGCATGAAGCTCGGGGAGGGATTTGATGACCTTAGGGTTTTGGTGACGGAGGAGGAGGCGACGACGACGGAGGAGGAGGAGGAGGCGGCGGCGACGCAGGAGGAGGAGGCCCCGGGCTCGGGGAGGCGGCGGCGACGACGGGCTCGGGGAGGCGGCCGGCGACGACGGAGGAGGAGGAGGAGGCGGTGGCGACGCAGGAGGAGGAGGCCCCGGGCTCGGGGAGGCGGTGGCGACGACGGGCTCGGGGAGGCGGCCGGCGACGACGGAGGAGGAGGAGGAGGCGACGACGGGCTCGGGGAGGCGGCGGCGGCGACGGGCTCGAGTGAGGCGGCCGGCGAGGGCTCGAGGGAGGCGGCGGCGAGGGCTCGGGGGAGGCAGATCGAGATTTAGATATTAGAATAACTGCATAATACACGGAAAACCCTAGACACGGGTATATATAGCGGATTATTACAGACGGTTCTAAACTTATAACCGTCTGGGATATGAATATCACAGACGGTTCTAAACTTAGAACCGTCTGTAATAAGCATACTATCTCAGATGGTTCTACGTTTAGAACCGTCTGAGATAGTAGGCTTATCACAGACGGTTCTAAACTTAGAACCGTCTGTGATATTCATATCACAGACGGTTCTAAGTTTAGAACCGTCTGTGATAAGACTATGCCCAACTGTAGTCATTCATGATCAACAGCCAACCATCTGCATTCATGATCAACTACCTACCAGCTGCATTCATTTACACATTTTATCAATCTGCATTCATTTTTGTCACACATTTTCACATACACATCTGAAAATTGACTACATCACACATTTTCACATACACATCTGAAAATTGACTACATCACACATTTTCACATATACATCTCAAAATTGACTACATCACACATTTTCACATATACATCTCAAAATTGACTACATCACACATTTTCACATATACATCTCAAAATTGACTACATCACACATTTTCACATATACATCTCAAAATTGACTACATCACATATTTTCACATATACATCTCAAAATTTTCACATATTTCCTTTAAAAATTAGCCCTTCATCATGATCAATGCGTACGTAACTAGTTTCGTCACGTTGTTGATCGTCGACCCTTATGCCATTTCCAAAAGGAGGTAACTCGTCAAATTGATTGTGTAATACCCCAAAAATTAAATCGGGAGAGAATAATTAAATCGGGAGAGAATAATTAAAATCGGGAGAATATTTCTTTTAGCAAAGCGATTGAACAGGAGAAAGAGGGGTTTTAATGTAATACTCCAATTTATTCTACGAAAGAAAGCGTTCAAAAGAGAAATTAGAAAAAAAAGGGGGGGTTTCTACAGTTTTTCGGCAAATTGGGCTTTGGGCCTTGGCCCAGGAGGCCCATGAGGGGTCGGCCACCAATAAAAGAAAGGGGGAAAACCCTAGATGCACTGTAGCTACAGTGCCGCTGCACTGTAGCACGGCTACTGTAGCACACCTCTCCTCCATGGTGGTGCCCCCCTCCATTGGTGCCTCCCTTCCTCACCGTCGGTGCTCCCTGCTGCCGATCAAGTGAAGAAAGGAGAGGAGATCAACTTCGTGGGGAGAGTTCATCATCTTGCTGCGATTCTACAAGGGTAACGTCGCGTGTTCTTCGTTGTTTGATGCGTAGTAGTTGCGGTTGATGTCGTTTGGTAGATTGATTTGCGTCGGTTTAATAGATCGCGTTCTGTCCAGATTATTGCGCGGTCAGTTTCGTGTGCTTAGAGGCCGAATTAGGAGTTTTGGTCTCCTAGAGTTATGTAGATATTGTTCTTAGCTTTCAGTGGCCGCCAAGAACGCCAAAATCCGATTAACGGTTAGAAAGTTATGAATTGTTTAGTGCCGCTGTCTGGTTAATCTGTCAACATCCTGACAGTCTGTAGAAAACTGAGTTAATCTATTAGTTAAAGACGAAATCAGAGGATCTCAACATAACGAATATTGTAGGTAATTTCCATACCTTTTCAGAGATATAAAGAACGCAAGATTTGGACTTTCGTAGCAAAAGTTATGGTGGTTTTAGTGTACTGTCCACAGAGGGGACAAAGCGACATCTAGAAATTGGGGCTGGGTTCGCGCTAAAGGAACTTTCGTGAGTCCGTGTTTACTTTTATGGTTTGAGTGGTCCTCTATTGCTGTCTTAGCATTTATTAATTGAATGTTTAGGTGGGGGACTGGTTCCGGAGGCGACACCCTCTTCTCGTCCTTCGTTCCCGCTCGGTTGAGGCAAGTGCATTGTTTGATCCTTGTTTGTGATTGCTTGGATATGAATGCGGGTTTGATGCTTGTTAATGTCGTGTGGCTATTGATAAGTGTGCATAATAAGAGTGGTGAATGTTCAAACTATGGATATGCTTTATTCATGAATGTTGTTATTGCCTTTATTCATGAATGTTGTTATCGCCTTAATTCACGAATGTCGTTGTTGCCTTTATTCATGAATGTTGTTACCGCCATTGGTGCTTGATGTTGAAAAGAGATGGTGCATATGCATTTTGATATCATGTTGAGGCCTGGTCTTGTGATGACCAAGTATGCACATCTTTGAGGTCCCCGTCATGAATGTGACGGGCTTGAGATCCCCACACTCGTGGAGTGTGGGCATGAGGTCCCCAATACTTGCGGAGTATTGGGCAATTGGTCCCTGTGCGTGCACGCACAGGCATGGGTATGCAGCGACGGTTGCATACTTTGCATTACCAGTGTAATGCACAAAGAGATAGAGAAAAGGAATCCTTGAGCATTGCATTTGCATGTGGAATGATTTAGTGATGTGCTCCTGAATATGGATGCTGACGCTATGGATTGAATTATGCGTCTATTTATTTATGTACTTGTTGAGTCTGTGGACTCACTCTTGCTTTCTTGTTGTTTTTAGGTACCCAGTTCAAGCACAGTATGCAAGGGAGGGAATAGCGTTATGCTTTGCACGCACACTGTCATGAACTTTAATTCTCGGACCATGCCTTATTAATTAAGCTACTGATCAAAGATTTGACCTGTTTATGTTATCGTATCGGATTATTTGTAATAATGATGAGTAGTCTAGTTGGAAGTTTAGTAAGTTCATGAGTACTTCTTGTTGATCGTATCGGATTATTTGTAATAATGATGAGGATTTGTTCAGTCGATTAGTAAGTTCATGAGTACTTCTTATTGATCTTGAATATTGCAGTACTCCGTTATAACTACCTTTTAACTGTTGAAACCCATGTGATGTTAGAAATACAAAGGAGACTCTGCCGAATTTTAGTAAAGTATCTTAGTTTAGTTTTGTGTAAGGTTACTTTAGTAGCATTCTTGGCTCTTGTGGAGTTGGGGTGTTACAGATTGTATTCCTCCTCGTCCACTACATTCTCCACTCCAACAATTCTCCTTTTTTCCATGAAGAACTACATGCCGTTTCTTATTTGCCGGGTCGGTTACATAGAAAACTTGAAAAACTTGATTGGCGAGTACGAATGGTTCGTCCTTGTACCCGACACGTTGGAGGTCCACGGTCGTGACACCGTACTTGTCAACCTTCACCTGTGGGAGATGCACCCAACGGCAGCGAAATAAGGGGATTTTGAAAACCACATAGTCGAGCTCCCAAATCTCTTCTATGAAGCCATAGTACGAGTTTCTCGACCCATCGGTACTGAATGCATCTATGCGGACACCGCTGTTCTGGTTAGTGCTCTTGACATTCTGAGACTGCGTATAGAATGTGTACCCATTTATGTCATATCCTTGCCATGTCACAACTGTAAATGTCGGCCCTTTTGCCAACCATGTCAGCGTCTCACTCGGCAAGCTCCCAGCGATTTGCTCCTTCAACCATTGGTTGAACCAACGGTTGTGTTGCCTCATGATCCAAACATCCGGCCGCTCCGGATTCTGTTGCCGAAGCACATCCTTGTGCTGGTCCACATAAGGGGCCACTTCAGTCATGTGTTGCAACACCGTGAAATGGGCTTGAGTATACGTGTCCATATCTGGAGTGATTGCTTTCCTTCCGATAGTTCCGAGACCCTTCAGCCTCCCCTCATGACGAGATTGAGGGACACCTATCGGTTGAATCTGAGCCATATAATCGACACAAAACTCAATGACCTCTTCGCTTGCATAGCCTTCGACGATGCTGCCCTCCGGCCGAGAACGATTCCGTACGTAGGACTTGAGAATTCCCATGAACCTCTCAAATGGGTACATGCTACGTAGGAATACGGGCCCGCATATTTTTATCTCCCACACAATGTGAACAATGAGATGGACCATGATATCGAAAAACGAAGGAGGGGAATACATTTCAAGGTGACATAGAGTCATCACCACCTCGTCCTGCAGAGCATCTAGTCCTTCGGGATCGATGACCTTCTGAGCAATTGTGTTAAAGAAATAACATAGCCTCATGATTGTCTCTCGGACTTTGATCGGCAAAATATTTCTAATTGCAATAGGGAGCATCTGTGTCATCAGCACATGACAATCATGAGACTTCATGCCATTTAACTTCAAATCTTGCATCGAAACAAGTTTCTTCACGTTGCCGGAGTAACCAGATGGAACTTTGACACCATGCAAGCACTGGCACAGTTCTGTTTTCTCAGCCTTAGACAGAGTGTAACACGCAGGGGGAAGGTATGTTCGTCCATTATCAGTGTGTGTCGGTGCTAACTCAGGCCTGATGTCCATGTCAGCCAAGTCAAGCCGTGCGTTGACGCCGTCCTTTGTTTTATCACGGATGTTCAGTAAGAGACCAATCAAGCTGTCGCACACATTCTTTTCTACGTGCATGACGTCGATGCAGTGCCGAACATCTAGGTACTCCCAATAAGGTAAGTCCCAAAATATTGATCTCTTCTTCCAGGTGTTCTTCTCATGAGCCCTCAATTTACGTCCCTTTCCGAGGACAACATCTAAATCCTTAACCATATGATAAACCTCGCGTCCCCTTAAATGCCTTGGAGCTGAACCGTCTTCCTTCTCTCCGTCAAATTGTTTCTTCATCTTGCGGTATGGGTGAGCCCTCCGATGGAACCGGCGGTGACGCATGTAGACGGTTTTGCGTGAGTGTCTCAGCCACACACTCTCGGTACCATCTAAACAGTGAGTACAAGCTTTGGCACCTTTTGTACTATGGTCTGATAGGTTACCAAGGGCAGGATAATCATTTATGGTGCAGAACAATAAGGAGCGCAGAGTGAAGTTCTCTCGTTTGTATGCATCCCATACCTGTACCCCTTCGTTCCACAGTACTTTTAGATCTTCCACCAACGGTGCTAGGAACACATCGATATCATTCCCAGGTTGTTTTGGCCCTTGAATAAGTATCGACAGCAAAATGTACTTTCGCTTCATACACAACCAAGGAGGAAAGTTATAGATGTAGAGAGTCACGGGCCATGTGCTGTGTCGGCTGCTCATGCTACTGAAAGGATTCATTCCATCTGTACTCAGTCCAAACCTTATATTCCTTGGTTCTGCACCGAACTCTGCAAAACTCCTATCGATGTTTCTCCACTGCGCGGAATCAGCAAGGTGTCTTATCATTCCATCCTTCTTGCGCTCCTCCGAGTGCCAACGCAGCAGTTTTGCCTCCTTTGGATTTGCAAAAAACCTTTTCAAACGGGGAATTATAGGAAAATACCATGCCACCTTAGCAGGAGGTCCTTTCTTCGCCTCTGTTCCCTCGCCATCATCTGATTGATTGTTACGTTTGTATCGGGATGCGTTGCACACCGGACATACATGCATGTTTGCATACTCTTTACGGTAGAGGATACAGTCGTTCGAGCATGCATGTATTCTTTCTACTTCCATTCCCAACGGACAAAGAACCTTCTTGGCTTTATACGTGGTTTTAGGCAACTCATTTCCCTCCGGAAGCATGTCCGCTAAAAGACCTAGCAGCGCCGTGAAACTCTTGTCGGACCAACCGTTGCTTGCCTTCAATTTCAACAGTTCAAGCACGGCCGACAACCTCGTGTACTTGCAGCTTGTGTACAAAGGTTTCTCTGAGTCCTCCATCAAGCCACGGAATTTAACATACTCTCTCTCATCATAGTTCTCTTCTACATCGCGAAGCATCTGATTCAGATTATCATCGTGCAACCTATCCGAATCCGAGCCACAATCGACATCAACCGGCGGCATGTCATTCACTTCACCGGCGATGTCATCCGGGGGCATATCATTCACTTCGCCGGCGATGTCATCCGGGGGCATATCATTCACTTCACCGACGATGTCATCCGGCGGCATATGATCATTCACTTCGCCATGACTGGTCCAACACGTATAATCTTTTTTGAAACCCCTCCGAATCAAGTGCGCTACAATTTGCCCTCGGTTCTTAAACATCTTCAAATTCTCGCAGTCAGTGCATGGACAGCACATATATTCCACCCCCTTATTCAACATATCCTCCTCGGCGGCTCTTATAAAAGCAGAAACGCCATTAATGTACTCTTCACTCACACGGCTCGCGGCATACATCCAGCTTCGGTCCTACGTTACGTACATATATAACAACTTAGTATTAAAATCTAGATTAACTAATTATAACTACATATATACGGGCCACATTTATTATATTGAGACTTAATTTGCTAGCTCAATTCATATTACAAACACAACAGCTATTATATAACCAACAATTTTGCAAATTAACCATCTTCAATAACCACTAATGGATTACTTAGACCTAAATTGTAATGCAATTAAAGAAAAAATAAATTACATTACTAACCATATCTAGAGCAACCAGGAAAGACTAAATATTCAAAGCTCAATCTCTGCCTCTTCCCACCAAATTAACTGGCCTGAAATCGCCTAGCTTCCTCCCGAGTGAAAAAGTGCGCAGCAGTGGATAGATCTGGATCGAAATGAAGACAGATGCGGTCTGAGCAGCGCAATAAATGCCTTAGCCATTATCACAGACGGTTTTTAACTAAAAACCGTCTGTGAATTATCACAGACGGTTTTTGATTAAAAACCGTCTGTAATAACTAGCTTATCACCGACGGTTTTATATTAAAAACCGTCTGTGATAATCTGGGATTATCATAGACGGTTTTTAATACAGACCGTCTGTGATACTTCGGTAATAACCGCCTGTGATAATCCATTTTCCCGCCACAAATACCATAGACGGCCTCCTAATTACAACCGTCTGTAATAGTGTTCATCAGAGACGGTTTCACAAAACCGTCTGTGATGAGGCGTCTACTATGAGGCTTTCTGTAGTAGTGACTGGAACTTATAATGGTGGGACAGTTTCTTTTGATGTTGCCACTGGGATTGACTGCCTATATCTGGTTCTTGAATCTATGCCAGGTTAGCAGCCCAAATTTTCTATCTGGTATTCTATGATACAATTTTAATTAAGTAATTATATCTGCAAAGTAAGGTGATATTAATGCACTGCTTCTAAGATGGAGGTTAAATCAATTTCTTCAAAGATGTTAGTAATTTACTTAAATCTTTAACAATGTGATACGCATGAGAACTAGAGTAATTGCCCCACAAGAATCAGTGAACATATTAGGTATAAGCATCATGTTATTGGCATGCGAAAAATTTAAGTAGGTCTTGAATGATTAGGACGTTGGATTAGTCATTAGTAGTTTGAGAAAAAATTGACATCTCTTTTGTTTACATAATTAGGTAAAATACTATTTTGGAGGAAGGCTTGATCCACACTCTTAACATATTTTGGCTCCTCTTTTGGATATGTGATAGTTGCTTAAATTGATGTTTGTTGGTACCACCTAGTGCAGAGTAATTGAATATACTTTGTGTCATGTTATGTTTTATAGCACATCATTACATGAACAAATGTGATGTTGTATTGAATCTTTTGATCTAAATAATTCCAGAGATGAGTCAAGCGCATGGAACTTATGCTTAATATCGTTGCTTGGTACATGGATATGCATATGGTTTGGATGACGTAGCGGTCGGCGGCAATGGATTGGGACTAGATGGGGAGCTGAAATTCAAGCAGTTGTGTAAGTTTGGATGAGGCTATGTGGCTCAAGTGAGAGCACAAAGAAGATGACGATATGGAGATGTGAGTTGGTGCATGTGGTGCACTAAGTGACGAGGCAGATAAACGTAGAGACAGTTCAGGGGAGTTCGAATGTGTGAAGATGGAACGGCTAGTCATTAGGCACTATAAGCTGTGTGTCAAAGCATGTGGATATGCTTTGAGGTGAATATGAAGATGAAGTTAAGGGAAGGCAACTGGAAGCTTCGTTAAGAGTATTTTGGGAGTTACTCAGATACCAAGTTCGTGCCTTGATCAAAACTGTGGTACAGAGAGGCACAAAGAAAGAGTGGTTTAGGTCAAGGGGAGCTAAAATTATCATGTGGATCAATCACTAAAGAGTTAGCGGGTTGAGTCTTGTAAACACATTGAAAAGCGTGTATGAGTATGTAAAATCCGTGTTAGTGGGGTTGACTAGTTTCCCCGGTAAGCTTAATGGGTTGGATGCATTAAGGGGTGTGCCGGTTATTAAGAGAGAAGGAGAGGAGGTGGCAGGTGGCAGCCTTAAGGATTCTAGGGTTAGGTTTTACTCTACTATCTTTTCTCCTTCTAAGGTTGTATGAGAAAGATCTTGAGAGAGTAAAGGGTGGTGCTTTGGCTGCACCTTGTAATCATCCATGAGTATGTAAACCTTATCCTCTACTAAAATAGATCAAAGGTTTGTCTCAATAATTTTCTTGTTTGTGTTCTTGATTGGTTGTTCTTGTTCTTGAGCTTGATTTGTAATTTTGGGTTCGTAGGAGTTCTTACTTGATCTGTTACTTGAATTACCATGCTAGGACATGAGAGAATAGATCTGGATGACCTCATGTCTTAGATCCTCACGTGCAAGAAGTACTTTGATATTTAAGATTTTTGGTATTCTTGTGACATAGATACAATTTCTTCAATTTGGTGAACTTGAGCCCAAGAACTTTGTGATTCTTCATTGGTTTAGTTTCATATTACCATGAATAAGTCTCACACAAAACTTGGACATGTTTGAATGAGATTTGAATAAGTTCTTGAGGTTTTAGATTTTGTCCTGAGTAGTTTTCAGGTCTAGGAATAGGGGACCAGTCAGATCGGCCCCAGACCTTAAGTTAGACCGACCAGCCAGTGTGGCTGGTCTTAGGTAGTGGTCAGATAGCCCATCAATGGCTATTTGATTGACCTATGTAGATGGTTGCTGATTCAGTTGGCTTATGTTGCTAGCTTTGTTTCGTCTCGTTGTGTTGGTGTGATCTGAACTTAGTGACAGATTTTGAATATCTTAGAGAAAAAGTTTCAAAAATCATTCACCACCTCTGATTGCCGGCATCAGTCCTAAAAATTCATCTATGCATCTCTCTCTATATACCTATGAATATATATATATACAACTTAAAAGAGAGAGTTTGTAAGTGGTACGTTCCTTCCCCTCCCTCCCCCTTCTTCGAAAATGATTCACGTGTGAAGGTGTGTTCACTTCTTCCATCTGATCTCCCTCCCTCTGACTGTTTACATCGCCATGTGTGCCTTGTGCCATCCACACACATGACAGCCTCATTCAAACCCCTCCATCGCATCTCTCCAAGTGCTGCCACTTGCATCCACCCCACCATGCCCGCTCCTGTTGCTTCATTGTGCTTGCCTAAAGGCATGCAACCACTGCCCCGTGTCCATCGATTTGTCGCGCCCACTCGTTGCCACTTTACACCGTCAAGCTCGAGTGGTGATAGAAGAGCACCTCAAGATGACAGATGGGAGGGCAGCAATGGTTGTGGGAATAGACATTTCGATTTGCTCCTGTTGCTTCATTGTGCTTGCCTAAAGGCATGCAACCACCGCTCCGTGTCCATCGATTTGTCGCGCCCACTCGTTGCCACCTTACACCGTCAAGCTCGAGTGGTGATAGAAGAGCACCTCAAGATGACAGACGGGAGGGCAGCAATGGTTGTGGGAGGAGACATTTCGATTTGCTGCTCTGGGAGCCAAAGTTCTCCACAGACACCCATCGACGATGGTAGGTGTTCACGATCTCATCTCGTGGTTGTTTGGTACGGAGGCTGGGTTTCACCAGTAGAACTGATGAAGTTAGGGCTAAGCAATTCTTGTTGGATCGGAAATGGCAACAGAGGAGGGGTGAATGGTGCCTCTTTAAAAATCGACCCCCAAAGTATCCGTGAAAACTCAACTCCGATAGCTATGGTAGCTATGAAGTTGAAAAAGAACGAGCGCTAACAAGATTAAGACAACTGAGCTCAAAACAAAGTCACGGTAGAAACGAAGCTCAATGCATTGTCACGGCAACGAAACATCAGTAAAATTTTGCCACGGCAGATAAAACAGCAGCAAAACAATGTCACGGCAGCAGATACTGGGAAATCGGCTACCACGGCAAAGCAAATAAATTGAATTCGCTGCCACAGCAAAGAAGTACTGCTGCTGTTCAAAACAGCCGAGCAGGGAGCTTTGAAACCCAAAAGAAAAGGCTATTCGGCAGTAGACCTTACACAACAGCACAAAAGACAAAAAAAAAGCCAATCGTCTTTTAGTGCATGCAGGAAACAGGAAGGCCAAACACAAATCCAAAGGAGGCCGAACACTAAAACTGAAAAAGAGGACTTTGAGTACTGCCAAAGCACACATAAAAGAGAAGACACAAGAAGAGGTACTCTGATCCTGCCGACCTACCAAACCAACAGATTTCAAAAAGAAATGCAGAGAAGCATTCGGCTGCTCCTCTCTCGCAAAAAGAAATGGAGAGAAGCATTAGGCTGCTCCTCTTCCTCAAGAAGGATGAACCAACCGCTTGCACTCAAAATACTAGCATATCCAATTGCAAGATATAGCAGAGAAACACATTGAAACAAGCCATCTGCCCATGAGCCGAAAAACTAAGTAGATAGATTCAACCGAAAAACCGAGTAGACAGATTCAACCGAAAAACCACTGGCTTGTTTCAAAAAGAAAAAGGGAACCAGGAGAAAAGCCAACAAAAATAGCAACTATCAAGAACACACAAAGAGGACAAATAATTAAGACAACTTAAGACAACTCAAGTGAGACAGAGACATGAATGATTGTATTAGAGAGGAATGATTACATAGTCTCGATACCATCAACTCAATCCATCTCTCTCAAATCAAACCCTACGTCCCCATACGCACGGAGAGCATAGAGAGAAACTCTCACCTTCTCTCTTTCTCTCTTTCTCAATAAACAAAGACTAGAAGTAAACCCTAATCCATCTCATACAAACAAGGAGAGACACAAACATAGAACTATCACACCCACTCTCTCAATTTCAGCACTAGAGAGCACCTCTCTATTTATAGCCTCCATAATGGGTTCACACCACGCTTTACCCATTAAGCCTGCACCAACTCAATGCTTTATCCAAACCCGCTTCCTTTTGTGCAGCTTTGCGCTTTTACCAAAACGCCCCCTCGCGCACCTTCTAGGAAGCTTCCTCATTCCTTGCCCTCCAAGCCATGCAGCCACCTCGAGTCCTCGCCGTCTTCGGCACACCTCGACCGTTCTGACCTCGGCACCGCCCGCGCCTAGTCCGGTCATCCCGTGCCTCGCCACGACTCCACTCGATGTCCTGCAGCCAACACAGACAAGAAATAAATCACATAGCACCGCTCGCGATAAAGTAACCATTAGCGAAAATATCAAGCAAGATGAAGCCCAAACCTGTCGAATCAAAGTATAAACCCTCCTAAACACGTTCGACCCGGTTTGACCAAGTCCGACCTCAACGACTGCACCATGCAACGACATGGTCCGAACCACTCAAACCACACTCTACTTTCCTAAAACAGATGTCCATTACTCATCACACACACGGGGTCACAACCACATGGTCTCTCAATTCTTCGTGCGAGGTGGTGTTCGCTACACTCTTCTTCCTGTTCAATCAAATGCCCAACCCATTCACTGCTTCCACTACTGGTTTCTAGCTTCTTAAAAACTTCATCAATTTTGTGTGAAATTAATATCACCATGCTCGATGTGACATGTTTCTCCATCCTACCTGGTTGGGCTTTGCAACAAGGGAGATGCGAGCTCGAGTTGCTTAGAAGGAGCAGCGCTATCAACGCTATACAAAGAACTATCACAGATAGTTTCTAACACAACATCGTCGGTGATACATAAGCTATCACAGACAGTTTTTCATATTAGCCGTTTGTGATATTTCAGATATCACATATGGTTATTTTTAAAAATTGTCTGTGTTTGACTTATCATAAATGATTATTTTTTACAAACCATCTATGATAATATTCTTTTATATATACAGACACTTAGGGTGAAAACCTAAGTCACTACTCTTGTGCACACTTATGTTTTTCTCAACACACCAACACCTTCTCAGCTTCCTTCATCGCCAGATCCGGGCTTACTCAGTTTCCTCCACCGCCTTAGGTCTCCACCGCCTCTAGCTCTCTCCACCGCCTTTGGCCTTCGCCACCAATGGTGCTCACTGTCTCTCATGGATTAGGGTTTAGTTTATATGTAGTGCTAGTTCATATAAGGTTCAATAGTACATATTGTTCATATATTCAGTGCTAGTTCATATATGGAGTGCTAGTTCATATGTGCCATTTAAGATGTTTGAGTCCTGTGTTGTGAGTTATGTTTATTTGATTGCTGGGACAACAATTGCTCAATGATGCACCAGTGATCCATAAAAACTAATTATGACAATTAGTAATCTATGGTTGGTCTTGTTGACTTTTAGTGTAGTTTATCTATTGTTTACTTGATGTTCTGTTATCCTATCAATTGTAATTCATTCAATTGTAATTTATTTTGAGTTGTAATTCAATTGTAACTCAGGCGACAATACATGAACATATTTTTGTAATTAATTTTAAGTTGTAATTCACTTATCTATCATTTATCTATAATCTGCTTGCTTATTTGTGGAGGGCATGTGATACGGGGGCTCGATCTTCACGACGTAGGATCAAGGATAACTTTGGATCCGTGCAACCAGATGAACCGATGATGCCAACCACTGTTAGAATAGCAACATGTGGCAAAATAATTCGCCCAACCACATGCTCGTGATCCCGTCTACCCGACCACACAAGTAGACATGTCACCGCTCATGCAAATCACAAGGAATCACAAGAACAACGGGATTGAGAACGCCCAATTCCCCTCTATGTTGCAATCATATACCATACCTTAGGAAGAACAAGCGTATAGCTCTCTGAAATTAATAGATTGGATTTTTCTCTGTTGTCTGCCCCCCCCCCCTCAATCGGAGGAATGAACAAATATAAAAATCTCCAAAGCTAGATTAATTCCCTGTTGGCTTCGGCTAAGAGAAATTAGCACACATGCCTTCGTGAGAATGAAAAGGAAGTAATAGCTTGGAAGCAAGCATCCATGAGAATAGATGATTAATCTTCTTAGCTTATGCTCATGTAATTGGTTCAATCGGGATGTCCTCATCATCTTCCCCCTCTTGAGAAGGAGTCATCCTAGACTCTGATTCTTCTGATCGAAAAAATAGTGGCAAATCAGCAACATTGAATGTAGAACTCACAGCATAATCGTCACTCGGAAGCTTGATTTTATATGCATTATCATTGATCTTCTCAAGTGCTTTGAATGGACCATCTCCCCGAGGCATCAAGTTGGAGTTACGCTTATTTGGAAAACATTCCTTGTGTAGATGCACCCAAACCAAGTCACCCAGTTCGAATAACATTTTTTTTCTTGACTTGTTCACCTTTTTAGCATAGTAACGTGCCTTCTTTTCAATTTATTCTTTAGTCTAGTCATGAATTTTCTTCCAAAATTCAGCATGTTTTGACGCCTCCATATTAGTATGTTCATGTAGTGAAAGTGGTAGCAAATCAAGGGGTGTGATTGGTTTTAAACCATACACCAGCTCGAATGGGCACAATTGAGTGGTAGAGTGTACTACCCTATTGTAAGCAAACTCCACATGTGGCAAACAATCTTCCCACACTTTGAAATTCTTTTTCATCACCGTTTGTAGTAGCATTGAAAGTGTTCGATTCACCACCTCCGTTTGTCCATCCGTTTGTGAGTGACAAGTTGTTGAGAATAACAACTTGTCCTGAGTTTGGCCCACAGTCTTCCAAAAATAGCTCATGAATTTGACATCGTGATCTAAAACAATTGTCCTTGGCATGCCATGCAATCTTACAATTTCCCTAAAAAACAAGTCAGCTACATGCGACACATCGTCGCTTTTGTAATAGGGAATAAAATGCGCCATTTTAGAGAACCTATCCACAACTACAAAAATTGAATCTCTCCCCCTCTTAGTCCTAGGCAATCCTAAAACAAAGTCCATACTAACATCCACCCAATGTGCACTAGGAACAGGAAATGGAGTGTATAAACCATGTGGATTAAGTTTAGATTTCGCTTTGTGGTATGTCACACATCGCTGTACAAACCTTTCGATGTCACATCTCATTTTAGGCCAATAAAAGTGATTGCTCAACATCATGAAGGTCTTTTCTCTCCCAAAGTATCCCATTAGTCCACCTGCATGATATTCCTGCAATAAAAGCAAATACACGGATGAATCTGGAACATATAATTTGTTAGCACGAAATAAGAACCCATTATGAACATGAAACTTATCACATTCTTTCCCATCTTTGCATTTAGAATATGCTTCTAAAAATTCATGGTTAGAAACATATAAATATTTCAAACTTTCTAATCCAGGGACTTTTACTTCCAATTGAGTTAAGAGCACATTCTTTCTTGATAAAGCATCAGCTCCACATTATCTTTTCCTTTCTTGTATTTAACAACATATGGGAACGTTTCAATGAATTCTACCCACTTAGCATGTCTACAGTTTAATTTAGTTTAGCTTTTCAAATACTTCAAAGCTTCACGATCCAAGTAAATAACAAATTCTTTAGGCTAAAGATAATGTTGTCAAGTTTCAAGCACACGCACCAAAACATACAATTCTTTATCATACACAAGATAGTTTAGTTGAGCACCTCCTAATTTCTCACTAAAGTATGCTACAAGTTTTCCTTAAAATACCATGAATACGTATTCCACTAGCATCACATTCAATTTCAAAAGTCTTGGTGAAATCAGGCAAAGCGAGCAATGGTGCTTCAATTAATCATTTCTTTAGTTATTGAAAAGCATTTTCTTGTGATGCACCCCCATTCAAACACAACACATTTTTTAGTTAACTCATTTAATGGGGCAGTAATGGTGCTAAAATCTTTAACAAAATGACAATAAAAGCTAGCAAGACCATGAAAACTTCTAATTTGACTAACATTCATAGGTGTACGCCAATTCTTAATCACTTCAGTTTAAATTCATCTACCACAATGCCTTGTCCAGAAACAATATAGCCTAATAACACAACTTTATCGGTGCAAAAAGTGCATTTGTCAATATTAGCATACAATTTCTTACTTCTAAGCACTTCTAGCACTTGTCTAATATGCTCAACGTGTTCATCCATCGTCTTGCTATAGATCAATATGTCATCAAAATATACCACAACAAATTTGGCAATGAATGCTCTTAAAACATGATTCATTAATCGCATAAATATACTAAGTGCATTAGTTAAACCAAAAGGCATTACTAACCACTCATACAATCCAAATTTTGTTTTAAAAGCAGTATGTCATTCATCACCAAGTTTCATCCTAATTTGATGTTATCCACTTCGCAAATTAATTTTAGTGAATATAATATCACCTCTAAGCTCATCTAGCATATCATCCAACCTAAGAATAGGATGACGATATCTAACAATGATATTGTTAATGGCATGACAATCAAGACACATTCAGCATGTACTATCTTTTTTAGAATAAGAATTACAAGAACAGCGCAAGGACTAAGACTTTCATGTACATACCCTTTTCTTAAGTAGCTCTTGCACTTGGCGCTAAATTTTTTTGGTTTCTTCTGGTTTAGTATGGTATGGTGGATGGTTAGGAAGTGATGCGTTGGAAACTAGATCAATTTGATGCTCAATTCCACGCAATGGTGGAAGTCTCGCTGGTACCTCTTTCAGAAACGCGTCCTCAAATGCCTACAAAAGAGGGGAAACACCACTAGGAAGAGAGGTTAAGTCATTAGTTCAAAAGCAAAACAATTGTATTTTTGTACATAAGCGCAATGTGCATCTTTGATGGGTCATTACTCACATATCTCAAATCTAATTTTGTGGCTAATATAACCATCCCTTTCTCACTGTTACTTTTTCCTCTATATTTGGCTTGTGGCTCTCACTCATCGATGTGTGGAAGTTTCTCTTTTCTTTTTTTGCCCTCATTTTCAGCAAGCTTTATTTGCTAAAATTCAGCATGTATTTGAGTAGAATTCATTGGATTAAACTCTTTTGTCTTTCCCTTCCACTTAAAAGCATATCTATTGGAATGGCCATCATGATGCACACTTCAATCATATTGCCATGGCGTTCCTAACAGCAAACGACACACTGTCATAGGCACCACATCACACTCAACAGTGTCCGTATAGTCACTAATCTTGAAAGTAATATGCACCACAAACTGAACCTTCACATCCCCACATTCGCTAAACCATTGCACATGATTTGGATGTGGATGTTTCAACATCTTTAAATCAAGCTTTTCAAATAATTCAACACTAGCTAGGTTATAATAACTACCACCATCAATAATAAGTTTGATTGCCTTGTTGTTTATCTTGACTTGTGTTTGAAACAAGTTGAATCACTGTGGATGTGCACATGCTCAAATTTTTGGTGACTACTAGTGCCTCTCTTGTTTCATAATTCAATACATCAACCTCTTCATTATCATCCGATGCATTCTCAGATCTCTCCTTTTCATGACTAAGATCAACCTCATCTTCACTTGTGGATTCGTACTCTCCATCTTTCATCACAAGAATAACTTGGTTGTCGGGACACTCCCTAGAAATATGACCATGCCCCAAAACTCTTGAAGCATTGAATTTCTCTACTTTTTGTTGTAACACCAATTGAGAATGTAGAGGATGGAGTGGCCTTCTTCTCACTTGGTGTAGGTGCTGATTTTGCCATTGAGAAAGAACGGGCATTAGTATTTGAATTAGTACTAGCTGAAAATGTATCTTATCCCAAATTGAATTGTGCTTTGGTGGCATTAGAGGATGATGATGGAGCTTTCAAATTGAGGGATACTATCCTTGGTGCTGATTTTACATCTTCTAATAACTGCTTCTCTGCCTTGGTCGCTTGATGTACCAAATCAACAACAGTATTGTAGGGCTAATATTGCACAATGCGTTTAATGTTTTTATTTAGACCAAACAGAAAATGTGCACGTGTTTGCTCTTCATCTTCGTGTACATGTGCCCTAATTATAGCATGCTTCATATCGTTGTAGTATTTCTCCATCGAGCGACCTCCCTGTCTTAAATTCTACAGTTTATCAAAAAGATCCCATTTATAAGTGTTAGGGACAAAACATGCTCTTAGCTCTTGCTTCATTTCAACTCATGATGCAATTGGAGGTTCCCCATTATCTTCTCTTCGGTTCAACACTTGCTCCCACCTAATCAACGCATACCTATCAAACTCAACGACGCAATGTCTAGCCTTTTCTCCTCCGAATAATTGTGCATCCAGAAGATCTTATCTATCTCGAGCTCCCATGTGAGATATGCATCTGGATCGGAAGCACCTTCAAATTTGGGAATAGTGAATTTAAGTTTCCTAAATTTCTCATCCACTTGTGGATCATCATGACGACAGCCATGATGTTGATAGTTGTCATTGTGGTGTAGCCAAAAGTCATCACCGAAGTCCTCAATGTGGGCAGCACCACCGTGCCCATGGCCATGGCCTCTCCCTTGGCCATGGTCAGCACCGAAAACACCCCCCCCACACCCGGGAAAGGGTGGTCGAACCGCGTTGGCAGCGACTTGATCAGCTAGAGCTTCTCTAGGGAACCGCGTTGACTACCGAATCTTCTCGTGGCTCCTTTCAAGAATACAAGGAGAGAGATTTACTATCACAGGCCTTGGGAAACAAGGAGCACCTAGGTCGCACACGTGGCTTGGGGTTTTATGTATCTTGGAGGCACGGATTTCTAGATTACTCTGATACATATCGGAGTAGGAAGAGATCCAAGGCGTACCGCAATGAACAAATAAAATAGGAGTTTCGTGATCAACTTGAGAAACAACTATCTGCCTCACTTCAAGAGCAGACTACCTCACTTTGAGGAGAGATAGATTCATTGAGGGAAGAACTGAGACAAGTCTGCAACCAATCACAACCCACCCCTACTACTGCGGTACCCAGTCCCCCTCAACATCGCAATAGCTACGCGTCTACACCAATTACTGAACATAGCGACACCCACTAACCTATCGATGACATCCAGGTAATGTACCTCTTTAGAATGCAACATAGATCTCTCTGGTGGATGCCTTAGCTCATCTTGTGTTGTTATGTAGGAGCCCATGCCTTGCATCCTCAGAGTCAGGCTTGTTGGCTCTATTCCCGTTGACGCTGGGCGGGGGATGGTGTATCCATTGCTGTCAGGGACGCTGGTGCATGAAGTACAAGTAGACATCAGTTTCATAAAGGTTCAAGTGCACATGATTAATGATGTTTTTAAGACCGTCCCTCTTGAGAAGCCCCCAAACGAAGAGATTAAGACATTAGGGGATGTTGTCCACACATTCATCCAGTGGCCCAAGAGAGACATCGCCCTCGACTTGTCTGTACCACAATCTCCACATCCAGTGGCCCAAGAGGGACATCGCCCCGGACCTGTCACATCGGCTCTGGTGGCTCCACCTCCACCTCCGGTTCCGAATCCTGTTGCATCGGCTCCCGCCGAGACGCCACCAAAAACGTATCGTAAGCGAGGATCTAAGACCCAAGCGAAGAAAATTAAGGCGTGTCTCGGGCCATGGAAGTTCATTCTAGGAGTATTGTTGGTCCCTGAGTCACAATTACCCCGGCTTGGTTTGGTTTGCAATACATTGCATATCTGGTACATGCAGAGGTCCAACATCAAGCCAAACCGGCAGAGTGCATTCACTGTGAGATATACAGAGGCGAATTTCTTCCACGACTCAGGCTACTTCGTTGTGACATTCGAAGACTTATTCTTACTATTCAATCTCGATGAGCTCAACGTCTTACTTCTATAATGCTAGACACTATAAGTGTACTGTACAATGAAGTTCTACATTCACGTTATACCGATAAATGTCATTACTCTTTCCTTATGTATAGATACATGATCCAACAAGTCCGGTGATGGCGACAACCGGTGTGTTTCCTCGACCCACACTTGATCTCCGAGCAATCTATCAACGAATATGCATCCTTCGTGCAAGATTACATAATGAGGAGATTGATTGCTCACAGCGACAAGGAGTACATCATGGTACCCTTCAACCAAGGGTATGTGCTTCACTAGTTGCCACACAAGTTTCATTTGTACTTTATATACAACATGAACTTAGCATTAATCACTATGGCGACACATATGACTAGGTCTCACTGGATTTTGATTGTGATTGTACCAAAGTAGAGCAAGGTAATATACCTTGATTCCCTACTTAGGAGCAACCACGACTTTAGTCTTGTGCAAGAAGCAATTAACAGGTAAACTCATTTCCTCCATACATAACTCTATTGTAATCTTTCCTTCGTTTGCAATTGCCGAGGCTAACTATTTTGAATCACGTAGGTCGTTTACCGCTTATGTTGCCCTAGGAGGGAGACACAATAAATCCAGTGACACGCTGCGACACAACACGCGATTTCCGGTACCCGCTACAACACAATAATCCTATATCACACTTTGTTATAATGCCTCTAGAATTGAAAATGCATATGTATGTAATTTTATTTTTGCAGTGCCACAGCTACAAGGCAACGTATGTGGATTCTACGTTTGCCGCCATATAAAGGAAATCATGGACACTAAGATGAATGATCCAGAGGTTTGTGAACCTTCCAATAATTATTATTTTTTTATTATATATATGTATATACACACACACATGCTAATTAATGACTTAACATTGCTCCTAGCGACAGCGGGTGGACTTCGACGAAAGTGTATATGATCTCGACAAACTCGTCAAAATTCATGGAAACCTCTCCGAATTCTTGCTATCAGAGGTCATAAACAAGACTGGAGTGTTCCACCCCAGCAGTGGTGATAATTAGATGTTGATACATTGTATTCAATTGTACAAATCACTCAATTGTGCTTAATCAAACAATTCATTCAATTTAATTCATTTGTGTGATCTATGTAACGATTTTTATTCTATATATATATGTGATCTGCTGGCCATTTGTTTCATTCATCTGTGCTATATACGTGATGCAGCTTGTTTTCAGAGGGCACGGCTAGTATATCCTAAGGCTAGCTGAAAAACGGCAAATAAAATTGCTGTTGAAATAGTTATCACAGACAATTCGGTGTTGCAAACTGTCTGTGATATATATATCCCAGACAGTTTCAAACACTGAGTCGTCTGTGATATGAACGATATCACAGACGGTCTTTGTTATTAACCATCTGTGATATACACAATATCACAGACGGTTTTTTATACAAAACCGTCTGTGATAGTCGAATATCACAGATGGTTTTTTCTCAAAAACTGTCTGAAATGTAAGTTATCACAAACGGCCTGGAGCCGTCTGTGATAACCACCTATTATCACTGACATATAAACACAGATGGTTTAGGAACCGTCTTCATGACGTAGGATCAAGGATAGCTTTAGATCTGTGCAACCTGACAAACAGATGACGCCAACCACTGTTAGAATAGCAACCTGCGGCAAAAGAATTCACCCAACCACACGCTCGTGATCCTGTCTACCCGACCATACAAGTAGACGTGTCGCTGCTCCTACAAATCACAAGGAATCATAAGAACAACGGGGTTGAGAATACCTAATTCCCCTCTAAGTTGCAATCATATGCCAAACCCTATGAAGAATAAATGTATAGCTCTCTGAAAATAATAGATTGGTTTTTTCTCTGTGGTCTGCGCCCCCCCCCCACACACACACACAATCAGGGGTACGAACAAATATAAAAATCTCCAAAGCTAGATTAATTTCCTGTTGGGTTTGGCTATGAGAAATTGGCACGCAGGCCTTCGTGAGAATTAAAAGAAAGTAATAGATTGAAAGCAGGCCTCCGTGAGAATAGATGGTTATGGGCCACGTGACTTTCTTAATCAATGACTTTAGGTGCCCCTTCCTTAATCCATGCATGCGGGACCATATGTGAAAGAAGATCCTTGCATGCATGTGTTGTACGCATCATGCACGCAATAAAGTAGTCTTTGTTGCGAGACAAAGTGCAGTTCAAAGCACACATGCATCAGCAGATAGCAATTTTTTTTTCTCATCGTTGTCCTTTCCAAGTGTTATAAATTAGAGTATTGCTATACAACATTCACTACTACAGAAAGGCTAATAGTAGACGGCAAATCACAGACGGTTTTGTGAAACCGTCCGTAATGTAAACTATTACAGATGGTTTTAATTTGAAGGCCGTCTGTGGTATTTGTGGCGGGAAAAAGGAGTATCACAGACGGTTCTTACTTCTGAACCGTCTGTGATACTGGAATATCACAGACGGTTTTTATTAAAAACCGTCTGTGATAATCTGGGATTATCACAGACGGTTTTTTTATTAAAAATCATCTGTGTTGTGTCGACTATCACAGCCGGTTGTTGTTAAGAACCGTCTGGGAATGTTCACAGACGGTTTTTCACAAGAACCGGCTGTGATGTCCCTTTGTCTGTCATATTCTAGATCAGAGGTTAATATATAAGTACACATTGCTTCTAATATCTTAACTACAGAACTACTGAGACAAGAGGTCACAAATTAAAGGCAAATTTATTAATTTCAATTAGAGGCAAATTTATTACAAAAGTCGCACAGGTAAAGAGTTTCCCAGATTGTATTCTTTTGGGCTTCGTAAGCTTCTTCTTCCACTTGGGGACTTGGAGGATCAGCCGCTAAATTCTCGAACGCCGTTAAGATTGCCCTTGTCCTCAGCACTTCCTCGTGCAGCCTGGGCAAATGATCAGCAGCATCCATAATGTCGTACAGGATAGCATGAAAAGATTCCTCAGAATCTGCCGTTTCTGCTTGATCGGCAAGGCTATCCATCAGTCTCTACAATGCGTGTAGAGCTTCTTCCGCATTGCGCACATTGTGGAGAAGAACCAGGGTGAGGGCTGTTTCCCTTTCTTGAGCGGCAGCGAGACGCCTCCGTCGACGGCGGAGGATCAGGTCAAGCTGACGGATGCAAGAAAGTCGGGGAAGGAGAGCAGGGCGGGTGCGGAGAAGCTGCTCCAGATGCAAATTGCTGGCCGCCTGTGTAAGGTTCCGGCCGAACAATTCGTGATGAACAGATGAGAGGAAGGAGATGATCACAAGAACAGTAGTAGAAGCCATGTTGTATTAATTGTATATTGTATTGTACGTACGTAGAAGCTAGCTAGAGACCTGGATTAGGAGCGCATATTTAACCTTTAGCACAAACGGTTCGTATACCCAAACATGAATGATATAGATGCTTCGTATAATGATCGAGAGACGTTAATTAGACGATCGAAACACGAAGCGTTCTGGCATCGAAACACGCGCGAAGCGTTCTGGTATGAAGCTTATCACAGACGGTTTTTAGTTAAAAACCGTCTGTGATAATGACTAAGGCATTTATTGAGCTGCTCAGACCGCATCGTCTTCATTTCGATCCAGATCTAGCCACTGCTGCGCACTTTTTCACTCGGGACGAAGCTAGAGCGATTTCAGGCCAGTTAATTTGGTGGGAAGAGGCAGAGATTGAGCTTTGAATTAAGATTCAGACTTTCCTGGTTGCTGTAGATACGGTTAGTAATGAAATTTATTTATTTTTAATTGCATTACAATTTAGGTGTAAGTAATCCATGAGTGGTTATTGAAGATGGTTAATTAATTTGCAAAATTGTTGGTTATATAATAGCTATTGTGTTTGTAATATGAATTGAGCTAGGAAATTAAGTCTCAATATAATAAATGTGGCCGGTATATATGTAGTTATAATTAGTTATTCTAGATTTTAATACTAAGTTGTTATATATGTACGTAACGTAGGACCGAAGTTGGATGTATGCCGCGAGCCGTGTGAGTGAAGAGTACATTAATGGCGTTTCTGCTTTTATAAGAGCCGCCGAGGAGGATATGTTGAATAAGGGGGTGGAATATATGTGCTGTCCATGCACTGACTGCGAGAATTTGAAGATGTTTAAGAACCGAGGGCAAATTGAAGTGCACTTGATTCGGAGGGGTTTCAAAAAGGATTATACGTGTTGGACCAGTCATGGCGAAGTGAATGATCATATGCACCCGGATGACATCGCCGGGGAAGTAAATGATATGCCCCCGGATGACATCGCAGGTGAAGTGAATGACATGCCGCCGGCTGATATCGATTGTGGCTCGGATTCGGATAGGTTGCACGATGATAATCTGGATCAGATGCTTCGCGATGTAGAAGACAACTATGATGAGAGAGAGTATGTTAAATTCCGTGGCTTGATGGAGGACTCAGAGAAACCTTTGTACACGGGCTGCAAGTACACGAGGTTGTCGGGCGTGCTTGAACTGTTGAAATTGAAGGCAAGCAACGGTTGGTCTGACAAGAGTTTCACGGCGCTGCTAGGTCTTTTAGCGGACATGCTTCCGGAGGGAAATGAGTTGCCTAAAACCACGTATAAAGCCAAGAAGGTTCTTTGTCCGTTGGGAATGGAAGTAGAAAGAATACATGCATGCCCGAACGACTGTATCCTCTACCGTAAAGAGTATGCAAACATGCATGTATGTCCGGTGTGCAACACATCCCGATACAAACGTAACAATCAATCAGATGATGGCGAGGGAACAGAGGCGAAGAAAGGACCTCCTGCTAAGGTGGCATGGTATTCTCCTATAATTCCCCGTTTGAAAAGGTTTTATGCAAATTCAAAGGAGGCAAAACTGCTGCGTTGGCACTCGGAGGAGCGCAAGAAGGATGGAATGCTAAGACACCTTGTTGATTCCGCGCAGTGGAGAAACATCGATAGGAGTTTTGCAGAGTTCGGTGCAGAACCAAGGAATATAAGGTTTGGAGTGAGTACAGATGGAATGAATCCATTCAGTAGCATGAGCAGCCGACATAGCACATGACCCGTGACTCTCTGCATCTATAACCTTCCTCCTTGGTTGTGTATGAAGCGAAAGTACATTTTGCTATCGATACTTATCCAAGGGCCAAAACAACCTGGGAATGATATCGATGTGTTCCTAGCACCGTTGGTGGAAGAACTAAAAGTACTGTGGAACGAAGGGGTACAGGTATGGGATGCATACAAACGAGAGAACTTCACTCTGCGCTCCTTATTGTTCTGCACCATAAATGATTATCCTGCCCTTGGTAACCTATCGGGCCATAGTATAAAAGGTGCCAAAACTTGTACTCACTGTTTAGATGGTACCGAGAGTGTGTGGCTGAGACACTCACGTAAAACCGTCTACATGCGTCACCGCCGGTTCCTTCGGAGGGCTCACCCATACCGCAAGATGAAGAAACAATTTGACGGAGAGAAGGAAGACGGTTCAGCTCCAAGGCATTTAAGGGGACGCGAGGTTTATGATATGGTTAAGGATTTAGATGTTGTCCTCGGAAAGGGACGTAAATTGAGGGCTCATGAGAAGAACACCTGGAAGAAGAGATCAATATTTTGGGACTTACCTTATTGGGAGTACCTAGATGTTCGGCACTGCATCGACGTCATGCACGTAGAAAAGAATGTGTGCGACAGCTTGATTGGTCTCTTACTAAACATCCGTGATAAAACAAAGGACGGCGTCAACGCACGGCTTGACTTGGCTGATATGCACATCAGGCCTGAGTTAGCACCGACATGCACTGATAATGCACGAACGTACCTTCCCCCTGCGTGTTACACTCTGTCCAAGGCTGAGAAAACAGAACTGTGCCAGTGCTTGCATGGTGTCAAAGTTCCGTCTGGTTACTCCGGCAACGTGAAGAAACTTGTTTCGATGCAAGATTTGAAGTTAAATGGCATGAAGTCTCATGATTGTCATGTGCTGATGACACAAATGCTCCCTATTGCAATTAGAAATATTTTGCCGATCAAAGTCCGAGAGACAATCATGAGGCTATGTTATTTCTTTAACACAATTGCTCAGAAGGTCATCGATCCCGAAGGACTAGATGCTCTGCAGGACGAGGTGGTGATGACTCTATGTCACCTTCAAATGTATTTCCCTCCTTCGTTTTTTGATATCATGGTCCATCTCATTGTTCACGTTGTGTGGGAGATAAAAATGTGCGGGCCCGTATTCCTACGTAGCATGTACCCATTTGAGAGGTTCATGGGAATTCTCAAGTCCTACGTACGGAATCGTTCTCGGCCGGAGGGCAGCATCGTCGAAGGATATGCAAGCGAAGAGGTCATTGAGTTTTGTGTCGATTATATGGCTCAGATTCAGCCGATAGGTGTCCCTCAATCTCGTCATGAGGGGAGGCTGAAGGGTCTCGGAACTATCGGAAGAAAAGCAATCACTCCAGATATGGACATGTATACTCAAGCCCATTTCACGGTGTTGCAACACATGACTGAAGTGGCGCCTTATGTGGACCAGCACAAGGGTGTGCTTCGGCAACAGAATCCGGAGCGGCCGGATGTTTGGATCATGAGGCAACACAACCGTCAGTTCAACCAATGGTTGAAGGAGCAAATCGCTAGGAGCTCGCCGAGTGAGACGCTGACATGGTTGGCAAAAGGGCCGACATTTACAGTTGTGACATGGCAAGGATATGACATAAATGGGTACACATTCTATACGCAGTCTACGGATGTCAAGAGCACTAACCAGAACAGCGGTGTCCGCATAGATGCATTAAGTACCGATGGGTCGAGAAACTCGTACTATGGCTTCATAGAAGAGATTTGGGAGCTCGACTATGTGGTTTTCAAGATCCCCTTATTTCGCTGCCGTTGGGTGCATCTCCCACAGGTGAAGGTTGACAAGTACGGTGTCACGACCGTGGACCTCCAACGTGTCGGGTACAAAGATGAACCATTCGTACTCGCCAATCAAGTTGTTCAAGTTTTCTATGTAACCGACCCGACAAATAAGAAACGCCATGTAGTTCTTCATGGAAAAAGGAGAATTGTTGGAGTGGAGAATGTAGTGGACGAGGAGGAATACAATCAATTTGACGAGTTACCTCCTTTTGGAAATGGCATAAGGGTCGACGATGAACAACGTGACGAAACTAGTTACGTACGCATTGATCATGATGAAGGGCTAATTTTTAAAGGAAATAAGCAAGTACAATAAGAATGTATATGTGATATGTGTGACAATTTTGAGATGTATATGTGAAAATGTGTGATGTAGTCAATTTTGAGATGTATATGTGGAAATGTGTGATGTAGTCAATTTTGAGATGTATATGTGAAAATGTGTGATGTAGTCAATTTTGAGATGTATATGTGAAAATGTGTGATGTAGTCAATTTTGAGATGTATATGTAAAAATGTGTGATGTAGTCAATTTTGAGATGTATATGTGAAAATGTGTGATGTAGTCAATTTTGAGATGTATATGTGAAAATGTGTGATGTAGTCAATTTTGAGATGTATATGTGAAAATGTATATGTGTGATGTATTTGAGAATGACAAAATGTATCAAGAAATACACTGTGTGAATGCAGCTGGTTGGTGTTGTATATGAATGCAGCTGTTTGGTAGTTGATATGAATGCAGCTGTGTAGTTATTGGTGTTGTCTTAATTGCAACAGCCGGCAAAGGCTTATCACAGACGGTTCTAAATTTAGAACCGTCTGTGATAACATATCACAGACGGTTCTAAGTTTAGAACCGTCTGTGATAGTAAACTATCACAGACGGTTTTTAACTCAAAACCGTCTGTGATATGTTATCACAGACGGTTCTAAGTTTAGAACCGTCTGTGATAATCTTCCTACATATACCCTCTCGCTAGGGTTTTCCGTGTGCGCTGCAGTTATTCGATTAGATCTAAATCCCGAGCCCGTCGTCGCCGCCGCCTCCCCGAGCCCTCACCGGCTGCCTCCCCCAGCCCTCGCCGGCCGCCTCCCCGGACGAAGACGTCGCCACAGCCTCCTCCTCCTCCGTCGCCGCCTCCCCGAGCCCGTCGCCTCCTCCTCCTCCGTCGCCTCCCCGAGCCCGTCGCCTCCTCCTCCTCCGTCGTCGTCGCCGCCTCCTCCTCCTCCGTCGCCGCCGCCTCCTCCTCCTGCGTCCCTAAGGTCACCAAAACCGTAAGGTCATCAAATCCCTCCCCGAGCTTCATGCTTACTGTTAGTGTTTAGGGTTGATGCCTGATGCTTCATACTGTTATGGTTAGTTGCTTAGTACATATTTAGGGTTGATGCTTGGTACATATTACATTGTTACATTGTTTACTGCAGTAGCTTAATTGGTTTGCTATTTGGTACATACTACATTGGTACATTGTTTACTGCAGTTGCTTAGTTTACATTGGTACATATTACATTGCTTGTTGTGTTAGTATATAGTATATAGTATATAGTACATAGTATATAGTTTGAAATCATTTGGGTCCCCCTTCCCTCTACTCCTCTCCTCCCTTCTCCCCCTTCCCTCTACTCCTCTCCTGATCTCTTCCTAACATTGAGCATCATGTATCACTTTTCTTGCTTCCTCATCTTATCATGTGCAACCCTACAATTTGAGAGCACAAATTAACCAATCAAGGAAGAGTATATGATCAAAGGGCATGAAGCAAGTAACACATTCTAGTGTATCCGGATAAAGAAATCTTGCGATTATTGCAAAAGATACATTGACCATTTGGGTGGAAAGAAATACATTGTGTCGTCAGGCTCATGACTGCCAATTTGAAGCATAGCGTAGCATCCGAGGCACATCCAAGGCCTGCAGCTGTGTCTTGAAGAATGCCAAGAGCTGGTCTTCAGATGTGGCATTCCTCAAACTATAAATTTTGAATCTTATTCTCATAACCCATCTGAATACCAGCTCTTGGCATTCCTCAAGACACAGCAGCAGGCCTCGGATGTGCCTCGGATGCTATGCTATGCTTCGAATTGGCAGTCATGCGCCTGACGAAACAGTTGATCTTTCCACCCAAATGCTCCATGTATCTAGACAAAAAAATAGCAAATGAAGCAAGTGACATACTATAGTGTTCCCGTTCAATGAACCGGATACACTAGTTTGTGTCATTTGCTTCATAGACCTTTATTTAGGGACTTTGCTATTTGATTTATAGTTTTAGCAACTAAAGTAGGTGCTAGAATAGGCACTTTGTTTAGAGACCTTGTAGTAATAGTATTACAAAATTCAAGGAAATTTTAATACAGAAGTTCAAAAAAAACAAATTCCCAGATTCTTCGGTGAGCAGCCGATATAGCCGACTTCTTCGGTGAGCGACTATCCATCTGCTTCTTCCCACTCCTTCTCTTCATCTCTGATCTCTGGATCACGTACGCCAGTAGCGATGATTCAGTTAGATGAATCATCGCTACTGGCGTACGTGATCCGGAGACCAGAGATGAAGAGAAGGAGTGGGAAGAAGCAGATGCATAGTCGCTCACCGAAGAAGTCGGCTATGTCGGCTGCTCACCGAAGAATCTGGAATGTC
This sequence comes from Dendrocalamus latiflorus, assembly GCA_017311315.1. Taxonomy (NCBI): domain Eukaryota; kingdom Viridiplantae; phylum Streptophyta; class Magnoliopsida; order Poales; family Poaceae; genus Dendrocalamus; species Dendrocalamus latiflorus. The sequence continues at coordinate 3,179,028 of CM029622.1, read as the reverse complement.
TTTTTTTGCACTTTTGTAATAAAATTGACTTGCATTTTGCGGGAAAAAGAAGGACTTGATACATTGGTACATTGGTAAGATAGGCACATCACCCCCTCTCTATGTCCATATCACCCCCTCCCTTCTCCCCCTCCCCTCTACTCCTCTCTTGTCTTGCAATTCAATATGATTACTTTCTCATCTTATCTTAATAGACCCACAAAATGAGCAACATGTCACCCGCGCATTCTTCAACATCATCGCCGGAGGTGTCCGCTCCAACATCAAGACGCCAAGGAAGAGGGCTATCAAAGAAGCCTGAGGGCCGACAGATCATCACAGCGGTGAATGCATCTGGGGTCCCTATCCTTCCTCAAAAAGCAGTAAACGCATTCCGAACCATGGTCGGAGTAGTTGCACGAGAACGAATTGAGATCACATACAATTCGTGGAAGAACGTGCCTAACACTCGGAAACGTGAGCTGTGGACCAAAATTTTGGCATCGTTGGAGTTCCCAGAAGAACACCTGGACGCTGTGCAACAACAAACCTACAAAGCGGCGTGCAAAGTATGGAAGAACTTCAAGAGCACGCTTGTCAAGAAATACGTGGAGACGGACGAAATGCCTGTTCATAAATACCCATTCCTAGAACCACAATGGGAAGAGTTCAAGGCGATGAAAACGACCGAAGATTTCAAAAGTACAAGTGTGGCGCACAAGGCCCTCCAGGCAAAAAATACACACCCTCGCAGACTTGGCACAGCTGGGTATGCGGGTAAAATCGCGCAGTGGATGAAGGAGGATGAGCTGGCAGCTGCACAGGACATCGCCCCGCCGTTTTCCAATATCCCGGACGACCGCGCTCGAAATTGGATTAGAGCAAGGTCATCTACAACGACATCAGGGGACATCACCTTTCGAAACCCTTCAGACCAGCAAGTGACCGAGCGCCTGGTAAGATATCGATCGAACTACGTAGCTTGTAATTACTCCACAACTTCGTACGAATTGAAATGACATGTCGTGCTCTTGCAGGAAGAGCTGAGTTTTCAATCTACCCTGGGATCATTCCAGGGAACAAGGGAGAATGATATGCTCTCCATGGCCCTGGGAAACAAGGAGCACCCGGGCCGTACGAGAGGCCTTGGGCTTTACGTTCCTTGGAAACATGGTTTCCAAGATGACTCCGACTTGTATCGGCGCAGGAAGAGAAACAAAGCCGAGCGTGACGCACAGCTACGAGAAGAGCTCAAGGCATCTCTTAAAGAGGAGCTACTGGGTTCGATGGCTGATATAATCAGAGATGAGGTGCGGAAACAGACAGAAAGTCAGCAGGCCGCCACCGCCGCTCCTGTGCTAGCTAGCCCGCACAACCATCCGAGTAGCTGCGCGTCCAATCCGACGCAAACCCAGTCCAAATTTCCTGTGGACGACATCCTGGTAATAATTATTACCTCTCGAATGCTTGCTCCATTGGTAGGCCTATTCGAGTAGCTAATTTTGTATCGTTATGTAGGAGCCTACGACATGCAGGCTCCAAGTGAGATATGGCTCCATTCCCTTGTACGCTGCTTGGGGCCAGGCATATTCGTCTGGTATCGGGGCCATGGTGCACGGTCAAGCTTTAGCGCCAGGCTTCGCAAAAGTTAATGTGGATGGTGTGTATGCCAATTTTGAGGTGGTCCCGCTACCGAAGCCCCCCAACGACGAGATCGTGAATCTAGGACAGGCCATTGGAACATTCATCCAGTGGCCCAAAACCGACATCTCCCTGGAGGCTTCTTCACCGGTGGCAGGACCAGAAGTGCAGTGCGAACCACAGCAACTTGCACTGGTGCCATCTCCACACGGGCAGTGCGAACCACAGCTACCTGCACCGGTGCTATCTCCACGGGTGCTATTCTCGCCAGAGCAACTTGCACCATCTATACCATTACAGTCGACTAGCATAAAGTCAACCCACAATCGAGGCAGTGGCCAGGGCAAATCAAAGACGAAGGATGATGACGATTTCCCGTCCATGCCATTGGCCCGCAAATTCGTGCTAGCTCAGCCGATGGTAGTCCAGGAAGAGCTCCAAAAACTAGGACTTGGTTGCTAAAGATTTCACCTTTGGTATATGGAAGAGTCCAATAAGCCAGCGGCAGAACGGCGCTCAGGTATAACTGTCAAATTCAAGCCGGAACATTTCTTGCATGAAGTTCAGGACTGTGTCTTCGCGGTGACCTTTGATGATATATTTGAACTTTTCACGCTCAACACTCTCGACGCCTCACTCGTTCGATGCTGGACGCTGTAAGTCTGTACAATCACAGTCTCTGTTCACGTAATACCGATATATGTCACAATTTGTTGCTTTCCTATGTTATATATAGATTCATGCTGATCGAAGCTAGATCATCGAAATCACAAATTGGTTTCCTGGACCCACGCTTGGTCGCCATTGATACCATCATCGAGAATGCATCCTTCGTCGAGGACTATATTACAAAAGCACTGCTGGCTCACCAAGATAAGGAATTTGTTCTTATGCCATACAATGAGCATTTCCATTGGATTTTAATTGTAATTATACCAAAATGGAACAAGGCTATATACCTTGATTCTCTAAGTAAGAACAAATCCAAGTACACAGCTATCGCCCGAATACTCGATAGGTACGTACATTGTACATTGTACTCTTTCTTTCCTTCCGAATAACTAATCTAACTTTTTCGAATAACGAAGGTCGTTCGCCACATACGTTCAACAAACACGTGACTCGACGACAGGGGCCAAGGCCTTGAAACATGATCGCAAGTTTCGGGTATTCGCTAGCTACACATTAATTAATCATATACAGCACATAGTAGTAATGCCACTTGATTTAACACATTATATTTTTTGCAGTGCCACCAGAGGAGCCGGGCAACACGTGTGGATACTACGTGTGCCACCATATGAGACTACTCCTCGATTCCACCAAGATCACTAATTCTAAGGTTTGTCAATCTTCCCACATTTATTTCATACATGTCAGTTTTATATATGCGCGCGTTGATATTCCTATCGACAGGCTGCGTCCATCTCTACATCTGCATTGACACAGCCGGATTTTGCAAAAATTCGAGGAGAGCTCATTTGGTTTTTGTGGTCAAAAGTCGTAAGATCAGATGGAGAGTTCCACTGCCCAGAATGATTTTTTATTGTAATTCTAAGTGCAAATACAGTGTAGATCTTTTACAATTGTGTATTTGTTAATGGATATTTTATTTCAACTCAATGAATTGATTTGCGAAATGGATGCTTTATGTTTGTGAAATGAAGTGCGTTGTCAATTGGATGTTTTATGTCTGTGAAATGAATTGAGATGTGAAATGTATCTGAAATGAAATGAGATGTGTGAATTGTATATGTTTATGTCTGTGATTATCTGCTTGTTTCAGAGGGCATGGCTAGCATTTCCTGAGGCTAGCTATAAACAGAAATAGATTCTGCTGGGGGGGGGAGGAGTATCACAGACGGTTTTTCATTAAAAACCGTCTGTGATTATGCGATATCACAGACGGTTTTTCATTAAAAACCGTCTGTGATTATCCGATATCACAGACGGTTTTTTTAAAAAACCATCTGTGATATCGGATAATCACAGACGGTTTTTAATGAAAAACCGTCTGTGATATCGCATAATCACAGACGGTTCAAAAACCGTCTGTGATAACTTGGATTATCACTGACCCATAATTTCAGACAGTTCAGAAAACCGTCTGTGATGACGTTTCTGAATCGTCTGTAATGTGGGGGCGTTGGATCTCCATCTAACGGCTCAAAATCTGACTGTTTCAAAAACAGTGAATGTTGTATAGAGTGTGATGACCCATTTATAGCACTGCCATGTGTGGTAGTCGTGCGTACTTCGTCATGACGTCAATGCAACAAGTGACAAGGCAACAGCACATGCATGAACAATGGCATCTCGTGTCTATCCTCGTCAGCTCATCCTCCTCGAGTCGACACGGCCGATTTCATCTTGCCTGCATGCTTCTATAAATCCCTTTTGTTCCCTTTTGTACATCCTCGGCCGCCACGGCAGCAGCGCCGACTTCTTCGACCTGTCCATCATCGACGGGGTTCGACGTGCCGGTGAGCTTCCAGACGACCAACGGCGGCGCCGGGCGCAGCAAGGGCGAAGAACGGTATAAGTCAGAAGAATCATGCGTATGCCAGTGCGATCGCCTCTGCGTACATCCATGAGTACTACGTAGTATGTTTGTCTAGTGCAATTCCATAATAAGGCCTCGACCTTGTAATTAATTATCTATCGCCGGATCATTTTTACATGTACGAATATGTAGTACGACATGCATGGCGGCTACCTATATATGTTTCCATGAATAAATCAATGGACATTACTAAGCTCAGCTCTTCCATGCTTGCATAATAGTTGCTAGTACTTGATTGACATATAGCATGTAATGTAATGCAATGCAAGGAGATGAATCGATGATGGTTTTTTTGCCCCTAACAAGTGCTGAGGAGTTCATGTTGAACTTTGTAATACTAGCACCTTGGAAACAGCAATGAATATCCTAGCTAGAAAACACAAGAAATTAAGGAGGCTACGATATCTTTCTAGTACCAGTTAACAAAAATGATGTCGTTCGAACAACTACAAATTACACTTTGACGCAGTTTGAACTTTGAAGGATAAAATCAACGCTGTAGTAGAGAAATTTTGTTACAAATCTGTCAAGTTTTAATATCGATCTTACGTATGATTTATTTGGATTCGAAGATTTTCTCAATAGATCTAGAGTGTGCACATACAGAGTAAAGACACAGGAATCTTTATCTAGGTTCGGACCTTCTCCTGATAGAATAATAACCCTACATCCAATGTAATTGCTAATTGCTAGAAAAAGGATTACAACAGAGAATCATACGAATGGCTCACCTCTCCTTCCCTTTCTCCCTTTAACGTTAACCTTTTATATAGCCAGTGAAGCAACGCCCGTTGTCCCTTACCAAAAGATGCCTTAATGCTTCGGATGATAACCGCCTAACGGAAGTTATTGTCTGAGAGACGTAAAAGGTCGTTCACCATATAGCGGTTGTTAGTAGAGAGAGATCGTGTGTGGTTAGTAGATAAATACACATTCTAACTACCTTGTCAGATGAACCGACAATGTAGTTCATCATCGTAAATAGGTTGGTTGGAGATAGACTTGTCATAGGAATTCCTATGACCAAAGAGTGGTCACAGTAAGATTAATGACTACGTGGTCGTGGAAGGATTTACGACCACGGAGTAGTCGCAGTAGAACTTATGACTGTTTGGTCATAGAAGAACTTACGACCAAGGGGTAGTCACAGTAAGACTTATGACTACGTAGTCGTAGAAGGACTTACAACCAAGGGATAGTCGTAGTAAATCTTTTGACTATGTGATCGTAGAAGGGCTTACGACCAAATGGTTGTAGAAGAGCTTACGACCATCCTTCCATATTTACCTCTTATCGATAAAGGGTATATTCAAGAAATATAATGATGTAACAATTTGAGGATTATTCTATCCTCATCATCTAGCCCCCCAACTTCAAGTGAAGATAACTTATTTGACTAAGTATGGTTGTAGATAAAAATGGTCGAAAGCAAAGCCTTTCGCGACCCTTATCGACCAGGAATTGTCTTGGTCGATTTGGTAATTTCGCTTGAGTTGTGAAGATAGATAGACATCAGATGGAGGAAGTGCAATCGATTTCCCAAAGCGATCGTTCGGTTCCCGAGAGAAGTAACCAACACATTGGTTATAAAGACTTACTGGGGATAACTTTTGGCTCTTCACTTTCCTTGTTTGCTCCAATTTGTTCGAACTCTCTGCCTCCAATCAATCTCCATAATCTTCCTCAATCTCGCACAAATCCCTTCTAATCACCAGAAAGAATGATGAAGTTTTCATCAACCTGGGTTGAATCAGAGATGAATTATGCCAAGATGAAGGAATTAGAGACTACGGAGAAGATCCTACCACAATGATTTGTCAGATGGATCGAAGATGCTAGGCAACGCTAGCCATCGAGACAAATCGGAGAGATTCTGGTGTTTCAGGCATACTGTGAGTGTGGCCTCAGTCACCCTACTTATCCCTTCTTAACGATCGTTCTTGAGTATTTCGAGGTTGAATTGGTGAACTTGATTCCCAATCTAGTATGAGATGACAAATATGGATATAGCAATGTGTACATAGAGTACATAGATTTTTAGAGCCGTTTTGAAGTTTTTAAAATAAAATTCACCATTTGGATTTTTCTGGAATTAATAAAAGCTTAAATTGAATTTTTATTAATAAAAAGATTTAATATGAATAAATTAAACTTAAAATTTTTTGGACGTATTTTATTTGAGTTCCTTGAGCTCAATGATTTTTCTGGAATTTTCTTGAATTTTTCTGGAGTTATTTGCTATTTTCTAGAGCTCATGAGACTTTTTTGAATTTCTGGAAATAGAAAATCCTAGAAAAAAATTCCTAAAGGCCAAGTTGCATTGCTCATCCGCGCTCGCTACGCTCGGTGGATGACTGCCATCTGTCAGCCTTTGGCCTTTTCTCCTCACTTGTGCCCCTGCATCCCATTCGTCACCGCGTGCGTCATCGTCTTCGTTTCGCTCCCACCAATGTCTACGAGCTAGAGTTCTCAGTGTCCATGCCATCTCCGACTAGGCCTCTTGGTCGTGTCTGACGTGCCTCCTTGACGTCCGCGCTATATAAGGTGGGGTTGCCCCTCGTTTTTTTGTGTCTCACCGAGTTGCCTCTCCAATCGTGTGCATTGCCGTCGAGTTCATTGCTCTTGTCTTCTTCCTCTCCGACCGTGCCTCATCGCCATTCGCCACTGCCTATGAGCACCTCCACCGTTTAGCTCTACCGTCTGACCTTCGCTGCTCGGCCGTAGTCGCTGCTCGCCTCGCACCGCACGCCCGCCAGCTCAACCCGCACCATGCTTGTGCGACCGTTTGCCTTCGCCATGAACCCCATCCACCGTGAGCCGTGCATCTGACGCGTGGGTCCCACTTGCTAGCTGCCACTGTTCTATGAACCCATGTGCCAATCTAGCTGAGTCAGCAGCCACGCCAGTAGCCGCATCAGCCCTAAAGCCCAATCACCCGCCACGTCAGCAACAGAGTCACACCGTGCACTATTTCATGAGCCTAGTTTACCGTAAACTAGCCTTTCCGTGTACCAGGTTCTCAGCAAAGCAACCTTTTCCAATTTTTAGCCTTTTTCTTTATATTTGTTTTTTCCGAGAGCCTGTTATTCTCCTTCCTAGCTCCGATTAACCCGATACTTTTTCCTAAATTTATCTAAAATTGAGCAGTATCTTTTGGTTATAATTTTAAAGTTTTTGGTGTTCATTTGAATTTTATTTGATTTTATTTTGTGTAATGTTTCGTTTTCTTTCTCGTTAGATCACGTCTTCGAAGGAGCTGATGCAAGATTTAAAGACCAAGAACCATTAGCTGAGTAAGGCCAAAGCAAGTCATGTCCTTTGATCATGTTGGATCTAGTTTTCAAATCTATTATGTATTATTTTTATTTTAAATTATCATGCATGGCTATTTATTATAAAAACCTTTGTATTGGTAGTTAATGACCGACTTGAATAATTCCTCTGTGATAAATTGAATGCCATGATTTTATTGTCACCACAGGATGGGTAATTATCTAGTGATGCAATATTAGTTGTCACATGGGTTGTACGCTTAAATTTCTTAGCCATGCTTATTCTAACGTTGGGTTTATCGTCACATATGATCAAATAATTAATTTTGACTTTAATGAGATATTGAATCGTGGTTGTAACCACAGTTATAAACTTTGAGTACCATGACATGGGAGGTGTCATTGGTGTTGATTATACAAAATTGATTTTCAGTTGAACGAATGATCGTGCAGTAAAGGGGGTGCAGTTCGCACATTGGGATGTAGAAGTCTCGCCTGGGCAGTGTTTAAGGATTTAACTTTGTGCACTATTGATCTGAGCCTTACCATACAACCATATGTCTAGTACGGGATAGACTTGGTTAACTAATTTGTGATATTTCAATTTTGATTCTACCATTGTGATGAACATGGTTGCTGATTTCCATGAGGTACAAAGGGGTGTGTGATGCGAAACCCTTGTGGGCGGAATTGGGATGGGATTGAGCATTGTAAAGGCCTTGTCATGATTTCTCTGCCGCATACCAAACCAAGTGTGTTAATCACATGCCAATATGAGATTATCATGAAAACTCTACCCCTCATGTGAAATCATCGAGCATTGTCCATAACCGAGGACACGGCTATTCGAATAGTTTTACACTCTGCAGAGGTTGTACAATTTTACCCACAAGACATGATATTGTCATATTGCCACGTGATTGACACACTTCCTTTGGTGTGCGGCGAAGAAATCATGACAAGGCCTTTACAATGCTCAATCCCAACCTGAAAATCAGCGACCACGTTCATCCCAATGATGGAATCAAAATTGAAATTTCACAAATTAGTCAGCCAGGTCTATCCCATACTAGACATGTGGTTGTACGGTAAGGCTCAGATCAATAGTGTACAAAGTTAAGTCCTTAGATTTACCCGGGCGAAGCATCCACATCCCAATGTGCAAATTGCATCCCTTTACTGCACGATCATTCGCCCAAGTGAAAACCATGTTGTGTAACCAACACCAATGACACTACCCATGTCACAGTACTCAAATTTTATAACTATGGATGACCACCACGTTCCAATATATCATTAAGTCAAAATTAATTAATTGATCATGTGTGATGATGAACCCAACGCGACTATAATCATGGCTAAGCAATTTAAATGTACAACCCATGTGACAACTAGTATTGCATCACTAGATAATTTTTCCATTCTATGGTGACAATGGAATCATGGCATTCAAATTATCAAGGAGAAAGTAATCAAACAGGTCATGAACTACCAATACAAAGGTTTATAATAAAATAGTGATGCATGTTAATTTAAAACAAAATAATAAATAATAGATTTGAAAACTAGGTTCAATATGATCAATGAACACGACTTGCCTTAGCATTGCTCAGTTAGCGACTCTTGATCTTCAAATCTTGCTTCAACTCCTTCGAAGGCATGATCTAATGAGAGAGAAAATAAAACAAAACACAAAACAAATACAAATAAAATTCAAATGAACTCCAAAAACTACAAAAATAGAACCAAAAGACAGAGGTCAATTTTATATGAATTTAGGAAAAAGAGTCGGGTCAATCAGGAATATCCAATATGGAGAAAAAGTCTGAAAATTGGAAAAGCTACTGTGCTGTAGACTCGGTCCACAGGATGGCTGGTCTATGGTGGACTCAGCTCATGGAATAGTGCACTGGATGACTGGGCTTGCTGACTCAGCAGACAAGGCTGATGTGGAAGACACGTGGCTGACAGATGGCATGGTAGGGCTAACGTGGCACAGACATGTGGCAAGTTGATGTGGCATGATGATGTCGCATTGGAACAGCTCGGTTGGCTGACGTGACACTAACATGGTAAGACACGTGGCAAAATTGTCAGACTAGGGCTGACGTGGTGTGCTGACTTAGCTTAGTCGGTGCATGAGTCTATGGAACAGTGCATCTGACAATGGAAACCCACATGTCAGTGGCACGGCTCACAGTGGACGCGGTCTATAGGAAAACGAACTAGCACAGGCATGCGGGTGTAGTCTAGTTTCAGCGTTGATGCGTGTGGGCACGATGACCGAGGAGGCACGCGCGACCGAGGCGGCTGGCACCGCATGCCAGGTGAGGTGGCCGAGCGGCGGTGGGGTTTGGCCAGCGGCGCGAGACAGCAGTGAGGTTGACTGGTGGTAGGGCGAACGGCGACTCTCCGACAGCGACGATGAAGGAGGAGAACGCTGAAGATGGCCAGCGGAGATCAACGGTGGAGCACTCGGTGGTGAAGGCGGTGGCGCACGGCGAGGAAGATGAGGTGACGTGGTCGCGGGATGCGAGAAATGAGGGAACAACTCGGCCTATTTATAGCTGGCCTCGGGGAATCCACGGCGGGCGTGGACGCCGAGTCCGAGGCGGAGACGTGCAGCGACGGCGGAGCTTGAGACGGACACGGCAGTGAGAGGCCATGGCAGAGATCAAACGACTGATAGGTGGACCCCACCTATCAGTGGCTTGGACAGGACAAGCGGCCAGGATGAGCGTGGGCAAGGCAGATGCTCCGGATTGGTGACATGTGGCGGCCATCCGTTGGGCGAGTGCGGATGTGCAACACGTGGCAAGCGTGAGTAGCCCGGGCTAAGCTGGCAAGCTGGTTTGGTGGGCTTCGGCCTACGTGGCCTTTTAGGGATTTTTGGGGTTTTCCATTTTCTAGTAATTGAAATAAATACTTTTGAGCTCAAGAAAATTGCAAATAAATATAAAAAACCAGAAAAATTCCATAAAATTCCCAAAGATGTAAGAAATCCAAATAAAATATTTTTAGCAAATGTTAATATATAATTTAATCATATTAAATCCTTTTAATTAATAAAAATTCTAATTAAGCTTTAATTAATTCCAGAAAAATCTAAATGGTGAATTTTATTTTAAAAACTTCAAAATGGCTCTAAAAATTAGGATGTTACATTCACACAGCACCACAGTCTTGTTTCTCTAGTGTTCACTACTGCATGTATCCTTGTCCTTCATCAGCCTTCTCTCTAGGTATCTTGTCGACACTTTGTCGATGCCTTCATCTGATTCTCCTGATGATGCTCCTCGTTATGCCCTTCGTCATAAGACAACCCTTTGACCTCCTGATTGTCTTGGTTTTCCTCTAGCAGCCCATACTCTCTCTATTACTGAACCTAGTTCTTATCATGAGGTTGCTCCTCATTCTGAGTGGTAGCTCGCTATGGTAGTGGAGCTTAATGCTCTTCAGCATACGAAGACTTGGGATATTGTACAGATAGATATGCATGCATGTCCTATCATGTGCAACTAGGTGTACAAGATTAAAACCCGGTCTGATGGTACTATCGAGCACTACAATGCTAGTCTTGTGGCTCGCGGTTTCCAACAGGAGTATGGTTGTAACTACGATGAGTCTTTTGCCCCTGTTACCCATATGACCATTATTCGCACTCTTGTTATGGTTGCTTCTATTTGTCGGTGGTCTATCCCTCAGCTAGATGATGAGAATGCATATCTTCATGGTGTTTTACATGACGAGGTTTACATGGGCACATTTGTCATCTCTATCATGCTTTTTACAGCCTCAAATAGGCTCCTCGTGTCTAGTTTACATGTTTTACCTTAGTGATTACCGCTATCGATTTCACTATTAGTTCCCATGATCCTGCTCTTTTTGTCCATGTCTCACCTCAGGGTAGAACACTACTTCTTCTGCATGTCGATGATATGCTCTTCATTGGTGATTATTCCTCATTCATCAAGTATGTGAAGAAGCATCCCAGTGAGTAGTTTCTGATGACTGATCTTGATTCTCTTACGTATTTCCTCGGGATTGAGGTCACTTCCAAATCTAAAGGCTACTACCTCTCCCAGTAGAAGTATGTCTAGAATTTTCTTGATCATTTTGGTCAAATTGACACTCGTACTGCTAAGACTTATATAGAGTTATCCCTTCAGTTTCATGCCACTGACGGTGATGTTCTCAAAGAACCTACTCGTTATCGCCCTTGTTGGGAGATTGGTGTATCTTATGAGCATTCGTCCTGATATTGCTCATGCTGTTCATATCTTAATCCTTCAAAAAAACTTGTTGTGCCTTTGTTTCTTCTCTCTTTCTCTTTCTTTTTATTTTCTTTTTGAGAATCAATTAGCTAGCCTACAGGAGGATTGCACATTTGAGATTGCTAATATGTGAAAAAGATAAGAGTAAATTTGCCATCAAAAATGCTTTCATGATATTGTACTTTTTATAAATACATGGTAGTAAAAAATATAATAGTAAAAGTTTCATCTTGTTCACTTTGAAAAATCAAAAGCATCTTTCTTTATTAAATAGACATGGTGTAAGCTAGATTTGATCATCCATGGAAAATTGCACCTGTAAACGGTAAGCTGTTTTGACACTTAGGTCCATATTATTTTGAAACATCAACAGTTAGCTCTATCCTAGCCCAAAAGAACTTCACTCACCTACTACACAGCATAGTATCAGGGGTGCAAATATATTGGGTTAATCCTGACTGACCCGATACTGAATCTAGGAAGGAAATGAAATATCCAGTCGGATTCAGTAACGGTATGGGATATTGCATGTTGGATTTGGTAACGGAATCAGGACAGCTATTATCTGACCGAATTGCTTCGGTAGCTGGATAGTCGGATAGTTACCAGATGGATATCCGGCACCCTTAACCCTAATATCAGTATACCCCTGGCCAGCCAGCACCAAATCCCCAATCTCCCCATTTCAGCCACCACGCACTTTCTCCCATTCCGTGACCTCCAAGCGACTATGCCCCAAATCCTTGACAAAGCATTCGGCCATTTCTTGTCGGCCACCGGCCTCCACAACTGCTAGTGCTACTCTACTCTCTCACACTACTCACACACGCCTCCCTTTCTCTCTCCATCCCTCTTCTAGGGTTCCCATTTGGTCCCTCTCACTGAGCGCCACCCCTGCCCTTGACCGACACCGCCACGGAGAGAAGGCGGTGCCTCCCCTCCTCGTGCCCACCACCAGGTCTTCCCTCTCAATCTCTCCACCCTCTTCGCTGATTCCCCTAGATAGTTTCTTGTTTTTTCTCCTATGTTAGAAATTTTACATTCTTCTATGCTACTTTTGCTCTATTTTAGAGTTTTGTGATAATAGTTCTTGTATTTAGCTACTTGACATATGATTTTTTGCTTAGGGCTTATTTAGTTCTTGACCTGCCCCAACCACCTAATGGGAAGATGAATATGAGATCAGTTCTACTTTGTTTTGAGCCGCATGTCTTTGAAGTATTAAGTAATTTGGCCTACAAACTTATTCTTGAGTGCTTTCTTCTTAGCAGGAATATTATACATACGACTTGCATATAGTGTTGCAATAATCTAGTTGCAAGTAGCAAAAGAAATATTACACAAAATTTCACAACTTCACCAGCCAAGTTTTTTGAAAAAGGAATATATGCAAGTTTTTTTATTATGAAATTGTACTATAGTACAAATTGGTATAGTTATGTCTTTGAACGTATAACCTTGCTAACTTAGAAGATAGTTGAAAGCGGTAATGTGGTTGAATGATAGTGAGTAGTTTCTTGAATCTTTGCTCATTTAGTCATTTGTTATTCCATCAATCAGTTGAACGATTTTTGTACTCATACAACATAAGAAGAACAAATACTTTGTGAATTTTGATGGCATCTGAAAGTGGAAGTGTGGGTGTGGCTGCGTCTTCATTTGCAAGGGCAAACTAAAGGTGCTCTGACCATTGCCAGTGGCATGAAAGGGCAAGGTATAAAGAGTAATCCTTTAGGTATCCATCATTGGCAATTTGGAGGTAGTTGAGACCATTGCTACTAATATGATGATTCTTCCGGTATTGTGACTTGGTGCTTTGCACTCTTCTTTAGTAAAACACTAAAAGTGTTAGACTAGTACTACTATGTGTGTGTGTGTCTATATATATATATATATATATATATATATGTATATATATATATATATATATATATGTATGTATATGTATATGTATTCATTAACTATGCAAAATTGTAGGACAAAGAAATGGCTAGTGATGGCGAGCTCTAACTATGCTTGCGAGTAGTGAAGTTGATTGTATGATCTCTGTATCCTTCACTCCTTTGCTAGATCTGTGTTTGCACTGGGCTATTCCTTTGTTTTCACAATTGACTACTAGATCAATATCCTAGATCAAGAGAAATAGGAGATAGCAGTAGTGCATAATATTACTGAGACATTGTAGTTGTGCTAACTAAATGCCAATTGAGTTCTTATTGCTTCATGGCTTCATGCTTCTTCACAAATCTTTTCTTTTGAAAAGCTTTCATAAATCAGATATATGGTGACACCACATCTTTGAATTTGACCCTGTTAAGATGTCAATAAAAGGTTCAAAAATTAGGATAGTAAAATAACAAGATATGTTCTATTGGTAGCTAGATTAGTTATATGTCCTATTTTGAAAAGGTGCCGTACTTCATTTCATTTTTCCTAATTTTGATTCTCTTGCATTTTTCAACTTAACATAGTGCTTGATAGTAAACTAGTTGTAGTGTTTAGAAATGATACAACAGCATTGCTCTCAGATCTACGGAGTGCCAGGTGCGATAACAAATTGTACAGTTAGCAGATCATTGTCTTTACAACTGCCAGAATTCAGATAAAAAACCATGCACACACACAACTTTTGGAAATCCTGTTCTCAACATCTTTCATCAAATCAAGAGCTACATCAGTTGACTATCCATGTGACTAAATAGTGTAGTGTTGTCAATATTTTTCACATAATCATCAATAGCTTTTGTGTAGTGCAAAATCCTGACTATACAGCATATTGATTACTCTTAAGGACAAAATTTCTGCGAAATTCTTGGAACTTGTGCCATGATCAATGCGCACATGGTTTGTCGTGTTCAGAAACAATGCAATATTTGTTCAATTGGTGTGGTTTTTCTGCCGTGGAGCACGCATATATCTTTTAGTGAACAGTCTCTACTCATTTGATTACAATTACAATGTTGAGAAACTGAGGCACGGATTTGGTATGCGAGTCCCAAGAGTAATATATATGTAGGTATCTAGTTATTTTCAATTGGATACATCCGTAGCAGCATGCATGCCATTCAATATTGGTTTGATATTTCTTATTTTTCAGGAGCACTCACTATTTTTCGCATAGGAAACCATATTTTGATGTTAGTGCTATGCTTGGAATTTTGCAAGAGCAAGACAAAGTTGATCATGTCATCCTATATTCATGTGAGACTATGATTGAACGACTGTTATGAAAGTTTATAAAGCTTTCTTGGAAAGCTATAATCATATGTTGAACACTTGAACTTGTTTCTTGAATTTTTATTGTTATGGAACTTATGTTATGTATGACAGGAAAAATTTATCACTAATGTCGTCAATCATTATGTTAAATTTGTAGAATATTAGACTGTTGGTTAATGAATTATATATCAATTTATGACTTATGTTGAATTTGTATTGTGCTAAATACTTATGTTGAATGTATTGTTCCGTATGTGTGTGATATCCGCCTATTTTATCCGTTGTCTGATTCGAATCCATTAAGTATCTGCACCGATCTTACCGTTTCCAAAAATCCGCATATTCCAAATTCGTATTTGTATCCGAACTGACTGTATTCAATACCAAATCCGAGGAAACAATATGGGTTAGGATATGGTAACGACAATATCTGTCTGAATTTGACCCGATTGCAACCCTACACAGTATAGTGATCCTAGGAAAAATGTATTGGTTTGAAAGTTTTATCGGAGGTCAGCGATACAACTGGTAACCGGTAGTTACCGGAACAAAATTTTTGAATTAAAATTTGAATTTTTTAAATTTTTTAGATAAATTTTGATGAATCTAAAATTTTTTAACTGGTATAAAATTTTACTGTGAAACACAGGTAAGGCCGGTAACCGCCAGGTACTGGCAAAATTTCGGTGATAAAAAATTTCCAAAGTGATCATAATGGTAAAATATATTAGATCAAATCTTGATTGTATGCCTAGGTGCAACCGAGTTTACTCTCCGGGCTCTAGGTCCAACGGCCTGAACACTACTAAGCTCACAGGCTGCCGCATGCAAGCCCTATAGCAATAGTCCTATAAGTGGTATTGTGCCTTCCCTATCCAAAAGATTAGTCCAATGGGTGAGATCTCCTTCATACTTATAAGTTGTACTTTTTTCTTCCCACAACTGATGTGAGACTATTCTAGTATTTTTCCCATCACACATCGGTTTTGTACTTCCGCAACCATGAAGTCCAAATATATGTTAGACGACTGGGCCCTGATACCAACTGTTAGATTGGACTCTGGCCACAGCTTAGGTCTAACCGGGTTTACTCCGCGGGCTCTAGGTCTAAACGGACACTACTATAGAAAACCTTATCATAGACGGTTCAGAAACGTCATCATAAACGGTTTTGTGAGCCGTCTAAATGTATGGGTCAGTAATAATACGAGGTCATCACAGACAGCTTTCGAACCGTCTATGGTGCAAATATCAAAGACAGTTTTTAGTCAAAAACCGTGTGTGATTTACAAATATCACAGACAGTTTTTAGTCAAAAACCGTGTGTGATTTATAAATATCACAGACGGTTTTAGTTAAAAACTGTCTGTGATATGTAAATATCATAGATGGTTTTTAACTAAAAACCGTCTGTGATTATAACTATCACAGACGGTTTTTAGTTAAAAACCATCTGTGATACTCTCTTCTACCCCTAAACCTATTTCTGTTTATTGGCTAGCCTCAGGAAATGCTAGCCATGCCCTCTGAAACAAGCAGATCAACATGTATATGTATACATCCAATTCATATCTCAATTCATTTCACAGACATAAAACACCATTTCGCAAATCAATTAATTGAAATGAAATAAAATATCCCTTAACAAATACAAAATTACAATCAATGTCAATATCTTATCCCAAACCAAAAATTATTGTACGCTGTGGAACTCTCCATTTGAATTTACGACTTTAGACATCAAAAAGAACGCGCACTGTCCTCGAATTTGTGCAAGGTCTGGCTGTTTCAATGCAGTTGTAGAGATGGGTGTAGCCTGTCAATAGGAATATCAATGTGCGTACATATATAACCTGATAAGTATGAAATAAATGTGGAAAGATTGACAAACCTTAGAATTGGTGATCTTCAAGGAATTGAGGAGTAGTCTCATATGGTGGCAAATGTAGAATCCACACGTGTTGCCCGGCGACTACTGGTGGCACTGCAAAAAATAGAATGTGTTGATTCAAGAGGTATTACTACCAAGTGTTGTATAGGATTAATTAATGTGTACTAGCGAATACCCAAAAATTTTGAACATGTTGCAAGGGCTTGGCCCCTTCCGTCGAGCCACGTGTCTATGCAACGTACGTGGCAAACGACCTTCGTGATTCGAAAAAGTTAGCTTAGTCATTCGGAAGGAAAGAAAGAGTACATTATAGTTATGTATGGAGAAAATGTACTTCCCTAACGAGTAATTGGGCGATTACTATGTAGTCCGTTTTGTTCTTACTTAGAGAATCAAGATATATAGCCTTGTTCTATTTTGGTATAATTACAATTAAAATCCAATGGAACCACTCATTGTATGGCATAAGAACAAATTCCTTATCGCGGTGAGCCAGCAGTGTTGTTGTAATATAGCTCTCGACGAAGGATGCATCCTCGCTGATGGTATCCATGGCGACCAAGCGTGGGTCCAGGAAACCAATTGGTGATTTAGATGATCTAGCTTCAGTCACCATGTATCTATATATACATAGAAAAGCAACAAAGTATATGACATATATCGGTATTACATGAACGGAGACTGTGATTGTACACACTTATAGCATCCAGCATTGAACGAGTGAAGCGTCGAGAGCGTTGAGATTGAAAAGATCAAATAAATCATCAAAGGTCACCACGAAGACACATTCTTGAATGTTGAGCTGCAAATGATCCAGCCTAAATTTCACAGTGATACCTGAGCGTCGTTCTGCTAGTGGCTTATTGGCCTGTTCCATATACCAAGAGTGTAATCTTTGGCAACCAAATCCTAGGGTTAGGAGCTCTTCCAGGACCATCATCGGCTCACCTAGCACAAATTTGTGGGCCAATGGCAAGTAGGGGATATCATCATTTGTCTTCTTTGGTTTGGCCCTGCCTCGCTTCGGCTCAGCAGTGCAGGTAGCGGTGGTGGAGATAGGCCTTGTGGAGATCGCACCAGTGCATGTAGCTCTGGTTCGGACTGCCCTTGTGGTCCTACCACCGGTGAAGCCTCCAGGGAGAAGTCGCTTTTGGGCCACTGAATGAATGTTCCAATGGCTTGCCCTAGAGTCACGATCTCGTCATTGGGGGGCTGTGGTAGTGGGACGACATCAAAATTGGCATGCACACCATCCACATGAACTTTTCCGAACAGATATGCCTGGCCCCAAGCCACATGCACACCATCCACATGCACCATGGCCCCCGTGACCAGACAGATATGCCTGGCCCCAAGCAGCGCACAAGGGAACGGAGGCATATCTCACTTGGAGTGTGCACTTCGTAGCCTCCTACATAACGATACAAAATTAGTTACTCCAATAGGCCTATCAATGGATCGAGCATTCAAGAGATAATAATTATTACCAGGATGTTGTCCAACGAAAATCTGGCCTCGCTTTCCATCGTAGGATTGGACGCGCAACTACTCGGACGGTTGGGCGAGCTAGCTAGCATAGGAGCGGCGGCAGCGGCCTACTGATTTTCTGTAAATCTTCGCATCTCATCTCTGACACAATTAGCCAGCTCCTCTCTAAGAGAAGCCTTGATCTCCTCTCATAGCCATGCCTCACACTTGGCTTTGGTTCTCTTCCTACTCCGATACAATTCGGAGTCATCTTGGAAACCATGTTTCCAAGGAACATAAAGCCCAATGCGTCTCGTACGACCAGGGTGCTCCTTGTTTCCCAGGGCCGAGAAGAGTATATCTTTCTCCCTTGTTCCCTGGAATGATCCCTGGGAAG
The DNA here is from genome assembly GCA_017311315.1 of Dendrocalamus latiflorus. Lineage (NCBI taxonomy): Eukaryota > Viridiplantae > Streptophyta > Magnoliopsida > Poales > Poaceae > Dendrocalamus > Dendrocalamus latiflorus. Next base: position 3,160,325 of record CM029622.1, on the reverse strand, counting down.
ATTCAACACTCAGCGCTTCCTGCAAGAACACGACATGTCATTTCACTTCCTACGAAATTGTGGAGTAATTTCAAGCTACGTAGTTCGATCGATATCTTACCAGGTGCTGGGACACTTGCTGGTCTGCAGGGTTTCAGAATGAGACGTCCCCCGATGTCGTGGTAGATGTCCTCGCTCTAATCCAATTGCGAGCACGATCATCTGGGATATTGGCAAATGGCGGGGCGGTGTCCTACAGGATTGCATGTTCATCCTCCCTCCTCCGCTGCGGGATTTTACCTACATATCCAGCTGTGCCAAGTCTGTGGGGGTGTGTGTTTTTTGCTTGGAGGGCCTTGTGCACCGCACTTGCACTTTTAAAATCTTCGGTCGTCTTCATCGCCTTGAACTCTTCCCATTGTGGTTCCAGGAATGGGTATTTATGAAAGGGTGTTTCATCCTTCTCCACGTAGTTCTTGACAAGCATGCTCTTGAAGTTCTTCCATGCTTTGCACGCTGTTAGCAAGGCATGTCATTGCACGGAGTCTTGGTGTTCTTTTGGGATCTCAAACGATGTCAAAATTTCTATCAGCAGCTCATGTTTCTGGGTCCCAGTCACGCTTTTCCATGAATCCAATGTGATCTCAATCCGTTCTCGTGCAACTATTCCGATTATTCTTCGGAATGTGCATGCTGCTCGGCGAGGAAGGAGAGGGGTCCCAGATCCATTGACGGTTGTGATGGTAAATCGGCCCTCGGGCTTTTTCGATAGCCCTCTTCCTTGGCGTTTTAATTTTGGAGCAGACGCATCCGGCGAAGATGTTGAAGAATGCGTGGATGACATGTTGGATATAAAGATGACTTCTTCAAGATATAAACAAGTGGAAATATTAAGCCATCTAAACAACACATCATGCAATAGTCTCAAACCAGCATATATTCATATTTGAGACATAGAAGATATAAAAGACTAAAATCAGCATGTTAGAGTGGTTTTAGTTGCTCTCAGATGTAGGGTTACACAAGATTTTAATCAAACCTTGAGCTCTAAGAAATGTGAATTAGTAGCTCTAAGATTTTAATCTTGGCCGTCCCACTACTACAGTCTTATACTCTTCACCGAGTGAATCTGTCAAATGTGAACCAAACCTTGAGCTCTATGAAATGTGAATTCGTAGCTCCAAACCTTGAATCTACAACATGAACTACTAATCTAGCAAAACCGAAAGGACTACTAATCTACTAAACAGGTGATCACAGACTGCACAGAATTTTGACTACTCTAGCAAAATCGAAAGGACTACAAATCTAGAGCTCAAGATTTGTGATCCAATCTCAGTACAAAACCAGTTACTTCATAGAGCATATGACAGTTCCCATAAACATCACTTTTCACAATAATCAGCCAGTATAATTAAGCAATATTAAAGCACATTTCAAACAGTATATAAATTGGTCCCAATTGATAAAGAACAAAAGACTGTAAGTGCCAATAACCACATATAACATGATCTAAGCCAAAGATATCAACCTATAAGTTTTCTACAATGCAAAATAAGCACATTCTGCAGCACCATGTGATCATTACGTCCATCAAAAACCAAGCTAGCCGAGGTATATGATGTATTTTTGCTTCACCACGGCTCATCGGTAAGAACTGAGAAAGGGGACGGGGTCAACGGCGAAGAGAGGAGAGGAGAGGAGAAAAGGGAGTGTTCACCGGTCACCACGGCTCGGGTCGACGGCGACTCAGGACGGAGGTCCGAGGAGGCAGCGGCGACGGCGTGGACGGGGGTCAACGACGACTGGGGACGAAGGTCCGAGGAGGCGGCGGCGATGGCGTGGACGCGAGGAGGAGGGAGATTCGAGAAGGAGACGGCGACGGGCTAGCTAGATCGGGAGAGCGATGAGACGGTATGTAGATCTATAACTGAAGCGTACGTGCAAAACCCTAGCCTGAGGGTATATAGGAAGGCTTATTACAGACGATTCTAGTTTAGAACCGTCTGTGATATAGTTATCACAGACGGTTCTAAACTAGAACCGTCTGTAATATATAGTTATCACAGACGGTTCTAAACTAGAACCGTCTGCATTAAGCCCTTTCCTGCCACACACTGGAGTTATTACCTATACCAACCAGCAGGCACTGTAATAAGACCAATTATCAGCATTTCTTTACAACAGCGCAATGAATAACTCTACAACAACCAGCAGGCACTGTAATAAGACCAATTATCAGTATTTCTTTACAACCGCCCAATGAACATAGAGATACATATGTATGACACTCATTCTCAAAATTCACCTATATATCACACATTTTCACATATACATAAATGCAAATTCACAAATACATCACACATATGCATTGTTGTATACATAAATGAAAATTTACAAATACATCACACACATGCATTGTTATATACATAAATGCAAATACCCACATACACATCACGTACATGCATTTTTATATATATAAATGCAAATGCCCACATATATATCTCACTTTCTCATTTCACTTGCATATTTCCTTTAAAAATTAGCCGTTCATGATGATCAATGCGTATGTAACTAGTTTCGTCACGTTGTTCGTCGTCGACCCTTATGCCATTTCCAAAAGGTGGTAACTCGTCAAATTGATTGTATTTATCCTCATCCACTACATTCTCTACTCCGACAATTCTCCTTTTTCCATGAAGAACTACATGTCGCTTCTTATTTGCCGGATCGGTTACATAGAAAACTTGAACAACTTGGTTACTGAGTACGAATAGTTCGTCTTTGTATCCAACACGTTGGAGGTCCACGATAGTGACACCGTACTTGTCAACCTTCACCTGTGGGAGATGCACCCAACGGCACCGAAATAAGGGAATCTTAAAACTACGTAGTCGAGCTCCCAAATCTCTTCTATGAACCCATAGTATGAGTTTCTCAACCCATCGGTACTAAGTGCATCTATGCGGACACCACTATTCTGGTTAGTGCTCTTTACATCCTGAGCCTATGTATAGAATGTGTATCCATTTGTGTCATATCCTTGCCATGTCACAACTGTAAATGTTGGCCTTTTTGCCAACTATGTTAGCATCTCACTTGGCGAGCTCCTAGCAATTTGCTCCTTCAACCATTGGTTGAACCGACTGTTGTGTTGCCTCATGATCCAAACATCAGGCCGCTCCGGATTCTGTTGCCGAAGCACATCCTTGTGCTGGTCGACAAAAGGCGCCACTTCAATCATGTGTTGCAAGACCGTGAAATGGGCTTGACCATATGCGGCCATATCTGGAGTCATTGCTTTCCTTCCGATAGTTTCGATACCCTTGAGCCTCCCCTTATGACGAGATTGAGGCACACCTATCAGTTGAATCTGAGCCATATAATCGACACAAAACTCAATGACCTCTTCGCTTGCATAACCTTCGACGATGCTGCCCTCCGACCGAGATCGATTACATACATAGGACTTGAGAATTCCCATGAACCTCCCAAATGAGTACATGTTACGTAGGAATACGAGCCCGCACATTTTTATATCCCACACAACGTGAACAATGAGATGGACCATGATATCGAAAAACGAAGGGGGAAATATATCTCAAGATGACATAGAGTCATCACCACCTCGTCTTGCAGAGCATCTAGTCCCTCGGGATCAATGACCTTCTGAGCAATTGTGTCAAAGAAATAACATAGCCTCATGATTGTCTCTCAGACTTTGATCGACAAAATATTTCTAATTGCAATAGGGAGCATCTGTGTCATCAGCACATGACAATCATGAGACTTCATGCTATTTAACTTCAAATCTTGCATCGAAACAATTTTCTTCATGTTGCCGGAATAACCAGACGGAACTTTAACACCATGCAAGCACTGGCATAGTTCTGTTTTCTCGGCCTTGGACAAAGTGTAATACGCAGGGGGAAGGTACATTCTTCCGTTATCTATTTTTGTCGGTCCTAACTCAGGCCTGATGTCCATATTAGCCCAGTCAAGCCGTGCATTGACGCCGTCCTTTGTTTTATCACGAATGTTCAGTAAGAGACCAATCAAGCTGTCACATACATTCTTTTCTACGTGCATGACCACATATATACCACATGCATTGAGGTTTTGCTAGCTTAATTCATATTATAAACACAACAACTATTTCCTCAGCGATCGCTGAAGGTATATAACTGATGAGGCGACGGGGTCCCGATCTTCCGATAGGATGATAACTTCGATTTGGAGGAGAATGACTTTGACGATGCGGCTACTAACCGGTCACAACCAGAATGCCAAGCAATCGCTAAACCACACTCCAAGTCGTTATCAACCGTGCCAAGAACGCGGTTGACCTGACCACGAAGGTCTATTCTTGCATGCAACCGAAGAACACGCAAGAACAAGATAACAAGCAATCTGAAATTGCAAATATTTATATTAAGCTCAAAAGGTGGGATTCCGCAGAAGGTTCTTTACGGTTGGTCTAGCCGACACAAGCGAAGAACAAAAGTTTTCACAATGGAAAAACTAATCAAACGAAATCCAAGAAAACTAGAAGGGTGCAGCCTCCTTAAATAGGGGTGGGGAAGCCACACAAAACTAAGGAAAAGGGGTGGTACTATTCATGGTACTGTTCACATGAATAGTAACACGTGAACAGTGTAGGCCTAGGTGGGGGAGCACCTCCCCTTTGGGCCCAAACATTACAAGGCCCAAGTTGACCCAAATAGGTGATGCAGCACCTTCTTCGAGTGATTGCAGCGAGCACAGGAGGAATTTGGAGATGAGGCTGGATCCATTGGAAAGAGGACGAGCAAAGCTTTCCATCGAGTACTTGTGGACCTCAAACGGACTCCGTATGTGAAAGTTATGCACATTTGAAGTTGGGCCGTCGTGCTGAATCCGAACTGATCTGGAGGCCGAATTGGATTCCAAAATGTGTCCAAGTTGAACTCTTGCTTGAATTGATGCAAACATGATGTGGTGCTACAAATATATATATTTTCATCATTAGGTAGCATCATATTCTTATTTAAAATATGTTGAAACCGAAGAAACGAATTCACCTTTAGTTCAATCTTGATATTGGGCGGTAGGGTCATATGTGTTGGTGGTGTGGTCACATCATCCTCCCCTTCTTGATAGAAAACCGTCCTCGGTTTTAGCATATGTGTAGCCTCACGTATTGCATGATCTTCATCATAAATATCGGTACATAATAACAAACGCAACAAACTATCATTATGTAATATCATAAGTTCTTTATCAAACAAAGTAATACTTCTTTGAAACGAGCTCACCTTGTAATTTAAGTGATGCGTAGGAGCTCTTGTAATTGGAACAACAATCATAGCAAATATGGTTGTATCCATAGGGGTCGTGTCCTCATCAATAACCAATAATTTTGACAAATTCGGCCTCCCACATGACGGGAACTGATCATGTATGGTCAAGTAGATGCAAACCATCTTCAATAACACTAACCAAAACTTAGATCTAAATTGTAATGCAAAGAAAAATAAATTTCATTACTAACCATACCTAGAGCAACTAAGAACGTATGAATCTTCAAAACTCAATCTCTGCCTCCTCCCACCAAATTAATTGGCCTGAATCACATAGCTTGCCTCCTGAGTAAAAGAGTGCAGCACCGGCTAGATCTGGATCGAAATGAAGACAGATGCGGTTCTGAGCGGCGCAATAAATATGTAGTAGGATTATCATAGACGGTTTTAATAAAAAACCATCTGTGATAATCTTAGGATTATCACAGACGGTTTTAAATAAAAATCGTCTGTGATACTGGAATATCACAGAAGGTTCACAGACGGTTTTAAATAAAAATCGTCTGTGATACTGGAATATCACAGAAGGTTCATCGGTAAGAACCGTCTGTGATACTCCTTTTCTCCAATACCATCAACATAGACGATGTCCAAATTAAAACCGTCTGTGTTTCTGTGATTTGGCGTCTAGTATTAGGTTTCCTGTAGTAGTGGGACTAAACACAACTAAGCCCACAGGCTGCCATATGCAAGCCATATAGCAATACCTTTATAATTAGTATCGAGTCTTCTTCTCTCAAATGATTAGTCTAATGGGTGACGTATCTCTCACACTAAGTTATATTTTTTCTTTTTCACAATTGATATAGGACTATTCCTAACAAAATCTCAGTCTGTCAAAGTGATCTCAATTCTCAAAGGAAGGCATGATTAATGCATGCACGAGAATGCGACTGTTGAGTTTCCTTTTCTTTCCTTCGAAGAAAATAAGATTTCAGTACACCAATGATATCTGACATCATCGTCTACAATTAATCGTGCACATACACGTAACTTGCTGAACTAACTAGCCGGTTCTCCGATCCATTCCATTCTGAAAGAAAGATACACGGACAGATCGTCATGATAATCTTCAGTCTCTCAAAGAAAAATTGCACACATACTAAGCAAGCGAGAAGTTCAGGAGCTGTTCTGCAGCAAACCATCACTCACTGCAAGTAGGTAGCATACAACTATACAAGAATGCAGTACTAGCTCCTCATGTATGCATACGCATAAAATTCTATACTCCACAAGCAAGTCAGGTATTAATGTCACAACAATGCAAAGCTAGTTAATGATTTGTATTTACAAGTAAGTTGACTCAGTGGAGATCTAGCTCCATGATCCTGCCCAGCTCGTCCCAGCTGCTGCTGCCGTCCCAGAAGCTCATCAGCTCGCTCCGCCCTGACGGCGGCGGAGCTCCCATTCCCGGCGTCGGCACGGCGGCCAACGACGCGCCATGGAAACCATGCAGCAGGAACGGTTGTTGGTGAGTAGTAACATGGGACCTCCCGGTATCGACCCTCGCGTCCGACACGAAGCTGTTGGTTGCCATGGAAGCGCTCCAGGTGTAGTGGTGGTGATGGTAGTACGACTCCAACTGCTGCTGCTGCTGATAATGATCACTTCGTTTGTTTCTGATCATGGAGCTGGCGCCCTTGCCGTGTTGATCTTGCTGCTGCAGTTGACACCTCTTGTGGTAGGACATGTTCCTCTTGAAGATCCGGCAAATCGTCCATATTTCCTGTGATTAATTGTGCACATATATATAGGTTGCAAATAGAAATGAACATAAACTTAATTTTGTACTCGTAATTTAGCGGTGATAAGACGAGCGATCTCAATGAGAGTACTACTCACTGCATCTTGGAAGGTGTTAGGGGAAGAAGTGTTAATGGTGGCCTCGGCCGGCGACGACGGGAGGCGGAACTCGTGCATCATCCAGTCGGTCTTGATGCCCTTGCCGGCGCTGCCGCGGTAGTACACGAGGGACTTCTTGAGGCCAATGCACTCGCCGGCGCCGGCGCTTGTGGAAGAGGAGGGGGAGGGGTATATCGGCTTGTCGATGCCGGTGGCCTTCCAGAAGCCGGAGCCGGTGACGCGGTTGGGCCTAATGCTGTTCCTATACTTCCTCCCCCGCAGGCAAAAGAAGTACCACTCTTTCTCCCCCGATCCCTGCTTCAGATGGCTCCATTCTGAATGTACAACAATTACATACATTAATCAGTCATGCATGCATGCATGCATGCATGTACAGTATTAATCTCTCTTGTTCTAACTCGACTCGATCTTGGGAATTCATGCATTGTGGGAGACAAGGACAAGGTCTAATATATATTTATGATGAACAATTATCATTTTGACTGAGTTAAATTTGAATTTGCAATAGTTTTAGAAAATTAAGATTTCAGTTTATGTTGTCAAGATTCAGGCAATTAGATCAACTGATAGTTAGTAATTTAACCACCATGGGACGAGTGGTCAGACCAGCCATGGGGTTTTAGGAAATTAAACACCAAACACTTGTGTAAACTTATTTGGGAATGAGTTTGCACCTAGTACCATTGGAATTGAAAGTTGGAGTTGAAACTAGGTAGTGTTTAACTGAAATTCCACAGAGAGTGTTTTCTGATACAGTTAAGTGGTTAGACCAGCTAGTGATTGACAGTCTAACCGGGGAGGTTTGACCGACACGGTATCGGCGGTCAGACTAGCCCCAACAATATGACTAGCCTAGTAATGGCAGCCAGACTGGCTGTTGCCAAATTGGTTTGGTCTAGTTAGGATCAGTAGCGATTGAGTGTGTACATGGCATGGGTGAGATAGGTTGGTTGTGTTATATTACATCATGCATGATTTTGAATAAAGTGAGTCAATGGCATGGAATTTGTGCTCGAGATAGTTGCTTGATCTTTGGATGTGCAAGTGGTTTGGAGAATGTTAGTAGTCGACAGCAACAGATTAGTACTAGGTAGGGGAGCTATGGTCCGAGTGGTCATGTAAGTCTAGGTGAGGCAATGTGACTCAAGCAGGAAGCACAAAGAAGACAAGAATCGTGAAGAGACGAGCTGGTAAATGTGGTGTGCCATGTGATGAGGCCAATGCATGTAGAGACGGGTCGAGGGAGTCTGAATGTGTGAAGACATGATGGCTAGTCATTGGGCACTATGAGTTCATGTCAAAGTATTGTGGAGATGTTTTGAGGTAACGATCGATGGAATCAAGGGAAGATGCCCGAAAGGTAGGTAAAGATTATTTTGGTAGTTGACCAAATATCGGGTTTGTGCCTTGATCAAAACCGTGGCGTGCATAGGCGCAAGGAAAGTGGTTTAAGTCAAGTAGAGCTGGAATTGACAAGCAGATCAATCACTAAAGAGTTAATAGGTTTAGTCTTTTAAATGCTTTGAGAAGCATTCGTGAGTGTGTAAGACCCATGTTACTGGGGTTAATGGGTTTAACCTGGTAGGCTTAATGGGTTGGACCCATTATAGTTTTTGCTGGTTATTTAGAGGGGAGGAGAGGATTTGGTAGATCTAAGGATTCTATGTTTTAGTTTTAGCTCTGCTACCTTATCGCCTTCCATGGTTGTGAGAGAGAACTTGAGAGAGAAAAGAGTGGTATTGTGGTTGCACCTTGTAATCATCCATGAGTATGTAAATTTCATCCTCCGCTGAAAATAGATCAAACCTTTGTCTTAATCATGTTCATGCACTACTACAAAATAGGCTATACTAGACGTCTCATCACATATGCTTCATGAGGAACCGTCTATGTTGTAATTATCCTAGACAATTTTACAAGCGTGAGTGTCTATGTTACTAGCAATGCCTAGAACCGTCTATGATACGTAATTATCATAGACAGTTCTTGTTAATAACCATTTGTGATAGTTCACAGACGGTTATTAAAAAGAACTATCTATGACAATTGTAGATATCACAGATGGTTTTTTAATTAGAACCGTCTGTGAAATTACCATAGACGATTATTAATACAAACCGTCTGTGATGCATATCTTATATGCATGAATGGCGCGCAATTCGTCTCCCCGATGTGTCTCTTAGTTTCGGCTCCCCGATGCGTCTCTTCATCTCACACACCGAATTTACAAAAAAGATCATCCACCATGTACCAAAGGTGAATCCCCATATTGTTGATACACATGTCTACTCTCAAGCACAAAAAAATGGCTCTAACGGCCTCTTCCTTGTCCTCGGCATTGATAGCCAACTTGACCATCCTGTATGAGCACCTCACCAGCCGTATGCTAGTGGTGCTACAGAAAGACACTATGCCAACAGTGTCCTCCTTCCTATGTCCGAGGATTTGCCAAAGTAGGTGATGGACATTTTCAACTATCTTGACTTTCTCCTCCGTCGTGTCTTTCGGTTGGTCTCCCACTTATAGTGAGCTAACCTCGCCATCAACGTGGTCCTCTACAACAACGTTGCATGTCTCCAAGAGGCTTGCCATCGCTTGGAGTGCTTAGTCGAGGCGGTGGGCAATTGAGTCAACCTTGTCGAGACCCCTGAAGCAAGGGAAGAGAGCCTATGGCCTCAATTCGAATTGATTCATCAGTCGGAGGGTCTTCGAGAGACACTCGAATGAACGCATCAGCGGGTGGACTCATTTTGGGCTTCGTTTGCTGATGATCTAGAAATGTCTGATACCGACCATGTCGCCTACAAAGTTTTGAAGGCGGAGATAGTATGGTACCTCCGCCACTAGAAAAACTTTGAAACCATTAGGTTTCTACTTGTTTTAATCTTTTATAAGAAGCAACTGGCCACACTGTTTAGCCATATGTAAATAAAAGCAGTTGAATTTATATTTAATGTCTTCTATATATATAAATGGTCTCGGTATAACGACATGACGGCATCACTGACTAGTAAAAAATAATTAAGTAATGCATATTTACTCCTAAGGCATTTCTGAATTTGCAATTATGTATATCAGAATGTGTCATATGTGTGTGTACGCGTGAATTTGCATTTATGTATATGAGAATAAATTTAGAACCATCTGATGTTTGTTATCACAGACGATTCTAATTTAGAACCATCTGTGATATGTATTATCACAGACGGTTCTAACTTAGAACCGTCTGTGATGTATATTTATCACAGACGGTTTAAAGTAGAACCATATGTGATGTGTCCAGCCTATTTATATCTGGACTCTACGATTTGCCCACGCCCCCACTCAAAGGCTTAATATATCTCTAACTCTCCCTCAAGCACAAGCCACCACCTCCTCCCTGAGCATGTCACATCCTTTCCACGTGCCTCCTTCCCGAGCATGCCACCTCCTCCCTAGCGTGCCTCCTTCCCCGAGCCGGCCGCCTCCTCCCTGAGCACACTGCCTTCTCCCCGAGCACGCCTCCTCCCTGAGCATGCCACCTCCTCCCCGGCACACCTCCTCCCTGACGCGCCTCCTCCCCAAGCACGCCTCCTCCCTGAGCACGCTGCCTCCTTCTCAGCGTGCCTCCTCCCCTAGCATGCCATATGTAACATTCTTCTTTCTTGTTTATGATATGGCAATGAACAATGTATCATGACGGTTACACGTCCCAAGGATCAATGCCTAGGCTAAAGTTTCAATTATGCCCTTTTGATACCAATATCCCGAAAATGAATTGCTAATACTCTTAAGCATCAATTCCTTAAATAAAAGATAAGTCATATATAGATCTCAAGTCAATAACTCACACAATTATAATTAAATAAAGTTGCGCTTGATTTTCTTTAGCTATGCAAAATATGTAACATCCCAAATTCTAGGGCATGCAAAAATGAGAAAAATGTTTAAACTTTTTAATGCCTTTTTGTTCCCTTGGCTTTTTATTGAAGTTTCTTTGAAAAGTTGAATTGCAAATAAAAAATTATGACCAAGTTATAAAAACTAAAAAGATTATTAAAAGTTGGCTTGAGAAAACTCATGGTGGGAACCATCTTAAAAAGGCCACGAGTATAAATTGTGGCACTAAAAATAAATATCAAATCAAGTTCTAAAATTATCTAAAGCAAATACGTATATTAACAAAGTCTCCTCAGATTTTTCTAGAAAAATCAAGAGAACACTTTGAAAATTTACACGATCATCAACTCTTTGTGAGGAGCATTCGCAAAGATTCCCATAATCTTTTGAGCTCATATGATGTGTCTAACTTTTGTTGAAACCTCTCAGTTCTCCTCACCCTTTCTCTCTCACTGTCGAGTGTGGCCCACTTGCAATACCCTTCTTCCACCTCTAGCCTACATGACCACATACCACTATCATTTTGAATACCATGACTATTGTTTCTCCTCTTTGCTGATAGCCTAGGCGTGACATGGCCATGCTCTATGCCATGTCTTTCCTCCGTGCATTCTGGCTTGGTGCCTAGCTTGGCATCACAACTGTTAAGTTGGCCCTCAACCGCTCTGTGCTTTCTCGAGAAGCTTCGACTGGTTTGCACTCACTCGAGAGCTTCGCCTGGTTTGAATCACTCGTGGAGCTTAGACACGAGTACTGAAACACATGAGTACTCGTATACACGGCTTCTAAACCCTTTGCATGTCAAGAGAATCCTATCAGGCCATCTCCCTTTGCTCGTTGACGTGTTGGGCCCGCTCGTAGAGTTCGTCTCCCACCTCGTGTGCATGCGCTAGCTCCATCATAGTTATGGCTCAAGCTGCCCTCCATTTTAGACACTGTGCCCATAGTTTTCTCCTCTGCTATTGCCAACCCCGCCTACCAATCGCCTCAAATGTGATGCACAACTTTCCCCTTGTCCCCGTCCGCACCTCGTGTTCCATGGTGAGTTTTTGACCACGCTCACGAGAACTCGCGCCCAGCCCCGAGCCTTCCCATACCTATAAAACTCCCCATCTGTTCCATTTCTCCTCAGCTCACCCTCTCGATCTCTTGCGCACGATCCTTGAGCACTCTGCTCTCTAGAACGTCGAGAAAACCAAAGTTGTATGCGACGTGTTAGCTTCTTTGGTGAGCTTCTCTCCTTCCCAGCTCTATCGCAACATGCCTTATCTCTTCCTAGTGCACCCTACTCATTTGTTTGAGCTTCTGTGCAGTGGATCACTCGATGGATTACTCAAGCTAGGCCTTCTTCTTCATCTTCGACTAGCACACCGTTGTAAGACTTCCTCTCTACGGTGTGCCGTACCTAGATTCCTTTTACCTGTACCTCCACATGCATGCAAGCTCATGTGCACCCCTTTGTACTCTGTTGCCGAACATCATTGTCACAGCGGGCCTCTTCACTACTAATGAGGTCTCCGATGCCAACCTCCTCCGCTCCTTCTCGAGTGCCATCATCGTCTTCGGTGAGTTTCTCCTCCCCCTTAGAAGCTCCCCTAGCACCCAATTGAGCCCTAGTAGCTCATAGCCCTGTAGGGTCTTTCCCCTACCTCCGCCACTGTAGGACCACACCACCAACCACCCTATCCTCTAGGTCGGACCTCGACACTTCACCTAGGCATGTGGATGGAGGTCTTGGCTCCATTTTAGCTCACTCCCCGTCTGTTGAGGTGCCTTCACCAGCGATGAGCTATAGCTCTCTCGATAGATAGGAGTACTATAGTGGTCAAAGTGAATAAAAGAACTAAAAGCAATCGAAGTGAATAAGGAAACTAATGTAGTCAAACTCTAAAAAAACTGTAGTGGTCAAAGTGAGTAAAGAGAATTGTAGCAGTCGAAGTCAAAATCTGGCAACGCTATCAAAATCTTTGACCGCTGACCTGGTTGTAATCTTTGACCGCTGCCAGTCAGAAATCTTTGATCGCTGTTGTGTCAAAATCATCGATCGCGGTGGTGTCAGGATCTTCGATCGATGTCACATTGAGATTTTTGACCGTAGCCAAGCATTGAAACCTTTGACCGCTGATATGTCGAGACCTTTGATCGTTGTTGTGTTGAGATCTTCGACCGCTATCATGTTGAGATTTCTGACCACAGCTGGGTGTCAAAATCTTTAACCATAGTCGTAGTCGAGATCTTTGACCACTACCGCATCGAGATTTCTATCCGCAGCTGGGCATCGAAATCTTCAACTGCCACTGTGTCAAACTCTATGACTACTGCCGTGTCAAAGTCTTTGACTGCTGATGTTGTCGAAATATTCGACCGCAGCCATAGTCAAGATCCTCGATCGCTGCAGTGTTGAACTCTTCGACTACTGCTGTGTCAAAGTCTTCGATTGCAGATGTTGTCGAAATCTTTGACCGCTGCCGTGGTCAAAATCTTTGACTGCTTTGTTGTGTCGAACTCTTCGACCGCTGCTGTGTCGAGATCTTTGACCACTGGTGTAGTCGAGATCTTTGATCGCTGCTGTGTCAAACTCTTCGACCACTACCATGGTTGAAATCCTCGACCGTAGTCGTAATTGACATCTTCAATCGCTGCCATTGTAGAAACCTTCGACTGCATCCATAGTCAAAATCTTCGACAGTTGGTGTCGTTGTGATCTTTGACTGCTTGCGTGGTTGTAATCTTTGACTACTTGCATGGTCATGGTCTTAGATTGCTTGCGTAGTCGAGATCTTCGACCTCTTGCATAGTCGTGATCTTCAACCACTTGCACCATCGTGATCTTCGACTGCTTGCCTAGTCTTGATGTTTGACAGCTTGCCTAGTTGTGATCTTTGACCGCTTGCGTCGTCATGGTCTTCGATCGCTAGCCTAATCGTGATCTTCGACCGCTTACATTGCCGTGATCTTCGACTGCTTGTGTGGTCATGATCTTTGACCACTAGCATGGTAATGATCTTTGACCACTGCCTTGTCAAGATCTTTGGCCACTACTGTGTCGAGATCTTCGAACGCTACTATGTCGAGATATTCGACCGCTGATGTGTGGAGATCTTCGACTGCAACCATGTCGAGAAATTCAACCACAGCCAGAGTTGAGATCTTCGACCACTGCCATGTCGAGATCTTTGACCGTTGTCATTATTGAAATCTTCGATCGCTGCTGGTGTCACAATCTTCAACCGCAGCTAGGCTCGTACCCATCGACTACAGTAGACTGGCCGTAAGTATGGTAAATTGGTCATAAGGGTAGTAGATCAATCATGACATTCAATAGATTGATCGTAAGCATATTACGTTAGTCATAAATTTAGTAGATCGATTATACAAACATTAGATCAGTCATGAGAAGCAATAGATCGGTCATAAGTGCAGTGGATCGGTCGTAAGATGTAGTAACTAGTCGGTAGCCATAAGACCTGCGTGGTCAAAGACTGGTAGTATCGGCTCTGTGAGAGCGGTACGACCAGAGTTGCAGTAGGATCAACCCAGTCAGTATTCGTAAGCTGCAGATCCTAGTGGGTACGTCCATAGTCGAAACCTATAGAACATGGTCTGTAGTCTTAAGCCACATAACCTAGTCGGTAGTCATACGGAATAGTACCTGGTCGGTAGAAGTTACGATACCCAGTTAGTAGTCATAAGTTACAGAACCCAGTCGATGCTCGGAAGACCCGTGTGGATGAAGACCAGTAGTACTGGCTCCGTGTGAGCGGTACGACTAAAGTTGCGTAGGATCGATGTAGTCAAAGACCTATGTAATCAAGTACTATAGCGGTTAGAATGTTTGAAGTATCGACGTTAGTAGTACTCGTAAGGTCTGTAGCCATATTGATTGTAAGCCATAGTGGTCGGTAGCCATAGTGGTCATAAGCTACAGTGGTCAGTAGCTATAGTGATCGTAAGCCACTGTGTTCGGTAGCTATAATGGTCGTAAGATAAGATCATAAGCTATGGTGGTCATAAGATAAGATCATAAGCTATAGTGGTCATAAGATATAACAGTCATAGGCTGCAATAGTTGTGGATAGAATTGAGTAGCAGCCAAAGTGTTAAAGTCGGTGAACTCCATAGCGGCCCAAGAACGTTAGTACCCGTAAAGAGAACCGTACCAACCAAGAAGACATAATTTAAACCAAATTGAAGTACTCTGCGATCAGCTATTCCTAACAATCTTTGAATCCAAAGCAGAGTATTCCTGTTAATATTCCTTCACCTTGATCCGTCCTTGTTTTACTTCCCAGCAAAGCTTCCCTGCCATCTCCACATTCACTCATACTCTGCTCGACTATGTCAAATATACCTCACCCTCTAAACTTATATCACCAAACTCAATTCTAATAAAACTTAATGAAATTCTCTTTAGACTTATTTGGATCTTTTGCAGCCTTTTGGATTTATTTGGTCTTTCATTCGATTATCGCATAATTAGAAGTTGAAGTCCTAAAAGAGCACAAACTCGAGTAGAATCAATACAAAGTCGAAGACCAATAGCTTCAAGAAGGTTTTGAGTAAGATCAAGACCACGGTAATTTAAGCAAGGCAAGCACCCCCTTGACCATGTTGATCATATTATTTCAATTATTGTATATTATTTGCAAAATCTGTTATACATGCGTTTATGTTCCATTAAAATTGTTATACTGTGGGTAATGGTAGTTACGGTCGCTCGTATGCATTGAACCTCCTTGAAAATTTGATACCCTCACTATTGTAACCTCTAGAACATGGTTTAGACAATATATATTGTCAAATTGGGAATACTACATTGATATGTATTCTAGATGCTTAGCCAAGCACTAGTTTTTGCTAAGTTTGAACTTTTGAACAAGTTTACATGTGGGCATGTTGATTTTAAAATATTAGATCAGAGGAGGAACCTCTGTTAGTTTGGTATAAAATAAAATAAAAATGTAGTTTTTCGACACGGGTGAGTTATATGATAATCTATCAAATGTGAGGAGGAACATCGCATGTAGATAGGGGGAGATCCTTGCCCGGGTCAATTAAAGACTGAACGCTATTGCCGCACATCTATGTCACACCATACGACCACATATGCTATATGAGCTTTGGCATTTAGCTGATTAAAGTTGTCTAGGTCTAGCCTTGCATTGTGGTAGGCGCATAAGTAGTAAGGGCATTCCAAGTGAAGGTCTGGCTCGTAGGGGCTCACACACCACGGTGATGGGAACAAAGCTTGCTAATACAACGGTGAATACTCACTTAGGGGACAAACTCCCTAAGTGAGGGTCTGTCATGCAGCTCACTTGGTGCACCCAAGTGAGGGCTTGTCCATTCATTGGGCTGGTGCAAGGATAAGACTAGATGATCTAAAGACTATATGATAATCAACTTTCGTCACACGCCAAAGGAAGTGTGCACTTGTCGATAGTATAATTGATTATCTTGTGTGGGTAAAGCTGTACAACTTCTGCAGAGTGTTAAAAACTATTTAAATAGCCGTGCTCATAGTCATGAACAAGCTTGGATGCAGCCGTAATAGGAGTAGTTTTTCTTTTCAAAATAGTTTCACTGAACATATGGGATGGCTTGAATGTCTAATCGTGTGCCATGTCCATGGGTGGGAATTATGCGATATTCACAGCCGAGAAAGGCTGCGAATGGATTTAAAGATCTACTTTTATGGAAATTATACAAATGTTATTTCATTATATGTCAAATGCTCTTTACAATTCCATTTGCAAATTATTACTTATATTGCAAATAAAATTTGCTTCATGCTGAAAATAACTTAGTATAGAGCCTCATCCCTTTGATAATCTTGCATATACTCTACCTTACTTAAATTATTGTTGTTTAGAGAATGAAGAAGGATATGTGCCAGACGACACGTACTTTGCCCCCGGTAATGGGGAGTTCGACAATGGGTTTTTCTAGGGCCTAATCCCCTAGTTGGTTGCCTATGGGCTATGGTGGCCTACCACTAGATACTTCTACTTATTTATTTGTCTTCCACTACAATTTACTCTTGACTCTAGTATTTACCTAGCTGGTCAGCCATACACTGTAAACCTTAGCTTGTATATTATTCATCAATTATGTATTCATCCCTTTGTCATAAATAAAATACATGCGATGTGTATAGATGTGATCTCAATGATGTGAATGTGTGTACTACCTACTGATCATGGGACTAGTATAGAACACACATCCGGTGACCCTCGCCTAGGGTCCCCTACAAAATATGTTAAGTTTGATATCGCTATCATCTGACGAATGGAGTAAAAATGAGTTGTGCTATCACCCACCCGCTCAATGGCCTCCCACCCGTCGAGGTTCATAATTTTACAATCCTAACGATTTCATATCCCATACTAAATGATTTATTAGTTAAATTAGTACTGCAAGCACACTTATGATGGTTCTAATCTACATTGCACCAAGAACTCCAATTTCGTCAACAACTATCTTTTTTCAACAAAATCTCTACCATGTTCCTCACCCCCAAGGGTGTCTTCATCACCAAGGTAAGAATACCACTTATTAATGCTTTCTATCACTTTAGCCTCACAGTCTATATGACAACCATCTAAAAACCTCCATTAAGGAACCACCTTTTACCATTACTAATCACCATCTTGGTTTTTCATATCTTCCTCATGCACTGGAAGCAGTACATATATATTCCATGGTAATACTAACATATGTAATCTTGCACACCCAACAATTTAAATAAGCTAGAGATAAATTCAGATCCCATATCACACTTGTGCTTTAAAGGGCATAAAGCAAATCACACACTAGATCTAGTGTGTGATTTGCGCCATTTGAAGTCCAAGGGTGATATGCGCATGAAACAAATTATACAGTGGATCCAGTATGTGATTTGCTTCATGCCCTTTAAAGCTCAAGTGTGATATACGATCTGACTTTATCTCTAGCTTTTTAAATTGTGGGGTGTGCAAGACTACATATGTTAGTGTTACCATGAAATATATATATATATATATATAGGTACTACTTTTAGTGAATGGGGAAGATATGAAAAACCAAAAATGGTGATTAGTAATATGATTGATGGTTTTTTAAAAAACTATCTGTGATAACACATCACAGATGGTTTTTTATTAGTTGTCTATGATATGTAGATATAACAAACGGTTATATTTAAAAACCGTATGTAATACATATACATCACAAACGGTTTTAAAAAGCGTCTGTGTTGTTACTTATCACAGATGGTTTGAAAACCGTCTGTGATGGCCGCATGTCATTACTGATCTATAAATTTAGACAACTCATGAAACCTTCTATGATGATACTTTTGAACTGCTTGTGATGCCATTTTCTACAGTAGTGTTGTTTGTGTTCTTACTTGGTTTTGCATGTTTTTAAGCTAGATTTGTGATTTTGGGTTCATGAGAGTTCTAGCTCAATCTCTTACTTAAATTACCTTGCTAGGACATGAGATAATAGATCTAAAAGACCTCTTTCCTTAGATCCTCACAAGCAAGAAGTGATTTGAGTTTTAGAGTTTTGTATGTTCTTGTGAACTAGATTCAATTCTTTTCAATTTGGTGAACTCGAGCACAAGAACCTTGCGATTCTTGATCGGTTTAGGTTCTTATTGCCTTGAATAGAAGTCTCATGTAAAACTTAAAAGTATTTAGAATTGAACAAGTTCTCGATATTGGAGCTTTTAACTCGAGAGGTTTTCTAGTTTGGAAACAGGGGACCAGTTAGATCGGCCCTAGACCAACGGTAAGACCAGCCTGCCGGTTAGACCGGTTGTAGGCCGGTGGTCAAACAGATCCCACAATGGCGGTTAGACCGACCCCTCAATGGCGGTCAGACCGGGCTCATACAATAGGCTACTGATTTTGTTGGTTCTTATCTCTAACTTTGTCTTGCTTAGCCTAGTTAGTATGATGATGTGAACTTGATGCCTATTATAGTAAAGATTTTGAATATATTGAAGGGAAAAGTTTCGGAAATCATTCACCCTTTGATTGACAACATCGGTACTACACATTCTGACTTTTTCCATTAATTATTTTGTCGTTCAGTATTTCCCAAAAGGAAAGGAATAGTCAGTTAATTTTGTACCCATGTACAACAAGTAGTCGCGTAGTATTGATCTCCTTTTCTATTTCGGAACTAAAAACTCGAGTGATCATATGTATACTCATGATTTCAAGCAAGTTAATTTGTAGGACCTAAGTAATTAGTCTTCAAGACATAGCTGGATAGGATCTCTAGAAATAATAAGATCGTCTCTATTTCAAAAGAAAGAAATTATGAAAGAGCAAGATCGTCTGAACTCTGAACACAAGGTATTGCAGCGTTTTGTGTTTAGCTATCGATCTCAGCATGTAGTTCGAGCAATCAGACAGAACAAAACCATGCCTGCACACATATATATGAAACGGAGCTTACTTGGAAGATCCCACGGGTCATGCTTGTAGATGTCGATCTCCTTGATGATCTCAATACTGAAAGCCTTCTTCTCCACCTTCCTTGTTAGATAGAACCCGACGAGCTCCTGGTCGGTCGGATGGAATCTAAAGCCCGGAAACTCCAAATCCTCTTCATTCTCATCTTGATCTGCTTCGGCTGGCCCAGGAGTCCTACTCTCCTTGATCCTTTCCATGTACTTATCCTCCATGACTTGGTTTGTAGGAGAGATTGTTTCTATGATCTTGTTGTATGACATGCAGTACGATGTTTCTAGCTAGGGCTAGTTGCTCACATGCATGGTGATGGAACAAATGCTGGCTGCTGCGTACGGCCTTGGCTGCTGTATTAACAATGTCTTGGATGACTTCTCCATAATTAATTGGCCATTTATAAAAAAGTATACATGAGCTGTGTGGAAGAGATCAGAGATAATAGTCAGGGAAGATGCTGGAAATTTTGGCCTGAGGTCAAGCCAATGGAGTTGACTCTCTCTTCCTATGGTTTTACAGATAAATCGTGCCTTCGATGA
Organism: Dendrocalamus latiflorus; assembly: GCA_017311315.1. Taxonomy (NCBI): domain Eukaryota; kingdom Viridiplantae; phylum Streptophyta; class Magnoliopsida; order Poales; family Poaceae; genus Dendrocalamus; species Dendrocalamus latiflorus. The sequence goes on along the minus strand of CM029622.1, from coordinate 3,140,267 downwards.
TTCGGTCCAAACTGAAATATTTGGAGTACTTTGACACATTCACTATTCTAGAAAACCTTATTACAGACGGTTTAAAAACATCATTACAGACGGTTTTCTGAACCGTCTGAATTTATGGGTCAGTGATAATCGAAGGTTATGACAGACAGTTTTCGAACCGTCTGTGGTGTAAATATCACAGACGGTTTGTAACTAAAAACCATCTGTGATAGCATCGAAACAAGTTTCTTCACGTTGCACGAGTAACCAGACGGAACTTTAACACCATGTAAGCATTGGCACAGTTCTGTTTTCTCGGCCTTGGACACAGTGTAACACGCAGGGCGAAGGTACGTTCGTCCATTATCAGTGCTTGTCGGTGCTAACTCAGGCCTGATGTCCATATCAGCCAAGTCAAGCCGTGAGTTGATGTCGTCCTTTGTTTTATCACAAATGTTCAGTAAGAGACCAATCAAGCTGTCACAAACATTCTTTTCTACGTGCATGACGTCGATGCAGTGTCGAATATCTAGGTACTCCCAATAAGATAAGTCCCAAAATATTGATCTCTTCTTCCAAATGTTTTTCTCATGAGTCCTCAATTTACGTCCCTTTCTGAGGACAACATCTAAATCCTTCACCATATTATAAACCTCTTTTCCCCTTAAATGCCTTGGAGCTGAACCGTCTTCCTTCTCTCCGTCAAATTGTTTCTTCATCTTGCGGTATGGGTGAGCCCTCCGAAGGAACCGGCGGTGATGCATGTAGACTGTTTTGCGTGAGTGTTTTAGCCACACACTCTCCGTACCATCTAAACAGTGGGTACAACCTTTAGCACCTTTTGTACTCTGGCCCGATAGGTTAGTAAGGGCAGGATAATCATTTATGGTGCAGAACAATAAGGAGTGCAAAGTGAAGTTCTCTCGTTTGTATGCATCCCATACCTTTACCCCTTCGTTCCACAGTACTTTTAGATCTTCCACCAACGGTGCTAGGTACACATCGATATCATTCCCAGGTTGCTTTGGCCCTTGGATAAGTATCGACAGCAAAATATACTTTCGCTTCATACACAACCAAGGAGGAAGGTTATATATGCAGAGAGTCACGGGCCATGTGCTATGTCGGCTGCTCAAGCTACTGAAAGGATTCATTTCATCTGTACTCAGTCCAAACCTTATATTCCTTGGTTCTGCACCGAAGTCTGCAAAACTCCTATCGATGTTTCTCCACTGGGCAGAATCAGCAAGGTGTCTTAGCATTCCATCCTTCTTACGCTCCTCCGAGTGCCAACGCAGCAGTTTTGCCTCCTTTGGATTGTAAAAAACCTTTTCAAACGGGGAATTATAGGAAAATACCATGCCACCTTAGCAGGAGGTCCTTTCTTCGCCTATGTTCCCTCGCTATCATCTGATTGATTGTTACGTTTGTATCGAGATGCGTTGCACACCAGACATACATGCATGTTTGCATACTCTTTACGGTACAGGATACAGTCGTTCAGACATATATGTATTCTTTCTACTTCATTCCCAATGGACAAAGAACCTTCTTGGCTTTATACGTAGTTTTAGGCAACTCATTTCCCTTCAGAAGTATGTCCGCTAAAAGACCTAGCAGCGCCGTGAAACTCTTGTCGGACCAACCGTTGCTTGCCTTCAATTTCAACAGTTCAAGCACAGCCGACAACCTCGTGTACTTTGACCTGCAGCACGTGAACAAAGGTTTCTCCGAGTCCTCCATCAAGCCCCAGAATTTAACATACTCTCTCTCATCATAGTTCTCTTCTACATCGTGAAGCATCTGATCCAGATTGTCATTGTGCAACCTATCCGAATCCGAACCACAATCGACATCATCTAGCGGCATATCATTCACTTCACCGGCGATGTCATCCGGCGGCACATGATCATTCACTTCGCCATGACTAGTCCAACACGTATAACTCTTTTTGAAACCCCTCCGAATCAAGTGCGCTTCAATTTGCCCTCGGTTCTTAAACATCTTTAAATTCTCGCAGTTAGTACATGGACAGTACATATATTCCACCCCCCTTATTCAACATATCCTCCTCGGCAGCTCTTGTAAAAGCAGACACGCCATTAACGTACTCTTCACTCACACTGCTCGCGGTATATATCCAGCTTCGGTCCTATGTTATGTATATATATAATAACTTAGTATTAAAAATTAAATTAATTAATTATTACAACATATATATATACCACATGCATTCAGGCTTTGCTAGCTTAATTCATATTATAAACACAACAGCTATTATATAACCAACAATTTTGCAAACCATCTTTAATAAAACTCACCAATTACTTATATCTAAATTGTAATGCAAAGAAAAATAAATTTCATTACTAACCATATCTAGAGCAACCAGGAAAGTATGAATCTTCAAAGCTCAATCTCTGCCTCCTCCCACCAAATTAATTGGCCTGAAATCACCTAGCTTGCCTCCTGAGCGAAAGAGTGCAGCACCGGCTAGATCTGGATCGAAATGAAGACAGATGCGGTTCTGAGCAGCGCAATAAATGCCTAGCGCCATTATCACAGACGGTTTTTTATTAAAAACTGTCTGTGATAAGCTGATTATCACAGATGGTTTTTAATAAAAACCGTCTGTGATAATTCCAGATTATCACAGACGTCTGTGATACTAAAGTATCACAGACGGTTCATCGGTAAGAACCGTCTGTGATACTCGTTTTCTCCGCCACCATCAATACAGACGGTGTCCAAATTAAAACCGTCAGTGTTAGTGTCGGTCACAGACAGTTTTGTCAAACCATCTGTGATTGCCCGTCTAGTATTAGGCTTTCTGTAGTAGTATTGAGGGAAGAAAATACAGTTTTCACTCAGCAAAGAGAAAATGATGTTACCTCGCAAAAAATAATAATAACAATGACGAAAATTTTCTTTTATTTATACGCATTATAAAGAGTGGTCCGGAAAATGTTTCACAGCTAATTATTCAGATGGCACATATATTACCATTCCACCAAGTCAAGCCAGACGTCATACTCGGAATATTGATTTGTTTCAGCCGACTCGCGACTTAAATTACATTATTTAGCAGCTCACAAAACGAATTTCTAATGTATGAATGGTTTATTTATAAAATTATTCATCCAATGGTCCTCATCCAATCCACAAGCGCATGACCTTTTCTAAAGCTAAATCCTAGCTCATTCCCTCCAAACCTGCGTTAGGGTTCCCTGGAGACATCTAAACATCTAAACTGGAACACTTCTGGGCTATTACACTTATGCATATGGAGGTACATCCCGAAGGACAGAACATAGTTTGATTAGGTTGGACAAATATAATTCTGTTAGTGATATGCCCTAAAGGCAATCACAAAGATTATTATATTATTTTAATGTTTATGATCTTTTGAATAATATGTCATTTTGTTGATCTTTTGAATAATATGGCTTCTTGTCTCTTAAGTAATGTCTTTCTTATTGATCAACAAATATGTGACTTGTTCGTAGAACTCTTTATTCATGTTTTAATGTTATTCTAAATTATCCCTAATCTTATGTCATTATGTAGAATAATTATAATTTATAAATCAGCACATGTATTGATTGATGATCACATTTTATGGATCATAAATATGGGGATATCAAATTGTTAGACCATGTGGATGGTTGTAAATAAAGTGATGATGAATAATTGACATTTAGATTGTTTTGGATTTTGCGTTTGTGAAAATTTTGGTCGATCGCGGTCAAAGGTTTCAATTTTAAGTGGTTTCAGTCTGCTCTGAGTGGTTTTGTCTTCTTCGAGTGTTTTTGGTTGCTCCGAGTAATTTCGAACCAATCTGATCAAGTCCAAGTGGTATCGACGGATTCGAGTAGCTCTAGAGCATCGGAATGCTTCGAGTGGTTTTGGTTGCTCTAAGTGGTTTCGGACAAGTCTGATCGGGTCCAAGTGGCATCGAATAGTTTTCAAGTAGCAATGGAGTATAGGACGGTATTCGAGTAGGTTTGGAGCATTGGACGACTTTCGAGACACATCAGAACATCAGACAGCACTCGAGTGGCATCACAGGATGGCACGGCTAAACAATCATTGTAGACTTCGACTACGGCGATTTTTGATTACAGCAGACTTCGACCACGTTGGTTATGACTTAGAGTCGTTTACGACCATGTTTGACTATGACAACGTTTTATTTCGACCATGTGCGGCGTCAACAGCGGATCATCAACTATGGCAGTTCGACTACAACAGAACGACCACCGAAGGTAGTCGGTACTCGATAATCGCAGATTTTACTGGTCGATAGTCGATGACTTTGTAGTCTATAGTCACAGACTTTGTGATTGATTGTCGTAGATGTTATTGGTCGACAGTCAAAAACTTTGCAGTCAATGGTCAGTATGAGTACTTCAATTCTTATGATCCTCGAGTACCTCAAGTACTCATGTTGGGTCAGTGGTGACTGATCTGGTCATAGCAGTTGTCGGTGATACTCGGTGCTCGATGATCGATGGTGCAATGATTGGTTGATAATCGGTGTCGTAGACTTGGTGCTAGGTACTCAATGGTTTTGGTTGATAGCGATACGTGGTATCCCTGAGTGTTTGGAGCGAAGCAATGGTAATTGCCGAGTACTTGTTGTTTTCTAAGTACTTGTTGAGCTAGCAGTCATACTGAGTGATCTAAGACTGTTTTGCATAAAGCGATGGAATTAGTGGTCATAGATGACTTAGTTGATGGTTATGGATGGTTTGTTCTTGTCTATGGGTGGACAAGGGTGGTGTAAGCATCCTAGGTCTCCGCGTTCCGTCATCTGGCTTATGTTCTTCATGTAGCATTCAAATCGAATGACTCTATGAAATTACGTCGATACTTCCACATATTATGGGTAACGTAGGAGACATATGTGTGCTGATGACAGTAAAGCTAGTTGTGGAGAACTTGTGCCAGAAATCGTCTCTTTGGTCTTTGCATGTGTAGGATGGCATGAAGATGATCATGGTCAGTGGCGAGGAGGACCAGGACTAGGATGGGGAGATATGAGGTCCAGACGGTTGAGGGTGCCATGCAATATGGTCGGGCTGACGCTGGAGTACATGGAGATCAAATGTGGTGATTCGTGGAGAAGCTATGAGCGGTGCAGTCTTAGAGGTTTCTACACGGAAGTTGATGATGCGAGATGGAGCTACGGAGATGTGTTCCTGGTGACTTCATCACGTGGTGAGATTGGAGACATTATGGAAGGAGTCCGTAACGGGAGGGTTTAGAGATTTGGTAAAACCCATGTTAGGAAGAGATTCGGGTCCCTTGATTTGAGGAAGAGATAGGATTTAATGTTTGTGTTTGAGTCGAACAAGGTTTAGGGCTCTAGCATATAAAAGCAAGGCAAGGCTAAGTGTTTTGGCCGTGACTTTTGTGAGGCTTTTTGTGCTAGAGTTTTAGAGGTGCCACGAGGGCAATTTGTAGCCTCAATTTCAAGAATAGTTAGATGGCGTCGACTACATGTTTTTTGATCATCGTTTCCTTGTGTCTCTAGTGGCGTGTTAACACATCATGGTATTGTGTGCCACGAGCTTGGTGTCTTCGGGCGTCAAGTCAATCCAACCGATCAGAACTTGGCATTCTCTTTGGCTTGTTCTCGTTCAAGTGGTCGAAGTGATCGAGCGGACGAAGAATTCGAGTGACGGAAGCTTTTGAATGGAGGGAGACTTTGATCACGTGCAAAGGCAGTCGTAGCGAGCGGTCGAAGCTAGCGGTCAGACAATCGAAGTGTTCATCGAGCACGTGCAAACGAACTAGCGTCTTGTGGTTGTAATCTATACTTGGTAACTTAGATTATTTTTTGTCTGGTTTGAGATTTGTTTCAGGTGTCAAAAAGTAGAGACAATCATTCACCCTCCTCTGATTGCGCCATACAATAATGTGGACACATAATAAAGAATATGGTGTTGGATTAATCTACAATGAGACACTACAGAAATTGTTATATTCTTAAGTGTTATCAATTGGTCTTATATATAGTGTCTGTAGGATCCTTAGACCTGAGATTGTCACAGTTTTCTATATGTGTAATAATTTACTTAGACATTGCCTAACAATACTCCCTAACTGGGTGGTCATAAAAGTAGCTTTTGGGTTTACTATGAAATATGTGGAGAAATGTGAGCGATCAAGATGTAATTTGCCCCTTTTATATAACGAGAGAGATATCTCTGGGCCCCTCGATGTGGTTGGATTAAGGAAGTGCATGACTATGTCGAATGTGGTTGAGGAATCAATCACAACTGAGTAATCCACTACAGATTTGAGTGAAAAATCGAGCTATCATAGAATGTCACGTTTCTTGCTTTGAATTTGATCAGGTATCATGAGGCAAAGCGATCAGAACATAAACACTATATATGTTTGTCTGATATTATTTTTATGTATATTTAGGAGTCGCTATATTCTACGAAGGATCACTACCGACTTATAGATTGGAAAGAAGTTTTTGGCTTGTGGCCAAATATATATGAACCTACAAGGCCACACACTTAACATGTTGGAACGATAAGGGTCTGGATGATACACTCCGAGTGGGATACAATTTCTACTGGTATTGGATTCAGTCAAAATCTCTCCGAATGGGATACGATCTCTACTCATACTGGATTAAAATTCAACATGCTTTTCCGAAATTGATATGATATCTGTTCGTATCGGATAAGAATATGATTGGAGGCTCTATAAATAGAGGTGCAGGGGTTATGGGAGATCTCGAGACACACACATCAAAATACTTGCAGCCATCTCTCAAAACCCTTCCCGTGTTTACTGGTGCTGCCACACTGATGCACAGTATTCGATCCCTAGGTATGTGGACCTCGATAGAGATGCTGCTGCGACGGCATCGCTAATAAGGATTATCATGAGGAGAAGACAAATGGCCAGAGAACGATCGACTACTTCCACTACACCGACACACGCTTCGTTGAACCGGCTGCTTCAACTCTACTATCGCTGCACTGCACATCTAATGATAACATTATATGATCTCTTACTCATATGACTTCCTAATTTGTATGATAGAAAATTTTAATATGCGATAGTGTAGCCTACCCATATTCCAATGAATCCTTTTCTAGTTTGTACGTCTAGAGCCAAAGAATCTCAAACCATTCATACGGGACAACCTGTAGCCATAGGATTTAGTCACCGTGTTGATAGTGATGCTGCACATTAACAATTCCAAATAACTATACCCAAGAGAATCGACGCGATCTTGCTAAAGATTTACCGGTGAAAAAAGGAGGAGAGAATTTTGAAGATTACCACTTTGGAAAAGTTTTGAGGGTCGAATCCATCATTTTCGGCCTGAACAAAGCTAAGTTGAACTCTCTCCATGCATGGACGAAATGCAGTCAACAGCTGCAGATTTGTAAGAAGAAGACAAGAATTTTTAAAGGTGGCACAAATAAGTCGTCTAAAAAATGTTCGTACGCAGAAGAATGTGTGGCCTTTTTATTTTGTAATGGTTAGAATCATACGTAGGGCCCACAAATTAACCTTTCTAGACAAAATTGTTGCTTTTCAGGCACTACTGACTTCCTTGCAAATGTACAATACATAGGTACGTCACCTATATATTATAAAAACCCCTATTATAGCAGGGGAACCCCGGGCGGGCGCTCGGCCACATCACCCCGCGCCCGCGCTCCGGCCAGCGCGTGGCGCGGGGATTTCGGTACGGCCGGGGGAGGGAAATCCCTCCTGTTTTCCGGAAATTACGTACAGGTCCTTTTTCCTCGCAAAGAGGTCATTTTTCCTCGCGAAAAGGTCCCTGGCGGTTTTTTTTGCGGCGGATTTTTCTGAAAAACCCCCTCCAATTTGCAGGATGGCGCCCCGCGGTTTTCTAAATTGCGTACGGGTCCTCATTTCATTACATACGGGTCCTCAATTTTTACGAAAAAAACCCTTTAACTTTTTCGAAAATACGCATGTACCCTCGATTTTTTTAAAAAAACTCCTCACAAATTATCGCCTCTTTTACTTCGGTGCACACGGTGGCTGGCGCGGCGTGTCGCCGCGCCTATGCTGCTAGTACCTATAATACACCGCAGGGATTCTCGAACGGGAGTCACGCCACATCAGATTTTTTGCATGTAAGCCCTCCAAATTTTCCAAAATTACGTATGGGTCTTCGGTTTTTGCAAGAAGACCCATGACACATCAATTTTTTTGTAAAAATCCCTCTGCTTTTCTGATATACCATATGGACCCCCAGTTGTTTCATGTAGACCATCCTTTTGCTGGATAACACCCCCACAGTTTTCTTAAAATTACGCACGGGTCCTTAGTTTTATGCGGAAAAACTCTTTACTTCCTCGGAAAATACGTACAGGTCCTTAGTTTTCAAAGAAACCCTCTTTAGGCCCTCCTTTTGTTGGATAAAACCCTGTGGTTTTCTTGAAATTATGCACGGATCCTTGGTTTTATGCGGAAAAACCCTTGCATCCTCCAAAAATATACCCTTGCATCCTCCAAAAATATGCCCGGGTCTTTGGTTTTTCAGAGAAGCCCTTCTTACGAATTTTTGCCTCTTTTCATGCGGTCCAAGTTATAGCTAGCACGGTGTGGTGCCGTGCTTTTGCTGCTAGTTGCTTCAATGCGTGACACTTTCCCGGCTCTTCATACTCCTACCTAATTAAGGTTTGTTCAGGTTAGAAGATTTATTCTATTTCTGGCGAAATTCCCACGGTACTCTACCCTAAAAATTTCTTATGAAACTCACATTCCACCCTTGGTAGAAGTCTTCATGTGCAGTACTCCTGCTATCCGTACAAAGGAAATTTCATCTAACACAGTAGATTAGTAGTCTGTGTTTTTCAGCAATATGTCATAAAGTAGTGCATGCATGGTGCATAATGTTAGAGTAGACAATCTGTAGAGTAGTCTTTAGTTCGTTGTATTATATATGCATATGTATGTATGTATATAGATACATACATATATATATTCTTGCAAAATTCCCACGATACTCTACCCTAAAAATTTCTTATGAAACTCACATTCCACCCTTGGTAGAAGTTTTCATGTGCAGTACTGCTGCTATCCGTACAAAGGAAATTTCATCTAACACAGTAGATTAGTAGTCTATGTGTTTTTCAGCAATATGTCATAAAGTAGTGCATGCATGGTGCATAATGTTAGAGTAGACAATCTGTAGAGTAGTCTTTGCATATAGTTCGTTGTATTATATATGCATATGTATGTATATGTATATATATACATATATATATATCACTACTACAGAAAACCGTATTACAGACGGTTCGAAAACGTCATCACAGACGATTTTCTAAATCGTCTGAATTTATGGGTCAGTGATAATCGAAGGTTATCACAGACGGTTTTCGAACCGTCTGTGGTGTAAATATCACAGACGGTTTGTAACTAAAAACCGTCTGTGATAGCTGACAATCACAGACGGTTTTTAGTTACAAACCGTCTGTGATAGCTGATAATCATAGACGGTTTTTAATTAAAAACCGTCTGTGATTATCACCTATCACAGACGATTTTTCACTAAAAATCGTCTATGATTATCAGCTATCACAGATGATTTTTAGTTACAAACCGTCTGTGATATTCTTTTCTACATCTAAATCTATTTCTGTTTATTGGCCCTCAGGAAATACTAGCCATGCCCTCTGAAACAAGCAGATCAACATGTACATGTATACATACAATTCACATTTCAATTCATTTCACAAACATAAAACATTCAATTCACATCTCAATTCATTTCACAAACATAAAGCATCCATTTCGCAAATCAATTAGTTGAAATGAAATAAAATATCCATTAACAAATACACAATTACAAAAGATCTACATTGCATTTGCACTTAGATGGTAACATTGCATTTTTTATTGCTCTATCACTCCTGAATCGAGGTCTCGCGAAAGGAATAGATCCATAATCAACAAACTTGTCAGGCTGCATAAGCTATAGTTAGATGGTGCATGATTGCCATTCAAGTATTGCTTGTGCAGCTGATAAGTTCGTTGATTATGGATATGTTCCTTTCATGAGACCTCAATTCCGGAGTGATAAGAGCAATAAAAAATCATTGTGCGCAGTGGAACTCTCCATCTGAGTTTATGACTCGAGTCACCAAAAAGTATGCCAACTCTCCTCGAATTCGTGAAAGGTCGCACTGTTTCAATGCAGTTAACGGGATGAACGCAGCCTGCCGATAGGAATATCAATATGCATATATATATAACGTGATAAGTATGAAGTAATTATGGGAAGATTGACAAACCTTAGAATTGGTGATCCTCGAGGAATCGAGGAGTAGTTCCATATGGTGGCAAACGTAAAATCCACATGTGTTGCCCGGCGGCTGCTGGTGGCACTGCAAAAAATAAAATGTGTTAATTCAAGAGGCATTACTACCAACTGTTGCATAGGATTAATTAATGTGTAATAGCGAGTACCTTAAAATTTCGAGCATGTGTCAGGCCTTTGGCCCCTTGCGTCGAGACACCTGCCTTTGCAACGTAGATCGCGAACGCCCTACGTGATTCGAAAAAGTTGACCTTGGTCATTCGGAAGGAAAGAAAGAGTACAATATAGGTATGTATGGAGAAAATGTACTTACCTATCGATTACTTGGCTGACAACTGTGAAGTCCATTTTATTCTTACTTAGGGAATCAAGGTAATATACCTTGTTCCATTTTGGTACAATTATTATTAAAATCCAATGATAGTTCTGATTGTATGGCATAAGTACATATTCCTTATTGCGGTAAGCCAGCAGTCCTGATGCAATGTACCTCTCAACGAAGGGTGTATCCTCGTCGATGGTATCCTTGGCGACCAAGTGTGGGTCCAAGAAACCAACCGATGATGATTTGGATGATCTAGCTTTAGTCAGCATGCGTCTATATATATACACACGAAAGCAACAAATTATATATGACATTTATCGATATGACATGAACGGAGACTGTGATTGTACACACTTACAGCGTCCAGCATCGAATGAGTGAGGCGTCGAGAGTGTTGAGCGTGAAAAAATCGAACAAATCCTCAAAGGTGACCACGAAGACACACTCTTGAACACTGTGCTCTAAATGATCTGGCGCGAATTTGACAGTGATACCTAAGCGCCGTTCTCCCTCTGGCTTATTGGACTGTTCCATATACCACTTATGCAATTGCTGGCAACTAATTGCTAGGGTTTGGAGGCGCGTTACCGGTTCGAACAGCGGCTCGCCAAGCACGAATTTGCGGGCCAATGGCAGGTACGGGATATCATCATCGGTCTTTTTTTCTTTGCCCTTGCTGTCCTTGCTGCCTCGGCTGTAGGTCGACTTTATGGTAGTCGACTGTAAAGATAGCACCGGTGCAAGTTGCTTTGGCGAGAATAGCACCTGTGGAGATAGCACCGGTGCAGGTAGCGGTGCTGGAGATAAGTCTTGTGGAGATGGCACCAGTGCATGTAGCTCTGGTTCGCACTGCCCTTCTGGTCCTGCCACCGGTGAAGAAGCCTCCAGGGAGATTTCGCTTTTGGGCCACTGGATGAATGTTCCAATGGCCTGCCCTAGAGTCACGATCTCGTCATTGGGGGGTTTCGGTAGCGGGACGACCTCAAAATTGACATTCACACCATCCACATTAACTTTTGCGAAGCCTGGCGCTAAAGCTTGACCATGCACTATGGCCCCGATACCAGACTGATATGCCTGGCCCCAAGCAGCGTACAAGGGAATGAAGGCACATCTCACTTGGAGCCTGCACTTCGTAGGATCCTACATAACGATACAAAATTAGCTACTCGAATAGGCCTATCAATGGAGCAAGCATTCAAGAGATAATAATTATTACCAGGATGTCCGTCGGATGGGACGCGCAACTACTCGGATGGTTATGCGGGCTAGCTAGCACAGGAGCGGCGGCAGCAGCCTGCTGATTTTCTGTATATCTCTGCACCTCATCTCTGACATAATCAGCCAGCTCCTCTCTAAGAGATGCCTTGATCTCTTCTCGTAGCCGTGCCTCACGCTCGGCTTTGGTTCTCTTCCTACGCCGATACTGCTCGAAGTCATCTTGGAAACCATGTTTCCAAGGAACATAAAGCCCAAGGCCTCTCGTACGACCCGGGTGCTCCTTGTTTCCCAGGGCACGGAGAGTATATCTTTCTCCCTTGTTCCCTGGAATGATCCTGGGAAGATTCAACACTCAGCGCTTCCTACAAGAGCACGACATGTCATTTCACTTCCTACGAAGTTGTGGAGTAATTACAAGCTACGTAGTTTGATGATATCTTACCAGGCACTGGGACACTTGCTAGTCTGCAGAGTTTCGAAAGGAGACGTCCCCCGATGTCGTTGTAGATGACCTTACTCTAATCCAATTTTGAGCGCGGTCATCCAGGATATTGGCAAATGGCGGGGCGGTGTCCTGCAGGGCTGCCTGTTCGTCCTCCTTCCTCCACTGCAGGATGCCTGGAGGGCCTTGTGCGCCGCACTTGAACTTTTGAAATCTTCGGTCGTCTTCATTGCCTTGAACTCTTCCCATTGTGGTTCCAGGAATGGGTATTTATGAAAGGGTGTTTCGTCCTTCACCACGTAGTCCTTGACAAGCGTGCTCTTGAAGTTCTTCCATGCTTTGCAAGACCGTAAAATGGCCTTGAGTATACGTGTCCATAACTGGAGTGATTGCATTCCTTCCGATAGTTCCGATACCCTTCAGCCTCCCCTCATGACGAGATTGAGGCACACCTATCGGTTGAATCTGAGCCATATAATCGACACAAAACTCAATGACCTCTTCGCTTGCATAACCTTCGACGATGCTGCCCTCCGGCCGAGATCGATTCTGTACGTAGGACTTGAGAATTCCCATGAACTTCTCAAATGGTTACATGCTACGTAGGAATACAGGCCCGTACATTTTTATCTCCCACACAATGTGACCAATGAGATGGACCATGATATCGAAAAATGAAGGAGGGAAATACATTTCAAGATGACATAGAGTCATCACCACCTAGTCCTACAAAGCATCTAGTCATTCGGAATTGATGACCTTCTGAGCAATTGTGTTAAAGAAATAACAAAGCCTCGTGATTGTCTATCGGACTTTGATCGGCAAAATATTTCTAATTGCAATAGGGAACATCTGTGTCATCAGCACATGACAATCATGAGACTTCATGCCATTTAACTTCAAATCTTGCATCGAAACAAGTTTCTTCACGTTGCCGGAGTAACCAGACGGAACTTTGACACCATGCAAGCACTGGCACAGTTCTGTTTTCTCGGCCTTGGACAAAGTGTAACACACAGGGGGAAGGTACGTTCGTCCATTATCAGTGCATGTCGGTGCTAACACAGGCCTGATGTCCATATCAGCCAAGTCAAGCCATGCGTTGACGCCGTCCTTTGTTTTATCACGAATGTTCAGTAAGAGACCAATTAAGCTGTCACATACATTCTTTTCTACGTGCATCACGTCGATGCAGTGTCGAACATCTAGGTACTCCCAATAAGGTAAGTCCCAAAATATTCATCTCTTCTTACAGGTGTTCTTCTCATGAGCCCTCAATTTACGTCCCTTTCCGTGGAAAACATCTAAATCCTTAACCATATCATAAACCTCTTTTCCCCTTAAATGCCTCGGAGCTGAACCATCTTCCTTCTCTCTGACAAATTGTTTCTTCATCTTGCGGTACGGGTGAGCCCTCCGAAGGAACCGGCGGTGACGCATGTAGACGGTTTTACGTGAGTGTTTCAGCCACACACTCTCGGTACCATCTAAATAGTGAGTACAAGCTTTGGCACCTTTTGTACTCTGGCCCGATAGGTTAGCAAGGGCAGGATAATCATTTATGGTGCAGAACAATAAGGAGCGCAAAGTGAAGTTCTCTCATTTGTATGCATCCCATACCTGTACTCCTTCGTTCCACAGTACTTTTAGATCTTCCACCAACGGCGCTAGGTACACATCAATATTATTCCCAGGTTGCTTTGGCCCTTGGATAAGTATCGACAACAAAATATACTTTCGCTTCATACACAACCAAGGAGGAATGTTATAGATGCAGAGAGTCACGGGCCATGTGCTATGTCGGCTGCTCATGCTACTGAAAGGATTCATTCCATCTTTACTCAGTCCGAACCTTATATTCCTTGGTTTTGCACCGAAATCTGCAAAACTCCTATCGATATTTCTCCAATAGGTGGAATCAGCAAGGTGTCTTAGCATTCCATCCTTCTTCCGCTCCTCCGAGTGCCAACGTAGCAGTTTTGCCTCCTTTGGATTTGCAAAAAACCTTTTCAAACGGGAAATTATACGAAAATACCATGCCACCCTAGCAGGAGGTCCTTTCTTCGCCTCTGTTCCCTCGCTGTCATCTAATTGATTGTTACGTTTGTACCGGGATGCGTTGCACACCGGACATACATGCATGTTTGCATACTCTTTACGGTAGAGGATACAGTCGTTCGGACATGCATGTATTCTTTCTATTTCCAGTCCCAACGGACAAAGAACCTTCTTGGCTTTATACGTGGTTCTAGACAACTCATTTCCCTCCGGAAGCATGTCTGCTAAAAGACCTAGCAGCGCCGTTGTCGGACCAACCGTTGTTTGCCTTCAATTTCAACAGTTCAAGCATGGCCGACAACCTCGTGTACTTTGACCTGCAGCACGTGAACAAAGGTTTCTCCAAGTCCTCCATCAAGCCCCAGAATTTAACATACTCTCTCTTATCATAGTTCTTTTCTACATCGCGAAGCATCTGATTCAGATTGTCATCGTGCAACCTATCCGAATCCGAACCACAATCGACATCATCTGGCGACATGTCATTCACTTCACCGGCGATGTCATCCGCCGGCATATCATTCACTTCACCGGCGATGTCATCCGCCGGCATATGATCATTGACTTCGCCATGACTGGTCCAACACATATAACCCTTTTTGAAACCCCTCCGAATCAAGTGCGCTTCAATTTGCCCTCGGTTCTTAAACATCTTTAAATTCTCACAGTCAATGCATGGACAGTACATATATTCCACCCCCTTATTCAGCATATCCTCCTCGGCAGCTCTTGTAAAAGCAGACACGCCATTAATTTACTCTTCACTCACATGGCACGCGGCATACATCCAGCTTCGATCCTACGTTATGTATATATATAACAACATAGTATTAAAAATTAAATTAATTAATTATTACTACGTATATACCAGCCACATGCATAGAGGCTTAATTTGCTAGCTTAATTCATATTATAAACACAACAGCTATTATATAACCAACAATTTTGCAAACCATCTTCAATAACACTCACCAATTACTTAGATCTAAATTGTAATGCAAAGAAAAATAAATTTCATTACTAACCATATCTAGAGCAACAAGAAAGTATGAATCTTCAAAGCTCAATCTCTGCCTCCTCCCACCAAATTAATTGGCCTGAAATCGCCTAGCTTGCCTCCTGAGCGAAAGAGTGCCAACACCGGCTAGATCTGGATCGAAATGAAGACAGATGCGGTTCTGAGCAGCGCAATAAATGCCTAGCGCCATTATCACAAACGGTTTTTAATAAAAAAACCGTCTGTGATAATGCGAAGTCAGAACGTATCTCTCGTGTTTCGATCGTCTAACGTTACGTATCTCGATCGTTATACGAAGCGTCTCTATATCATTAATGTTTGGTATATGAACCATCTATGCTAAAGGTTAAATATGCACGCCTAATTCAGGTTTCTTCTACGTACGTACAATATGGCTTCTACTATTCTTGTGATCATCTCCTTCCTCTCATCTATTCATCAAGAGTTGTTCGGCCAGAACCTTACACAGGTGGACAGCAATTTACATCTGGAGCAGCTTCTCCGCACACGCCCTGCTCTCCTTCCCCGACTTTCTTGCATCTGTCAGCTCGACCTGATCATCCGCTGTCAACGGAGGCGTCTCACTGCCGCTCAAGAAAGGGAAACAGCCCTCACCCTGGTTCTTCTCCACAATGTGCACAAAGCGAAAGAAGCTCTACAGGCATTGGAGAGACTGATGGATAGCAATGCCGATCAAGTAGAAACGGCAGATTCTGAGGAATCTTATAATGCTATCATCTATGAGATTATGGGCTATGCTACTGATCATTTGCCCAGGCTGGAGGAGGAAGTGATGAGGACAAGGACAATCTTAACGGCGTTCGAGAACTCAGCGGCTGATCCTCCAAGTCCCAAAGTCGAAGAAGAAGCGTACGAAGCCCTGAAGATTAGAATCTGGGAAGCTCTTGATCTGTGTGACTTTTGTAATAAATTTGCCTCGAATTAAAATTAATAAATATACCTTTAATTTGTGATCT
Source organism: Dendrocalamus latiflorus (assembly GCA_017311315.1). NCBI lineage: Eukaryota > Viridiplantae > Streptophyta > Magnoliopsida > Poales > Poaceae > Dendrocalamus > Dendrocalamus latiflorus. The sequence goes on along the minus strand of CM029622.1, from coordinate 3,123,914 downwards.
CTTGTCTCAATAGTTCTGTAGTTAAGTTATTAGAAGCAATGTGTACTTATATATTAACCTCTGATCATATACAGAATATCACAGACAGTTGTTACGAACGGGACATCACAGATGGTTCTTGTTAAAAACCGTCTATGATAGTCTACACAACACAGACGGTTTTTAATTAAAAAACTACCTGTGATAATTCCAGATTATCATAGACGGTTTTTAATAAAAATCATCTATGATACTTCTAAAGTTTCACAGACGGTTCATCGGTAAGAACCGTCTGTGATACTCATTTTCTCCAACGCCACTAACACAGACGGTGTCCAAATTAAAACCGTCTGTATTAGTGTCGGTCACAGACGGTTTTGTCAAACCATTTGTGATTGGCCGTCTAGTGTTAGGCTTTGTGTAGTAGTGTATATATGTACATACATATACATACATATACATATATGTATATGTATGTATATATATAAATACATGTATATGTATATATGTATACAAATATATACATATGTGTGTATATATATATGTACGGTTGCGCTAATCTGTGCGTGCGTGCATAGTGTGTGCCAGTTTTTGCGCTGGAAGTTACTACCGTTTGTGAGTGATGTTACTGTTAAACACATGTAAAGTTACTATCCATTTGTGAACTGGCAATAACTCTATATGTGTTTGGTACTAACTTCACTCACAAATGATAGTATCTTCATGGCGCGTATTTTACACCTGCGTGCAGAATAGTATTTATATATGTATATATATATACATATATATGTTTACTACTTAAAAGAATGAGTTGTTGGTGGTGGTTCATCCCACCTGTTGCTCATCTGCCATCCAACCATCCTCTCGTAAATTTGGCATCAACAGGTGGCCCCAGCTAGCAACCCCTCTAGCGAAAACTACATGCCCCTTCTGCTCCACTCCCCACTAGGTCCCCTTCCCCCTTCCTACCACTAGGTGACATCGCCATTGCCGCTCTAGCCCCAGACCTCCCCACGGACTCCTCCTCCACCTGATCCCACTGGCTTATCCTCAGCACCCACGCCTCTGATGAATCCCCCAACCACCTCATGCTTGCGGATGTTGTACTCTTGCTCCAGCCCCGCCCCGCCTCAGCCGCCACCACCATGGGCGGTGCCATTCCGACCCAGTCCATTTCCGTCTACCACTCGGTGCCACACCGGGGTGAGGTCAATTGTGCCATATGTATGCTGCAGCAGCCGTATATGATGGCCACCAAGACTTGTGTGGACGAGGTGCACGTGTACCACCTTGGCGATGGTGACAAGAAGAGCGGCGCTGATGTTGTGGAGATAATTGGTTATTTAGGACTCTAAACGTTGGGCTTCGCATATTTAGGACTCCAAACGTTGGCTTTGTAAAATTAGTACTTATATCATTGACACTTTGATTTCTATGGTATTATACCTTATTTATTATTTCTTAATCCTTTTTCTTAATGTTTGGCACCTAATATGACTCTTATGCCCCTCTTCCCTGATCAAAAATCACCCAACAAAATTTCTATGGTAAGATTGTCGTGACTCCGTGAAATAACCCAACAAAACCCAAAGACTTTTCTCAGTACAAACCTATACAAAAATCATATATCTGGTTTGTCATCCACCGAAACTCCGAAAGGGACCAAGACATTCCTCAGGCAGCAAAAGAGAGATCAGCAGAAGTGATCAAAGCAAGATTCCAAGCAAGCTAAGAAACCAAGAACTTCTACTGTGACGAAATGATTCTAACTGCCTCAAGCACCTCGCAGAAATAAATAAAAACTGCCTCAAGTTAAAATTTTGGGGGAAAAAGATTCCGCTCATAAACCCGCAAGAGGACATCAGAAACCTCTCCAGGCAATCCAGAAGTGATTTAGATCAGAGAAAAGAATAAACCCAAGAACATGCCAGCAAAGAAAAGGGATAAGAGTCATATTAGGTGCCAAGCATTAAGAAAAGGGATTAAGAAATAATAAATAAGGTATAATACCATAGAAATCAAAGTGTCAATGATATAAGTACTAATTTTGCGAAGCCAACGTTTGGAGTCCTAAATATGCGAAGCCCAATGTTTAGAGTCCTAAAAAACCAATTATCTCGATGTTGTGCTAAGGGGGCATGATGGGAGGGCTATGGGCTGGCGTGGAGCCCCGTGAAGGAGGGGTGGCTATTGAGCGGTTCATATGATACAAAGATTTGCCTACGGGATCTTGTTACTGGGAGTGGAGCTCTGGTTCTAATGTGCAGCAGGTGTTTGAGAAAATTAGTGTGCTTTGGAGCAAATAGAGGGAACTCAGAGCGTGACTTGGTTATGTTGATGTTTTCGTAGACTAATTTGATTACCTCCTCAACCAGCTGATATTTCAATTTATGCTGTCTACCAGATTGTAATGAACCTTAGGCGTCTTCCCTAAAAATGGACAAAAGTTGAAACCAAATTTTAACTCATCTAGTTGTGTCATTCCTGCAAATACTAGGAGCACTCAACTTATTACAATTTTGTTTCCTTTTTCTTTGCATAATTCAAACCTTTATATGAGAAAAGTTAATAGAAAGAAAACATAGAAGATATAAGCATTAATCACATCCAGTACTTTAAGATACTGTTCTTTCCCCTTGCATGCCACCAGCTCACCACTTTATACTTCATTTTATCCATATCTGCCAATCTTATATGTTTAACTCTTTCATATCGATTGGCAAACCAAGGTAGACACCTCAGTCTTACACTACAAGAGTTTTATACATTATTCTTCCTCTTTTTTTAGGCCTTTTGACAACAAAATATTTCTCTAATTTTATTCCCAAAATTGCAATTTGATTTGAGATGTCGTATCACCATACCAATACCACGTATCAGTGCATCACAGTCTAACATATACATTTGGATTTCCATTGCAACTCAATTAAGGCCCATGTGATGGTCCTTTCATGACAACCGACGACTATCACCAATCATTACTACTATCATTATCTTTACTACTATAAAAGAATAAGTTAGTGGTCGTACGTCCGTTCTCCTCCAACCACCCTATTCCTTCGACTTCTCACCATTCTCCACTACTACTTCTATATGTCGATGATATGCTCTTCACTAGTGATGATTCCTTACTCATCACGTATCTGAAGAAGCATCTCACTAAGCACTTTCTGATGACTGGTCTTGGTTCTCTTACGTACTTTCTTAGGATTGATGTCACTTTCACGTCTAAAGGCTACTACCTCTCCAAGCAGAAGTATATCTAGGATTTTCTTGATTGTTCTGGTCGGACTGACACTCATACTGCTAAGACTCCCATAGAGCTATCTCTTTAGCTTTGTGGCACTAATGGTGACTGCTACAGACAGCCCTATCACAGACAGTTCGGAACCGTCATCACAGACGGTTCCTGAACCGTCAGTGTTTAGGTGTCAGTGATAGTTGGTGGTTATCACAGACGGTTCCCGAGCCGTCTGTGATAACTCACATTACAGACGGTCTTTATTACTAACCGTCTGTGATAGACGAGTATCACAGACGGTTTTTTATAAACAACCGTTTGTGATACTCGTCTATCACAGACGGTTAGTAATAAAGACTGTCTGTGATATACACAATATCACAGGCGATTTTTATTACTAACCGTCTGTGATATTGTGTATATCACAGACGGTTAGTAGTAAAGGCCGTCTGTGATATTATTCACACCACAGACGGCACTCTTTGAAACCGTCTGTGATATTGTATCACAGATGGTTTTTAACAACGAATCGTCTGTGATACCAAGTGCATCATCCATTTTATTTGCTGTTTTTTGGCTAGCCTCAGGATATGCTAGCCATGCCCTCTGAAAGCAAGCAAGCAAACAGATTACAGATAAATGACAGATATAAGTTAATTGCAACTCATAGTAAATTACAACAAAATTCGATACACAGATGAATGTAACAAACGGCCAGCAGATCACATACATATATAGAATGAAAATCGTTACACAAAATCTGACAAATGAATTCAATTGAAGGAATTGTTTGATTTGTACAATTGAATCCAATGTTTAAACATCTAATTATCACCATTGCCGGCGTGGAACTCTCCCCTCTTATTTATGACCTCTACTAGCAAGAATTGGGAGATGATTGCACGAATGTCGACGAGATTGTCAAGATCATATGCACTTTCGTCGAAGTCCACCCGCTGTCGCTAGGAGCAATGTTAAGTCATTAATTAGCATGTGTGTGTAATATAAATACATATATATAATCAGAAAATAATAATTATTGGAAGGACCAGACAAACCTCTGGATCATTGATCTTAGTATCCATGATTTCCTTCATATGGCGGCAAACGTAGAATCCACATATGTTGCCCTGTAGCTGCTGGTGGCACTGCAAAAATAGAATTACATACATCGGTATTGTCAATTCTAGAGGCATTATAACAAAGTATGATATAGGATTGTTGTGTTGTAGTGGGTACCGGAAATCGCGTGTTGTGTCGTAGCGTGTCACTGGATTTGTCGTGTCTTCCTCCTTGGGCAACATAATCGGCAAACGCCCTACGTGATTCAAAAAACTTAGCCTCGGCCGTGGCAAACAAAAGAAATATTACAATAGAGTTATGTATGGAGGAAATGAATTTACGTGTTAAGTACTTCTTGCACACGACTGAAGTCGTGGTTGCTCCTAAGGAGGGAATCAAGGTATATTACCTTGCTCCACTTTGGTACAATCACAATCAAAATCCAGTGATGCCTAGTCATGTGTGTCGCCATAGTGATTAATCCTAAGTTCATGCTGCATGTAAAGTACAAATGAAACATATGTGTGGCAACTAGTGAAGCACTTACCCTTGGTTGAAGGGTACCATGACGTACTCCTTGTCGGTGTGAGCAATCAATCCCCTCGTTATGTAACCTTGCACAAAGGATGCATCTGCGTTGATACATTGCTCGGAGACCAAGTGAGGGTCGAGGAAACCCACCGGTCGTCACGATCGCCAGACTTGTTGGATCATGTATCTATACATAAAGAAAGAGTAATGATATTTATCTGTATAACGTGAATATATTCATTGTACAGTACACTTACAGTGTCTATCATCGTAGAAGTGAGGCGTCGAGTTCGTCGAGATTGAATAGTAAGAATAAATCTTCGAATGTCACGACGATGTAGTCCGAGTCGTGGAGGAAATGCGTCTCCTTATATTTCAGAGTGAATGCACTCTGCCGGATTGGCTTCATGTTGGACTTCTCCATGTACCAAGCATGCAATGTATTGCAAATCAAACCAAGCTGGGATAATTGTGACTCGGGCACCAACGACACTCCTAGAGTAAACTTCCATGACACAGGACGCGGCTTAATTTTCTTCGCATGAGCCTTGGAGGCCTTGGAGCCTCGCTTAAGATATGTTCTCGGTGGCGTCTCGGCGGGAGCCGATGCAACAGACTTTACTGGATTTGGAGGTGGAGGTGGAGCCACCGGAGCCGATGTGCCAGGTCCAGGGCGACGTCCCTCTTGGGGCACTGGATGTGAAGATTGTGGCACGAACATGTCGAGGACGATGTCCCTCTTGGGCCACTGAATGAATGTGTGGATGGCATCCCCTAATGTCTTAATCTCTTCATTTGGGGGCTTCTCAAGAGGGACGGTCTTAAAAATATCATTAATCATGTCCACCTGGACCTTTATGAAACCGGTGTCTACTTGTACACCGTGCACCAGCGTCCCTAGCAGCAATGGATACACCATGCCGCGCCCAGCGTCAACGGGAATAGAGCCAACAAGCCTGACTTTGAGGCTGCAAGGCATGGGCTCCTACATAACGATACAAGATGAGTTAAGGCGTCCACCAGAAAGATCTATGTACCATTCTAAAGAGGTACATTACCTGAATGTCATCAATAGGTAAGTGGGCATCGCTATGTTCAGAAATTGGTGTGGACGCGCAGCTACTGCGACGTTGAGGGGGACTGGGTACCGCAGTAGTAGGAGTGGGTTGCGATTGGTTGCGGACTTGTCTCAGTTCTTCCCGCAACGAATCTATCTCTCCTCGAAGTGAGGCAGTCTGCTCTTGAAGTGAGGCAGATAGTTGTTCCTCAAGTTGAGCACGAAGCTCCTGTTTTATTTGTTCGTTGCGGTACGCCTTGGATCTCTTCCTACTCCTATATGTCTCGGAGTAATCTGGAAATCCGTACCTCCAAGGTACATAAACCCCCATGCCTCGTGTGCGACCTGGGTGCTCCTTGTTTCCCAAGGCATGTGATAGTAAATCTATCTCCCTATATTCTTCAAAGGAGCCACGAGAAGATTCGGTAGTCAATGATTGCTGCAAGAGGTAATTAATCATGTTATTTTTGAATCCATGAAGTTCAAGAGGTGTTAACAACTATGTTGTTTAACATATTTTACCAGGCGTTGGGACACTTCCTCATCTGCGGGGTTTTTGAAAGAGACACCCGAAGATGTGGTTGATGACCTCGCTCTTAACCAGTTTCGAGCGCCCTCGTTTGTGATCCCGGCAAATGGCAGAGAGGTCTCTGATCGGATTGCGACCTCATCCTGCATCCTCCATTGCGGGATTTTACCCGTGTACCCAGCAGTGCCAAGTCTGTGAGGGTGCGTGTTTTGTGACTGGAGAGCCTTGTGCGTCACACTTTGTTGTTCAAATTTGGTCGTCGTCTTCATCTGCACAAAGGTCTCCCATGTTTCCGGCGACACGAAAGGATACTTCGTGAAGGGCGTGACATCCTTGGACACGTACTTCGTCACAAGAGTGCTCTTAAAATTCTTCCATGCTTGTCCCATCGTGAGGAGCGCCTGCCGTTGCACGAGTCACTGTACTTCTGCTGGGATCTCGAACGAATTTGTAATTTCCTCCCATAGCTGATTTTTGTGATCCTTTGTCAAATCTTTCCAGCTTGCTATGGTGATGGGGACCCGTTGCCTTCCAATTATCCCGCAGGTAGTCCGAAATGATGACGCTGCTTTCGTCGGTTCCAGAGGGATCCCATTCGGAGAGACCACCGTGATGGTCATTCGGCCCTTGGCCTTTTCGATACTCCTCGGCCACGTTTAGTTTTCGCAATCTTGGGAGCGTGAGACCCAGATGACGACGACGAAGACTGTGTGGACGCCATCTCTCTTCTAAGAAAAAAGTAACTGCGGTGAGCTATGGTCCCAGCTTGTCAAAGTTCTATGAATCAAGTGACACAAACCAGTGCATCAAGTTCATTGAACAAGATACACTGGAGTATGTCACTTGCTTTATGCCCTTTGACAAAGTTCTAACGATTAACTAACTGCAGTGAGCTATGGGCCTTCCAACATGTGAAGCATATAACATATGAAGCATATAACATGAGCATATAACATGTGAAGTATATAACATAAAATACATGTGAAGCTCGGAGGGACCGGCGTCGGGAGGGACCGGCGGCGTCGATCGGGAGGAAGTGGCGTCGGAGGGGCGTCGGGAGGGAGCGGCGTCGGGAGGGACCGGCGGCGTCGATCGGGAGAAAGCGGCGTCGGAGGGGCGTCGGGAGGGAGCGATGTCGGGAGGGACCGGCGGCGTCGGGAGGGACCAGCGGCGTCGGGAGGGAGCGGCGGTGGGAGGGACCAAAACCTAGCTAGCAGGGGCGCTGCAGAGTGGAGACAAGAGACTGCGCGAGAGCGGACTCCGCAGACCTAGCTGTGGGTATTTAAAGATAAGCTATCACAGACGGTTCCTTAAACGAACCGTCTGTGATAGTGGTATCACAGACGGTTCTATCGATATAACCGTCTGTGATATGCATATTATCACAGACGGTTCTATAGATATAACCGTCTGTGATATGCATATTATCACAGACGGTTCTATAGATATAACCGTCTGTGATATCCATATTATCACAGACGGTTATATCGATAGAACCGTCTGTGATGTGTTATCACAAACGGTTTCTTTTGATAAACCGCCTATGATAGTTCACTATAAATACCCGCAGCTAGCTAGGTTCCTATGTCATTTTACAATTACAATATGGAACATAGATACATTTATGAAAAACGCAAGCATAACCATAAATATAACTATTTCTTAGTTCTTTAGTCATTTTACAATTACAATGGAACATACATACATTTATGAAAAACACAAGCATAACCAATATCATTTATTACACTTTGGCTATATCATTTTAAATAAAGCCCTTCACGATGATCGACACGCATATAGCTTGCTTCATCGCCTTGTTCTTCCTCGAGCCTGATGCCGTCTTCGAATGGAGGCAAATCATCAAATTGATTGTACTCTTCCTCATCCACAACATTCTCAACCCCGACAATCCTTCTTTTTCCCTGAAGAACTACATGGCGCTTCTTATTTGCCGGGTCGGTTACATAAAATACTTGAACAACTTGCCTCGCGAGTACGAATGGTTCGTCTTTGTATCCTACACATTCGAGGACCACGGTAGTGACGTCGTACTTGTCAACCTTTACACCCCGTGGGAGTTGGACCCAACGGCACCGAAATAAAGGAATTTTGAAAACTACGTAGTCAAGCTCCCAAATCTCCTCTACAAGCCCGTAGTACGAGCTTGGGCCAGCGGTACTGCTGTGCGCATCATAGGCATCTATGCGGACACCTGAGTTCTGCACTGTGCTCTTTCTATCTTGATCTATTGTATGAAATGTGTAATCATTAATGTCGTATCCTTGCCATGTCACAATTGTAAATTTTGGCCCTTTTGCCAACCATTGTAGTGTTTCACTTGACGACCTCCTAGTCAATTGTGCCTTCAACCATTCGTTGAACTGATGGTTGTGTTGTCTCGTGATCCAAACTTCTGACAGGCCTGCATTCTCCTGACGTAGCATGTCCTTGTGCTCTTCAATATATGGGGTCACTTCAGTCATGTGTTATAAAACCATGAAATGGGCTTGAGCATACGTATTTTGATCCGGAGTTATTGCTTTCCTCCCGATAGTCCCGATACTCTCTAACCTCCCCTCGTGACGAGATAGAGGTACACCTATCGGCTCTACCTAAGCCAGGTAGCCGATGCAGAATTCAATGACCTCTTCTGTTGTATAACCTTCGATGATGCTACCCTCCGGTCGAGATCGATTGCGTACATAGGACTTCAGAATTCCCATGTACCTCTCGAAAGGGTACATATGACGTAGAAATACGGGGCCACATATTTTTATCTCTTTCACAAGGTGGACAATGAGATGGACCATGATATCAAAAAATGATGGAGGGAAATACATCTCTAGATGACATAGAGTTGTCACCACCTCGGTTTGCAGAGCATCTAGTCCATCCGGATCAATGACCTTCTGAGCAATTGCGTTGAAGAAATAACATAGCCTTATGATTGTCACTCGAACCTTGTTCGACAAAATACTTCTAATTGCAACAGGTAGCATTTGAGTCATTAGCACATGACAGTCGTGAGACTTCATGCCAATTAATTTCAAATGTTCCATGGAAACAAGTTTCTTCATGCTTGTGGAGTGACCGGATGGAACTTTCACACCATTTAAGGACTGGCGCAATTCAGTTCTCTTTGGACTTAGACAGAGTGTAACATACTGGGGGAAGGTACGTCCGGCCTTTATCGGTCTCTATCGGTGCTAACTCGGTCCTGATGTTCATAGCGACCAAGTCACGCCTTGCGTTAACACCATCCTTTGTTTTATCAGGAATGTTCAGTAAGAGACCAATCAAACTGTCACATACATTCTTCTCTACGTGCATGACATCGATGCAATTGCGAACTTCTAAGTGCTCCCAATAAGGCAAGTCCCAAAATATTGACCTCTTTTTCCACATGTTCTTCCTCAATTTACGTCTCTTTCCAAACACAACATTTATATCCTTGACCATATCATACACCTCTTTCCCGCTAAAAGGTCTTGGTACTGAGTCATCCTCTTTTTTCCGTCAAATTGTTTCTTCATCTTGTGGTATGGGTGATACTTTGGAAGGAACCTACGGTGACGCATGTACACAGTTTTTCGCGAGTTGTTCAACCACACACTCTCGGTATAATCCAAGCAGTGCGGACACGCTTTGGCTCCTTTTATACTCAACCCTGACAGATTACCAAGGGCAGGAAAATCATTAATGGTGCAGAACAACATGGCGCGTAGAGTGAAGTTCTCTCGTTTGTCCGCATCCCATACATGTACCCCTTCATTCCACAGTATTGCAAGATCTTCCACCAATGGGGCTAGGAACACATCAATATCGTTGCTAGGTTGCTTCGGCCCTTGGATAAGTAGTGACATCAAAATATATTTCCGCTTCATACACAGCCAAGGAGGAAGGTTGTACATGCACAGAGTCACGGGCCAGGTGCTATGTCGGCTGCTCATGTTACCAAAAGAATTCATTCCATCCGTACTCAACCCAAACCTTATATTTCTCGGTTCCACACCGAAATCTACAAACATCCTATCGATGTTCCTCCACTGGGCAGAATCAGCAACATGTCTTATCATTCCGTCTTTCTTACGCTGCTCGCAGTGCCAACGCATCAATCTTGCATCCTTGCGGTTTGCAAATAAACGCTTCAAACGGGGGATTACAGGAAGATACCACATCACCTTAGCAGGAGGTCCTTGCTTCACCTCGATGCCCTTCCCATCATCAGAGTCATTTTTACGCTTGTATCGGGATGCTTTGCACACCAGACAAACATGTAAGCTAGCATACTCTTTACGGTACAGGATACAATCATTCTGGTATGCATGTATTCTTTCTACTTCCATTCCTAATGGACAAAGAATCTTCTTGGCTTGGTAGGTGGTTCTCGGCAACACATTTCCCGTTGGAAGCATGTCCACTAGGAGACCTAATAATGCCGTGAAACTCTTGTCGGACCAACCATTGCTTGCCTTCAATTTTAGCAGTTCTAGAACTGATGACAACCTCGTGTATTGCGGCTTGCAGCCTGGGAACAAAGGTTTCTCCGAGTCCTCCATCAAGCCCTCGAATTTACCATGCTCTCTCTCACTATAGTTCCCTTCTGCATCACGTAACATCTGATCCAGATTGTCATCCTGCGACCTATCCTCATGATCGAAAGAACAGTCCACAACTGGCATATCGTTGTCTCCCTCTACTATGTCATAACTACCTTCTTGTGTACTCTTCTCTTCACCGTGACTAGTCCAACATTTGTACCCTTTTCTGAAACCCCTTCGAATCAAGTGAGCTTCAATCTGCGTTGAGTTGCTAAACATCTTGAGATTATCACAATCAATACATGGGCAATACATATATTTCATCCCCTTCTTCAACATATCCAGCTCGGCCGCCCTTCTAAAAGCAGACACGCCAATAATGTACTCTTCACTCACACGGTTCTCAATATACATCCAGCTTCAGTCCATCTACGCTACACAAGTGACAAATGGGTGTCAAAAATGATTATTACCCCTACTACTAACCTCTGATCAGATCACTAAGAATGTTAAGTAATTGAGTACTAATCTCTGATCAGATCACTAAGAATGTTAAGTAATTGAGTATACTAACCTCTGATCAGATCACTAAGAAGACGGTGATATTTTTTCACCCCCAACTCCCTAAAGCCGGCCGCCTTGCTCCACCGATGCAGCGCAATGAAGACAGATCGGTGTCGACATCCTTCAAGCAAGTACGCCAAGTAATTAATACTACGCAGAATATCACAGACGGTTCCAACCACAAACGGTCTGTGAAAATGATATATCACAGACGGTTCGTATTATCACCGACGGTTATTAATATTAACCGTCTGTGATACAAACAATATCATAGACGGTTCAAATTAATAACTGTCTGTGATTGTTGCCTATCATAGACAGTTCGCATAAATAACCGTCTATGATAGTCTAAACATTATCACAAACGGTTCTTAACACGAACCGTCTGTGATGTAAATAATATCACAGACGGTTCGAAATACCAACTGTCTGTGATTTATGTGTATCACAGACGGTTCGTATATAGAACCGTCTGTGATAGTCCTTCATAGACGGTTTACACTACAAACCGTCTGTGATAGTTCACTCTGTACGCAGACAAGCAATAAAATAATGTTACCCATGCCCTCTGGAAAGAAGATGAAAACAAGCAAATACAGAGGCAAGCACAACAACACATTCAGATCTATTACAGCTAAGAACGAACCCTTCATGGCACGACGGTGCGGCTGAACAAGACACACTTACGACACTTACGGCAAGAGTGTGTTGTCCAGCCGCCCGCCGTGCAGCGACGGAGGCGCTAGCTCACGGCAGTAGTCGGCGTTGTGGAGGAACAAGCAAATACAGAGGCAAGCACAACAACACATTCAGATCGATCTATTACAGGATAACAAGCTAACGAACCCTTCATGGCACAACCGTGCGGCTGAACAAGACACACTTACGACACTTACGGCAAGAGTGTGTTGTCCAGCCGCCGGCCACTGAATCTAGTGCTGCTTTCTGAATCATCGCTACTGGCGTACGTGATCCAGAGACCAGAGATGAAGAAAAGAAGTGGGAAGAAGCAGATGGATAGTCGCTCAGCGAAGAAGTCGGCTATGTCGGCTGCTCACCGAAGAATCTGGGAATGTCTTTTTTTTGAACTTTTGTAATAAAATTGCCTTGAATTTTGCAGGAAAAAGAAGGATTGTCGGAGTGGACATCACATCTCGGCAGTAGTCGGCATCGTCGAGGAACATGCAAATACAGAGGCAAGCACGACAACACATTTAGATCTATTACAGGATAACAAGATAGTGAACTCTTCATGGAACGACGGTGCGGGTGAACAAGACACACTTACCACACTTACAGCTATATATGCTCACAGTGGATGAACTCACGCGTGACTAGTACCGGTGGAAAGGTAGATGGGGCGTTATTTATAAGGGCCGAGCAGAGGGAGGAACTGCTGCCTGCCATTCGATGTGGAGAGAATGGATGGGTGATATCGAAATCCTGGGTATACGCCAATTATTGGTGACACATGATTATCACATGCCAATTATTGGTCATATGTAATTATCAGAGACGGTTATTAACGCGAACTGTGTGTGATAATAAATATCACAGACGGTTCTTAATACGAGACGTCTGTGATGTTTCAGTTATCACAGACGGTTCGTATTACTAACCGTCTGTGAAAGTTCACAGACGGTTATTAACACGAACCGTCTGTGATCTCTAAATTAATCACAGACGGTTCCGTATGAACCGTCTGTGATGTAGCCGTCCAGTATAGCCTCTTCTGTAGTAGTATCTTCTCAAGGATCCTACTCGTTATCACCCTTGTTGGGAGTTTGGTGCATCTTGTGAGCACTCGTCCTGATATTGCTCATGTTGTTCATATACTGAGTCACCTTCTTCATTTTCTTTGTTACTTATGTGTGACTATCTCTCGTCATTTGTTTTTCCCTAGATCCAACTCACTATAGCTTCAAGCGTATTTCAATGCAACCTAGGCTAGTGATTCTTATGATCTTCGTTCTTTTTCTGTTTATTGTGTTTTTCTTGGCTCCTTCCTGATTAGCTGGAACATAAAGAAGCAAACAACAGTTTCTTGTCGAGTGCTGAGGCTGTAACACCCCAGCCAAACAATGACCTGGAATGCTACTAAACTAACAACATATTAAGGAAGAACCTATATTCAATTTACAAAATTTCGGCAGAACCTCCTTTGTTTAATGAGTAAATCAAAGGTTTCAACATGCATAGACAAATGATCTGAATAATAGTAAACAATAAATATCCAATTCTAAACAACTGAATTATGTTTGCCATCACAATCGTAACCACAATACTTAAATAAAGAACGTAAGCAATGTAAAAGTTCTAAACCTTTATTACATTCTAAACATGGTGATCTTTAATCAGTTACCACTTAAGCTATTCAACAAATAATGTTTAAGGTTCTTTATTTCTTCCAAGGTGAATGGACCATGCAAGTACAACAAAGCTAATCCATCTTTATCCCCATGCATGCCGGTCTCATGAAGGTACCTAAAAAAACATCCAACAATAAGGGTGAGTCCAAAGACTCAGCAAGTATAATAAATGGTAACAACAGCATATAAGTATGAAACCCATCAATTGCACTTCACAAATCCATTCACCAAATACATTACATACACATGATATGCAACATGCTCAATATGCTCAAGGTGCTCTTTGTCTTTTTGCATTTTACCGGTAATGCAAAGTGCGCATCCGTCGATGCACACCCATGCCTATGCCATCTGGCACAGGGACCATTGCCCATACTCTGCAAGTATGGGGACCTAAGCCCATGCTCTTCAAGCATGGGGACCTTTAGCCCGTCATAAACATGACGGGGATCTCAAGAATTGCTTGGTCGTCACAGGACCAAGACTTCAATAAGCCAACATGATGCATATGTATGAAATCTCAAATTAATACAACATGCATCCGCATCAACATTGCATATGAATAACATATTCATACTACAAAAGCTCATATTCATAGACTTCATAACTTTCAAACATCCGTGATTAACACATAACTCATAGCATTAGCAACCATGAACATTACCAATCATATCACCATAACAATCATGAACAACTCAAATTCTCATAGAATTTATCAAACTATACCACTCGATAATATCTATTATATCCATAAATATACTTGCCTTAACCACGAGAAAACGGCGAATGAGCAGAAGGTGCGGCTCCTGGAATCCGTCCTCCTCCTGAACAATAATTATAATAATTGCTAAGGCAACAGTAATGAGTCTTTATATTAAACAAAAACACTCCCAAACTAATCCAACATGTTTAACTTGACTCAAAACCCCAAATCTTTTCGGACACCCTGTCCCCCTCTACAGACAGTCAACTTCAAAAATTCTTATCTAATGGTACAGAAGTCCGAACAGGGCGTTCTCAGATTTTCTGGAAACATAATTAAATTATCTAACTAAATATAGTTGGTGAGTCTCCCTGATTCGGCCAACTTCTACCCGCACCATCTAACTTTCTAGAACATCAATTCCGTAACGAGTTCTCTGGACAGCGCACTAAAATTGTCATAACTTTCACCCCGAGAGTCAGAATCAGGATTTCTTGATCTTTCTGGAAAGCTAAGGAAAATATCTGAAACTTTCATAATATGGAGATCCTCTGATTCTCCTGATTTCTAATCGCCCAAACCCATCTACCGAAACCTGACAGGAATTTCCCCGATCTACAGGACAGTCCGACTAGAAAAATTATAACTTTTTCTACAGAGGTCCGAATGACGCGTTCTAGCACTTCATGGAAAGCGAAAGATGTCCTCTACAAATCTCTAGGAGAAGACCAGACCTGAATCCCCACGGATCTATATCAAAAAGACCGTCTAACAGAGGCTGTCCTGAGCAGATCCGAAAACCAACATTGATAACGCAATTAAAATTTACATCTACTAGGGGAAGAACATGGATTACCCTTGACGAACACTGAAGAATACCACGAACACCCCACGAATCTCTCCTCTCCTTCTTTTCCTCTTTGCCCCTTCTTCTTCCCTTCCTCCGAGTCCAATCGCCTAGCTGCGAATTATTCCTTTCCCCCGATCATTCGGCATCAATTGGAGGTCTTGATCACCGGCAATGGAGGAGAGGGGAGGAGGAGGCGCTGCTGGACGGCGCAAGGCAGAGGGGAGGGGCGCACAAGGGGAGGAGAGGGGGAGGCGCAAGGGGGGAGAGGAGGAGGGGGAGGCGCAAGGGGGGAGAGGAGGAGGGGCGGCTAGGGTTGGAGGGGGGAAGGTGGCGCCCCCCTTTGCTGGCCGAAATACCCACCTGGGCCAAGGCCCAGGCCCAGGTTGCCAGGGAAAATCAGAAAAACCCCCTCTAAACTTGATATTTTATTCTTCCCTTTAAGGTCCTTTACTCCGATTAAACGATTAACGGTCGAAACTCTTCCGGGATATTACATTCTACCCCCCTTAAACAGAATTCGACCCCGAATTCTATCCACGCTTACGCCAAGAAATATAATCACAGTTAAATCTTACTAACATTGCCACGTACCTGCTGTGAATAACTCCGGATATTGCTTGCGCATGCGAGACTCCAATTCCCAAGTGGCCTCTCTCTCGGTCTGCTGCGACAAAAACACCTTGACGTACTGACGCGTTACGCCTTACTACATTGTCCCATCCTTTCAAGAGTCACTCGACGGACACGTCTCGAAGGCACGGTATTACCCGTGGGTCAACGGCTCAAACGAAACTTCATGCTCCAGATTCCTCCAGTACTCCCTCGACACTAGGTCATACAAAATGATCTGAGCGCTACGCTAGGACTCAAGACGGTTCTAGCAATACGCTCTCTACCAAGTCTCTCCAACTTTCAGAAACCACCATTATACCTTGGGCCAACATTCCCTTGGGTACTAAACCACACAACCTGCCCAAACACGCAAAACTCTTGATCCTTGTATCAATCGATCTCTTCACTTTAACAATGAGCACCTCTTTTAACCAGGGACGCACAACAGTTCCCGACTGAAAACAAAAGAGTCTTAATGCAACCAACTCAAAACCATCTTCCCTTCAGAAGAGCCCAATCCAAAGACAAAGACTCAATCATGAAAACTTTTCCATCTTTCAAGTAGACAGTTTAGAAATAAATGCCACATAAGCCAAAAACGAAACCCCTCGAATAACCAGATTAACTTTTTTTTTCTTAACTGGAAAGAACCAGACAAACCGACAAGAACCCACTCAATATGTAATGGACATCCATCATAAACACAAAGCTCAAATAAAAACTAAGAGAATATCTCACTGAGCAAGATCACGCTCTTTTCCACCATCTTTCTTTTAAGAATTTAACTTTCTCTTAAACTATAGGATCCCAAATCGTCGCATAACATTCTAACTCTTTTCTCTTAAATTAGCAACCTCATGGCCATGCTCAAGCTGAACACAAATTCCACACCTATGAAAAGAGACTCTTTCAATCCACAATAACATACCCTGATCAACTTCTCTAGCAGAGGAATTACTTTGATAAATAATTCCCAACACACCACGATATAGCTTACAGCCACATTCACATCACCTAAATCTGTTAAGGATGATCAACTTTAAATTCACCACCTTCATGCTCATTTACTGCTTCCCAAGGATTCTATCAAACATCACCATAACTCTTGGAATCTAATCATGGAAAACCAAGATGCTAGCATAAAAAAAATGCAAAGCCCACATTTCAACCTTTAAGACTCTTACAATGAATTTCTGGTATACTTGATAGGTAACCCTCAGATTTAATGACTAAAATTTTCACACAACTCAACCATAACCTCGGTCACTCAGGTCAACACTTCTCACCAATCAAGTAACCGCCCAAGGCGATTCATTTCACCAATCTTAGACCTTCTCTAACCCACACCAATCAAATTTAGCTACGCGACCACAAAGTAGCCATTTCTAACTGATTGACCAAGTTATCCTTAGAGATAATCTATCTCACAAAGGGTTACTCACTGAGGCCGAGTCATCCTTAACAATAACTCAACCATCCTTGCTATCCCATTAATTAACACGACTATTAGATTCCTCTATACTACTACTCTCATCAAACTACACCATCAAAAATCTTCTACACAATCTTACCGAGTACCCAAAATGCGATACTCTAAGAAACTAATCAAGATTTCCATACTTGCTAATTCTAATATTCTATCAGGATGAACACAAGATCTTGGACCACATCTCGCTATAGGTCCTACTAGTTGCGATAACGAAACCTATTAACTCCAAAGACAAACATTCTATTTAAATCAAACCCTTTCCAAGGATTATTCTAATAAATCGATTTATTGCGCCATGCATCTCAAACATCTTGACACCTGAAGCCTCACAGAATCATCTACTCGACCACCACTATCCAGTTGCCAACATTCATCTTTAAAGGCTTTGCAACATGAATCAGTTAATCCTTTCTCAGAAGAAGAGGCCAATAAGAATAATAATAATAATTTCAGCACTCAGATAAGCGTTTACCAATCACGGTAAACACCAGACCAAAAGGAACAGTCAATTGGCAATGAACTCGGAAAACATAAGGGGAGTCCACAATTGAAGGCAAAATCCCCCAAGAAGAGGATATCAAATCGCAAGATACGAAACTTGGCTTCAGACCTCAACTACTCCTAATGCACTCTTTCCGTTAACATAGAAAACAATTCTTTGACCACAACAACACTTGGTCAGCTCGAACAAGACAAGTTCTTAAGACCAAACCACAAGAACCACTTAAGAACCAATAAGATCTTTCACACTTCACTTTGCTCGGAACAGTTCAACTACCAAATAAATCATGAGATCCAAATGATCTCCGCCGCAAAACTCGGAACATTTTTATTTACGAAATATCACGAAAGGCAATCAAATTAATCTCCTCTTAAAGGAATCAACATCACTCTAGCAACCATAACTGCTAGTCTTTCTAACATCACATCATGCACTCCTGGCATGAACCAACAAAACTCACTATCCCATCATTAACCTTCCCAGGGAAACACAATAACCTATTTCATATATTTTTTCTATAAGGTTGCAATACTCAACCTGGTCAAGAGGATAACTAATGCACAAACCCCACTATCGAAGTAAATCGTCTTTTAACTAAGGCATGCTGCCCAGGTCATCCTCACAACCCACCTATTTAGATCACTCTTAAATTCCAATCATTAACCTATTAGCAATTCTCAACATCAATTTAGTGCACACCAATTCCAATCTAATGGTTATCGTAAACAGTTGACGATTATACCGTCATGGAAAGGATTTATGGTCATTTCTCTATTTGTGTTCCAACTAGCAAACATAAGACCATCAAGAAACCAAAAACATCCTTATCTCTTCCTTCCTACACAGTTAAATTAATCCATTGAGATCAAGTAATCCAACCAGTTTAGTAAACTAAACAATTTTAAGGATCAACCTTCTCATCAAAGACATACTATTATCCTACCACTCCACCATCAGGTAACATAAATCACCAATTACATTCCATCAGTTCATCTCTTAGTGATGCTCAAAACCATACTTCGATACATAATAAATGCACCTAGCAATTACATATGATCTGTACTTATCCATAAAAGGTAACTCCAAGATTAATATGCACTATGACAATATTCTAACATCTTCTGGACTTATCCATCCCAAAGGGTTAGATTAATCCGTTGAGACCCGCAGGTCCACTCTATCCGAGAAGCTTATCAAAATATATCACCTATAGTGATCAAACCAGTTTCGTCAACGTTCCCTACTTGTTATTAACTCTGTTGATTCCACCTAAATATAGTCATACTCCCAGTCACAGCTCATCAAGAACTACTAGAGAACATCCTCAACTTATTCAACTTTCCTTTCAAGGATCTTAGCTAAGATCAATCATGCACACACTGCAACCCAATCTTGATAATCCATATCATATTCATTAAGTGCTTTGATTATAACCTCTCATCTTATCATGACAACCCATCGCCAAAGGGTTTAACATCTTCTTTCATAAAAGAGATCCATTAAGCTTCAACACTCAAAATACCCAAGAAAGATACAATGAGTAAAAGCCTCCACGAACTAAAGGACTTGCAGAAGGAAACTTTCATTAACCCAAAAACATCAAGCGAATAAATGGATCAAGATGTCCCATGAGGAAGACAAAACTCCAATATAAAGGTCAAACTTGACCACCAACCAAGTTCACCAATCGTAAGAATAACTCATCGGCTGGGAAAATAATGATTGCTTTACAGGACAAATTCAGCCCAATCAAAACACACTATCCTTTCTCAAAGCAACCGATCAACCGTAATGAACTAATAACCCAAGAGAAACTCATCGAGCCCAACTGGACTAGAGTTGACCAAATTCAAAGTCAAAGAAGAGGACAACTCTTCTAGAGATACTCACTATCAGCGCCTATTCTAAGATATCCAAGGTAACCGCCTTCATACTCTCATACCGCTAACGGTGGTGTAACCTGGTACAGCCCAGGGCCACAACCACGACCTCAACCTCTCAACATGGGTTATCCCCACACATAATATCTATAGTTTTATAATATAGATATAATATATCATTTCAAACCACAATCATCAATACAACATAACGGAAACGTAAATGCAATGCTTCACCCATTCCCATCCTACTGTGCACTGTGTGTCAATTTAATTATTCAATTACCACGGACCTAAAGCCCGCTCTGATACCAACTGTAACACCCCAGCCAAACAATGACCTGGAATGCTACTAAACTAACAACATATTAAGGAAGAACCTATATTCACCTTACAAAATTTCGGCAGAACCTCCTTTGTTTAATGAGTAAATCAAAGGTTTCAACATGCATAGACAAATGATCTGAATAATAGTAAACAATAAATATCCAATTCTAAACAACTGAATTATGTTTGCCATCACAATCGTAACCACAATACTTAAATAAAGAACGTAAGCAATGTAAAAGTTCTAAACCTTTATTACATTCTAAACATGGTGATCTTTAATCAGTTACCACTTAAGCTATTCAACAAATAATGTTTAAGAATCTTTATTTCTTCCAAGGTGAATCGACCGTGCAAGTACAACAAAGCTAATCCATCTTTATCCCCATGCATGCCGGTCTCATGAAGGTACCTAAAAAACATCCAACAACAAGGGTGAGTCCAAAGACTCAGCAAGTATAATAAATGGTAACAACAGCATATAAGTATGAAACCCATCAATTGCACTTCACAAATCCATTCACCAAATACATTACATACACATGATATGCAACATGCTCAATATGCTCAATATGCTCAAGGTGCTCTTTGTCTTTATCTTTGTCTTTTTGCATTTTACCGGTAATGCAAAGTGCGCATCCGTCGATGCACACCCATGCCTATGCCATCTGGCACAGGGACCATTGCCCATACTCTGCAAGTATGGGGACCTAAGCCCATGCTCTTCAAGCATGGGGACCTTTAGCCCGTCATAAACATGACGGGGATCTCAAGAATTGCTTGGTCGTCACAGGACCAAGACTTCAATAAGCCAACATGATGCATATGTATGAAATCTCAAATTAATACAACATGCATCCGCATCAACATTGCATATGAATAACATATTCATACTACAAAAGCTCATATTCATAGACTTCATAACTTTCAAACATCCGTGATTAACACATAACTCATAGCATTAGCAACCATGAACATTACCAATCATGTCACCATAACAATCATGAACAACTCAAATTCTCATAGAATTTATCAAACTATACCATTCGATAATATCTATTATATCCATAAATATACTTGCCTTAACCACGAGAAAACGGGGAATGAGCAGAAGGTGCGGCTCCTGGAATCCGTCCTCCTCCTGAACAATAATTATAATAATTGCTAAGGCAACAGTAACGAGTCTTTATATTAAACAAAAACACTCCCAAACTAATCCAACATGTTTAACTTGACTCAAAACCCCAAATCTTTTCGGACACCCTGTCCTCCTCTACAGACAGTCAACTTCAAAAATTCTTATCTAATGGTACAGAAGTCCGAACAGGGCGTTCTCAGATTTTCTGGAAACATAATTAAATTATCTAACTAAATATAGTTGGTGAGTCTCCCTGATTCGGCCAACTTCTACCCGCACCATCTAACTTTCTAGAACATCAATTCCGTAACGAGTTCTCTGGACAGCGCACTAAAATTGTCATAACTTTCACCCCGAGAGTCGGAATCAGGATTTCTTGATCTTTCTGGAAATATAAGGAAAATATCTGAAACTTTCATAATATGGAGATCCTCTGATTCTCCTGATTGCTAATCGCCCAAACCCATCTACCGAAACCTGACAGGAATTTCCCCGATCTACAGGACAGTCCGACTAGAAAAATTATAACTTTTTCTACAGAGGTCCGAATGACGCGTTCTAGCACTTCATGGAAAGCGAAAGATGTCCTCTACAAATCTCTAGGAGAAGACCAGACCTGAATCCCCACGGATCTATATCAAAAAGACCGTCTAACAGAGGCTGTCCTGAGCAGATCCGAAAACCAACATTGATAACGCAATTAGAATTTACATCTACTAGGGGAAGAACATGGATTACCCTTGATGAACACTGAAGAATACCACGAACACCCCACGAATCTCTCCTCTCCTTCTTTTCCTCTTTGCCCCTTCTTCTTCCCTTCCTCCGAGTCCAATCGCCTAGCTGCGAATTATTCCTTTCCCCCGATCATTCGGCATCAATTGGAGGTCTTGATCACCGGCAATGGAGGAGAGGGGAGGAGGAGGCGCTGCTGGACGGCGCAAGGCAGAGGGGAGGGGCGCACAAGGGGAGGAGAGGGGGAGGCGCAAGGGGGGAGAGGAGGAGGGGGAGGCGCAAGGGGGGAGAGGAGGAGGGGGAGGCGCAAGGGGGGAGAGGAGGAGGGGCGGCTAGGGTTGGAGGGGGGAAGGTGGCGCCCCCCTTTGCTGGCCAAAATCCCCACCTGGGCCAAGGCCCAGGCCCAGGTTGCCAGGGAAAATCAGAAAAAACCCCTCTAAACTTGATATTTTATTCTTCCCTTTAAGGTCCTTTACTCCGATTAAACGATTAACGGTTGAAACTCTTCCGGGATATCACAGAGGCTGAGTTGAGTGCTATGGCAGCTGAAGTTACTTGGTTGATGTGGCTACTTACAGATTTTTGAGTGCCTTGATGGGATGTACGACTCTTTTGTCTGATAGTACAAGTACCATCAGTATTGCACGCGATCCAGTGAAACATAAGCTCACTAAGGCCAGTCTCAGTGGTGGGTTTCATTTCCCAGTTTCCAAGACTGCCATGTCAGCTTTGCAGACTTGGATTGAGAAATGAAACTGGATCTCTCAGTGGGGGGTTTCATTTCACTGTTTCATAGACAAGCTGCAGCAATTAATGTATGCATGATGTTGTGATCCTATGTGCCATATAAACTATGTAGCCGTTTGAAAATATATCTAAACTAAACATAGTCACTTTGGTAACTACAATATATCTCATGCCGACAAATAATCATGGTCAAATAAAATATATTAATTAATCCAATATTCATGAGTACATTCGCATATATATGAATGCACAGCAGATCCTCGGGAGCGCCTGAGAATGAAACGACCCGGTCTCAGTGGGGGTTTCACTGGGTTTCATCGTGTTGGTAACCGGGACGGATGGGTTTCATCCTGATGAAACTCTGTTGCTCTCTCTCCTCATAAATTTCTTGCCAACTCAGCAAATTTGCTGATGTGTCACTGCATTAAATGAGAATGAAACTCTTTTGAAACCCCCATTGAGACTGGCCTAAGCACATTGGTATGGATGCTTCATACACTCGTTCGCATCTACAAGAAAGAGTTCTTGCTCTATAGTTTGTGCTCTTAAACTAATAGATTGCTAACTTCTTTACAAAGCCATGTATTAGGGTGCAATATTTATATTTTCTCTACAAACTCAGTGTGTGTAATCCACTATGACTTTGAGGGGTGTTAGAGTAAGCATATCCCTTCTGTATTTACTTATATGTGTAGGAGGTTGTATTTACATATAGTCTATTATACTCTCTATATATATTGTCCATTGAGTCTCATAAATATACACACAATATTCATAAGACGGAAGCCTTATCCTCATATGTTTACTTTGAAGTAGTACTAACATATTCTGTTGTAATGGATAATCTGCATCAAGTTATCAACCCTGTCACATTCGGAAATGATTGTTTAGGTTATTTGAGTTTATTAAACTAGCTATATATCGTGCAGTTCTATAAATGGATATACATATTGATTTTCTAAGCTTGAATCCATAGAAAATTTTGTAGCAAGCATGCATCTCAGTCGGTGGATGGCCATTTCTATCACATGGTCTTTTTCATTTACTTGTTTTTCTCTGACTTTTTGTTGTTGTTTCTATTGAGTAAATTTCTTTATCCTAATTTTACTCCACGTTATTGCAAGTACAAATCTTCTTATCTGAATTGTCGATTGATGTTAACAACTGAAGAATCTTAGCCATTTTTATTTCTCACATTGAATGTGTTTATCACCAATATAGTCCATTTTTAAGCCACAAGTGGTTATCTACAACAATAAAACTACAAATTAAGAACAACTTCTTCTCATCTCTGAAGAGAACTGATCACTCCTCCCATCTGATGCAGTACATGAAGCTGCCGAGAGCGATAAAAAGTTTCGACAACAACTGTAACACAATATATAGTATTATCTAACATGATTGCAAGAGATCTGGAGAAATTAAATCATGTTGTCAAAAGCGTTGATGTCACCGCATATGTGCGGTAGATCCGGCTTGATATTTTCCTTACCTTTGACAGTACTATTAACTTGCAAGAAAATTAAATGTTTTTACCTTGAGCTTTAAACTAAAACCTGATGACTATTGTTGACAAAAACTGTTCGCCACTTTGCTTCGTTTTTCTTCCTGCGCAGCATTAAGTCAAAATATTCTGCTGCTCGAGCAGAACAGATTCAAAGCGAAGTAGACGAGTTCCAAGTGCTTTTGTTTCAGTAGACTACACGCTGCATTACTCAAGTAGACTCTGCAGGGACAAATGCTACTGCTATACAGCATATGTGATGCTGATCAGTTCAGAAAGATGCATGGCTGCAATATGTTCTTGCAGGAGTCAGACAATCCGGCTTGCCTTTCTATTAACTTGTTATACTCCAGAATTAGATGCTTCTTCTCGGTTTCTTGAGTTAATATTAGCAGCATTCTCCATATTTCTGAAGATTGCATAATGGTAGTGGACTTGTCAGGGTGGAACACTACCTTCTTGATCTTTTGTGTGAAGCTAATTTTGTCAGAAACCTCAGCATCAGTTTACTTGAGGCCTGCAGACTAGTAAACCACTTGGTGTGTGAAACTGTCCGATGCTTCCGAAACACATGGCAGCCAGTTGCATATACGATGTCGCCTTGTCTCCTCGATTTAGTAAAGATCAATATGTATGTTTATGTGAGACCACGTGAAGGTTACTCCACGGTGTATGTTAAGTATTTAACCTTATTATGTAAATATTGCTAAGGTTTGAGTTTGATTTTAGGAGTTTGCAAATTTTAGAGTTGCTGTCAGGTTTTAACTGGTTTGACTAGCCTAGCAACAGCAGTCTGACCAGCATAGCAATGATGGTCTAACCGGCAGCTATAGAGCAATCAGACCAATCATATGCTTTTTGGAAAATAGACACCAAACACTTGTGTAGGTATGTTTGAAGATATCTTTGCACTAGATGTCAATTTAGAGTTCTAAGTTGAAACTAGATAGAATTTAACCAAAATTTTTGAGACTGTGTTTTATAGTGCTCTTATGAGGTCAGACCGGCCTTTAGCGAATTGTGCTAAAATTATGCATTTTGGTTCGAGGTGTATGAGCATCGTTGAGTGTGTGCACAGCATGGGTGTTAGTGTTTTGTGTGGTGCATTGCATGATGCATTGTTTTGATAAACATGAGTCAAGTGCATAAAACTTATGCTCGACATAGGTGCTTGATTTTTGAATGTGCAGGTGGCTTGGAGGACGCTAGCAATCAATGACAATGGAGTGGGACTAGGCGGGGGTGTTGAGGTTTGAGCAGTTGTGTAAGTTTGAGTAAGACTGTATGGCTCAAGCGGGAAGCATAGGAAGGACAAGAATCGTGAAGAGGTGAGTTGGTGCATGTAGTATGTCATGAACTCCAGTTGGCTGCCTGTGGGCATATCCTAAGGGTCTCACCTGTGTGTTTCATTTTCGCTACTGCATTTTGATGGTTTCAGCCTGACCGGCCCATTTGTAAGTCTATCATTATATTTATATTTCCGCATGATATGTACTTTGATGTTCAGTTATGTATCTATGAGCACTATCTACTGACCTAGAGAATAGTGTGGTGGAATCACAAAGGATTTTTGACTGTAAAATCCGGGTCTGACAGAGCTGTTATCAGAGTATATCGACTATAGGTCATGAACTAGTTAGCTTGGTCGTTATTTTCATGACTAGAATTATTTATTCAAAATCTGTTTGAAAAATATAAGTATCATTGCTCATTCTCATCTCTCTTAGATGATACTCCCTCATCTATATACTGTCCTTGTCATTGTTTTTGTTCTAAAGCTCTCTTGTCCCGAATTCAAAATGAGAAAAATCCAGGACTTCTCTTGTAAACTCCCTTTGAAAACCTACTTGGGCCAAAATCACAAGGCTTAAATTTGAAACTCATTTTCAAAAATTGTTTTATCCTTAGATAATTAATTATCAAATTATTTACAAAATTCATTTTCAAACTCATTTCAACAAACATGATCCTCCAATGAAATTTTCATAAGTTTAACTAGTCACCAAAATTTATTCCAAAATTCACTATTGTTTCTAAAATAGTCAAAACAAAGTTATTTCTAAAAAAAATTTCCCCAGAAAGGACCTTGATTTTTTTCAAAAATAAAGCCTAAAGGTTAACTTTTTTTTAAAAAAAAGAGGGGTGTTACTTCTAAAAAAAGTTATGTTGAACATATTCCCCATGATTGGTTTTATTACCATGGTTAGAAAAATACTTCTTTTCTTACTCAAAAATATAAATGGAGGAGGGTATATAGAGTCGTAAGTAGAGAAGATAGATGTTTTTGATGAATAAATAAGAATGTTGGTGGGATTCATGTCGATCATCGGAAGAAAACAATAGTATGCATTCTGGATGAATAAATGGGTGGAGCCTAAAGGATTAGATTGACTAGATCGATGAATTAATTGATTCTTAGAGAAATAGGAAGTGTGAAAATAATTATTGGATTACAACATTGATAAATAATATAAATCCTAGTAGATGTTTACAATAGTGGAATAATAGAATACAATCAATTACTAGATTGATTAATTGAATTTTTGAGAATTCGAAGATGTGATAATAACTATGGGATTATGGACTTATTTCATAATACTATTTTTGGTGAATGTTTATAACAATGAATTAGTTTAGACGTAGATCGTGAAGAGTACGATTGATTACTTGATAAATAGACTATGAATATGCCTAAATGGAGGAAAAGATTGGATTATTAGGAAACCTTGATTCAAATGATGTTGGTGGATTTGAGAGTAAAGATATTGGATTATCATTAGATTATATAGTTGACATGTTGACAAATAGTAGATCTGAGATTGGGATTATACATTCATAGTGGGATTTGAGATTTGATTTACAAATTTATGGTGAAAGTTGATATTTATGTAGGTTTTAGATAACCATGTGATTTAAGTTCAGATGATACAATGGAAGGTATATGATCAGTGGATCAGACAAATGATGACACTCGTTGTTTGGTGTTTTAGATAGCAATAATACCACGACTAAGTAATGAAGGAAGATAGCCTAGGTATAATTTGTAAAAGTGGAAGCAATTAATAAGGCCATTGGATTCTAAGCCTATGGATAGAAGTAGTATGGAAGTGAATTAGTCCATTAATTGACATTTGAATATTGGAAAAGGCTAGGATACCCTGGCAAAAAAACTCCCTTTTAAAAAGCGAGTATTTCAAACAACTACTAAAAAAATCCATTTTTTGCCACAAAGTCTCATTTGCAAAAAAGGTACCACAAGAGTGAATGTTGCATCAAACAAGTACCCTCTGAATGCTCTCCTCTTCCTTCTATTGATTTCAAAAGAAAAAATGTGTTCTCTTTCTTACCCCTACTTTAAACACTTAAGGTTAGGAATGTCAAAGATGTTCATGAAGATAAGATGGTCTCATTCTAAAATGGAATATGTATGTTGAACCCTGTGCCCTCTCATGTGTGCTCCCCGAATAGACGTTGTACTACTGCAAGATTTACTGCTAGCAATAACACAGACGGTCTCAAAACCAAAACTGTAAGTGGTTGTATTTAATACTAATAGTTTTGGTCAACCATCTGTGATGAGGCATCCAGTATTAGCCTTTTTGTAGTAGTGATCAATCAATGGATTAATTCATTCCTACACTACTTCCATAAATAGGCTTAGAATCCGATGGCCTTATCATCAATTCAGGTACTACTTCTTACTATTTATATCTATACTATCTTCCTTCATCACTTAATCAAGGTATCTTTGCCATCTAAAACTCCAAATAGCATGCATCATCATTTATCCAATCCACATAATATATATTTGCTATTGCATCATCCATAATGATCAAATCATGGTTATCCAAATCTCACAAAAATCTCAACTTCCGCAATGAATTTATAATATAAATCCAATCTCATATCTGCTATTTGCCAATTATTCAATCATACATCCTAATGATAATCCAATATTTTTACTTTTAATTCCTATATTACTCATTAAATCCACCAACATCATCTGTATCAAAATATCCTAATAATCCAATCATTTCTACCATTAATTCATAATCATGATTAACTCATCCAACAATCAACTATGCTCTCCACTATTTATTTCCAAATTAATTCTCAATTGTAAAATCCACCAAGAATAATATCATTTATCAAGGCTATAATCCAACAATTATTATTTCTTCACCTATCTCTCCAAAGTATGATTAATCCTTCTATTTAGTCAACTCCTCCAAAGTTTGATCAATCCTTCTATTTAGTCAATCTCATCCAATAAATTCCACTAATTGATCCATCTAAATTTCTCACTACTAATTATTCCTAATAATCAACATGAATTCTTATTTATTCATCACATTTTATACAAATCTCTTATGGGTTTATGTAATTTCATTAGGTACGGCTTCATGGGTATAAATCGATCTACTTCTTGCAACCAGAAATTGGCACTTAATTTTTCTATGGTTTGGAATATGATAGGTAAGGGAAGAACACGGGTAAGAATACAAAGATATAGGTAAGGATTAAGATGAAACAGAGTAGGAGCATAAATGTTTCAATATAGTCTTTATTTGAAACCAGAAATATTTTTGTACAAATTGCTTATACAATAACCTAGTAGGTTGATAGCAAAATTTAGCTATTATAATAGTACAAGTAGAAGTACTTCGTCTACTCATATGGTTTTACCTATAGCATCACGGAAATCAAACGGGTATTATTAACTAACTACTCGAGCAGTGACTTTGTAACTATTCAAAACACAAAATTTTTGTCGGGTACCCATACTATTCTTCTTGACACGATCTTTACTACTACTTCTACTCAGGTTTGTTTTCATTCCATTGGTCAATACATACAGTAAGAAGTTAGCCTAGGAAGCTACACAAGTTTTAAATATCTTGACAAAATCAAAAGGAAAGCTTTACATATCTAAGAGGGATGAGATAGAAATAGGAAAGACAAGATATCAATAATACTTACAGTTTTTGCAATTCTTTTATCTGAGAAATTAGAGTTTTGTAAAACTTGTATTCTTATTAGAACCAAACCTATGCTTAAGGCTGCAACCTACAGTCAAGTCTACTCTGATACCATTCTGTAATGACCCTATTTTAAGATAGGACCATTGTGTTTCCCGCAATAGCCCAACAGTTCAGTTAGGACAAAAATAGTATCATGCCTGCTCATGAACATTTAAAAGGACTAATTTGATTAAAATATGACCTAACGGCCAAACCATAACAGCTTTATGGGTGCCCAAGCCCAAAACTTAACTTACATTAAAAAGAATCAAAGAAACCCCACAAGAACGCTTGAGTGTGATCGTAACCCTAACATGATAGTTGTTGCATCCTTTATTCTTTTGGTGCCTATTCTAATGAAAATAAGTAACATTGAGTACACTAGGTACATAACAAGCCACATGGGTAGGCTATTTAACTAATATGCAAGGAGTTCAACTAGATAAAATTATAGGTTATAATATGATAAGAATAGATGCAAGTTTATTGGTAAAGAACTGTTAGAACTAGATTTTATTAATCCAGAATCCTCTGTAATTCCATCGTACTATTTATTAGATCAGTAAATAGTGCTCACAAATACATTACTGAACATCAAAGTACATATCATGTAGAAGCGTAAATATAATGGTGGACTTACTCATGGGCCGATCAGGCCAAAGTCAACTGAAACTTCACATAGGTGAGGCCCTTAGGACACACCCACAGGTAGCTAACTGGGGTTCGTGACTTAGTTCTTGGCCTCATCGCCTTTCAGCTCTATCGACTCCTTTAGATGACCATAGGGATTGACTTTTTCATTCTTGCAAACTACAAATGATAATTAAGCAACAATGAGTGTGAAGGTACTCAGCAAGCTACCACATAGAATGCAGTAATAATAGATGCAAAGCTATCAAATGGAGGCTTGAGGTTCTTTGATTTACCAAAGGCATTAGTTTCAAGTTATAATAAATAAGAAATTCCGTGAGACTTAGTAGTTTTAACTAAAATAGATTTTCTAAAGTTGTTTGAGAGAATGCAGTAATAGTAATAGTGTAGTTTACATCCACCTGTTATAGCACATTGTTATCTCCATTGTATGCTAGTTTTGTTATCAGGGCTTCATCCACCCATTATAATCACTAGATTACATCTGCCCAGGGGAAATCAATTTAGGGGTACATCGGCCCGATGAGTTTTCACACACCCACAAAGTTTTAGAAATAGATAATAACTTGAGTAAGTTCCCATGCCTGTCCTTTATCATGGGCATAACTATTCAAATAGTTTTCACTTTATAGAGGTTGTACACTTTACCCACAAAAGAAGATCACCATAAAGCCTTTACAGTACATCTCCCTAACAAGGCACACCCGCTAAGGTTTCCACTGCAATTCCAACCAAAGGAGTGAGGTATAATTAAGCAATTATCCAAAAGAAATTAACTATAACAATTATGAATATAATTTGTGTAACATAGTAAAGCATGCAATTTGATATTTTTAGATAAAATAATATGCATGTAATAACTTGCCTCGTTCAATTTATCGCGGCTTTGATCTTACTCAAAGCCTTCTTAGTCAACGATCTTGAAACTCTTGGTCTTTGTCTTTACCTGAATCTTGATCTCGATCGATCTGTCGCCTCTTCAGAACTCCAACTTCTACATACATGATAAACAACCGAAAAACCAAATAAACTCAAAGAAAATCACAAGTCTAAATAAATTCAATTTGAGCTTAGTTAAGTTTTTCTATGATTGAGGATATGAGAGAAGATTTAGTGAATGCAGGATAGAGATGAAGCCAAATGAATTTTGAGTGGAAGCAAGACGGTGAAGTAACTTTGTCGGGAAGGATATAAAATAAGGATCGATGTCAAAGGAACATTCACATAAATAGTTTGCTTTAGAGGAAGATGGCTAGACATAGCCGGTTGCAAGATACAATGGCTTGATCTTTAATTAATAACTTCTTTAATTATTTTATAATTATTAAGAAAGTTCTAAGAGTCAGGTTAGACCTATGATAGACATGGGAGTTCACCCAGTTGCAATACTTGTTGAGTGAGATGACTTGAGAGTTAGTGCCTTGGATTGTGGGCACATTAATTATTCTTAATTTCCATTAGTGATTTTAAATCCAAAGACAAAGATAGGACAATTGTTATTTTAAGCAAGCTTGTATTTTATCAAGACATCTAATTTAAATTTGTATTTCAAATTCGATGGCAAAGGCATATTTGTTAATTACCTTTTCTTTTTAACTTAAATGTCATTTGCACAAAGTTGTAACTTGTATATATCAATAATGTTTCTGATTAACAACTGGACTTGAGATAAATATTAATAACACCCTGATTATGTCTTGAGAGTTTCTTAATCATATTCAAGGTATTCTTTAATTTAAATCTCAGCATTTGTAGATAAATATTAGAGACTTAAATTTCAAATAATTCACTTTAATTATTTAAGCATTATTTGAAAATTGGCCTCATGACTTTGAGATAAGCAAATAATATTTATTTTTTACATGGCTTAATTTTACACTAATTATCTCTAATCATCATTGATAATTTTAGATCTAAGGATGATGATATGATAATTATTATTTGGACAACAATATGTTTTGATAGAATCTACAAATAATATTTGAGTTTCTAGAGCAAATATTGGGAGCATCTTAATTATCCTTGAATAGCTTTAAATTCTATTTCCAGGTAATTTACAAATTTAAATTCTTACAACTCCTAATACTAAACACTAGTTAATCTTACACGATAATTAATTTGCTATTTTTTTATGGCATGCACCTATTCTAGATTTAACCTCCAATATCTTCATTATGCATGAACCTTCATTCCAATTTCATAATTCAATTTCTATTTGTAACTAAATTATTTTCCAACGGATTTTTAGTTTGGATTTTCATTTGCAATCTTAAGTTAATGACACACATCAACTGATTGGTGGCTACTTGAATGGCTTTGGATTAAATGGGCCCACATGCCATATGTATGAGTGGGAGGGATTCATCACATAAGAAACACAGGAGGGCATGGTTGGCCGAACAGATGAGGTAGGTGCACGGTGGACAGCCGAAGAAGGGAAGGGGGCCGGCAAAATGGAACCCTAGGGGGAGGTAGGGCCAAGGGAGGTGGTGCAGTGGCTAGGACGGCACCATGGTGGCTCAGGAGGCAGTTTGGGCGGCCGACGATGAGGGAAGAGTGGAATGGCGGTGGCGGGAGGGATGTGTCCATTCAGCGTGGGCGGCCCGCGTGGGCACATGGGTGCTCACGGCATTGTGTGGTTCAATTAGCACGTGGCACAGTGAGGACAGCGAGCGCAGTGCTGGGTAAGCAGCATGTGGGCAGTGTACTTGCATAGATATATGTGGGGGCATAGAAGTGGTAGGGCTGGGTTGGAACATCGGGGATGGTGCGAGGTCTAGGTGCAGCGCAAGTCATGCGAGCGGCGCGGGCATGGCACGCATGAGCATGGCACCGCGTGTGCATCATGGCCATGTCTGGCATGCAAGATAGATGGGGAAGGAGAAGAAAGAAGAAGACAAGGCCAAGCTGGTAGAGGATAAAGAAATAATGAGAAGGAAAAAGAGAGAAAGGAAGGGGAAAAGCTAACAAAGCTTAGACATTTGAATTTGAAAACTTGGCTCAAGTGCTTGGATGCAAAGTTTACTGTTGCTTTGCTCTCACTTAAGTTGATTTTAGATTTCATTTTCTATTTGAACTTCAAATTCAAATTTGTATTCAATTTTTTTTGAATTACTAGAGTCATGCTCTTAGGTTTTATCTATTCGTATTGTTTGGCAAAGCCAAATCAAGATTTTCAAATAAACAAAGAAAATTTTGAAAAACACTAGAATGCAACAAGAAGTTTTTCAATCTTTCATGTTTTCATCCACTCCCGAATTTGGGTTGTTACAAGAACTTTGCCCAACTTCCATCTCAACCCTTTCTTGCAAGCCATCTCAAAACCTAGGATAGCGGTCTTTTCTATAGAGATTCAATCAAATGACAAGTCAAACTTGTGGTTAAGCGATTTCTGTACCATTTACTTAGCATAAGAGTCTAGTCCTTACTTTTCTCTAATGAGGCCACATTCCATGTGCATCTCAGCACAGTACCACCGAACCAAATCGAAGCCTCTACCCTAGAATGAGGTCATGGGCTCCAACCATGTAGTGGCTTCCCACCAACTAGCCTCGATCCTAGTACCATTTTAAAATATAATGGCATAATGCCAAAATATTCTAAGTAGTTTAGGTAAATCATATGTTTGTTTAGTTCTACCAATAACTAATTATATAGTAATTAATAACCAAGTTTTATTAAGGTGAATGTGGCTTACAAAATTTAGACATGACTTTTAGGTGGTAGGATTTAACTAACTCTCATCTCATTCTAAACTATTTTTTATGTAAAAAAAGGTTCAAAAATAACATGAACGAAAATAATGCTTATTTAAGTAATATAGGTTCAACATGATCAAAGACATGTAATTTGCCTAGTGTTTTTTTATTACTTCTTCGAGTTTAACACCATTTGTCTTAATTGCTCAAGTAGCTTCTCCATTGATCAACTAGTCGAATTCGGATGCTAATGCAAAAGAATGAATATAAATAAGTTTTTACTTTGTAGAATGCAACCTGGGAACAAAATACAATTAAATAACTGGAAAAAACATAAAAGAAATTGAATTTGGGCAAATAAGGTTTAAGCGGTGCTTGGTTGGATCTAATGGAGTTAAAAATGTGTTAGATGGGCTTGAAATGGTCAAAATGAGTATAAATATGCTTAATGGGTCTCGGGTGAATAGTAATGGGTTGACAAACATACTGGGCTTGGTATGAATAGTGTTGGGTTTTGAATAATAGGTCTGGCCCACTCGACCAACTAGGCCACGCAATGCTTTGGGCCAACTTGGTTGGCCTAGCTACTCAGCCTGTAGAGCACGAAGCCCACTCGACTTGAGCTTACATCCATGGCTACCTGAGCAAAGGATAGTGATGGTGATGGTGATTGAGTGACGGTGAGGGTGATCGGCGACGAGCGGTGGTGCGGTGAGGTTCATTGGGACCTGAGCAACCCATTTTATGCATGCACACAGTTGAAGAAGGACTGGAGATAGCTACCGGTGGTGGTGACTCATCAGAGTAGGACCATGGCACAGAGCGTTGTCATGTGGTCCTGGCTAATTCAAAGGTGGTTCAAGCATCTATGGTGCATATGGAGTCTAGTGGTGACGATGGCTCAGCTTAATTTGGCTTGTGCAAGGCTGGCCACAATGGTTGTGCTTGGCTAGGTAGTGGCGCATGGTGCCGACGGGCTAGGGACGACAAGGTGGGTTGGGAAGGCTGAGGATAGCCTCGTGGTGCTAAGGAGGTGCTATGGGCATGTTTAATTTGATTGAAATAGGTGCTACCGAGAGAATTGGGTTGCAGGCTCATTGGCACGAGCTTAGTGGTGACGGCGAGTCTTGGCCAGAGAGGAAAGTGAAAGACATCGAGGTTGGGATTTTATAGCCGATAGAAGCGGTGGTGCTAAGAGCATGACAACAACATGGCCGGCGCTTGGACGGTGGTGTAGGCAACCGAGGCTCTTCGGCGGTGTAGTGGCACTACTAGCACACTACTACAGAAAGCCGAATATTAGACGCCACATCATAGATGGTTCCTTAAAACCGTTTGTATTAAATACTATCACAGACAGTTTTAGTTTAAAACCGTCTGTGTTACTGCCAGTGATAAAAACCGTCTATGAAAGTGAACTATCATAGACGGTTCATGGTTAAAACTGTCTGTAAAGTATCACAGATGGTTTTAACCATGAACCATCTGTAATATTATGAAGTATGACAGACGGTTTTTATTTTGAACTATCTGTGATAATTCATAGATGGTTCATTATAAAAACCGTCTGTGATAATTAATTTATCACAGATGGTTTGTAATACAAACCATTGATGATAATTCCGCTATATTAACAGCGTGCAAACCCGTCGACCTCCTCTGTCTTAAATTCCAGATCTACATTGCTGCGTTGAGCTACAAGCGGGCCTTTGAGGCTATTTGGTGGAAGGATATCAACTATTTGGCAAGAATAATTGTAGATCCACTAAGTTATTGGCTAGCTATGGTTAGTAATTTATTTCTAATTACATTATAATTTAGATCTAACTTTTGGTGAAAGGAGAATTGAAGATGGTTTAGATCTAGTTAGCTTGATGTAGAGAGAAGATTATTTACATCTAGCTACATATAGCTACTTAATTTAGATCGTACATATATAGTATAGTAATTAATTAATTGAATATGTTATACTAAATTGTTATATGCGTAACGTAGGACCGAAGCTAGATGTACGCTGAGAACCATATGAGTGAAGAGTACATTAATGGCATTTCTACTTTTAGAAGAGCTGCCGAAGAAGATATGTTTAATAAGGCGGTGGAATATATGTATTGTTCATGCATTGACTGGAAGAATCTAAAGATGTTTAAGAACCGAGAGCAGATTGAAGCGCACTTGATTCGAAGGGGTTTCAAAAAGCAGTATGCACGGTGGACCTATCATGGTGAAGAGCAGATTACATAGGAAGGTAATACTAATGACATCGCCGATGAAGTTAATGATATGCCGCCGAATGATCATGCTGATTGTGGTTCTAATTTAGATAGTCTGAATGATGATAATCTGGATCAAATGCTTTGCAATGTAGAAGGAAACTGTGATGATAGATAGTATGTTAAATTCTAAGGCTTGATGGAGGACTCGAAGAAACCTTTGTTCATGTGCTGTAAATCAAAGTACACGTGGTTGTTAGCCATGCTTGAACTGCTAAAATTGAAGGCAAACAACGGTTGGTCTGATAAGAGATTCACAGCACTATTAGGTCTTTTAGCAGACATGCTTCCAGATGAAAACGAGTTGCCCAAAACCACGTATAAAGCCAAGAAGGTTCTTTGTCCATTGGGAATGGAAGTAGAAAGAATACATACATGTCTGAATGATTGTATCCACTACCGTAAAGAGTATGAAAACATGCATGTATGTTCGGTGTGCAACCATCCCGATACAAGCATAAGAATCAATCAAATGACGGTGAGGGAATAGAAGTGAAGAGAGGAGCTTCTGCTAAGATGGCATGGTATCTTCCCATAATTTCCTGTCTGAAGCGGTTTTTTGCAAACCCAAAGGAGGCAAAATTGTTGTGTGGCACTTGAAGGAGCATAAGAAGGATGGAATGCTACGAGAGGACATTGTAGCAAAAATCAGAGATGAGATGCAAAGGTATAGAAAAAATCAGCTCATCGCTCCTGTGCTAGGCAGCTCCCCAACCATCAGAGTAGTTGTGCGTCCAACCCTACCTCAGAAAGCGACCACCGATTTCTTGTCGATGATATCTTGGTAATAATTATTATCTCTGAAATGGTCGATCCATTTATAGGCCTATTGGAGTAGCTAATTTTATATCGTTATGTAGGAGGCTACGAAGTGCAAGCTCCAAGTGAGATATACCTCCGTTGCCCTATGCGCAGCTTGGGGTCAGGCATATCCATCCAGGCCCAGGGCCTTGGTGCATAGTGTATCTCTAGCACCAAGTTTCACAAAAGTTAATGTGGACAGTATTCATGCCAATTTCGAGGTTGCCCCGCTGTAGATGCCCCCAACAGCGAGGTCATGACTTTAGGGCAAGCCATTGGAATATTCATCTAGTGGCCTAAGAGCGACATCTGCCTGGAGACTCCTGCACCTATGCAAAGTCCACAAGAGCCATCTGCACTGATGCCAAGTCCACGAGAGCTACCTGCACCGGTGCCAATTCTACTCGAGCTACCTGCACCGGTGCCAATTCCATAGGCGCAATCCACACCAACGCTACCTGCACAAACGCAACAAGGGCACAGTGCATCTACATCTCGTGCCCGGTCGACTACCATGAAGTCGACCTACAGCCGAGGTGGCAAGAGCAAAATGAAGAAGACAGATGATGAGATCCCTTAGTTGCCATTGTCCCGAAAATTCGTGCTAGATGAACTATTGGTTGTCCCAGAAGAGTGCCTCTTAACTCTAAGACTATCTTGTCAGAGATTGCATATGTATTACATGGAGCAGGCCAACAAGTCGGAGGAACAACGGTGCTCAGGTGTCAACGTCAAGTTCATGCCGCACCATCTGTAGCATAATATTCATTATTGTGTCTTCACGATGACTTTTGATGACTTATTCCTTCTCTTCACACTCGACGCCTGTGACGCCTCATTCATTCGATGCTGGACACTGTAAGTGTATACAATCATGGTCTACGTTTATGTAATACTGATAAATGTCATATATAACTCATTGCTTTTGTGTGTGTATATATACATGGTGACTGAAGCCAACTTATCAAAATCATCAGTTGGTTTTTTCGACCAACGTTTGGTCTCCATGGATACCATCGAGGAGAATACATCCTTCGTCGAGAATTACATGATGAAGGCATTGGAGGCTTATCGCAACAAGGACTTATGCCCTACAACTAGGGGTAAGTGCTACACTAGTGGCTATACTTATTGATTGTACTTTCTAACCAACATGAACTTAGGTTTGATGACCATGACATACCTGTGTAGGTTCCACTGGATTTTAATTTTAATTATACCAAAATAGAACATGGTAATATGCCTTGATTCCCTAAAGAGGAACAAAATTGACTACACAGTTGTCCAACAAGTAATCGACAGGTAAACACATTTTCTCTATAAATAATGATATTGTAGTCTTTCCTTCCTTTTCAATGACTAAGGCTAACTTTTTGGAATTATGTCAGTCGTTCACGACATACGTTGCAAAGGTATGAAAATCCAATAGAGGGATCAATGCCCTGTGACAAGTTCTAGATTTCCCGGTATTTGCTAGTACACAATAATTCCATATAACACTTTGTAGTAATGCCTCTCGAACTAACAAATTCTATTTTTGCAATGCCACCAGCAGCTGTCGGGCAACAATACCTGTGGATTCTATATTTGCCACAACATGTAACTACTCGTCGATTCTGCGAAGAACAATCCTAAGGCTTTTCAATCTTGCGATAATTATTTCATACTTATCAATTTATATATACACGACATTGATCCTCCTACTGACAGGTTGTGTCTATCGATACAACTCCGTTGAAATAGGTCAATCTCAGGCATATTCGAGGATAGTGTGTGTACTTCTTGATGTCTAAAGTCATAAAAGAAAATGAGGAGTTCCACAATATAGAATGAATTTCATTAGGATAAGATTGAACTTAATTGTTCATGTGTGTGTGTGTGTTTGTTCATGGATGGGTAATTTATTTCATTTCTGTTAATTGAATTGTGAAATAGATGTTCTTGTTTATGAAATGAATGAATGTGAATTAGATGTATATATACTATATTGATCTGCTAGCTTGTTTCAAAGAGCATGGCTAGCATTTCCAGAGGTTAGCCAACAAACGGAAATAGATTTAGGAATAGAAAAGAATATCACAGATAGTTATTACCTCATAACCATCTATGATTATTTACTATCACAAATAGTTTTTATTAGAAACCGTCTGTGATATTAATATATCACAGACGATTTGTATTTGAAATCGTCCGTGATAATCAATATATCACAGACAATTTCTAAGAAAAACCATCTGTGACTAGCTCTTAGTAAAAGAGTGCAAGCGTGAACAATTTTTCCGACACAATCAGTGTTCTTTTCTTAAAGAGATGGTTGACCTTTTGGAGACAAAGCTTAAGAACAAACAGATCAAAGCGCTGGAACACGAAGGTGCACGCGACAAGTTTTCTTTGCCTCCGTTGTACCGGCTTGGTAGAAAAAGATCTACATGACTAAATTGACACGATTTACGGTTGGTATCAAGGACTATCAACTGTCTATCAGGGGAGGAAATGTTACCGTCCATCAATCTGGCTTTTGCAACTGATTTACGATTTGCTATCGTCTACTTAATGGTTTACGGTTGGTAAAACTCAAGTGAAACTGTTATTCTTGGTCTCCAACTGCTATGAGAATGGTCTGCGCCAAACTAAGAAAAAGACCACTTGTTAAGAAAAGGTCGAGATCGATGTGTCATGACTACTACTTCAGAGACAAAAGAATGGCAATTTGCAAGTTTAGGTCATCTACACA
Source organism: Dendrocalamus latiflorus (assembly GCA_017311315.1). Lineage (NCBI taxonomy): Eukaryota > Viridiplantae > Streptophyta > Magnoliopsida > Poales > Poaceae > Dendrocalamus > Dendrocalamus latiflorus. The sequence goes on along the minus strand of CM029622.1, from coordinate 3,084,379 downwards.
TGGCAAACGTTCATCGCAGTCTATGATTTTCGAGCGTCATTAGTATAATAAAGCACGTTGCGATACCATACCAAAATCCATTGTCGTCTAGTCCGGTTAGGATACCTGGCTTTCACCCAGGCGACCCGGGTTCAAATCCCGGCAATGGAATTTCTGTTTTATTTTCTGGTTATTTTGCCCAGAAACCAATAGAAATGTTTTACGCTTCTATGGATCGGAGTAGCTTGATATCTGAAGACAAAATTCTGATCAGCACGCCATTTTTCTTTGCGAGGAATACACACCATTTTGGTTACGCTGCACAACATAAACACAATGTATACATTCATACCAGCACCTTCAGAGTTTCTCTTAACTGGCCTAAACCAAATCCCAACTCTTATTTCTATGTGTACTGCCAACTTATCATTGCTTTAACATGCTTAAGCATATATATATATATATATATATATATATATATATATATATATATATATATATATATATATATATATATATATCTGTGTGTGTGTGTGTGAGATAAAAGAGTATTTTAAGTTTATTTAGGTGGTATATTAGAGGTGGGTATAATTATATCCGGGGGTAAAACATATTTGAGCAAGAGATAATAGGTAGACAGTATCGCTGCCTTGATGAGACACAAAAAGAGAGGTGTCAGACTTGAAACCGAGAGACAGCAAGTAGGCCACAAAACAACTGTGCCAAGCTCAGGGCATCTGTTTGAGATCGTAGAGAGACTTGTTGAGGCAGCAAACGTAATTTGAGCAAGAGGAATCCACAAATCCAACCAATTGCAAACAGAAGACAGTCTCAAAGAGTGTGCCATGAAGAAACACATTCTTAACATCCAACTAGTGGATAGGCCAATCCCAAAATAGGACCAGAGAAATAACTGTATGAACAGTGGCTGGCTTGAACGACTAGACTGAAAGTCTTATCAAAAATGCCCATTGCCTGCTCCTTGTAATTTCAAGCATTGCTGTTTTCATACGTCCAAATTCAGCGAAGAGATTGCTTCAGGGACAGAAGGCTCAAAACCCACTGGGAGGAATGGTTCTCACCCAGAGACCAGCTGAGAGGATGGTTAGCAGTTCTTCATGCTGCTCGTAAAGCATAGTGTGGAGTGAGGACAACATATGCCATGGCCTGGAATCCAAGAGAAGTACGTACGCACCAAAGATGCAATGGAAGCTTGTGAAGTGGCTGCTGCCATCCCAGCTGCTATACCCTAGCCGTTGTTACTTGTTTCTTGTCATGTTCGTTCTGGTCATGCGAATACTAGTGTGTTGCTACAGTGCGTGATTATGCTTAAAGTATTCCTTAATGAGTGAAACAGAGTAAAGCAAAGTTATATGTCCCTTCTCATCACAGAGAACATTTGGGCTTCGATTTAATATATTTTAACACTTCGAAGTTGAAACAAAGCATCTCCAGCACAAGAACGTTTCCTCAGACAGAAGGATATTCTCCGTTATATCATCAACAATCCGGCAACGAGATCATGCACAAGCTAAACATTTGCTAATATAACTATTTTATCATCAACGTGGACGAGGAAGTTCTGAAAGCTCCCAAGCATAACTTACTAAAGAATAAAGAAACCAGCATCTACACACTGAGACAAGTAACCCCAAAAAACAACACAGTCGGAGAGACACTGCGGATGTACCAAAACCAGAAGGGAAGGAATACAAGGGGAAATCACAACCAAGGTATAGAAGCATATCACTTTTCCTTTGTCAATTTTCATCAGGGGCATGAAAACATATTATTTCAAATGAAACCCAGTATGTGCCATTCTTTTTAATGCTATCTATAATGTTTTTCACTGGATGTAATCTTCGTTGTAGCTGTCACTGATCACCGAGACAAATCGCTCGAGCCAGGGCAGCTGGTGGAGGTCCTTCATGGTGTCAACGACATACGAATCGGAGCAGCGGGGTGGTGATTGGCACGGGTGGTCCCCCAGGCTGAAACCCCCTGCGAGGAACCTCTGAATCAGTGCCAGTTGCGCTCTCTCCTGCTCCGAGTACCCCTCAATGGCGTTGGGCATGCGGTCAAATGTGTCCCACGCCCATATCTCAGATGCTTGACTGGAATTCACCACGGAGGAAGGCTCAATGCTGTCATCATCCCAGAACACACATTGGCATGTCTGTACACCATTGTTGTACTCAGCACCACAGGAGTAGCAGAACTCATGACCACACCTGCAGAAGTGACGAAACAACCTTTAGCATAGTGATAGAAATTGGAAAATGCATTTATGAATCAATAATCTTTAGTACATGCATTTTCAGGGCAATGGCCATAGATGTGTGTTGCGCCGGCAACACAGAACATACTTCACTAGTTTAGGTACCTTGGGAGTTTGAATCTACCGCATGTGCATTAAAAAGGAAGATCATGCCCATGCAAAGGAAATCATAGTGTAGAGAAACATTCTTGTAGTTCCAGATTTACAATAATGCATCTTAGGCCCCCAAAGGAAGTATTAGGCTTGTATGAAGTTGTTTCTTTACTTCATACATAAACATACTACTGTTGCGGGAATCCAGAATCATTGAAGACCCACCTGAGGCCCTGTTCTTTTTCAGCTTTTAGCTTTTCTACAGTAACTAACTTTTAAACGAAATGTTTTTTTAAGATGAGGTCTACTAGTTAATTATACTAAATACTGTACTGACTTCATTTATATTGGCAAAAACCGCACGTAAGTTTCTGTTACTCTGTAATCTCTTGTATAAACAGCCCAAAAGCCACAAGCCGTAGCCACAAACCACAAGCCGCAGCCAAAAAGGACAGGCCCTGAGCATGGTCCGGTAATATGGTGGACTGATATAATATAACTAGCTACCACTTTTCTGTTGATTTGGATAGGTTTCCAATTTGGAGTCCTGGACAAAGACTAGGACTTTGTCCAGGAGGGCAAAACTCAAAACACTACTCCAAAGCAAACTAAGAAGGTTGACCAAAATATAATTGCCATTTTGTTCATAAGCTATGAATCACCAGCATTTTAGATTGGCCTCTTTTAGGATTGACATATTGATTTAGACTACACTACAGTACAGCTTAGTTCTAAATATAATTGTCTAATTATCTTTAGAAATTCCATGCATTTGAGGATGGATGAAGATTAACAACATCAAAAATACTGGCGAATTTGAAAAAAAAATACAGAACATACCAGCAAGTCATATGAAAGCAGCCTTGTGTGAGTTCAATCATTCTTCGACATCTCTGACAGCACCTCCAGCTAGTGTTTTGCTCAAACCGATGCAAAGATAAGTCTCCAGCATCTCTTTCCTCGACAGGCAAGCTCTGGTACTCATCACAGCTCATCATGATGTGCCTTGGCACTCGACAGCTTATACAGATATCTCTATGGCATTCTGGGCACTCAACACAACTGAGATCTGATTGACTTGATGAACTTGCCCTAGAAAAGTGCTGACTAAGGTCTAATAAAACTGAACAATTTGGGAAGGGACAATAAAATCTTTCCATGTCTGAGGTGCCAGCTTCTGCAAAAGCTCTCTCAAGGGAATCATAGCAGCTAACTGGAAGGAATGGCTTACACTCACTAGCTGAAATATGATATTTACACCTTAATTGTGGGCATCTTATAGGAAGCTTTGAGGCTTGCAGCTTTTCTTCAACATATGCAATCAAGCAACTGTAGCAAAATGTGTGGGAACAACCCACCTTGATCATCTGAGAACCTCGTTTTTCCTCGCAGCAAATCGGGCAGGTGCCAACCTCATAGGGAGATAGATACATGATGCCTATTGCTTCTTTGGCCAGCTGCAAGGGCCTCTCAAGTTCAAAGCTAGGAAGCAATATTAAATCAAAGTCTTCCAACTTATCAACCAGTTCAAGAATCCTGTGTCCTAAAGCTACCAAAAGTTGGTCTTCGAGAATTTCAGCTTCTGCAATCTGTCAGTGAAGAAACAAGAAAAGAAAGACGTATTGATATCCAAAGATGCACGGGTTTCAACTTGATACACTGCATTAAGAAAGACAATTAATTGAAGCGAAACAGCATAACAGACTAGCAAGTGTTCTGTAGCTTCTGGACAAAATACATTAAACAGGCCGCTGCATAAAACTGTGAATGACAAAAAAAAAGGCAATCTAAAGCTAAATCAACAGAAGCATATGCAGCTGCTGCATTAGCAGGTGTGTAACTGTGTGTTACTGCACATTCACTGCCTTCTCAGCATTTTATGTCCACGCATTTTAATCCATATGATATTTTTCATATGTAAGACTTGATATAACAACATTGAGTCAGTAATAGGTGTATATTACATAGCCGTTGTGTTTAGGAAGGAAATTATCTGCAATGTCTCATTGAATCGATTAACTTGACTAATTTGGAACCAGCCAAGAGGGCAAGAAGTCAAAATCAGCTATCATGATTCATGGGAATAATTCGTTTATGGTCATTCAAATTTACCAGTCAAGCATGTGAAATTCCCAAAACATGAAATACATGATTCTGTGAATACACCTCAAGAAGGCAACCGCATTATTCAGTTGGATAAAACTGATGAGTCAATTATGTGAATTTAATTGTGGCAAACACAAAGACTGAACGAAAAATCATATCAGTATAATGGTGAAAAGAAAAAACAGCAGTTAAGTGAACTGACTGAAATAAATCATCTTATGGTATCCGATTCTGTGAACAGGCATAAACAAGTGTATGGGCAAACCATCCATCACAAAAATCAGAAATTCTTGCCTGAAAATAGAGCTTCTCAGAATTAGTGAAAGCGAAGATCTTCCGTATCCCATTCTGCAACGCCACCAACAGGCCATCCATCAGTGCCAAGTGCTCAGCCACCAGCTCCTCCACAAAGAAATCCAGCTTCTTCTGTACCCTAAGAAGAGGCAACCCGGGCGACCTCTCCATCACCACCCCGATCCCAGACAATTTCTTCCCCTCCTCCTCGGAGCTCGACACGCCCTTGAAGAAGAGCCGAACCGAAGCCTCGTCAAGCTCCCCCTTTGCGACACCGACCGTGAAGGACTCCTCAGTGTCCTCCCACTCCTCCTCATCTCCACAGCAGCTCCTGAAGTCATCCTCGCCTCTCGAATTTCCAGCAAGCCCGCCTCCCACATCGGATAACCTCTCGTCCATCCTCAAATGCAATCCAATCCAAGAAAAATGACCCTCTCTCTGAACTCAATTAGAAGGGTTTTTCATCCCCAATTTCAGCAATCCTCATTCAATTGGCTAACCAGGAAGCTTAAGCACACAACCGAAAAGTTCCCACCAAACGAGCCCTTTTGAGCTCAAGACTATACCAACCCCAACTCGAAGAAGGTGCCCTGTTCCTTTTGCCAACTACTACGGTACCAGTGGCCTACTTCTCTCACGACTCCACAGATTGGGGGCTCCAAATAGCACGAGATTTTTGGTTCAGAAATTCGTGGAGAAAATGGCCAGGAGGCACCATTCGGAGCTCCACATCGCGAATTCCAGAGCTGCGATGGCGAAATTGGCTGGGACGGCGACCAGATTCACCCAAATGTTCGAGCTTTCTCCGATTCTCCTATTCCTCATATGTGACACTCGATAATTTGTACACGCAGGGCACATCCACGAGCTCCGATCGCCTATTCTGCAAGAGAAAAGGCACCACGAATTATGACCAAAATTAGCAGCCGCAACCAAGTATAAGCTTTCTCCAACCGCACACCGAATCGATTGCTCCCAGAACTGAGAAGATTTTAGCTGAAAACATGAACGCCCCAAAAGAAAAGGAAAGAAAATGCATGCCTCGCGGTCGCATCTAATTTGCAATTCTGCGAAAATTCATCAAAACAGATCTAGAAAGAGCGAGCAGGCCAAGACTACACAAATTCCAGCTCCAAATTCAGGGTAGGAAAAAAAATGGAAACAGCTAGGTGGGATACTCTCTCGTGTCCGTTGCCCAGCAAATAAAAAAAGCTGTAAAAATTGTAGAAAAACCGCCCCCCCCCCCCCAATCTCGGTGTCCCAAACGTAGCAATCGTGGTGGCCCAAGAATGAATAGGCCCCGGTTTTAGCTGAGAAAAATCAGGGAGGAAGAAGCGCGAGAAAAGCACCTGGGAGTCACATCGAGTGAGGCGTGGGGGACAAGAACCCAGAGGAATTGTGGGCGAATGGAGACAAAAGATCGAAGCTTTTCGCGATGGAGAAGTGCCTTGCTTACGGCAGTGGAGTAAGAATTTATTCGGCGACGGGGGAAGAGAGAGAAAGAAGAGGAGGAGTGGCCCTGAGTATTCCTTCGCTTGCAGCGTGGAAATAATTGCATTTCTTGTCTTTCGATTTTGCGGTACATCCCTGTTTAACATAAAAAACGTAGCTTCGCTCCATGACAACTTTAAAAACCTCCCCAGCTGAGTTGCGGTATAATAGAACTGTTACACGTCATAAAAGAAAAATGATAGTTTTAACAACCTCCCCTGCTGAGTTACGGTATAATAGAACTGTTATATGTCATAAAAGAAAAAGAGTAAAGTCCATTACCGGTCCTTAAACTTTTTATGCTGTGTCATTCCGGTCCATAGACTTTCAAAGTGTGTCATCCCGGTCCCTAAACACTCTTTGGGTCTCAAAATTAGCCCGTTACGGGTCTTGGCTGTGTCATCCCGGTCCTTAAACTTTTTATGCTGTGTCATCCCGGTCCATGGTTGTTACCACAGCAATGGCACACTTTGAAAGTCTATGGACCGGGATGACACAGTATAAAAAGTTTAAGGACCGGTAATAGACTTTACTCAAAGAAAAATGATAGCACTTGTACGACCGATGGGTAACAAAAAGATCAGATGTTTTTCTCCTCCGCTTCACATCCACTCATTCTTGTGAGGTCCTTATGATTAGCATAACACATAAGCCGCTAGTCTAGCATCTAGAACACCTAGGGTTGGAGGGATTTAGGGGAACTCACAGTCACCGATGAAAGCCATTAGCGGAAGACCCGTGCCTGCGTGATGCAGACGTGAGGAAGAGTCGGTGAAGGTCGTGGTGTCGCCGGCGACGTCCTGCAGTGGCGGTCGACGGTCTTCCCGTTGCCGACAGCGCGTATTAGATCGGTTCTTTAGGGTTTGTTCGGAGTTTTGTGACTCTCACGGGAACGACGTCAACCGGAGAGGCCGGAGCTCCAACCTATTTATCTAGCGCTGTGCAACGGGGGACCGTAACCAAAACCGGTTAGCCCCCCCCCCCCGATCAGGGCGCGTAGACGTGGGTATCACCCCACGTCTCCCTCTTTTGGCCGTTTGGCCTAGATCAAAACCTAACATTCTCCCCCTTGATCGTAAGGCTAAACATCATAAGCCCTCTCTCAATAAAAGTTCACACCAAAGTAATGCTTCACAACAGTCAATTAAATACCGCTGGACATCAGTACTTATAGTGCTCCCTTCTATATCGATCGGATAACATAATACTTCACGAGAGTTGGTTACTTTATATGGTCCTCTTATTCCAGGATCATAGGCTCTCCAATAAACCCATGCCGGCAACATGATCACGAAAAGTATTGGGTGGTAAGCCTTTTGTGAGCGGATCCGCAAGCATAAATTTCGTTCCAATATGCTCAACCTTAATTGTTTGATCCTGGACTCTATCTTTCACAACATGATACTTTATGTCAATGTGCTTGGCAGCTGCACTCGACTTGTTGTTACTCGAATAGAAAACTGCGGGTTGGTTATCGCAGTACAAAACAAGTGGTCTAGAAATGCTGTCTACCACTCTCATTCCCGGGATAAAGTTCTTAAGCCATACAGCCTGCCCGGTAGCCTCATAACATGCCACAAATTCAGCCTGCATTGTCGATGATGCAGTAAGTGTTTGCTTTACACTTTTCCATGATATTGCTGCTCCTGCGAGGGTGAAAATATAACCTGATGTGGACTTCTTAGTGTCTTTACACCCCGCAAAATCAGCATCAGAATAACCGACAACCTCAAGGTTATCGCATTTTCTATATGTGAGCATGTGACCTTTAGTGCCTTGCATATAGCGCAGGACTTTCTTAACGGCTTTCCAGTGGTCCGGTCCTGGATTTGACTGATATCTGCCAAGCATCCCGGTAACAAAAGCTAAATCAGGGCGCGTACATACTTGCGCATACATAATACTTCCGACAACAAAAGCGTAAGGTATAGCCTTCATCTGATCAGATTCATAGTCATTCTTTGGGCATTGAAATTTCTCAAACTTATCGCCCTTAACAATAGGAGCAGGCGAGGCAGAGCATTTATGCATATTGTATCTCTTTAGTACTCTGTCAATGTATGCCTTTTGTGATAAACCTAATGTTCCTTTGGACCTATCTCGGTGAATTTCAATACCAAGAACATAAGATGCTTCACCGAGATCCTTCATGTCAAAATTGGACGAGAGAAATCTTTTAGTTTCCCGCAGCATGTCCACACTGCTGCTGGCCGATAATATATCGTCCACATAAAGAATTAAGAAGGTGTAATTACTCCCCCTGAACTTAACATATGTACAATTATCAACATCATTCTCCTTAAATCCAAAATTCCTTATGACTTCATCAAACTTAAGGTACAATTGCCTAGAAGCTTGCTTCAGGCCATATATGGATTTCCTTAGCTTGCATCCCAAATGTTCCTCGCCTTCCACAACAAAACCTTCCGGTTGTGTCATGTAAACATCCTCATACAAGTCTCCATTCAGGAATGCAGTCTTAACATCCATTTGGTGCAACTCTAAATCAAAATGTGTTGTGAGCGCCATTATGATTCTAAATGAATCTTTTGTTGAGACAGGAGAAAAGGTTTCATTATAGTCAACACCTTCTCTTTGCGTAAACCCTTTCGCCACAAGTCTCGCCTTAAACCTTTCGATATTCCCTTTGGAGTCACGTTTGGTTTTGTAGACCCATTTGCAGCCTACTGTTTTGGCTCCATTAGGAATTTTCACTAAGTCCCATACACCATTATCGCCCATAGACTTAATATATTTCATCTTTCATGGCATCTAGCCATTTAGATGAATCCTTACTCTTCATAGCTTCCTTATAAGAGCTAGGATCATCCACCTTTCCAAGATCATCCTCATTCAAGTAAACCTCATAATCACTTGGGATAGCAGATCTCCTCACTCGTTCTGATCTCCTGACGGGTTCATTAGCAGGCTCATCAGGTTGTTCATTAACTGTCACAGAGGGCTGTGAGGGCTCATCATTAGGTATCACACTTGTATTTTCAGAGCCCTCAACTGAAGGAGTAGCCACAGAATTAACTGGAGATACAACAGGAGTTGCAACTACAGGATCAACTGTGGGCACAACCACTTGGGGCACAGGAAAATCAGTCTGTCGGATTAGCGGTGAAGCAACATAAATCCGCTTCTCCTCAAGATCAATTTTTCTAGGCTCCAAGTCCCCACTGATGCCATCATTTTCCAAGAACACAGCATGCCTTGTCTCTACAAATTTTGTGGTACGATCTGGACAATAGAATCGGTACCCTTTAGACCTGTCAGGGTAGCCAATAAAATGGCAACTTACTGTCTTGGGATCTAACTTCTCAATGTGTGGATTAAACACTTTAGCTTCAGCTGCACAACCCCATACATGGAGGTAGTTCAAACTTGGTTTTCTCACAGTCCATAATTCATAAGGTGTTTTAGGCACTGATTTACTGGGAACCCGATTGAGTATGTGTGCAGCGGTCTTTAATGCTTCCATCCATAACTTTACAGGCAAAGTGGAGTAACTCAACATACTTCGAACCATGTCCATAAGTGTGCGGTTTCTTCTTTCCGCTACTCCATTTTGCTGGGGATCACCAGGCATTGAGTACTGGGCGACTATACCGTTTTCTTGTAGGAACCTGGCAAAAGGACCAGGAATCTGCCCATAAGTTGCGTGTCGCCCATAATACTCTCCCCCACGATCCGAGCGCACTACTTTAATCTTTAGACTGTGCTGATTTTCAACTTCAGCCTTAAATATCTTAAATTTATCAAGTGCCTCCGATCTCTCTTTAATGGGATAGATATAGCCATAACGTGAGTAATCATCAGTGAACGTAATAAAAGAATCATAACCATCCACTGATGTCACAGGGAAAGGACCACATATGTCAGTATGAATTAATTCTAAAATCCATGTGCTTCGAGTAGCACCATTATTTATTTGCTTTACATACTTGCCTTTGATACAATCAAGGCAATAATCATCCGAATCATTAAAGTCTAAAGGGTGAAGAATTTCTGTTGGACCGAAATGGCGACAGAGGGGGGGGTGAATGTCGTTTTCTAAAAATCGCCCCAACACGTATCTTCTTCTCCAATAGCTATGGGAGCTATGAAGGTAAAAGACCAGTGCTCACAAGACACCCCAGCAGCAGGAAAAACATAAATACAGAGACCAGCAAGCGAGAAAAATCAAATCAGGAAAAAACTGGCCTCAAGCGGTAGTACCGCTGATACGGGCGGTAGTACCTATGATCGGTAGTACCGCTGGTCCGAGCGGTAGTACCTATGATCGGAAGTACCTCTCCAGGAGCGGTAGTGCCTCTCGAGAAAAACAGCAAACGGGAATTTCAGAAAAATGAGAGATTCGCAACGATTCTTGGATTCTTGGCTTGGGAAACTTTGAGGATAGCTAGGGAACATTCCCAGAAGACTAAGCCAAAAGTCAATAACAAGATATCCACTCCAAGAATCAAGAATTTCAGATTTGGGTAAAAATCTGAAATCTTGCAAGAACCGAGCCAAAAACCAAATAACTCCCCAACCGTTGATCCTTTGGCTATGAAATTTTGAGGGAAGCTAATTAATAGCCTCTGGACTCTTCATACCAAATTTCAAGCCATCTTAACAAGGGAATCAAAATCTGGACCAAAACCAAGAAACGAAGAACAAGAACAGAGCAAGCCAAAAAAGAAATCTGAGAATCAAACTCGGTTTGCTCTTGGGATTAAATAGCCAAATAGCTTTTGAGCAACACCCATGTCATAGCAACCCATTTTGGCACTCTCCAGCAAGCAAGAACTCGAGACAACGAAAATCAAGAAATCTTGCAAAAAGGAAAAACGAAGAACAAAGGCTACGAACAGAGAAGGCAAACTTCAGTTTTTCATTTCTTGAATCACAGGGAATACAGAGGAGTCCCGATACCCCGACTTGATACAAAAGGAAAGATTACAAGCTCTCAACTCAATTCCTCTCCTCTCAATCCTCAAGAACACCAAGAATCACACATCTTGGGAGGAAGAACACACAAGAGAGGAGTCTCACATAGAAAGCATCGATGAAGTTACAGAGGGAGCACTACTCTGCCTCCACCAACTCACACCAACTAAAGAGCTAAAGGAAACAACCTTCCTAAAGCCTCTTTTGACTCTAAAACCCTAATCCTCACACAAATGCTCAAGTGGGCATGCAGCCCCTCCTCTCCTTTTATAGCGCTTGGCTAACGGGTCTCCGCCCCGTTGCGCCCGCTACGTCCAACGGAGCCCGCTCCCGCTTGTGCAGCCTTGCGAATTTCCCGATTCGCCCCTTCTGCACCTTCCGGGAAGCTTCCGCGCTCCTTGCCTCGCACGCCTCGCAACCACCTCGAGTCCACGTCGTCTTCGACACATCCCGACCGTTCTGACCTCAGCGCCACCTGCGCCTAGTCCGGTCCACCGTGTCTCACGACGACTCCAACTCGACGTCCTGCAGTCACACAGACAAGAAACACATCAAATAGCACCGCTCGACACATAAAAGCGTAAATACCATTACACTTACCACAGATGAAGTCAAAACCTGTCAAAACATTAGAATATGCATCCTAAACCCAAATGACCAGATTTGACCAAAGTCCGACCGAGCCCGATTGCGCCACGCAACGACTCGACTCCGAACCACTCAAACCAAACTCGACTGACCTAAACCTTTGTCAATTACTCATCACTCTCATGGAGCACGACCACATGGTCTCTCAATCTACCCCTTGATGAGTCTATTGACAAACGCAGAAAAAGCATTAAGAAGAGTTTGATTTTGAAGAATCCAACATGGTCCAAAGAATGAAATGAAGCTAATGACCATGTCGACAGAAGGAACACTAGAGCAACTGCTGAAAGAGCAAATTGATCTCCAAAGCTCTAAACTGTTCCCAACAGACTTTTTCTTCTCTATTCTCCCCCTTTTGGCAATAAACGCATCAAGATGCAATAGAGAGAATATGACATGTCAATGGATGAATATGGCTGAAGTTTGTTTATTTAAGCATTTAGAGCCATGAGAATTATCCATATTGACCATAATGTAATACACCAAGCCATAACTAAAAAAACGCTATCTAGATCATGACAACATATATATAAACCAGCTAGAGCACAAAGATGACAATCTGAAATGTAATGCATTTTGAGAGCAAGTCAAGTCATCAATGAGTAAAGTCTAGCTAGAGACATCCAAGGATGATGCAGGCCATGTCAATAAGCTAAGCGGAACAAAGAAGCTAACATTGAGTCCAAATAGAGTGCTATAAGCTCAAGATTGAAACATTGGTTGGTACTTGGTTCTGATTGTAGATTAAGCAAATTGAGCACATTAAACATTGTCTTTTGAAAGCATATGGTTGTTTTCAACCCAATTTTTGTTTATGTGCTAGATCTCAAGCCTTATGCGACTACTCCAAGCAATAAGCTTAAGAAGATAGTCTAGGTCATCCAAAACTCCCCCTGAGTTCATGCCTAGTGCAATGGCAAGCTGTCTCATGAGAAAGAATTGGTGAAATCAGTTTTTTCGCACAAATATGGTGGTTGTCAACCAACATTTTGTTTTATCATGTGCTAGATCTCAAGCCTTATGCGACTACTCCAAGCAAGAAGCTTAAGAAGATAGTCTAGGTCATCCAAAACTCCCCCTAAGTTCATGCCAAGTGCAATGGCAAGCCGTCTCATAGGAAAGAATTGGTGAGATCAGTTTTTTCGCACAAAAAGAGATCTTTTTGCTTTTTAACACATTGTACTAACTCATGTATCATCAGGAGACTAAAACAGCTCAAACTAAGCCTCAATATAGATTCAAAGCTCTACTCAGCCTATTTGACATGGCATGAATCATAAAAGGATAGCTCAAGAAAGACTAAACTCAAATGCTAGCATGACAAGTTTAATTTAAGTTGATCAGTTTTACTTAACTTATCATGGCAAACGCTAGTCTACACATATGAAGTCATGATAAATTTAGCAAGCTAAGCACAAGTCATGGCAAGGTGTAAAGCACTGAAGCATGTCATAACAGGATAATAATCAAGGCTCAATGCAGATTGATTATAATGCTAGAAAGCTGAAAATGCAAGAAGGTCCAGCTCCCCCTCAACATTAGATGCAACTTTTAGTTCAAGTTGAGTTATGTCAAAATTAAGCTTCAGAAGCTCCCAAATGAACTCCCCCTGAACCAAAGCAATAAAATCGAGAAGCTGGCAAAGAAAACCAAACAGGCAGTCCTTAAAGCATAGAAAAGATATAGAAGCAACTATGGCTTAAACTGACTCTCATCTACCCCAAATGACTCCAGGACTAACAGCTGATCGTCGAACACACACTAGAGAGCAAACACGTACCCTGTCTACCCGAGGGTGGCCCAACCCTCGCTAGAACCTACAAGAAGTGAGTGAGCTCAACCTAGTGAGATAAGAAATAGCTAATCCTGGAAGCACAAGATAAGAGTAAGAAGTCTAAGCAACTCAACACAAGAAACACTCTAACCTATGCTAGAAGGACTTAACCCAATGCACCCGCAAATGCAATGCAACAGAAATGAGACATAAGCATAATTAATATAATAAAGCAGTAAAGCCCAAGCTCCCCCTCACTACAGTCCGTAAAGACAAACCACCCCAAGCTCTCCCCGCAGAGCTGAAAACCTCGAACTGTCCAAAGGCTTGGTGAAGATATCAGCCAACTGGTGGTCACTCTTCACAAACTGGAGCACTATGTCACCCTTCTCTACATGGTCTCTAAGGAAGTGGAAGCGAATATCAATATGCTTGGTCCGAGAGTGCTGCACTGGGTTCTTAGCAATGTTGATAGCAGACGTGTTATCACAAAAGAGTGGAACACTGTCTAAGGCTAACCCAAAGTCCCGCAGGGTCGAAACCATCCAAAGTACCAGGCTGCAGCAACTGGCAGCAGCAACGTACTCGGCCTCTGCAGTGGACTGTGCAACACCGGACTGCTTCCTCGAAGACCAGGAAACGAGAGAAGTGCCAATGAACTGGCAGGTACCGGAAGTGCTCTTCCTATCTATCCTACAGCCAGCGAAGTCTGCATCCGAAAAGGCTCTCAGGGAAAGACAGGATAAGGAAGAGTACCAGATACCATAGTCAATGGTAGCTCGAAGGTACCGAAAGATGCGCTTCACCGCCTGACGGTGAGATACGCGAGGAGAAGCCTGAAAACGAGCACACAGACACACGGAGAAGTGTATGTCTGGTCTCGAGGCAGTGAGGTAAAGAAGGGAGCCGATCATACTTCTGAACTCTTTCTGATCAACTGGCTCGCCATCTTCATCTGGGTCAAGATAGGCTGTCGAAGCCATGGGAGTTGACACCGGCTTACCATCACTCATATCGAAGCGCTTCAGGAGGTCACGAGTGTACTTTCCTTGATGAAGAAATGTACCCTCCCGAGTCTGCTTAATTTGGAAGCCAAGGAAGAAGGTCAACTCACCCATCATACTCATTTCAAACTCGATGCTCATGACATCCGAGAACTGGGAAACCAGAGTATGGGAAGAGCCGCCAAAGATAATGTCATCGACATAGATCTGAACGAGCAGAAGGTCAGCGCCAAGCCGGCGAATGAACAAGGTCTTATCAACTTTACCCATTTCAAACCCATGACTCAACAAGTAGGACTTAAGCCTCTCATACCAAGCCCTGGGGGCCTGCTTAAGTCCATACAACGCTTTGGAAAGCTTGAGGATATGGTTTGGGTATTTGGGGTTTTCGAAACCAGGAGGCTGTCGGACGTAGACCTCTTCCTCAATAAGGCCATTGAGAAAGGCACTCTTGACGTCCATCTGGTAAAGCTTGAAACCCTTAGAAGCTGCAAAGGCAAGCAGGATTCTAATGGCTTCAAGTCTAGCTACAGGGGCAAAGGTCTCCTCGAAATCTAGACCTTCAACCTGGGAGAACCCCTGAGCAACCAGTCTAGCCTTGTTTTGAATAACCACTTCATCCTCGCTCTGCTTGTTCTTTAACACCCACTTAGTCCCAATAATATTGTGACCTCGCGGGGGCTCGACAAGCGACCAGACCTTGTTCCTCTCGAAATTTTCTAGCTCCTCATGCATGGCATTGACCCAAGACTCATCAGATAAAGCATGAGAGACATCTTTGGGCTCAAAGGAGGCAATGAAAGCAGAATGGAGACAGAATTGAGATAAGCCAGATTTTGAGCGGGTAACACGCTCGAAAAGGTCTCCAATGATCTGCTCTGAAGGATGAGCTTTCTGGATATGTCTAGGAGGTCCAGGATGAGATGAAGAAGTGGCCTCTACCTCGTGAGCTGACGAGGTAGGAATAGAGCCACCAGCTCCAGAAGACGGCACCTCAAGGGGTGGATAAGGGACAGGATCAGGTAGACAACCGTCATCTCCATCATCCTCATCATCCACAAAGATGGTCTCGGATTGCTCTAAAGAACCTGAGATATCGGGCCTAGTCCCCGGACTGGCCTCGTCAAAGGTCACCTCACAGGTCTCTACCATTTTACTAGACTCGCAGTTCCAGACCCTATAAGCCCGCGAAGAAGGCGAGTAACCTAGCAAGATTCCATCACAAGAACGTGACTCGAACTTGTCTAGGTTTCCGGACTTCAAAACAAAGCACTTGCAACCAAACACATGAAAATGAGAGACGTTAGGCTTTCGCCCATATCTCAGCTCATAAGAAGTGCGATGCAAGAGTGCCCGAAGAAAAACTCGATTTGAGACATGGCACGCGGTGGCTATAGCCTCAGCCCAAAACTTCCGCGGTGTAGAGTACTCATCGAGCATCGTCCTGGCCATCTCGACCAAGGTACGGTTCTTCCTCTCCACGACACCATTTTGCTGTGGGACGTGCGGAGAAGAGAACTGGTGCTCTACACCTGTCTCACCACAGAAACTCTCGAAGTAGGAATTCTTGAACTCCGTGCCATTGTCACTGCGGATCGCTCGTAAGGCACCTGGGAGCTCAACAGAAAGCCTACTGAAAAGACCTCAAAAAAGTGAAAATGTCTCATCCTTCGAGGCTAAGAAAAACACCCAAGAATACCTCGAGAAGTCATCGACTACGACAAGAACATACCACTTCCCTCCTGCTGACTGCACTCGAGCTGGTCCCACTGTATCCATGTGGAGCAGCTGTCCCGGTGCATCGGTCATAGTAACTGTGACTGGAGGGTGAGAAGCGGCAACCATCTTGCCGTGCCGGCATGGAGCACAAACTAGATCTTTGACCATTTTGAGCTTCGGCAGACCACGAATGAGGTCGTGGCCGCTAACTCGGGTCAAATGGTCAAATCCGATATGACCAAGTCTCCTATGCCAGAAAGAGAGGTCGCGGGACTCAGAAGCAACTAAACACCTGAGAGGATCACCAGAAGACTCAGAAAAATCAGCACGAAAGATCCTCCCAAAACGAGAAATCCCGCAAACCAGACTACCCGAAGAATCAAGAATTTTGCAATTGTTTTTCTTGAAGCTCACCTCGAAACCGTCATCGGTAAGCTGAGAAACAGAAAGCAAATTGTACTGCAGCTTACTAACCAAGGCAACATCCTTAAGAATAAAAGAGGCATTAATGCGCACAGTACCTTTGGCGATGACGCGCCCAGACGAAGCGTCTCCGAAGGTGATCGTCTCATCACCTGGAGCGCGGGCTAGGGAGGAGAACCAACGGGAGTCTCCGGTCATATGACGAGAACAACCGGAGTCTACAAGCCAAACCTTCTCCTTCCCTACCCGGCGAACCTGAGTCAAACAGAGAGTAAAGTCTCAGTACTGGGATAAATCAAGAGAGATTTTGGCACCCAATACTGAACAACACGTCGAGCAGATGAAGTCGTCAAGCACGACTGACCTCTATCTACCCTACGCTCTCTGTGACTCAAAGAAGCAGAAGGTCTGTGTGCAGACCTGAAGCTGTTGCTAGGTCTGACTGCTATGGGAAAGCGAGTCGAAACACCGGCAACCTGCTGATCACGCTGTGGGTAACTGTCTCGATGGGGGAAACGAGATGTACCCTCAGGACGGCGGAAGTCACGACCCGGAGCAGCACGAGGACGAAAACCAGAAGACTCAGAAAAACCAAGTCCTCGATGCTGCCCAAACCTGTCAGAAGCAAATCTGGAACTCGTGCTAGTCTTAAGTGCACTCAGGATCTGGGGCTGACCCTGAATACGCCTAAGTGCCTCTGCACGGTCTCTACGCGCAATCCTGGCGCGCCTGAAGCATCTCTCGATCGAGTGCCCATCCTTCTGACAGAAGGTGCAGTGGTACCTCACCTTCGAAGAGGTGGAAGTAGCACGCGAGGACTTCGGCTTCTGAGAGGCCGAAGTAGCAGGTGGAATCACCTTACTGTCAGAGATCCCTTGGACAAAGCCCGCTGATTTGAATTTGACCTCATCAGATCTGGGCTCGACCTCGATCACACCTCCCACTATGGGTCTGAGAATAGCAGGAGGATGCTTCCTCATATCCTCATAGAAATCATATCCTAGACCTTGATTGAACTTACAAATTTTGGATTGGTCTAGAATAAGATTAAGCTTCTTCTTGCCTCCTACAAATTTCTCGAGAGTGTTCATAAGATACTGACACTCTCGAAAGAGAGAGGTGCAAGAAGAGCAGGGAGAAGAGGGAACAGCAGGAGGTAAGGGAGCAGAAGAAGAACCAACAGTAGAGGAAAGAATGGCTTGTGCACGCACAGCCGACTCTGAGGGGACAGTCCTACTACTAGCAGGTTGGTTCGCGTCTCTAAGCGTCTCATCCTTACCCTGGGGCTTCTCCCCCACACCATCAATCACATCACAACCAGATTGTGGCTTCTCTAGTAAGTCCTTAGTTAGCTTCACACATTTGTCATTCAAAGCAACGAGTTCAAGTTTTAGTTTATCACAACTAATGCATGGTGAGCTAACAGGATCCTTAGTCGCATACTGAGCTATTTTCTTGTTGTTGTCAATCATTTCTTGAAACTGTTTTGAGACATATTCAAGTTCAGCAGTTAACTTTGGACAGTTCAAACATGAATCAATAGGCTCAAGTAAAGAAGCACTCAACTCAGCAATCTTGTGATCTGCCCGTTTTAGGTTCATCTTCAAGTTATTGCAATTTTTACAAGACTCGGGCAGATCAAGGAGCATGGCATAAGGTCCTCTAGCAGCAATGTCCTTAACCTCACATGAGGTGGGAGAAGTAGTCTCATCAGTAGTAAGTAGGGTAACAGCCATCCTACTCAACTCTAACTCAGCAAGCAGACTAACATTCTCCACCTTAACAATATCAAGCTCGGAGGACACACTATCATGCGAGGTCCTTAATTTCTCCATGTCACCCAACAGAGCACAGCATGTATCACAATCATCACGGGAGGGAGCAGATGTAAGTGAAGTAAGCTCCCGTGATAGTCTATCTACTTCCTTCTCTAACTCAGTACATCTAGCCCTAGCTCTAGCATGAAAACCACCTAGCTTAAGAAAAGCATGATTGAGCTGGTCGTAGGTGGGGCATACCTCGTCCGAGTCGGAGTACAGCTCGCTGTCGCTCAGTTCGCCCTCGAGGGCCATAAAGCACATGCCGGAGAAGTCGTCGCCGCTCTTAGGATCTAGGTCACCTGTCCCGTCGTCGTCGCTCCATCCCTCCACCTCGCTGAGGTCGAGGTCGTCGAACGCGGTGAGGACGCGGTGGAACAGCTTCTTGGCCTTCCCGAAGTCGCGGAACTTCTTCTTGCCTTGAGCAGGTGCTGAGGGCTTCGTGTTGCGGTTCTTGTCGATGTAGTCGTTCTTGCCCGAACCGCCGTAGTCGCCTTTGCCCTTTCCCAGCTTGGGGCAGTTTGCTCGGATGTGGTTGGGGCCACCACACTCGAAGCAAATCACGGGCCCTCCTATCTTTCTGTCCCTCCTCCCCTTGTAAGCATGGGAGAATCTTCGAGCAAGGAGGGCTAGCTGTTCATCCGCAAGCTGCTCTAACTGATCATCAGTTATGTCACAGAGAGCAGCAAGGGAGAATCCGCAAGTAGACTCAGAAGAACCGGAAGCCAACGTGGGATCGGTGACTAGGGCCATCGACTGTGACTTCGACTTGCGAGAGACAATGTCGATCTCGTGAGTCTTGAGGCGCGAGTACAGCGCATCAAGAGTCAAAGTCGAGAGGTCCGTGGTGTCCTTGATGGTAGTCACCTTCATCTCCCAAACACGAAGGTCGAGTGCAGCGAGCATCTGTCGAGCGTTATCCGAGTCGGGGTATGTGAGACCGACCGCTCGGAGGTTGCTCAGAATCTTATGAAAACGCGCAAAACACTCATCCAAAGACTCACCAGCAAGCATCTCAAATTTGTTGTAGTCACGCTTGAACTGGTCCTGTCTCACCGTCTTAATCTGGGTGGTGCCCTCATGGTATGCATCGAGGGTCTCCCAGATATCGAAGGCGGACGAAAGATGAGATATGCGGTCAAACTCGCTATGACTCAGGCCCTGGATAATGATGTTGCTTGCCTTAGCGTTCGCCTCAACATCATGCATATTTACAGCATTGATGTTCTCATCGGCAGGAACAACAAACCGGACCTTGACCTTGCGCCAGATGGCGTACCCCTGAGGCTGGATGTATGTCTCCATTCGGCTCTTCCAGAAGGGGTAATCCATGCCATCGAAAACGGGCGGCTTGGTCGAGTACTTGTCCGTCGTCATGGCTCTTGAGACCGGTTAAGATCTATGAATTAGAGCTAACCGGCTCTGATACCAATTGTTGGACCGAAATGGCGACAGAGGGGGGGTGAATGTCGTTTTCTAAAAATCGCCCCCAACACGTATCTTCTTCTCCAATAGCTATGGGAGCTATGAAGGTAAAAGACCAGTGCTCACAAGACACCCGAGCAGCAGGAAAAACATAAATACAGAGACCAGCAAGCGAGAAAAATCAAATCGGGAAAAACTGGCCTCAAGCGGTAGTACCGCTGATACGGGCGGTAGTACCTATGATCGGTAGTACCGCTGGTCCGAGCGGTAGTACCTATGATCGGTAGTACCTCTCCAGGAGCGGTAGTACCTCTCGAGAAAAACAGCAAACGGGAATTTCAGAAAAATGAGAGATTCGCAACGATTCTTGGATTCTTGGCTTGGGAAACTTTGAGGATAGCTAGGGAACACTCCTAGAAGACTAAGCCAAAAGTCAATAACAAGATATCCACTCCAAGAATCAAGAATTTCAGATTTGGGTAAAAATCTGAAATCTTGCAAGAACCGAGCCAAAAACCAAATAACTCCCCAACCGTTGATCCTTTGGCTATGAAATTTTGAGGGAAGCTAATTAATAGCCTCTGGACTCTTCATACCAAATTTCAAGCCATCTTAACAAGGGAATCAAAATCTGGACCAAAACCAAGAAACGAAGAACAAGAACAGAGCAAGCCAAAAAAGAAATCTGAGAATCAAACTCGGTTTGCTCTTGGGATTAAATAGCCAAATAGCTTTTGAGCAACACCCATGTCATAGCAACCCATTTTGGCACTCTCCAGCAAGCAAGAACTCGAGACAACGAAAATCAAGAAATCTTGCAAAAAGGAAAAACGAAGAACAAAGGCTACGAACAGAGAAGGCAAACTTCAGTTTTTCATTTCTTGAATCACAGGGAATACAGAGGAGTCCCGATACCCCGACTTGATACAAAAGGAAAGATTACAAGCTCTCAACTCAATCCCTCTCCTCTCAATCCTCAAGAACACCAAGAATCACACATCTTAGGAGGAAGAACACACAAGAGAGGAGTCTCACATAGAAAGCATCGATGAAGTTACAGAGGGAGCACTACTCTGCCTCCACCAACTCACACCAACTAAAGAGCTAAAGGAAACAACCTTCCTAAAGCCTCTTTTGACTCTAAAACCCTAATCCTCACACAAATGCTCAAGTGGGCATGCAGCCCCTCCTCTCCTTTTATAGCGCTTGGCTAACGGGTTTCTGGCCCGATGCGCCCGCTACGTCCAACGGAGCCCGCTCTCGCTTGTGCAACCTTGCGAATTTCCCGATTCGCCCCTTCTGCACCTTCCGGGAAGCTTCCGCGCTCCTTGCCTCGCACGCCTCGCAACCACCTCGAGTCCACGTCATCTTCGACACATCCCGACCGTTCTGACCTCAGCGCCACCTGTGCCTAGTCCGGTCCACCGTGTCTCGCGACGACTCCAACTCGACGTCCTGCAGTCACACAGACAAGAAACACGTCAAATAGCACCGCTCGACACATGAAAGCGTAAATACCATTACACTTACCACAGATGAAGTCAAAACCTGTCAAAACATTAGAATATGCATCCTAAACCCAAATGACCAGATTTGACCAAAGTCCGACCGAGCCCGAGCCCGAGTGGCTAATGAGACGTTCAATTCTCCCCCTCGAAATGTGGCCCAAACGACAGTGCCACAATTTCGACGAAGTCTCATCAATTCGCTTCCGCTTTTATTCACATCACATATATTCATTGACATAGGAGAATCTTGCAGGGATAACATATAAAGCTTGTCGTGTCGGATGGCACGATCAACATTATCATTATTAAAATAGATCAAACACATTCTGTGTCCAAAATTACAAGAATATCCATCATTATCTAATAATGAAATGGAAATCAAGTTTCTTCTCATCGAGGGAACATAAAGAACATCATTGAGTTTCATTACAAAGCCATTATTTAAAACTAAAGAAACTGATCCAATAGCTTGAATTTCGGCTTCCATCCCATTAGCCACTCTTAGGCTTCTTTCCCCTCTGAGACTTCTCAACATATGGAATCCCTGCAAGGAATTCGTAACATGCACAGTGGCACCAGAATCAATCCACCAAGAATTTATAGGAAAATCAGCATAAAATGCTTCATCAACAAAAGTGATTTCATAAGTACCTTTCTTGGCGAGCCATTTCAGACATCCAGGACAATCATCTTTGAGTGGTCCTTCGACTGACAAAAATAGCATTCATCACTTTTCTTCTGTCCATTTGAGCTCCCAGGACCTGAAGCGTTTTTAGGCGCCTTAGGGTGCTGTGGATGCTGTGGCTTCTGATAAGGGGAGTAGGCTTGCTCCTTCTTTCCCTTTCCTTTGTAGCCACCTCTATTTCTAGAGGGACCAGCTTTATTTGAGGAGCCAACTTGATTCACAAAATCAGTAGCCCCTTCAGCCTTAAGCCTCTCTTCCTCCTGAGAAACATTAGCGATCAACTCGCTCATTGTCCACTTGTCCTTAATGGTGTTATAGTTCACCTTGAAAGCTTCAAATTGCTTAGGAAGAGACATCATAATATAATGGACAACGAAACCATCAGAAATTGCCATGTCCATTGTCTTAAGTCTGGCAGCAATATTGATTATGGTCATAATGTGCTCATGGACATTTCCAGTACCATTGTACTTAGTGTTCATGAGCCTGTGCATCAGTGTGGTAGCATAAACTTTAGAGGACCCCTTAAAGTGATCCTCGATGGAGGACAAATAGTCCTTTACCCTTTTCTTTTTAGGGATTGCTCCCCTTATGGCCTCACTGATGAAGTTCTTCATCACAGCAAGTGAAACACGGTTAGACCGCTCCCACTTCTCAGCATTAGTTTTATAATCCTTCATTTTGTCGTCAAAATTGTCCTCTCCTTCAGTAGGAGCGACAGGCTCATCGAACCTGAACGCATAGTCCAGATCCAAGAGCTGAAAAGTCGACATAAGCGTAAACTTCCATTTCTGAAAGTTACTACCATTAAGTGGCTCAATTGCATTAACTTGAGCGGAAACAGAAGCAGCTGAAAAATTTAAAATTTACATTAGGAAAACCCATAATTAATTTGCATGAATGTTAACCTTACGTTGGTATGATTAACAATATGCTCATAAGAATTTTTCGCATCACCGTTGGGCAGAAACGAAAAATTTAACATAATTTATCGCATGCAATTACAATTAACGTTGGTCAAAGAGTAATAGCATGGCGAATAAAATAAACATAAAAATAAACATAATTGATGACATGCAATTACAATTAACGTTGGTCAAAAGGTAATAACATGTAAAAATTAAATACAGCCCTCCAATTGAATTTCCCGTTGGTTCCATTCAATTAGGGGCATAACATTACGCAGCGGAAAAGAGCATAATATTTTTCAGCAGCTTGGCAACATTACCCGTTAATAATTTCATAAGAGACATCATTAATTAAACATGAGATGAACCATAAATACATGAAATATATATACTGAAAATAAAACCTCAACAGTTTGAAGTATATACCATAAATCAATTTCATGCATATATAATATGCTGAAATACATAAGATTATGCACTGCTGGGCCAAAAACCCAACAGCTCCCCCTCCTTTTTTTCGGCCTGTGCGATAGCATTTAGCCCATAAGACGCTCGGGGCCCAAAAATCACGCGCAGCCCAAAAGGCGCACGCGCAGCCCAGCTCACGGCCGCGGCCTCCACCGGCCCATCAGAACGATGGTCGTCCGATCTGATCGGACGACCGAGACGTGTGCGCGGCGGGAATTAATCCCCAAAACCTAACCCTAACGCCCAAAACACCGGCCTCCACCCGAAAAAATTGGATCTGAGCGGAGGCACCCGCATGGAGCGGCGGCGGGGCGGGGCGCACGGCGTGGCTGCGTGGTGGCGACGGCCGCCTGCGCGCGCGGAGGGGATGGCGGCCTGAAGAGCCGGGGCTGCGGCCCGAAGCAGCACGACGGCGAGCGGCGGCCAAGAAACGGCGCGTCGACGCGCCCATAAGGAGGCGGAGGGGCGGCTGCCGTGCGCTCGGCCGGAGCGGCAACGGCGACGGCCTCGCGCGCAACGACGGCGTGCGGCGGGAAGCGGCACCGACAACGGCCTCGCGGGGAGCTTGGCGCCGTCGGTGGCTTCCCCGAGCGACGTGGCGGCGGCGGCGGCAGCGGCCCCGAAAAGGCGACACGCCGGCAGCGGCCGCGCCCAAAAGCCGTAAGCCCCTCCCCCTTTTTTTCTTCCCATCCCGATCCAAAATTTGTTTGATGGATTTGGGGATTTGGGGAAAAAATTCTTTAGGGTTCATCATGATTTGGGGTTTCTTGGGTTCGGGATTCATCATAAAACAGGGAAAAACTTTAGGATTTGCATAAAATTTTGGATTCCCCTCCTTCTAACTTGCTACCCGAGCCCAAGAACAGCCCTAATCCGAGACATAAACATGCAAATCGGTAGCCTAGGGTTCTTAGATGACTAGCGATGGCTCTGATACCAAATGTGAGGTCCTTATGATTAAGTATAACACATAAGCTGCTAGTCTAGCATCTAGAACACCTAGGGTTGGAGGGATTTAGGGGAACTCACGGTCACCGATGAAAGCCATTAGCGGAAGACCCGTGCCTGCGTGATGCAGGCGTGAGGAAGAGCCGGTGAAGGTCGTGGTGTCGCCGGCGACGTCCTGCAGTGGCGGTCGACGGTCTTCCCGTTGCCGATAGCGCGTATTAGATCGGTTCTTTAGGGTTTGTTCGGAGTTTTGTGACTCTTACGGGAACAACGTCAACCGGAGAGGCCGGAGCTCCAACCTATTTATCTAGCGCTGTGCAACGGGGGACCGTAACCAAAAATGGTTAGACCCCCCGATCAGGGCGCGTAGACGTGGGTATCACCCCACGTCTCCCTCTTTTGGCCGTTTGGCCTAGATCAAAACCTAACAATTCTTCCCTCTCCTACCCTTAGCTGCTCATTCCTCCGTAGCGCATTCCCCTCTGTTTTCTTCTCTCTTCGTCTCCTCCCCACGCCACCACCCCCGCCTCGCACCTCCTAGCCTCTGAGATCTTCCACCGCACCCTCGACTATGGCGACCTCGCCGACACGCCCACCCCTATCTCCATCGTCGCCTGCCTCCCATACCGCATCGGCCAGCGCGTCTCTTCTCTGGCTGCCACCTCCAGCCAGATCTGGCCGGATCTGGCTCCCTCCCTTCTCCATCGTCGTTGGATCTGGCGGCTCCTCCGTCGGGCCGTCGTCGCCCAACTAGATCTAGCTTTCCCACTGTCGGATCTAGGCCCCCGCCACAGGATCCGATCGCTGCAGCCTCGGCCGACCTCCTTATCGCCAGATCCGCTGGCTCTGGGCCCTCTACCGCCTGCCTCGGTCCCCGCTGCCCCAGCCGACTCTATGGCCACCTCGGCCCTCCTGGCCACCGGAGCTCGCCGCCACCTGCCATGGAAGTGAGTGTTTGGTTTTTGCTGCAACATTCTGAGTTCATATATGCAACAATAGCAATAACCGTTGCAACATCAAGATTTTTGTCAAAATATTTTGTTGCGTACAAGGCCGAAAATTGTTGCATATATAAGGAATGAATGTTGCGGCCGGCCGTATGGCGCTAGCACCCGAGTTGGACGTCCGGGCACTAACAACTGCCATCGTAAAAACCTAATTAGGTGGATATCATAGATGTTGAAATAAATAGGCTATTTGTATGGAGATGATCATAAAAAATAGATAACCCAAAAAATATTGTTCCAGTAAGAAAAAAGAAGGCGAAGAAGAATAAAGGGGATGCAGAATGATCCTCTTTTTTCTCTTGTAGTTCTTATTGTCGATTTGGTCTTCATGCACGTATCAAGCATTGTCGTCGAATCAATTTTACAACTACCAGCCAACAGCGTCGGGTCCCTACAGATTTAACGGAACTTTCTACCGTACATGCTGGGAGATCATAGAAGGTGACTTCATGGTTGCTCTACAGGCATTCTTCAACCTAAGAATAACCAATTCCGCCTGCATAAACAACGTAATTCTGATTTTACTGCCAAAGAAAGATGGATCCCAAGCTGTAGGGGACTTCAAACCTATCAGCCTCATACACGGCACCTCCAAAATTGTTACAAAAATCATGGCATTGTGATTGGCATGTTTCATAAACAACCTCATCTCCCTATGTCAGAGCGCCTTTATAAAAGGTAGATCCATCCAAGACAAACTTCCTCTATGTGCGCAACCTGGCAAGAAGGTTCCACCGAGGCAAAACCCCATCTCTCTTCTTGAAATTGGATATTGCCAAAGCTTTTGACTCAGTCCAATGGGAATATCTGCTCGCACTATTAGAAAAGAGAGGATTTTCACTGCGTTGTAGAGATTGGGTCTCATGCCTTCTCTGCACTTCTACTTCCATGGTACTCCTAAATGGGGTACCGGGAGACAAAATTCAACATCGCAGGGGCTTATGACAAGGTGACATGTGTCAGACCCGGATTTTATAATCCGGAATCCTCTGTGATTATACTGCACTATTCCCTGGATCAGTAGATAGTGCTCACAGTTACAGTAATGGATATCAAATTTCATATCATGCGGAAGCTAAAGTAAATTAGTAGACTTACTCATAGGCCGATTAGGCCAAAATCAATAAGTTGCAACAGCGGAATGAAGCACACAGGTGGGACCTTCAGGACATGCCCACAGGCCGCCAACTGGAGGTTCACGACCTAATTCTTGTCGTCTTCATCTTCTTCTTCATCTTGCCAGTCGTATTGCTGAAGCATAGTGACTTGTCGCCCGAGGCTGGATTAGTTGTGAAAGCGAGGGTGAGCACAAACCACCGTGCTCCGCACAAACCAACACACAAAATGCAAATAGATAATATGCATGGCTTATCAAAGAAAGGCTCGGGTTATTTTTTTTGCCATAAATTGCATTTGAAATATGATACATAGAAATCCCCTAAGACTTAGTAGTTTGAAACAAATCATAATGTGTGAAAAGAGTGCAATATCATTAATAGTGATCCAGATTTTTCGTTCACCATATATGGCATCTACACCATATGCTTATTGTTCAACGTTATAAACGCTTAACTTATCACTGGGACGACACCCAGGGCAATTCAAACCAGGGCCATCTGCAGCCCTTCACATTTCCAATTCCACCCCACAAAGTTTTTGAAATAGAACTATATCTGGTTAAGTTCCCATGTCCGCCCTTGACCGTGGGCACGACTATTCGAATAGTTTTGACTCTGCAGAGTTTGTACACTTTCACCACAAGAGACAATCAACTCGTTGCCCCACACGATTCCTTAGTCATGTGGTTGAGCAGACCATCACAGTGACTTTTCGAAGTACCTAGCCCCTTTTGTCATCTCACCTTATGGGCTGCTCCCACTTGCGGTGGGTCCCATCTATGCACGGGATGTTCCCCACGGTTACTAGCATTATTCGGGCTTTACTCCCCTCAGCGCTAGTACGACTGGGAAACTTCACCCTCCACTCGGTGTCCCTTTAGGCCTTCCATTGCCCTTGCGTAACCACGTCTATCCACTACCGGTGAGATGAGTCCAGGAGTTTCGATAAATTTACTTAGCCAAGTTGCACTTTGCAGACTTGTGGTTGTACTATTTTACACAGGACGTCATGACAAGATTCCGTCCTTAGGATTACCTGAGCGGTTCTACCACACTCCATATTTGTGCTTCCATTGCACCACATACCAGCCCCCAACCATCCGCTCAGATATTTTAGCAAGTTAGGATTTTTGGGAGCATAAAATAACCATGTCAAAATATCCAGTCATTCCCACCATGACTGCCCAAATCAATTTCTCATGATTAAAAGTGATGTCTGGGACAATTTGGTGCCCCCAATTATCTAAGCAGTACTAAGCATGGCATATAGTTATGGACTTATTTTCGAAAGGTTATGAGAGACCATGTGGTTATGACCCCATGTTTGTGATGAGTAATTGATGAATTCTTTGGAAAGATTGAGTTTGGTTTGTGCGTTTCGTGCCATGATGGCATTTGGCTCAGTTGGGTTTGGTTAGTCGGAATTGAGGCGTATTCTTCTTCCCGTTTGAGCTTTTGGGCTATTTTATGCTTAAGTATGATTAATTGATGCTAATTGTGATTACATGTGTCGAGCGGTGCTATGTGATGTGTTTCTTGTTTGTGATGGCCGCAGGATGTCAAGACGGAGTCATGGCGAGGCACGGGATGATCGAACTAGGCGCAGGCGGTGCCGAGGTCAGAACGGTCGAGGTATGCCGAAGACGGCGAGGGCTCGAGGTGGTTGCGAGGCTTGGACGACAAGAAATGCGGAAGCTTCCCGGAAGGTGCAGAAGGAGCGTTTCAGTAAAAACGCAAAGCTGCACAAGTGGAAGCGGTTTCAGTTTGGATTTAGCGGGTAAAACGGGTTGGAGACCCATTAGATAAGGGCTATAAATAGGAGAGAGTTTTCTGGTTGTCATATGGAGTTAGAGAGATGGTTTAGGGTTTTGCTTTCAGTCAAATGGCTTTTGGGGAGGTTGTTTTCCTTTTGTGCTTTAGTAGTTGAGAGCTGTTGGAGAGTGCAGCACGTAGCTCTCTCTCCCTTTGTGTGTTGGTGAGAAGGTATGAGGAGTTCTTGAGTTTGGGTGAGATGGCATGAGTTCCTGATCCCTCAATCATGTATGGGGACTTAGTGAGTTTGATTTCCTTGTATCAATCATGTATGGGGACTCCTCTGTAATCTCTCTTTTTGCAATATTATGTTGGGTTGATTTCATTTCTGCTCAGCGTGTTATGAAGTTTGTTCTTGTTCTTGCCTCTGTTCATTTGAGTCCTTGAGGTGAATCCTTGAGATTTTGGCAGGCTCTTGATTTCTTGGTGAAGGGAAAACACTCAAGACCCTTTGATCATCCCATTTCCAAGAGCTATTTGAGAAACCAATGCTTTATGTGATCTTTCTGTCCCTCGTCAAAATCTCTCTGTATTTGGTTTTCTCGGGTTTGAGTACAGAGCAAAATGGAATCTTTTGATTCTCTTCAAAAAATGAAGTTTTGTTGTGTTCCTTTAGGGCCTAAGGTTATTGCTTAGTCAATCTCTTATTTTCATGGTCTATGGATCAAAGATTAGAAAGTAATTTGAGTTTTGGTGCTTCTCTCTGAAAGCTTTCAGTTTTTGGGCAAAATCTCAAATTCATAAGTTTTTGTTGAAATCCCTCTGGTTCCCTTGCCTAAATGCTATTTAGTTTATGGTCTTGTGCTTGTGATGTGAAAAGAATGAAAAAATTCCATTGCATTTCCTATTCTCCCAACATCTGAATATTTTCAGTCTCAATTTGTTTCGGGCCTTGCTCTCTGCTCCTACCGACAGAACAACCAGTCAGACCGGTTTTTAGAGGGCGGTCAGACCGACTATAAGCTGGCGGTCAGACCGCCCCCGAGCGGTCAGACCGACTATAAGCTGGCGGTCAGACCGCCCCCGAGCGGTCAGACCGGCTTAGGCTGGGCGGTCAGACTGGCCTAGCCCGAGCGGTCAGACCGGCCTACTGAATCTATGGTGCTGAATTTTTGAGATTTTGGTTTTTGCTGCATGTCTTGATCTAGTTTTTTTGCTCAGTTCCACTCTCTGTTAGCTGAAGGTCCTAGTGTTCATTTTGAACTCCGTTTCATAGCTTTCATAGTTATTGGAGAGGAGATTCTCTTTTGGGGTTAATTTTTAAAGAAGCAATATTCACCCCCCCCTCTATTGTCGATTTCGATCCAACAATTGGTATCAGAACCGATTAGCTCTTCCGCATAGATCTTAACCGGTCTCTAGAGCCATGGCGACAGATAAGTACTCGACCAAGCCCCGGGTCTTCGATGGGATCGACTATCCCTTCTGGAAGATCCGGATGGAGACCTACATTCAGGCTCAAGGCATGCCATCTGGCGTAAGGTCAAGGTGCGATATGTTGTTCCTGCCGATGAGAACATCAACACTGGAAATATGCTTGATGTTGAGGCAAACGCTAAGGTGAGGAACATCACAATTTAGGGCCTGAGCAGAAGCGAGTTCGATCGCATCTCTCATCTGACGTCAGCCTTCGACATCTGGGAGACCCTCGATGCATACCATGAGGGCACCACCCAGATCAAGACGGTTCGACATGACCAGTTCAAGCGAGATTACAACAAGTTTGAAATGCTCGCTGCTGAGTCCTTGGATGAGTGCTTTGCACGTTTTCATAAGATTTTGAGCAACCTCCGAGCGGTCGATCTCACATACCCCGACTCGGATAATGCTCGTCAGATGCTCGCAGCTCTTGATTTCTGTGTTTGGGAGATGAAGGTGACTACCACAAGGACACCACCGATCTCTCAACCTTGACTCTTGACGCGTTGTACTCACGCCTCAAGACTCACGAGTTGACATAGTCTCTCGTAGGTCGAAGTCGCAGTCGATGTGATGTGACCACGCCACCAACACACACGACCATAGCGGTCAATATCAAGATTGAACTAAAGGTGAATTCGTTTCCTCAACTTCAACATACTTTAAATAAGAATATGATGCTACCTAATGATGAAAATATATATTTTTGTAGCACCACATTACTTTGGAACCAATTGAAGCAAGGGTTCAAGTTGGACAGGTTTTGGAAGCCAATTCGGCCTATGGATCAATTCGGATTCAGCCTGACAGGCCCAACTTCAAATGTGCATAACTTTCACATACGGAGTCCGTTTGAGGTCCATGAGTACTCTATGGAAAGATTTTCTTGTCCTCTTTCCAATGGATCTAGCCTCACCTCCAAATTCCTTCTGTGCACATCGTAATCACTCAAAGAAGGTGCTGCATCACCTGTTTGGGCCAACTCGGGCCTTGTAATGCTTGGGCCCAAAGGAGAGGCGCCCGTAGGCCCATACTGTTCATGTGAACAGTACCATGAATAGTACCACCTCATTTGTTTTAGTTTTGTGCGGCTTTTCCTCCCCTATTTAAGGAGGCTGCACCCTTTTAGTTTTCTTGGATTTCGTTTGCTTAGTTTTTTCATTGTGAAAACTTTTGTTCTTCGCTTATGTCGACTAGACCAACCGTAAAGAACCTCAGCGGAATCCCACCTTTGTGAACTCAATTTAAATATTTGCAATTTCAGATTGCTTGTTATCTTGTTCTTGCGTGTTCTTCGATTGCATGCAGGAATAGACCTTCGTGGTCAGGTCAACCGCGTTCTTGGCACGGTTGATAACGACTCGGAGTGTGGTTTAGCGATTGCTTGGTGTTCTGGTCGTGGCCGGTTAGAAGCCTGCATCGTCAAAGTCGTTCTCCTCCAAATCGAAGTTATCATCCTATCGGAAGATCGGGACCCCATCGCCTCATCAGTTGGTATCAGAGCTTCAGTTGATCGGTAGGAATTATTTGTATCCCTAGTTAGTAGATTAATTTTTATTTCCCATAGTCCAGAAAAATTGCCCCACAAAAAGTGTTAATTTCCGCTGTCCAAACCCCGTTGTGCCTTTCAATCTGTTAGTTTTGGTTTGCTAAATTGAATTTGTGTCCGTTTTAGCTTTGTCTAGTTGCTGGTCATATCCTTGATTTCATAAAAAAATCCAAACAAAAAAAATCCCCACCCCAAACCCTAATTCCATTTCGGCTGATTTTTCCTTCCTCTGCAGCCGCCACCAAAAATGCCATAACTTTTGATTCCGATCTTATTTTTGAGTGAAACCACCGCCAGGAGATTTACAACTTCATTTTTCCATCTATCTGTAAAATTTCACGTCATTTCAGAAAGGCAGTTAAGAGATATCTGCGGTGGAAGTTGACCTAAAATTCCAGATTGAATCTGCAACAGTCGACACTTGTGAATTTTGTACGAATGTTTCGGTCGGTTTCCAGAACTTGGCCCCAAAATAAAATGTGTAGAAAAAGCCGTCAAGAAATGGAGAAAAAAAGAATCATTGAAAAAAATGTAACTGACAAAAAGGTACGGCCGAAATACCGACGTGCTGTCCGGTGGACAGAAATCTTCAGTTTCCAAGTTTTGGGTCAATCCTTGTGTCCTTCCATTCCAGATTGCATTCGATTGAATTATCTTGTATTTACCACTCCTATACATTGCCATACATATATTTTAGCCTTCTTCTATCCTTGGTTGATCAACAACATAGGCTAAGTGCTAGATACAAACTATAATTCAATTCTATGCAATTTCTGAAATTAACTGATTGTTCTCCATTGCTACATATCGAGCCTTCCAAGCTATAACTTATACTAACCGAGCAGATCATGTTGAATCGTCCCTTGCAATCGCTATACACATCACTTGAGTCAAGTTATCACGAACCAGCCACCGGTTGCACCACTTGTTTGCATTGGTAAGAACTTGTAAGAGCTTGGTAAGAGTTTGATAGATGTGTGACTTGTTAAGCTCCAGATCCTAGTAGTTGATAGGAACATATTTTTGTAATTTGTTTCCTTGTTTTCTACTAACCATGGCAGGTTCACGGGATGATTATGAGATAGATCCACATTTTCGTCAAGCCATTGAACGGGAGCTCAAGAAAATTCGCGAGGAAGATGCACGCTTGAGACAAGCTTCTTCACCACGGGAGGTATATGATCATGATAGTACGTCTGGTAAAACTAAAATCACTTTGCCATCGTTTGCTGGTAAATTTGATCTTGATCCTAATGCCTATATTGACTGGGAGATACCACTAGATAAAGAATTTGAATGTTATGATTTGTCTGATAGGCAAAAGATTAGAGCTGTCACTAGTGTTTTTATTGATGATGCAAGACTTTGGTGGAAGTATTTTGGTAGGCATGGTAGAGTGCCTCAAACTTGGAATGAATAAAACAAACTTATGAGAGATGAATTTGTTCCTAAAAATCATGCTGATTATTTGCTAGCTAGATTGCAACGTTTAAAACAACGAAGTAGAACTGTAAGAGAATACTATCATGAATTAAAAACTTGTTTGTTGCGTTGTGGCTTAAAAGAACATGCTGAAGCTACAGAGAATAGATTCTTACGTGGGCTTAATAAAGAAATTCAGGACCTTCTTATTCACGAAGAATATAATTATCTCCCTCATTTGTTTATACTTGCTGGTAAGATTGAAAGTCAGATTGAGAAATTGAGAGTGCTTGATAATAGGAAGCATACGAACAAACCTATATTTGTACCTTTTTCTATGACTAACAACTTGCAGGAAGTTGAGAACCATGCTGAAGAAAAGAGTGAGTTGTGTGTTTCCATAACATATGAGATTGAGAGCATTCAAATTGAGTGTGAGAGAGATACACTAAAAGGAAAAGATGAGGAGATAACCATGGTCAGAGATGAAATGCTTGCTGGCCCGTTGTTTCATCATAAGGATTTGACACCTACAACACCTACATTAACTAAGAAGGTCGACAAAGGTAATAACCATATTGCTGAATTTAAATGTGAAAAGGTGAGTAATTGTGAGAACTCATGTATTCAATTAGAAATTCCATGTTCTGAATTTTTTTTGCTCAATTTACACAATGTGGAATTGATTACTCATAAGGAAGTTCTTACTAGAATATCTACTGATAACTCTTTATACTATATTATGTTCAATAATCCTATAGAGCTATCTAGTGTGATTGGGAACCTTGCTGAAATTTCATGTTTAAAATCACTAGTTAGTACTTATGCCTACACATATAAGTTCAATTTGATTGGAGATTATGGTGTAGATGACAAGTTTTATGTTTATCGAATATGCATTACATGTGACAAGCTTGCTGAATTGAAATTGCATGTTTTAGATAAACAATTTTTGGTTCCATGTCATGATCACAATGTGTTGAGTCTCAACAATAGTCCTTGCTGTTTAGAAAGATTTCATAATCCTACTTATTCATCCTTTGATGTACAATCATGTACAAGTGATCAGAGTAGCGCAGTTGAAACATGGAAAGCATTAAAAATTTTCTCCCCCATATTTGAACAACTTGATCGAGTTATGACCTTTAATATCTTGTCTATGTCCTTAGAAAAGCCGAGGATAATTTTTTTTGGAAGAGAAAATGATGTGAATGACAATATTACAATGTATACATCTTACAGCTGCTGTTGTGCTAAATGGTTTGTGCAAAACAACGAGACTAACACCATCATTGATTCATACATATACCATGCATATGTGTTGTTCTCCTTGTTTACTACACCTTCGGATGTTATTGATGTGCTAAATAGGAGAAGTGTGGATGACATATATATACCATGCATACACTTTGGATTCTTTGTTATCCTATTTTCAGCTTATCAAAAGCCGAGGACGGCTTTGCTTTCAAGAAGGGGAGGATGATAAAAACATGTACCCTATGGATACAACCATATTTGCTATACTTGTTGTTCCAATTAAAAGAGCTCCTACACATCACTTAAATTATCAGGTGAGCTCGTTTCAAAGATATTTTACTTTATTTGATAAAGAACTTATGATATTACATAATGAGAGTGTGTTGCGTTTGTTATCATGTACCAAGACTTATGATCGAGATCATGCCATACGTGACACTACACATATGTTAAAACCGAGGACGGTTTTCTGTCAAGAAGGGGAGGATGATGTGACCGCGCCACCAACACATACGACCATAGCGGTCAATATCAAGATTGAACTAAAAGTGAATTCGTTTCCTCAACTTCAACATACTTTAAATAAGAATATGATACTACCTAATGATGAAAATATATATTTTTGTAGCACCACATCACTTTGGAACCAATTGAAGCAAGGGTTCAAGTTGGACAGGTTTTGGAAGCCAATTCGGCCTCCAGATCAATTCGGATTCAGCCTGACAGGCCCAACTTCAAACGTGCATAACTTTCACATACAGAGTCCGTTTGAGGTCTATGAGTACTCGATGGAAGGATTTTCTCGTCCTCTTTCCAATGGATCTAGCCTCACCTCCAACTTTCTCCTGTGCACATCACAATCACTCAAAGAAGGTGCTGCATCACCTGTTTGGGCCAACTTGGGCCTTGTAATGCTTGGGCCCAAAGGAGAGGCACCCCTAGGCCCATACTGTTCATGGTACTGTTCAAGTGAACAGTACCATGAATAGTACCACCTCATTTGTTTTAGTTTTGTGCGGCTTTTCCTCCCCTATTTAAGGAGGATGCACCCTTCTAGTTTTCTTGGATTTCGTTTGCTTAGTTTTTTCATTTTGAAAACTTTTGTTCTTCGCTTGTGTCGACTAGACCAACCGTAAAGAACCTCAGCGGAATCCCACCTTTGTGAACTCAATTTAAATATTTGCAATTTCAGATTGCTTGTTATCTTGTTCTTGCGTGTTCGTCGATTGCATGCAGGAATAGACCTTCGTGGTCAGGTCAACCGCGTTCTTGGCACGGTTGATAACGACTCGGAGTGTGGTTTAGCGATTGCTTGGTGTTCTGGTCGTGGTCGGTTAGAAGCCTGCATCGTCAAAGTCGTTCTCCTCCAAATCGAAGTTATCATGCTATCGAAAGATCGGGACCCCATCGCCTCATCACGATGGCCTTAGTCACCGATCCAGTCTTGTTTCTGGACCTTATTCCGAGTTGATTTGTGGATTCTCTCTAGCTGCTCTCTGTGACGTAACTGATGATCAGTTAGAGCAGCTACCAGAGGATCAGCTAGGCCTTCTAGCCAGAAAGTTTTCCCACGCGTACAAAAGGGTGAGGGATCGGAAGAGGAGTGGCCCGATCATTTGCTTCGAGTGTGGTGGCCCCAACTACATTCGGGCAAATTGCCCCAAGCTGGGGAAGAGTACGGGCGACTACGGCGGTGTGAGCAAGAACGACTACATCAACAAGAACCGCAACAAGAAGCCCTCAGCTCATGCCCAAGGTAAGAAGAAGTTCCGCGACCTTGGCAAAGCCAAGAGGCTCTTCCACCGCATCCTCACTGCCTTCGACGACCTTGACCTCAGCGAGGTGGAGGGGTGGAGCGACGACGATGGGACGAATGAGCAAGACCCCAAGGGCAGCGACGACTTCTCCGGCATGTGTTTCATGGCCCTTGAGGGCGAGATCAACGACAACGAGCTCTATTCCGACTCCGATGAGGTATACCTTTCGTACGACCAGCTTAATGATGCTTTTCTTAAGCTAGGAAAATTCCATGCTAGATCTAAAGCTAGGGTTAGCGAGTTGGAGAAGTAAGTAGAAAGCTTGTCACGGGAGCTTACTTCACTTAAATCTGCTCCCTCCCGTGACGATTGTGATGTATGCACTGCTTTGCTTGATGATATGGAGAAGCTAAGGACCTTACATGATAGTGTGTCCTCTGAGTTAGATATGCTTAAGGTAGAGAATGTTAGTCTACTTGCTGAACTAGAGATGAGTAGGGTAGTTACTCTTTCATCCCCTGTTGTTGAGACTACATCTTGCACCTCATGTGAGGATAAGGATAATACTTTTAGAGGTCTTTATACCATGCTTCTTGATCTGCCCGAGACTTGTGAAAATTGCAATAATTTGAAGATGAACCTAAAAAGGGCAGATCACAAAATTGCTGAATTACAAGCTTCATTATTTGAGCCTATTGCTTCATATTTGAACTGTCCTAAATTAACTGCTGAACTTGAATCTGTCTTAAAACAGTTTCAAGAAATGATTGACTATAATAAGAAAATGGCTCAGTATACTTCTAAGGACCCTATTAGCTCACCATGCAAAAATTGTGATAAACTAAAATCTGACTTGATTGCATTAGAAGAAAAATGTGTGAAGCTAACTAAGGATTTACTACAGAAGCCACAATCTTGTTGTGATGTGTGTGCTGGTGTGGGGGAGAAGCCCAAGGGTAAGGTAGAGACGCTTAGCAACGTGGACCAAAAGGCTAGCAGTAGGACTGTCCCTTCTGAGTCGGCTATGCGTGCACAAGCCATTCACTCTTCTGCTACTGGTTCTTCTTCTACTCCCTTACCTGCTGCTATCTCTTCTTCCCCCTGCTCTTCTTGCACCTCTCTTTCAGGAGTGTCAGTATCTTATGAACACTCTCGAGAGATTTGTAGGAGGCAAGAAGAAGCTGAATCTGATCCTAGACCAGTCCAAGATTTGCAAGTTCAATCTAGGTCTAGGATACGACTTTTATGAGGACATGAGGAAGCATCCACCTACTGTTCTTCGACCCATAACACCAGGTGTGATCGAGATTGAGCCCAGTATTGAGAAAGTTTATTTCAAGTCAGTGGGCTTTGTCCAAGAGATTTCTGACAGCAAGGTTAGTTCACATGCTGCTTCGGTCTCTCAGAAGGCGAAGCCTCTTCGTGCTACTTCTACCTCTGAGAAGGTGAAGTATCATTGCACCTTCTGTCAAAAGGATGGACACTTGGTCGAGCGATGCTTCAGGCACGCCAAGATCGCGCGGAGAGCCCGTGTTGAGCCTCTTAGGCGTTTTCAGGGTCAGCCCCAGACCTTGAGTACACCTGAGACCAACACGAGGTCTAGGTTTGCTTCAGGTGTTTCTGATGGGTTTGGGCAGCATCGAGGACTTGGTTTTTCTGAGTTTTCTGGTTTTCGTCCTCATGCTCCCTTTGGTCATGACTTCCGCCGTTCTTAGGGTAGATCTCGTTTCTCCCATCGAGATGGCTACCCGCGGCGAGATCAGCGTGTTGCCGGTGCTCCGACTTGCTCTCCCGTAGCAGTCAGACCCAGCAACAGCTTCAGGTCTGCTTACAGACCTTCTGCTTCTTTGAGCGACAGAGAGCGTAGGGTAGTTAGAGGTCAGTCGTGTTTCATTACTTCTGCTACTCGATGTGTTACTCAGTATTGGGTGCCAAAATCACTCTTGATTTATCCCAGTACTGAGCCTTTACTCTGTTTGACTCAGGTTCGCCGGGCAGGGAAGGGAAAGGTCTGGCTCGTAGACTCTGGGTGTTCACGACACATGACCGGAGACTCTCGTTGGTTCTCTTCCTTAGCCCGAGACTATCACCTTTGGAGACGCTTCGTCTGAGCGCGTCATCGCCAAAGGTATAGTGCGTGTTAATGAGTCTTTTATTTTAAAAGATGTTACCTTGGTTAGTAAGCTGCAGTATAATTTGTTTTTTGTTTCTCAGTTTACCGATGACGGCTTTGAGGTGAGCTTTAAGAAAAACGCTTGCAAAATTCTTGATTCTTCGGGTAGTCTGGTTTGCAAGATTTCTCGTTATGAGAGGATCTTTCATGCTGATTTTTCTGAGTCTTCTGGTGATCCTCTCTGGTGTTTAGTTGCTTCTAAGTCTCGTGACCTTACCTTCTGGTATAGGAGACTTGGTCATATTGGATTTGACCATTTGACCCAAGTTAGTGGCCACGATCTCATTCGTGGTCTGCCGAAACTCAAGATGGTTAAAGATATTGTTTGCGCTCCTTGCTGTCACGGCAAGATGGTTGCCGCTTCTCATCCTCCGGTCACAGTGACCATGACCGATGGACCAGGACAGCTGCTTCATATGGACACAGTTGGACCAGCTCGAGTGCAGTCAGCAGGAGGGAAGTGGTATGTTCTTGTCGTGGTCGATGACGTCTAGAGGTACTCTTGGGTGTTTTTCTTAGCCTCGAAGGATGAGACGTTTACACATTTTCGAGGTCTTTTCAGTAGGCTTTCTATTGAGCTCCCGGGTGCCTTACGAGCGATCCGCAGTGATAATGGCACGGAGTTCAAGAATTCCTACTTTGAGAGGTTTTACGTTGAGACAGGTGTAGAGCACCAGTTCTTTTCTCCGCACATCCCACAGCAGAATAGCGTCGTGGAGAGGAAGAACCGTACCTTGGTCGAGATTGCCAGGACGATGCTTGATGAGTATTCTACACCTAGGAAGTTTTGGGATGAGGCTATAGCGACCGCGTGCCATGTTTCGAACAGAGTTTTTCTTCGGTCACACTTGCATCGCACTTCCTATGAGCTGAGATACGTGCGAAAGTGTTTGGTTGCAAGTGTTTCATTCTGAAGTCCGGGAACCTAGACAAGTTCGAGTCACGTTCTTGTGATGGTATCTTTCTAGGTTACTCGACTTCTTCGCGGGCGTATAGGGTTTGGAACTACGAGTCTAGTAAGTTGGTAGAGACCTGTGAGGTGACCTTCGACGAGGTCAGTCCGGGGACTAGGCCCGATATCTCAGGTTCTTTAGAGCAGTCCGAGCCTATCTTTGTGGACGATGAGGAGGATGGAGATGAGGGTTGTCTACCCGATCCAGTTCCTCATCCTCCACTTGAGGTGCCTTCGTCCATGGCACCTCCAGGTGATCAACCCATGCCTTCTACTTCCTCTGGAGCTAGTGGCTCTGTTCCTACCTCTTCAGCTCATGAGGTAGAGGCCACTTCTTCTTCTTATTCAGGACCTCCCCGACATATCCAGAAAGACCATCCTTCCGAGCAGATGATTAGAGACCTTTTTGAGCGAGTCACACGCTCAAAAGTCTGGCATGTCACATTTCTGTCTCCATTCTACCTTTGTTGCCACCTTTGAGCCCAATGATGTTAGTCATGCACTATCTGATGAGTCTTGGGTCAATGCCATGCATGAGGAGTTGTAGAATTTCGAGAGAAACAAGGTTTGGTCGCTTGTTGAGCCCCCTCGAGGTCACAATATCATTGGGACTAAATGGGCGTTCAAGAACAAGCAGAGTGAGGATGGGGTGGTTATTCGGAATAAGGCTAGACTGGTAGCTCAGGGTTTCTCCTAGGTTGAGGGTTTAGATTTTGAGGAGACCTTTGCCCCTGTAGCTAGACTTGAGGCCATTAGAATCCTGCTTGCTTTCGCAGCTTCTAAGGGTTTCAAGCTTTACCATATGGATGTCAAGAGTGCCTTCCTCAATGGGTTTATTGAGGAAGAGGTCTGTGTGAGACAGCCTCCAGGTTTCGAGAACCCCAAATACCCAAACCATGTCTACAAGCTTTCCTTGTATGGACTTAAGCAGACCCCTAGAGCTTGGTATGAGAGGCTTAAGTCCTATTTGTTGATTCATGGTTTTGAGATGGGTAAGGTGGATAAGACCTTGTTCATTCGCCGGCATGGCGCTGACCTTCTGCTTGTCCAGATTTATATTATCTTTGGCGGCTCTTCTCATGCTCTCGTTTCACAGTTCTCGGATGTCATGAACACCGAGTTTGAGATGAGCATGATGGGTGAGTTGACCTTCTTTCTTGGCTACCAGATTAAGCAGACTCGGGAGGGTACCTTCTTGCATCAGCGCAAGTACACTCGTGATCTCCTGAGACGCTTTGACATGAGTGATGGTAAGCCTGTGTCAACTCCCATGGCGTCCACAGCTTCTCTTGACCCAGATAAGGACGGCGAGCCAGTTGATCAGAAGGAGTATGGCAGCATGATTGGCTTCCTCTTGTACCTCACTGCCTTAAGACCGGACATACACTTCTCCGTGTGTCTGTGTGCTCGCTTTCAGGCTTCTCCTCACGTATCTCATCGCCAGGCGGTGAAACGCATTCTTCGGTACCTTTGAGCTACCATTGACTATGGTATCTGGTACTCTTTCTCATCCTATCTTTCTCTCAGAGCCTACTCGGATGTAGACTTTGCTGGCTGTAGGATAGATAGGAAGAGCACTTCTGGCACCTGCCAATTCATTGGCACTTCTCGTTTCCTGGTCTTCAAGGAAGCAGTCCGGTGTTGCACAGTCCACTACAGAGGCTGAGTATGTTGCTGCCGCCAGCTGTTGCAGCCAGGTACTTTGGATGGTCTCGACCCTGCGGGACTTTGGGTTAGTTATCGACAGTGTTCCACTCTTTTGTGATAACACTTCTGTGATTAACATTGCTAAAAACCCAGTGCAGCATTTTCGGACCAAGCACATTGATATTATATATCACTTCCTTCGAGACCATGTGGAGAAGGGTGACATAGTGCTCCAGTTTGTGGAGAGTAACCACCAGTTGGCTGATATCTTTACCAAGCTATTAGATAGCTCTAGGTTTTCAGCTCTGTGGGGAGAGCTTGGTGTGGTTTGTCCTTATGGACTGTTGTGAGGTGGAGTTTTGTGCTTCATGCTTTATCATGTATATTATGCTCTTACTCCTTTCTGTTGCATTACATGCGGGCGCATTTGGGATAATCCTTCTAGCATAGATTAGAGTGGTTCTCTTGTCTAGTTGTTTAGACTTTTTTCTCTCATCTTGTGATTCTAGGATGCTGCTTATTAGCTGTTTCTCTTCTCACTAGGTTGAGCTCGCTCACTTCTTATAGGTTCTAGCGAGGGTTGGGCCACTCTCGAGTAGACGGGGTACGTGTTTGCTCCCTTGTATGTTAGATGATCAGTTGATAGTCCTAGAGTCATATGGGGTAGATGAGAGTCAGTCTGAGCCATAGTTTCCTCTATATCTTGTCTATGTTTTAAGGACTGCCTTTTCTGATCCCCTTGCCAGCTTCTCGATCTTATTGCTTTGGTTCATGGGAGTTCATTTGGGAGCTTCTAGATCTTAATATTGACATAACTCAACTTGAACTAAAACTGCATCACATGTTGAGGGGGAGCTGGATTTTCTTGCATGTCATTCTGCATTGTTATATAATTACATGGAGCCTTGATTATTATCCGAATATGACATGTTCCCAATGCATTACATCTTGCCATGATCTGTGTTTACTTGCTAGAGTTATCATGACTTTATATGTGTACTCAAGTCTTTGCCATGATAGGTTGACTAAAAATGCTCAACTTGAATTAATTCATGTCATGTTAGCTCTTGAGACTAGTCTCTCTTTAGTTATCTCTTTATGATTCATGTCATGTCAAATAGGCTGAGTTGAGTCTTGAATCTTTGTTGAGCTTTAGATTGAGATATGCTAGTTTCTTGATGAAGCATAAGTTGGTACAATTTTTGAGTAAGCAAAAAGATCTCTTTTGTGCGAAAAAACTGATCTCACCAATTCTTTCTTATGAGACGGCTTGCCATTGCACTAGGCATGAACTCATGGGGAGTTTTGGTTGACCAAGACTATCTTCTTAAGCTTCTAGCTTGAAGTGATCGTATAAGGCTTGAGATCTAGCACATGACTAAACAAAAATTTGGTTGGAAATAATTATGAGATTTCTAAAGAAAAACATGTCAAATGTGCTCAATTTGCTAAAATTACAAAGACTCATAAGTACTTAGACAAATGTCTCATTCTTGAACTTGTAGCACTCTAAATTGACTCAATACTAGCTTCTTGGTTCCACTTAGACTATTAACATGGTTTGCATTATTTTTTGATACCTTTAGCTAGACTAGAATCATGATTGACTTGACATGCTAAGAAACTCAATTAAATTTCAGATTGTAACCTTTCGGCTTAGCTTGATTATACATGTCTTGTCATGATCTTGATAGCATACTTATGAGTTATGGCCTGGTGTAATACTTAAATGGTCGTTTTGGATAATCTTCATGGCTCTAAATTCTTAAAATAAATAGACTTCAACCATTTCATTCAACACCATGCATTGTTCTCTCTTTTGCATCCTTGATGATTTTATTGCCAAAAGGGGGAGAATAGCGGAGAAAAAGCCTTTTGAGTGCTTTCTGGAGCTTTGGAGAACAATTAGCTCTTTCTACTTTGCTCTGTTTGTCGACATGGTCATGAGCTTCTTTGTTTTCTTTAGACCATGCTTGACTTTATTTCATTTTCAAACTCAACTTTACGCTTTTTCTGGGTTTGTCAATATACTCATCAAGGGGGAGATTGAGAGACCATGTGGTTATGACCCTATGTTTGTGATGAGTAATTGATGAATTCTTTGGAAATATTGAGTTTGGTTTGTGCGTTTCGTGCCATGATGGCATTTGGCTCAGTCGGGTTTGGTTAGTCGGAATTGAGGTGTATTCTTCTTCCCGTTTGAGCTTTTGGGCCATTTTATGCTTAAGTATGATTAATTGATGCTAATTGTGATTACATGTGTCGAGCGGTGCTATGTGATGTGTTTCTTGTTTGTGATGGCTGCCTGACGTCGAGACGGAGTCGGGTGAGGCACAGGATGACCGGACTAGGCGCAGGCGGTGCCGAGGTCAGAACAGTCGACGTGTGCCGAAGATGGCGAGGGCTCGAGGTGGTTGTGAGGCTTGGACGACAAGAAATGCGGAAGCTTCCTGGAAGGTGCAGAAGGAGCGTTTCGGTAAAAACGCAAAGCTGCACAAGTGGGAGCGGTTTTAGTTTGGATTTAGCGGGTAAAACGGGTTGGAGACCCATTAGACAAGGGCTATAAATAGGAGAGAGTTTTTTGGTTGTCACATGGGGTTATAGATATGGTTTAGGGTTTTGCTTTCAGTCAAATGGCTTTTGGGGAGGTTGTTTTCCTTTTGTGCTTTAGTAGTTGAGAGCTGTTGGAGAGTGCAGCACGTAGCTCTCTCTCCCTTTGTGTGTTGGTGAGAAGGTATGAGGAGTTGTTGAGTTTGGGTGAGATGGCATGAGTTCATGATCCCTCAATCATGTTTGGGGACTTAGTGAGTTTGATTTCCTTGTATCAATCATGTATGGGGACTCCTCTGTAATCTCTCTTTTTGCAATAT
Source organism: Dendrocalamus latiflorus (assembly GCA_017311315.1). NCBI lineage: Eukaryota > Viridiplantae > Streptophyta > Magnoliopsida > Poales > Poaceae > Dendrocalamus > Dendrocalamus latiflorus. Next base: position 3,040,893 of record CM029622.1, on the reverse strand, counting down.
TATGTTGGGTTGATTTCATTTCTGCTCAGTGTGTTATGAAGTTTGTTCTTGTTCTTGCCTCTGTTCATTTGAGTTCTTGAGGTGAATCCTTGAGATTTTGGCAGGCTCTTGATTTCTTGGTGAAGGGAAAACACTCAAGACCCTTTGATCATCCCACTTCCAAGAGCTATTTGAGAAATCAATGCTTTATGTGATCTTTCTGTCCCTCATCAAAATCTCTCTGTATTTGGTTTTCTAGGGTTTGAGTACAGAGCAAAATGGAATCTTTTGATTCTCTTCAAAAGATGAAGTTTTGTTGTGTTCCTTCAGGGCCTGAGGTTATTGCTTAGTCAATCTCTTATTTTCATGGTCTATGGATCAAAGATTAGAAAGTAATTTGAGTTTTGGTGCTTCTCTCTAAAAGTTTTCAGTTTTTGGGCAAAATCTCAAATTCTTGAGTTTTTGTTGAAATCCCTCGGGTTCCCTTGCCTAAATGCTATTTAATTTATGGTCTTGTGCTTGTGATGTGAAAAGAATGAAAAAATTCCATTGCATTTCCTATTCTCCCAACATCTGAATATTTTCAGTCTCAATTTGTTTCGGGCCTCGGTCTCTGCTCCTGCCAACAGAACAACCGATCAGACCAGTTTTTAGAGGGCGGTCAGACCGGCTATAAGCTCGCGGTCAGACCGGCTTAGGCTGGGCAGTCAGACTGGCCCAGCCCGAGCGGTCAGACCGGCCTACTGAATCTATGGTGCTGAATTTTTGAGATTTTGGTTTTTACTGCATGTCTTGATCTAGTTTTATTCCTCAGTTTCACTCTCTGTTAGCTGAAGGTCCTAGTGTTCATTTTGAACTCTGTTTCATAGCTTTCATAGTTATTGGAGAGGAGATTATCTTTTGGGGTTAATTTTTAAAGAAGCAACATTCACCCCGGCCCTCTCTGTTGCCGATTTCGATCCAACAGGTTACCATTATAATTTTTCCACTAGGGTGACAAGACTCACATATGCAATATTCCATGGAGGGGTGTAATACTGATCAAGTTGAACAATGGGCATATAACTAAAATTCTTAAATCAAACATATATTTGCACATAAAATAACAGCATGCAATTTGGTAATTTAAACAAAAGTAATTTGCATAAAATGTAGGTTCAACATGATCAAAGTATTGACTCGCCTGGCGCGGTTTACCATGGTCTTGAGCTCACACAATGATTTCTCTTGAGCTTCTGGTCTTTATCTTCACTTCGAGCTTAATCTTGCTGGATCCACTGAATCTTCACCCCTCCCAATTTCTAATTACATGACAATGACTGAATCCAAATGAAAGCAAATAACTCAAAAGATCCAAATAAATCCGAATAAACTCAACTTTTGTATTATTATGAGTTAATGGGTGATTTGGGTAATTTGAGGCAAGGCTGATGGTAGAAAACGGTGACTCGATCTTTTATTAACGATTTCTTTATTATTTTTATATTTATCGAGGAAGTTCCATAAGTTTGGATGGACCTATGAATAGGTATTATTTTGTCGAGCGTTACTTTTCAGGGCATTTTGGCTCACCGAATAAATTTTAGAGTCTAGATGTATAGCATTTTATGGGGTGACATTTTATGTAGTCTTAGTTTTCACTAAGCCTATTTCCAACTTGAATTAGGATTCAGTTGTATGGGCCACATCTTGTTATCATTATTAACTAAAGTTACCATTTAAGATTTCATGTCTGGCGGTATATTAACGATAGCATATATATATATATATATATGTATGTATATATATATATACATATATATATGTATATATATATATATATACATACATATATATATGTATATATATATACATACATATATATATGTATATGTATATATACATACATATATATATGTATATGTATATATATATATATGTATGTATATATATATATATATATATATATATATATATATATATATATATATATATATATATATATATATATATATATATATATATATATATATATATATATATATATATGTTTTAGTGGGATCTACGGTGACCGCAAAGTTGTTTTGTTATTTTTACTAATGAGTTGCACGCATGCCATTCGCATTTCCTTAACCACTTTCATATATTTATATATGTATATATATATATATGTTATATATATATATTTATATATGTATATATATATATATTTATATATATATATATTTATATATTTACTTAGAAAGTCTCTACACTTTAGTTGTTATTAGTTCTAATTAAAATTTATTTATCTAGCAAGGGTATATTTCAATATGTGCTAGTTAGCAAAATCTACCCCTAGAATTTATTTAATGACATCACTTTAAATATTGGGCTTATATCTTAATTTCAATTATGGGCAATCTCTATTAAATTTTGGGTATTTAATCAAAGTCATAATGCTTTTATCAATATCTCTAATTAACATTAAATCTTTTAGATAATTATTCAAACCATATAATTCATCATATATGAGCTACTCCAAACTTAAGTCTTAAATAATCCCATTTTCGTTCTAGTTAAATTTTTATTTCTTTCTCTAAACTTTTCTCAAATTTTCCTTGATTTTTATTAATCAAAACGGGCTACAAAAATGAAACAAAAATGTAAGGAAAAATGGTGCAGCCGAAGGATTCGAACTCAAGACCTCAGCTGTGAATTGTTTAGCGCTCACTTGGGTAGCCAAGTGGGCCGGCGGCCTGGACTGAGGAGGGGAGGGATTGTATTACAGTTATGCCTAGTTGCTCCTAGGGCCAAAACAGAGGATAACTCGCGACGCGCGGTGCCAGAGCTGCCAGCGACGAGCGACGGCCGGAGGTGTGGGGCTGATGCCCAAAATGGGTCACGGGGGAAGCATCCTAGCTACGGGAGGCAGCGCATCAGTTAAGTCGGCGGCTAGGTAGGCGAGCAGCAGCCCGAGGCGGCCGGCGGCGGGGTGGAAAGGGGCGGCGGCGCCAGCGATGGGGAAGAGACAAATTGACATGGGCGTGAGCACTAGGGGGTAAAGGGGAAGCTCACCAAGGTGTTTGCGGGGCGGGAAATGCGCCGAGGAAGGCTGGCGGCGGAGGCCGAGGTCGGGCGGCGGAGGCGCACGGCGCCGGCGAGCTGGAGCAGAGGAGAAGCTTCGGCAACCGTGGGGATGGGTTGGCGGAGCCGCGGTGGAGCTCTAGTGCCTCGGAATTGGACGGAGACGGCACCAATCGGCGGGATTGGATCGGCCGGCTTTGGGGAAGAACGGGCACGTCGACGAGCAATGGGGCACGGAAGCGCGATTCCGCGAGAGGGGAGGATGAGCGGAGGTGGGCGACGCGTTTGGGGGTCTTGGTCAAGATTTATATGCGACGGGATGGGCTAGCGCCGGGCGGGGCCGACCGGGCGGCATGGGAACCAGGCAGCGGGATTGGGCGCAAGGTCGGGGGTGCCGGCGGGATTTGCGCAAAGGCGGCAGGGCATGGGCAGGGAGTGATGGTCGTGCGGCGTGCGATGTGCGGCGACAGGGCAGCGTGATTTGGGCGATCCTCGCATACTTGCTCACGGCAGCCATGTCGGCTGGCTCTAGCCGAAGCAAAGAGGAGGATGGGGGCCTGGGTGCGTACGTGAAAGGGAGAAGAAAGAGATTGGCAGGGAGCAGGGCCCACAGGCAGTGAGAGAGAGAATTAGAAGGATGAAAGACTCCAGCATTACCTTATAGTTTAGATTTTTAATTTAAGTTTCTATCTCCTATTTGAGGTTATTTATTTAAATTCTTGCATGCTATTTGAAATTTTCAGCCTTTATTTTTTCCATGGCTATACTTATCATTATGTTAGTATATTGCATATTTTGTTTCACTTGTGTGTGTGTATGTATATATATATATATATATATGTATATATATAATTGCATTTATTGTTATCCTGATGGCTCATTTAATTTAGCAGATTTTTATTTGCTATTTTTGACAGGCTCTTCCTTGCACAATTTATACACACACACAGATATATATATATATATATATATATATATATATATATATATATATATATATATATATATATATATATGTATGTATGTATTTATGTATATGTGTTTGTATTTCATTCGTGTACTTTTATTACTATTTATGGCATTATTTTCAAAATAAGATTTTATATTTTAACTCAGGTGTTTCTCTCTTCCTAGACTGGATCATCTTTTCAGATTCGTTTTTACAACTCTTATTTTTCTTATTACTTGTACATTTCCTTTTTGGGCATTATTAATAGCTGTCTTTGTCTTTTATGAATTTATTCAATTTTTGGAATATCAACCAAATTCAGGAAGACACCATGAAATTAAAATTCCAATAAAATATATTGCAAAAATAATTCAAGAAATTCATATTTTAAATTTCAGATTTTTCAGGATGTTATAACATGTTATCACCTTTCCTCTTTATCCTAGCAACAGACCCACTATAGAGGATCCTCAACATCGCAATGGATCTACATCTCTTCCAACCTTTGGAGGGGGGGCCAGGCGGCCGCCCTTAAACCCCCCTTTATGCAGATGACGCTACTATCTTCCTAGCACCACACACGAGACGATATCTATATTTTAAACCAGATCCTAGACAACTTTGGTGACACGACAAGGCTACATACCAATCTACACAAAAGTCAGGTTGCGCCAATCAGTTGTAGCCACAATTGCATGACCTACCGACCTAGCATGCAACCTTTCCTCTGAACTATCTAGGACTACCACTCGCAATTAAATGGCTATGTTGGGCGGACTTTCAAAAGCTCGATGACAAATATGCGACCCGTCTTGCAGGATGGTGTGCCAAGCTACTCACGCTTGCGTGTAGAAAGATTCTGATCAAAGCAGTTTTAACATCCCAATCGGCCTACTTCCTCACAGCCATCAAAGCACCAAATGGCGTGATCAAAACCTTGAACAGGAAAACAAGACATTTCATTTGGGCGGGTTCAGAGCAACTAGTAAGAACCAAGTGTAAAGTCAATTGGAAGAGAGTATGTAGACCAACTCTCCTATGGGGCTTGGGCCTCCTTGACCTCGCGTGCTTTGCTAGGGCATTAAGGCTTAGATGGCTATGGCAAGAATGGGGCACACAAATGAAACATTGGCAAGGAATGGAAACCCCATGTGATAACGAAGATCGGGTCCTCTTTGTTGCAGCCATCACCATAATGATTGGAAATGAAGAGAAGGCTAGCTTCTGGAGCTCTGCCTGGGCACAGTGTTGTTACACCAAGACAATCTGGACAGTAGTCGCGCAATGGACTGTTTGCGACTCCATCAATCCGTCAACTTGGCGAACCTTTTCTTCATCACGTGACTGGTGGAAAATGATGATACACACGCCTGGAAAACCGCAAAAAGCGATGGCAACCTTAGTAATGCTCGTAACTTGGCAACTATGGAAGGAGCAGAACGCATGAATTTTTCGCTCAACGGTGTCTTCACCGGATAACCTCACTTCCACTATGAAAGAGGAGGTTTTAGCCTAGGTCCTAGTAGGGGTAAATAGGCTAACGACGCTTTCATCTGTTCTGTAATTTTCCTTTTGACCTTTTGTTCTTGGTCTTTCAGGCCACCCCCATCTTATCCACCTCTAACTGATTGTTGCTCTCACCGTTGAACTTTTGTTCTTGTTTTCTTCTTACTGTGAATGAATAAGTGGCAGCTCTTCTGCCAGGTTTGTATAAAACATAAAAAGAACTAGGAAAACTTTTTAATTCTAAAATTAGTTAGATCATCCGTTACAATTTTTTGGACACATGTACCATGTGCCTCATTTTGCTACAGGAATTAGGAGAAGAGGCGAGGTGCTAATCGCAAAAGAGTCAAGCAGGCAAGGTGTAGTTGTTGGCTGATTGATCGAGTCAGTGAGTGAAAGCGAGGAGGGGAGGGGGAGACATAGAGCAATTGAGATCCTCTGCCTTCAACGTCAGTGACGTTGGGTCACTGACGCGTGGGCCCCATTGTAATGATTTTTAAACTTGAAATACAAAAGAGGATTTAACAACACTTATCATTTTGAAATCATTCAAAATTTACTTATGCCTTGTTGTTGGAATCACCCATGAAACACAGTTCCATTAACCAAAAGTACGGTGTATCTGAATACTACATATTGTGCTCTACAGAGTTACCTAACTTTACCCACAAGATACCTCAAAGTGACAATATCATGCAATAGACACGTAACATAATAGCGTGCAATTGAGCTGAGGAACAAAGTTGTTTTTATTGCTCTTTCCTTTCTAGTCTCTACTCAGTAGGTATAAGTCATTCAATAATGATTAGGTATCCGTTGACCAGTGCAGAATCTACACCCCAACATTAAATAGGTCTACCGATGTGAACAATGGCAAGTGACATAAAAACCTAACTTTCATCTCACCTTTACCACGTAGGCTACCCAGAGATCCTAGGATAGTGGTTTCTCATGTAGATATTTGATCATGTAGAGCAATGTACTAGACTAGGTTGACAAGTCAAGCTTATGATTGAGTGAGGTCTGTGTTCTTTACTTGACATAAGGGTCTAGTCCTTATTTACCACAAACGAGGCTATTATTCACATACCATGTGCATCATAGCACAATACCACAGAAACCATATCAAAGCCTCAATCCTCTGATGACGTTATGGGCTCGAACCATCTAGCAGCTGCTCACTAAGTAGGCTTAAATCTTAGCTTTATTTCAATGTCTACTGGCACAGAGCCGAAAAGTCCTTATTAGTACAAGTAAATCATTTTAATTGTCCAACCTAATTACTAGCTATCTATATAGTGTTTAAATATCATTGTAGGTTATACCAAGGTTGTCAAGGTGAATATGGACTTTAAGAATATGATGGGGCTTTTCAGTGGTAGGATCTTTTCAGTGGTAGGATCTAACTATCTATTATGTTATTCCAAGCTATTATTTTATGTAAATAAAAGTGCATAATTAATGTAAATGAAAATAAAGATACTTAAGTAATATGGGATCAATATGATCAAAAATATATGACTTACCTTCTTGTTCATAGTCTTCGACCGGCCTACTTCTTCAGCGTCTTAAAGAGCTCCTTTAGTGGCCTGCTCAACAAATTCGAGTGCTATCGCAAAGGACAATGGATCACATAAATCTGGTTTGAAAGAAAGCGAGTTGGGAATAAAATAAAATAGAAAAATCCAAAAAAGGGTTAAATATAAAAGGGTGTATGTGGTTAGGACCTAAACGGTGCTTGGTTGGGTCGAAGCATAGAAGCATTGCTATGATGTAAAAGCTTAAAAATGGATTAAGGTGAGCTTCAGATTTAAAAATATTGTCTTTTGTTCTTCTCTTTCTTTCTTTGTTTTGGATCAGTTTGTTAAAAAGGTGGGATAGGTTTGTTTACAAAGGCGTGACTCAACTGCTGCAAAACTTATCAGGATTGTACCTACCGTTAAATTCCTGCCGCATGGTAGTCTTGCATGTAAAAGGGCCTGTGGTGGTGGTTATCTTATGGATAGGTCCATAGAAGCGAAGGTAAGACGACGGGAGAAAAGAGTAAGGAGTATCAGGAAAAAGAAGATTTTTTACTTTCTGCCCATGAAGAAATAGTAGCATTTGAAACTGAAGATACTTACTTTGGACAATAAAACCCTAGTAGGTTGAGTATGGTGAATAGTACGGGTTGGGCTAGGGCTACTAGGTTGCACAGTGTTGGGCCTTTAGTGAGCTGTGTAGTAAATAGTATTGGGTGCACAGTACTAGGTTGGCATAGTTTGGCTGACTGAGCCAAGAGCTAGCTCGGGTTGGCTTTGCCAGCTCACCTTGGTGGCTGTCGGGACCCGGAGCAACAACTCCAGAACCCTCTGTGTTATTCGCACTATCCCAGGAAAAGCTAGTGCACACAGATTGAACAGTGATACATATCATTCATGATAACCAAACTTTATTATAAAGCAAAAGTACGGGCCTTATGGCCGAGTTTACAATAAGGTGGCTTCATGGCCAGACATGAACATAAACAGCGGAAGATAGATAAAAGGAGCAGCCCATCCTGCCTTCCCACAAGGCGAATTGACTGTAAGACGTGGCCTATTCGTCGCAATCCTCAACATAGTCGTCGTCGTCCTCTGGCAACAATGTTTATAGCAAGGTGAGTACATAAAGTACTCCACAAGTTACACCTGGAGATATAACAGATTTGATGCATGCATAAGGAGTTACAAAGGAAGGCATAATATGGTTTATTTGCATAAACAGCATTATTGAAACAAATACAATAACGTAAGTGCAAAAGCTGAAGTTGATACAATATGTAAAACAAGATTTAACAAAATAATAGCGTTAGTGCAGGCAACAACCTAACACTAACGTATCCACGGGTATCCCACCCGGACCATCTTTTCAAAAGATTTACAAGTTTCCATAAACCAATTTTATAAAAACCAAAGTCTAATCCGTGAAAAACCATACTAAGCATGTCCTTGACCGTGGACACGGCTATCCAGGATAGTTTGTTACTCTGCAGAGGTGTACAACTTTACCCACAAGACATGTCTCCCGTTTTGCCACCGGATTAACACACTTCCTTAGGTGTGCGGCCGAGGAGATCATGACAAGGCTGTTCCAATGTTCCATTACCAAATTAGCTACGCCGCCACTAAGGTTTCACCACAACATGAATCCACATGTTGGAGCCCCCTCTTGTGCCATGTGGCTTCTCATGGCCTACGCCACGCTCACATTCAGCCTATAGCGAAACTAAAATGGAACTTCACAAATTACTTAGCCAGGTCTGTCCCATACCAGACTTGTGGTAGTACGGTGTGACTTTGTACTAGCAGTTCACAGACCGGTCCTTAATTTGACTCAGGCACCAACCACATACCCCTTGTGCCTGGCAATCAACATTGTGTCACCAAACAACAATGCATGCCAGCAAGCACCCACCACTCTAACCATTAGCCTAAGTCTAAACCAAGTTTTCATGTTTTGTTTGAAAATATTTCAAAACCATTCTTGACCCACCAAAGTCAAGAACACAAACGAAAACTTTATCATTTTATGTGAAACAATTCTTCCCACCCGAATTATTCTAAGCATGGCTAAGCAATTCTATAAAATGTTCTAGTCAATACTAATGTACCAACTAGGTTTTCATCTATGGTGACAAGGTATGTTCGTTCAATTTCAAGATTGGCCATACACAAAGGAATTGGGTATAACTAGAGTTTAAACCGAATTTAAACTAGATTGAATAAAAGTACGCATGCATATTAATTTAAAAACAACATAATAATTTAAATTACTGGGATCAACATGGTCAAAGGTGTAACTTGCCTTGCTCGAAGTCTTGCTACGATTCGTCGAAGAAACACTCTCCGGATTCGTCGTAATCTATACGTAAAGAACCAAAAGAAATTCAAACAAAAATCAAATAAAATCCAAAAAATTCAAAAAGAGCCCAGAAATGGTTAGCTTAGGATTTTAGAAAAATTTAGAAATTTGAACGAGTTAAATCGGAGTTAAAATGAAGAAGTTATGGCCTTCGGAAGTTCTCACGACCACGGCAAACGTGATCGGGCGGAGCTACGACCACGGCAATTGCGATCGGGCGGAGCTACGACCACGGCAATTGCGATCGGGCGGAGCTACGACCACGGCAATTGCGATCGGGCGGAGCTACGACCACGTGGAAGGTTTACGACTACGCAGGGAAATTACGACTACGGCCACAGACCAGTCTACGACTACGACTACACTGAGAACCTACGACTTCGACTACCAGAGAACCTACGACTTCGACTACACAGAGAACCTACGACTTCGACTACCAGAGAACTTACGACTTCTACTACACAGAAAACCTACGACTTCGATTACACAGAGAACCTACGACTTCGACTACCAGAGAACTTACGACTTCTACTACACAGAAAACCTACGACTTCGATTACACAGAGAACCTATGACTTCGACTACCAGAAAACCTACGACTTCTACTACACAGAAAACCTACGACTTCGATTACACAGAGAACCTACGACTTCGACTACCAGAAAACCTACGACTTCGACTACCAGAGAACTTACGACTACACGGATCTACGACCACACGGAAGGGTGTTACCTTCGAAAACTGGTTGGCCGCGGGGTGGTCGGAGGGAATCAGGCAGAGTGGCCGGAGACGACGGATGGTCGTAGAGGTTCGGTTACGAGTGGAGACGGTCGGCGACGAGAAGAAGCGGCGGCGCTCGAGTCTTCGGCAACAACGGGGCTCCGGTGGCGGCGTCGCTCGGCGGAGAGGGGAATGGTGGTCGCCGGCGCTTGGGGATCACGAAGGCGTCGTCGGCGAGGCGTGGAAGAGACCAGGGCGGCGCCAATTCCTCGCCGGAGCTCGCACGGCGGCAGACGAGGAAGCACGGGTCGGGGCCGATTCGGTTCAGGGCGGAGGGGGAAAGAGGTGGCGGCGCACGGGAAGGCGAAGGAGGGGATAACGGGCTCGGGAAGGAGCTTTATAGGGCAGGGACGGAGGTAATGGGCTCGCCGGAGTTAAGGACTTTAGAAACAGTCGCATAACGGCGAGAGGCTTTAAGCCGACAGAAAACGGACGGAGGTGGGGCGGTTACTAGCGCGCGAGCTTAAGGGCCAATAATGGCTTCAGTTGCCGGCCGAGGGAAGGAGTAACCGAAGCTTTTAAAGCTCGGATGGGGTGTTAATGGAGGCCGGCCGGTTGGGGAAGAAGGGGAGAAGGAAACTCCTAAACTTCTTTTTAATTTCCAGAAAAAAAAATCTCAAGAGTTAAACAAAACTTAGGGAAGGATAAGAAAAATAAAATAAACTCTTTTTTTTTGCTTTAATAAAATATTTTAAATACATTTTCTTGCTTTAGATTTTGAAATAAAATCCAGATAAATCCAATTAAACTCCAGAAAATCAAATAAATTGCAAATAAAATTTTTGGGATGTTACAAACCTACCCCCCTTAAGGAAATCTCGCCCTCGAGATTTGAACTAGCTAGCAAAGAGATGGGGATGGTTGGCTTTCAGATCTTCTTCTCGCTCCCAAGTTGCTTCGTCTTCGGTGTGATTGCTCCATTGAACTCTGCAGAATCTGATAGTCTTTCTTCTGGTCTGGCGCTCGGCTGTCTCAAGAATCTTGATCGGTTGCTCTTGATAGGTGAGATCCTCTTGAAGATCAAGGGCTTCTAGGTCTGCTTGTTCTGCGGGCACTCTGAGACATTTCTTCAGCTGAGAGACGTGAAAGACGTTGTGCACACCCGACATGCTTGGCGGAAAATCCAACTGGTATGCAACTTCTCCCTTGCGGCTTGAGATCTTGAATGGCCCAACAAATCTTGGTGCAAGCTTTCCCCTGGCTTGGAATCTTCTGACTCCTCTGAGCGGAGATACTCTGAGATACACATAGTCCCCAACTTCGAAAGTCAGGTCTCGACGACGATTATCGGCATAACTTTTCTGCCTGGATTGAGCTATCTTCAATCTGTCTTTGATCTTCCTCACTTTCTCTTCAGCATCTTGAAGTAGGGTTGGTCCCGCATCTTGGAATTCTCCAGACTGTTCCCAATGCAAGGGTGTTCTGCACTTCCTGCCATACAGTGCTTCAAAAGGTGCCATCTGTAAACTCGCCTGATAACTGTTGTTGTAAGAGAACTCAGCATAGGGCAATGAGTGATCCCAACTATTTCCAAAATCCAGAGCACATGCTCTCAACATATCCTCTAGCACTTGATTTACTCGCTCCGTCTGGCCATCTGTTTAGGGATGATAAGCCGTACTGAAATTAAGCTTACTCCCTAACTCTTCATGAAGTTTCTGCCAAAACTTGGATGTGAACTGACTACCTCTGTCCGATACTATCTTTTTCGGAACTCCATGCAAACACACAATTCTAGCCATGTAAATCTCAGCAAACTTACTTCCAGAGTAAGTGGTCTTGACTGGAATGAAATGGGCTACTTTGGTCAACCTGTCGATTACCACCCAGATTGAGTCATAGCCGGATTGAGTCCTAGGAAGTCCGGTTATGAAGTCCATTCCAATCTCTTCCCACTTCCAATCGGGTATTGGTAAGGGTTGCAAAAGTTCTGCAGGTTTCTGATGCTCTGCCTTGACTTTTTGACAGGTATCACATTCTTCTACAAACTCTGCAATTTCCCTTTTCATACTGACCCACCAGTATCTTTCCCTAAGGTCCTAGTACATCTTGGTACGACCTGGATGAATTGAGTATGGAGTTTCATGGGCTTCTTGCAAAATCGTTTTCTTGATCTCTTGATTATTGGGCACACAAATACGGTTTTCAAACCAAACAGTTCCATTCTCATCTTCACTGAATCCTGGCGCTTTGCCTCTTCTCATATTTTTCTTGATTTCTTGAATATCTTCATCCACCTTTTGGGCTTCCATGATTTGATCAGGTAAAGTAGGTTGAATCTCTAGAGTTGAGAGAAAACTTTGATTCACTGGTTTTATACTTAGACGGGAGATTCCTTCCTGAAGTCGAATCTGATCTTCTTTTGACAACACACTGTTTGCATAAGTCCTTCTGCTTAGCGCATCTGCCACAACATTTGCTTTGCCGGGATGATAATGAATTCCAATATTATAATCCTTGATCAACTCTAACCATCTGCGCTGCCTTAGGTTGAGTTCTGCTTGAGTGAAAATGTATTTCAAACTCTTGTGATCCGTGTATACTTCACAACGATTACCGATGAGGTAATGACGCCAGATCTTCAAAGCATGCACTACGGCTGCCAATTCCAAATCATGAGTAGGATAGTTGCACTCATGTGGTCTTAGCTGGCGGGATGCATAGGCTACCACTCTGCCTTCTTGCATAAGAACACATCCCAAACCTTGACGAGAGGCGTCACAGAAAACTTCAAAATCCTTATGCACATCGGGTAGTATAAGCACTGGGGCTGAAACTAGCTTATTCTTGAGAGTCTGGAAACTCTGCTCGCAGGCTTTCGTCCAATCAAACTTCTTTTCTTTCTTCAGAAGCTGAGTCATGGGCTTGGCTAACTCTGAAAATCCTGCTATGAAGCGGCGATAGTAACCAGCAAGTCCAAGGAAACTTCTGACTTCTGTTACTGATTTGGGTGGCTGCCATTCCATTACGGCTTGCACTTTGGAGGGATCCACTGCAATTCCTTCAGCTGTCACAATATGACCAAGAAAAGCAACCTCCTTTAGCCAAAATTCGCATTTACTGAATTTGGCATAAAGCTGATGCTCTCTAAGCTTTCCTAGGGTTATCCGAAGATGATTCTCATGCTCTTCTTCGTTATTGGAATAGATAAGAATGTCATCTATAAAGATTACAACAAACTTATATAAATACTCCATGAATACACTATGCATCATGCTCATGAAGTAAGCAGGCGCATTTGTTAGTCCAAAGGACATGACAGTGAACTCATAATGTCCATAACGGGTAGAGAATGCAGTCTTAGGGATATCGTCTGCGCGGATCTTCAACTGGTGATATCCTGATCTCAAATCGATCTTGGAGAAGACACTGGCTCCCTTCAGTTGATCGAACAGATCATCGATCCTGGGCAACGGGTACTTGTTCTTGATAGTAACCTCATTAAGCGCTCTGTAATCCACACACATTCTCATGCTTCCATCCTTTTTCTTGACGAACAAAACAGGTGCACCCCAAGGGGAAGAACTTGGACGAATGTACCCTTTATCCTCCAATTCTTGAATCTGCTTCTTCAACTCAGCTAACTCATTAGCTGGCATACGGTAAGGTCTCTTGGAAATTGGGGCGGTGCCAGGGACTAGGTCAATCACAAACTCGATTTCCCTATCCGGTGGCATCCCTGGTAAATCCTCCGGAAATACATCTGGGTATTCCCGTACTACGGGTATTTCTTCTTGTACTTGGAGATGAGTGATAACACATTCTCCTTCTGTAGGGTTTTCAGGGGAAAAAGTTACTTCTATCCCTTGATCATTGGTGAGGTTTATGGATTGGGTAGCACAGTTAATCTGACCATTGTTCTTGGCTAACCAGTTCATCCCAAGAATTACATCCAATCCCTGAGATTCCAATACTATTAAGTCCGCCAGGAACAGAACTCCATTTATGATTAACTCTATCCTCGGACACAAGGTCCTTGTCCTCATTTCTGCTCCAGGGGAGAGAACTATCATGGGTGTACTAAGAGAAACCATTCCCAACCCATTCTTAACCACAAAATCCAAAGAAATAAAAGAATGGGAAGCTCCGGAATCAAAAAGAACTGAAGCTGGTACTGCGTTTACAAGGAACATACCCAGTACGACGTCTGGTGCGGCCTGAGCTTCTTCAGCGGTGATGTGGTTCACACGTCCCTTAACATAGTTTTCTGGCTTCTTGAACTGCTGACCTTGATTCTGACCTCCCGAAGTATTAGCTGCAGCTTGAAGCTTCTTAGGGCAAGACTTGGCATAATGCCCTGTTTCCTTGCAATAGAAACAGGTCACTCCATCAGATGTAGTATTACTCTTCTGAGCTTGACCACCGGTAGGAGGAACAGAAGCTGCCTGATGCTTGGGGCGGTTGACTTGGAAAGTTGGACGGTTAGCTGCTGGCCTGAAGCTGCTTGATTGAGGCTTGAAGTTGCTAGAGTGCGGCTTGAACTGCCCAACCTGAGGTGGGGTACTACGGGGCTTGGGAAAACCTCCAGGGTTAGCCTTTTGCGTGGCCATCCTTCTCTTCCGGTTTTCCATCTCTACAAACTTGCCCTCCTGGCGAATGGCTTTGCTAACCAACTGATGAAAATCCGCATAGTCACTTGATAACAACTGGACAGAAATATTGTCATTTAGGCCCTCCAAAAATCTTTCTTGCTTGGCTTCATCGGTAGCCACATCTTCTGGTGCGTAGCGCGCCAATTGATTGAACTTTTGCAGGTACTCATTCACTGTGCGGCTTCCTTGACGCAGAGCTCTGAATTCCTTCTTCTTCAGGGTAATAGTGCCAGTTGGAATATGAGCCTTGCGGAAACTCTGATCAAACTCATTCCATGAAATGGCTTGGGGGTTGGCATGAGAAGCAATCAGGGTATCCCACCACTCGGATGCAGGTCCATTTAGCTGGTGAGAGGCAAACAAGACCCTTTCTCGGTCAGTACATTGCAGAATATCCAACTTCTTGCCAATCGTGCGAAGCCAATCATCAGCATCCATTGGCTCGGCACTACTTGAGAAGGTTGGAGGCCTTATCCTCAAAAATTCCGACATCCGGTTTTGAGGAGCTTGAGCTGGCGGCTGAGGAGCATGCTGAGCAGGGTTGTTGATAGCTTGAGCTAACAGTTGAATCAACTGATTTTGATTTGCCATCATTTGAGCCCAGTCGGGTCCAGCTGCTGGCGGAGGAGGAGGGATGGGGGCAGACTGACTTCCTTGCGCTCCGGTGTCGTTGGCGTTGTCGTTGACATTCCTCCTTGTGTTCACCATCTGCCAGACTCTTCCAGATTTTAGAGGAAAGAGAGAGAGGACTAGGAGAAGGTCTATGTAACATTCCCACCACAAAACAAGAAACACAACAAAAGCTCAAGGAGCAACCAACCAAATTATTTTATTGAATATAACCTTGAGGCTGTTGACAAAGGAATAACAGCTCACAGGTATCGTTCTATAACTTTAAACTTAAGCTATGGTCTCTATGGGCTGGTGCTGCTACTAGTAGCAGGCTGGTTTTTAAGCTTCTTTGGGGGTGGTCCTGTAACAGAAGAACCCTCATCTCCTACACGATACTTGGCTAATTCCTCTTCTGCTTCGCGGAGTCGCTGCGCCATGAGACTCAACTCCTTCAAGGTGTCTTGGTACACATAGTCCAAGGACTTGGTGTACTCCACCTGCTGAACGAGCCGAGGGTTACTCTCAAATTCTGTCGAGGAGAAGACGCTGCTGGAGCTGGCAGGGTACTTGCTGGGGAAGTATCGGAATGTGGTGCGCTGAAGCTCTTGGGCGTAGATGTCCCTCATCTGCCGAATTGCTTCACGAGCTGCATCTTGGATTCCGTTGAAGAAGGTGTCCCGGGGTAGAGGAGCATCAAAGGTGTGACATGCTTCTTCATCTCCCATGTTGGCGTAGATCAGCACTTCCACTCTCCAGCGTTCTCGATCTCCATAGGTTCCCAAATAACCTTGGTACACGGGGCGTGCCGTGACACCCAACTCTTGAAGAAGATCCCAAAGGCAGTCGGCTAGGTGTCCAGCTAAGATTCCACGGGTGACTTGGGTAGGACGTTCAGCCATCTATAATTTTGAAAAAGAAAAGGAGTTAGTCAACAATTATGCATATTTAATTTTTAAAAGAATAGACAAGTGAAAGAATGAAGGAGATAAGAGGTAGAAGGATTTTTAGAATGTTCTTATTATATATATATATATATATATATATATATATATATATATATATTTAGAAAATAAATCCTTAAGGTCATCCATTCTATTCTACCTACGGTCACGTCTTAGGGTCAACATGCTCTGATACCATCTCTGTCGGGACCCGGAGCAACAACTCCAGAACCCTCTGTGTTATTCGCACTATCCCAGGAAAAGCTAGTGCACACAGATTGAACAGTGATACATATCATTCATGATAACCAAACTTTATTATAAAGCAAAAGTACGGGCCTTATGGCCGAGTTTACAATAAGGTGGCTTCATGGCTAGACATGAACATAAACAGCGGAAGATAGATAAAAGGAGCAGCCCATCCTGCCTCCCCACAAGGCGAATTGACTGTAAGACGTGGCCTATTCGTCGCAATCCTCAACATAGTCGTCGTCGTCCTCTGGCAACAATGTTTATAGCAAGGTGAGTACATAAAGTACTCCACAAGTTACACCCGGAGATATAACAGATTTGATGCATGCATAAGGAGTTACAAAGGAAGGCATAATATGGTTTATTTGCATAAACAGCATTATTGAAACAAATACAATAACGTAAGTGCAAAAGCTGAAGTTGATACAATATGTAAAACAAGATTTAACAAAATAATAGCGTTAGTGCAGGCAACAACCTAACACTAACGTATCCACGGGTATCCCACCCGGACCATCTTTTCAAAAGATTTACAAGTTTCCATAAACCAATTTTATGAAAACCAAAGTCTAATCCGTGAAAAACCATACTAAGCATGTCCTTGACCGTGGACACGGCTATCCAGGATAGTTTGTTACTCTGCAGAGGTGTACAACTTTACCCACAAGACATGTCTCCCGTTTTGCCACCGGATTAACACACTTCCTTAGGTGTGCGGCCGAGGAGATCATGACAAGGTTGTTCCAATGTTCCATTACCAAATTAGCTACGCCGCCACTAAGGTTTCACCACAACATGAATCCACATGTTGGAGCCCCCTCTTGTGCCATGTGAGGCTTCTCATGGCCTACGCCACGCTCACATTCAGCCTATAGCGAAACTAAAATGGAACTTCACAAATTACTTAGCCAGGTCTGTCCCATACCAGACTTGTGGTAGTACGGTGTGACTTTGTACTAGCAGTTCACAGACCGGTCCTTAATTTGACTCAGGCACCAACCACATACCCCTTGTGCCTGGCAATCAACATTGTGTCACCAAACAACAATGCATGCCAGCAAGCACCCACCACTCTAACCATTAGCCTAAGTCTAAACCAAGTTTTCATATTTTGTTTGAAAATATTTCAAAATCATTCTTGACCCACCAAAGTCAAGAACACAAACGAAAACTTTATCATTTTATGTGAAACAATTCTTCCCACCCGAATTATTCTAAGCATGGCTAAGCAATTCTATAAAATGTTCTAGTCAATACTAATGTACCAACTAGGTTTTCATCTATGGTGACAAGGTATGTTCGTTCAATTTCAAGATTGGCCATACACAAAGGAATTGGGTATAACTAGAGTTTAAACCGAATTTAAACTAGATTGAATAAAAGTACGCATGCATATTAATTTAAAAACAACATAATAATTTAAATTACTGGGATCAACATGGTCAAAGGTGTAACTTGCCTTGCTCGAAGTCTTGCTGCGATTCGTCGAAGAAACACTCTCCGGATTCGTCAAAATCTATACGTAAAGAACCAAAAGAAATTCAAACAAAAATCAAATAAAATCCAAAAAATTCAAAAAGAGCCCAGAAATGGTTAGCTTAGGATTTTAGAAAAATTTAGAAATTTGAACGAGTTAAATCGGAGTTAAAATGAAGAAGTTATGGCCTTCGGAAGTTCTCACGACCACGGCAAACGTGATCGGGCGGAGCTACGACCACGGCAATTGCGATCGGGCGGAGCTACGACCACGGCAATTGCGATCGGGCGGAGCTACGACCACGTGGAAGGTTTACGACTACGCAGGGAAATTACGACTACGGCCACAGACCAGTCTACGACTACGACTACACTGAGAACCTACGACTTCGACTACCAGAGAACCTACGACTTCGACTACATGGAGAACCTACGACTTCGACTACCAGAGAACTTACGACTTCTACTACACAGAAAACCTACGACTTCGATTACACAGAGAACCTACGACTTCGACTACCAGAGAACTTACGACTTCTACTACACAGAAAACCTACGACTTCGATTACACAGAGAACCTACGACTTCGACTACCAGAAAACCTACGACTTCTACTACACAGAAAACCTACGACTTCGATTACACAGAGAACCTACGACTTCGACTACCAGAAAACCTACGACTTCGACTACCAGAGAACTTACGACTACATGGATCTACGACCACACGGAAGGGTGTTACCTTCGAAAACTGGTTGGCCGCGGGGTGGTTGGAGGGAATCAGGCAGAGTGGCCGGAGACGACGGATGGTCGTAGAGGTTCGGTTACGAGTGGAGACGGTCGGCGACGAGAAGAAGCGGCGGCGCTCGAGTCTTCGGCAACAACGGGGCTCCGGTGGCGGCGTCGCTCGGCGGAGAGGGGAATGGTGGTCGCCGGCGCTTGGGGATCACGAAGGCGTCGTCGGCGAGGCGCGGAAGAGACCAGGGCGGCGCCAATTCCTCGCCGGAGCTCGCACGGCGGCAGACGAGGAAGCACGGGTCGGGGCCGATTCGGTTCAGGGCGGAGGGGGAAAGAGGTGGCGGCGCACGGGAAGGCGAAGGAGGGGATAACGGGCTCGGGAAGGAGCTTTATAGGGCAGGGACGGAGGTAATGGGCTCGCCGGAGTTAAGGACTTTAGAAACAGTCGCATAACGGCGAGAGGCTTTAAGCCGACAGAAAACGGACGGAGGTGGGGCGGTTACTAGCGCGCGAGCTTAAGGGCCAATAATGGCTTCAGTTGCCGGCCGAGGGAAGGAGTAACCGAAGCTTTTAAAGCTCGGATGGGGTGTTAATGGAGGCCGGCCGGTTGGGGAAGAAGGGGAGAAGGAAACTCCTAAACTTCTTTTTAATTTCCAGAAAAAAAATCTCAAGAGTTAAACAAAACTTAGGGAAGGATAAGAAAAATAAAATAAACTCTTTTTTTTTTGCTTTAATAAAATATTTTAAATACATTTTCTTGCTTTAGATTTTGAAATAAAATCCAGATAAATCCAATTAAACTCCAGAAAATCAAATAAATTGCAAATAAAATTTTTGGGATGTTACAGTGGCCCACGGAGCATGAGGCCTAGCTCATTCAAAGCGAGCTAGAGCTAACTCCCATGGCAGCTGAGATAGGGGAGGTGGTAGTGGTGCTAAATTCGGATTCGGCGACGGCTACGGTGGATGGCGGCCAATGGCAATGCGGCAAGCAACAATAAGGAGTGGGCAACCCATTTTAGGTACACATGTGAGCGGTGGCAGCTTGGAGCAGGCTGACGGCGACAGAGCTTGATCGGAACAGGGGAATAGAGCGGCTGTGCTGCAGCGGCAATGTGGCCAAATTGGTGACGGCTTAAGCATCTAGGGAGTGATGGGGGTGCAATGGTGGTGTCAACTCGATTCAAGATGGTTTGAGGAGGGCTGACGACGGTGGTATGAGTGGCGGAGCGATGATGCATGGTGGCGACAAGATAGAGGTGATGAAGTTAAGCAAAAAGTTAGGGGTTAGCTTTGCAGTGGTGGGGACACAAGCAATTGGACTCGAATGGAGGCAGAGACGAGGAATCGAGGTTGGGCTCACCGGAGGAAATTTGGGCATCGGCCTTGGTGGCACGGCACGGTTGGAGTTGAGGAAGGAGAAGTGACTGTGGATGTGGGCGGTACGGAAAGAGGGTAAAGGAGTCAATAGGCTTGGCTAAATAGGCGGCAAAGGTGGTGGTGCTAAGACAAGCTTGACGCGTGCCCAGGGTAGTGCGGATGGCTGAGCAATTTTTGCATTGCAAAGGTGGAGTTGGCGAGCGTGTTGGCGGCAAGAGAGGCGTCACCTCTCACTAGCGTGGCACAGGAGGTGGCGCGAGTGAGCAGGGTCGCTACGGTGCATGTCGAGTAGTAGGCGATGTAGACCGGTGGCGTTGGTGCGGCGACGTTTAATGCCGGCACGTGATGGCGGGATAAGGTGGCGTAGTGCTGGTGCAGCTCTGGCATGGACACTGGCAACAGATGAGTGAGGCGGTGTGTGCGGGTGCGAATGGGGTCGCGACGTGCGGTAGCAGGAACATGTGGTGGTGGCGGAGTGGCTTGAGTGCGCTTCTGAGCTTGAAAAGTGTATTTCTAAAAGGGAAAAGCGGTTAGTCTTGAGAACTTTTTGGATTCGGCAAAAACTCCTACATTTAAGAAAAATTTAAATAAATTTAAAATTTTAGGGTTGTTTCACCACTCGTTTGGTAGGGGCTTCATGGGTCAGGGACTAGAGGCCAAACTCATTTTTCTCTGCCAACAGCCTAGTACTGATCAGCGTCCTGTAGTTTTTGCTTACTTCTCTCTACTCAATGCAAAGATGCGTCAAACCTTTGTGTTCATAGAGAAGAGAAGAGGTCAGAGAGGCCAAACTGAGCAGTCTTTTCAGCTTCTAAAAGCTGCTTTTCGGTTTTTCTACAGTAACTAACTTTTAAACGGAGTATTTTTTCAAGATAGGGTATACTAGTTAATTATAGAACATACTTTACTGATTTTATTTATATCGACAAAAATTGCACGTGAATTTCTATTACTCTGTAATCTTTCATACAAATAGTTCAAAAGTCATAAGCCGCAGCCAAAAAGAACAGGCCTTAGAAAGATCCGGGTGCGGTACTGGGAGTTGAGGAGAATCAACACCGCCAGCCTCGTGGTCAGGGACGATCCCACATGCTATCGGAATTGCTGTGGCACGCCCCTTGCAAATAGCGATATCTTTTGGCTCCCGGCCGTTTGGAACGCTCTATTTCTTACAGATGATTTGTTTTTTCTTTAAATTATTCGTAGAGATATAATAATATATTTTCTATTTTTATTTATTAATTAAATATTTTAGAAAAAAACTAATAGCTACTATAATATTATTTCAACTAAAAAACACGATCAAAAATTAATAGTCATAATATTTTAGAACATGGCGGTAGAACTCCGGACCTCGGCTCATCTACGTGGATAATACTATGTGATAAACCTAAATAAGGCCTTAGGGAGTAACGTTGCCTAACTAGTTAGAGAAGGTAATACTACATGGTAGAATCCTCTACTGGTCATCTACATTCTACTACCCTGTACGGCCGTACACAGTCACAGTGTACGTACATCCCAGTATTTGATGGAACTGAAATACCCCATGCACATACAAGACAGAACAAGACATGGATACAACGAAACAAATACTCCTAGTTGTAGTAGCGTGAAAATGCAGGGGTCAAAAAATTAACTGGGACAAGCAAGCTCCTAGGCGTCATTCCAATCCGCGGCCGGTTGTAACAGGTGTGCTTTTACTGTGGCTTTTGGGAAGCCGTTTTTTGTTGGAACTATGGCCGCTTCCAAGATAGCGGATAAGTGCGAGCACAAGTGATTTTGAGACCGGTGGCAATGGCGAACGGCGGCTTGGGCGCTGCAGCCGATCGGTAAAATAGGTTGGCCCGACCTTGAGAGAGCTATAGGCAGTGGCACAGGCAGGGAACCTCGGCGATGATGCTTGTGGCATCGGGGTAGCAGCCATGGATAGGCTCTTGGCAATGGTGGTGCTCCAATGGCACCCTCTGGAAAATAGCACACTCGCGAACATGGATAAGGTAAGGAGAGTTCAACTGTATGGGTGGCATATCCGAAGGTGGTGGGGCAATGACTACCGTCTCTAGAGAAGTAGGTGGCCATGCGGCGGTGCTCCACGATTAAGAATAGATCTAATTCGCGTGGGAAATAGGTTGAGGGGATGATGGCGAAGCTTCAGGTGCAAGGAATTTAGGTGAGGCTCACCAAGAGCGACGAGGTCAACAATGGTAGCGGGTTGAGCTGTGAGGGGGACAATGGCAAAATTCCGGTGATGTACTACGAGAAAAGAGAAATTTATTGAGAAAAATGTTGATAAGATGCTAGAACACAATCTGGCATGAACAAAATTATGAGAAGATCACAAGAGCAGCAAGGATGAGTGGCGGTCAGATGTGGGGAAGACGGTCTCGTGCGGTGGCAATGACACATGGGCAGCAACAAGAATTGTGGAGAGTGTGCAGAGGTAGAACATGGTCCTGAGTCTCCAAAAGCCAAAAGCTGATTTGAACACCCCTATTTCGAACACTCTTCGAAAATCAGACCAGCTAAAAGCCAAAAGACAATTTTAACACACATACTTTCAGCCACGACTTCTTCTAGCCACTACAGTATCATTTCAACCACAAAACAAAAGCCAGCAGCCATGTTGGAATAGGGCCTTGATCCTTGCAATCACGAGTAATGAACCACATACTCTCAATAGCCTCGATCTTAGGGGTGGCAATTTCCCCATGGGGGTGGGGCCCCATAGGGAATTTCCCGATCTAGGGTAGGGGCAGGGCCAATCTCCCTCATGGGGGAATGGGGAGGGTCTCGCTATGCTACTGCAGTAGGGATGGGGTCGCCCTCCCCCACGAGAACCCAGTAAAAATAAATTTTTTTATAATAGAGTATAGTTTTTTAATGTAGGAGATTGTATTTTTTTCTTGTATATTTGGACTAAAACTTGAATCTATATATTAAAATATATACTTTGAAGCTATATTTTGAGAAAAAATGCCTAAATAATTATAAAGTGTTGGGGAAGGGTCTTCATGCTACCATGGGCCCACGACTACTTCGGAGCAACGACACTCGTTGGACGGTCTACCCCTAGCCAAGTCCACTAGTCAACCTTAGTGAGGTCTACAAGACCAACCTCGACGAGGTTCGCTGGACCAACCCTAAAGGGGGTTCGGGGCCAACCCCGGGAGAGGTTCGGGACTTGAGCAAGAAGTCATGTCACCTAAGAAGGGGAAAGCAAGGAAGATCGCCGAGGTGGGAGGTGCGAACCCTCCTCCAAGGCCAAATTCAAGCTGGATCGCAGCCTGTGCCACCCCAGGGCTACAGACATAGTCGAACCCCTCCACGAAGGCCCACATCACTGGCAAGACCATGGCCTCTTGAGAGGCTGAACCTCCAAACACTCATGGGGAGGTGGAGCGGAAGTTGGAGGACCTCCAAAAGTAGTTGAGGGAATCACAAACTAAGGCTTGCGGTCCGCTGCCAAGGCTCACCAAGTGGGGGAACTCTAGGCGCAACTCGAAAGGGTGTGAGCTAAAGCAAGACACTCGTTGCCTGCAGAAGCCTGGGAAGCTGAGGAGCTAAGAAATTAGCTAGAGGAAGCATGGGCATTGACGCGGGAGACAACACGCCCCAAGGTCGAAGCCCTTTGAGCCGAGCTGGCCGAAGTCTGCACCTGAGCGAACTTGCCACCTTAGATTGGAGTCCAAGAAGCCAACGATCTTTGTGCACAACTCGACCAAGTGCGGAGAGAAGCCTGGCCTTGACTGGGGGCATGGGAACGAGCCGCAGACACCAAGGGGCTAGGCTACCCTAGGCCAACCAAGTGCAAGATCTCGTACCCAACTCCACGTCGGACTTCCGTCGTGCCCTCCCACCTCAAGAGGCTCCTACCCACGAGGTTGTAATCTTGTTGACCATTCAAACCTACTGAGCCCATATTTGCAAGCCACACCATGATCAATGCATTTTCAAATGCCAGAGGTCACTAGATACTTAGAAGGTTTTGACCCAATGGAGTTTGTCTGCGTGTACGAGACCACCATAGCGGCAACAGGAGAGGGCGAGGCCATCATGGCGAAGAGCTTGCCCTTGACCTCTCAGGTGTCACTTAGTCCTGGTACCTCTCACTTCCGCCGTGCTCAGTGTACTCGTGGGATCAATATTGAAAGAAGTTGGGAAAGCACTTTCAAGGGAGCCAAAACAAGCCAGTCACGTCCTCTGACCTACATGTGCTCAAGAAAATGCCAGTCCAGTCCATCAGATACTTCATGCACCAATTCATCTACATCCATTGCCAAGTACAGGGCATCTTTGACACAAGTGCTACTAAGGCCACGCGTCGTGCTCTCCACAAGGGGAGTTGGCTGACAAGCTAGACCAGAAGGAACCAAAGACACTGGTGGAGCTACTTTCCATCATTGGAAAAATTCTATGTCCAAGAAGGGGTGGGTGTGCAGGGAGGCGGAGACCTCATCCACCATAGTCCTCGGGCACCCGCCCGACCAAGAGGCCATTGAAAGGCGGCAATGCCATCACTGCCTGCCCCGTGTACCACATTAAATCTAAAAATGCTCAGCCGCGCCACGACGACCAATGCGAGGGGGAGCGCAAGCGCGAGGGTGGTGGATAGCATGAGGAGCAACACTGCAACCGTGGCAATAATCCCTGCTTCTACGCCATTTATGGATGGACTTACCATGATACTTCAGGGTGTGAGCTCATTGCCTCTACCCGACAACTTCACCAACAAGTCCTGGCCATCGCCAATGTGCCACAGTGCAACCCGCCTCCCGCACCCACGGTGATGGCCGCGCTACCTGTCCTGGCCACTCCACTCCTGCTTGAGGCCACATGGCAAGCTGTTGACCCTCCGCGTCATGTGGTGTATGCAAGCAACGACGAAAACTCGCACATCTTCACATCAAAGCGACAACACTGGGCCTACACCTACCAAGCACATCACATCGGCACGGCCCCCCCAATCGAGCTCCTATAGTGGATCAACACTCCCATCATGTTCAGCCCATAAGACACGGCCGGAGTTAGTCTCCCGTACCATGATGCCTTGGTGATCTCTACATCCCATCACTGGGTGCAAAGTAAGGCGTGGGTTCATAGATAGGGGAAGCTCCGTGGACATCATGTTTGCCTCTACATTTGACAAGCTCAAAATCTCATGATCCTCCTGTTGAAGCCTGGCATCCTGCTTCTCGATTTCGGTGGGGCACCGATCTTGACCTTTGGTAGGATCAAGCTGATCGTGAGGTTCGAGGCTGAGGTGGCACCTGAAGTTAGAGTGTGGTCTTCGACATCACCGATATCCCATATCAATACAATGTCGTCCTAGGTAGGGCTATCCTCAACCACTTTGGGACAGTGCCTCACCATGCTTACCTCTGTGTGAAGCTCCCCGGTCTTGAAGTGGTCATCACCGTGTGCGATGACCAAGATCTTTCAAGAAAGATAGATGAAGACATCCAAGTGGTGATCTGATAAGTGCACTCTATCACTCCAGAACTTGTGGGGCTGGGCCGGGTGTCCAGACCCCTTCCTCCAGCAAATGGGTCCCAAGCCAATGCCTATTGAGGAGACTCAAGCCAAGCTGCTCTCAGAAGCTAATCCCACCAAGTCAGTGCTACTTGGCACAGACCTTGACTCGGTAATGCAAAGGCCATATTGGCTACCTTGTGGGTGAACCACGATATCTTCACTTGGGGCGATGAGGACCTCCCCGGTGTCCCAAGAGAAATCATCGAGCATCGGTTCTTCATGAAGCCTAATGCCAAACTCATCAAGCAGAGGCTCCAAAAGATATCAGGCGAGCGCCAGGCCATGGTGAGACAAGAGGTGGAGAAACATGGGAATGCCGGCATGATCTAGAAGGTAGTGCACCCCGAGTGGCTTGCCAACCTAGTTCTCATTGAAAAGTCCAACAGGCGGTGGCACATGTGCGTGGATTATACTAACCTAAACCACGCATGCTCAAAGGAAAACTTCCCACTCCCCAAGATCGACCAGCTAGTTGACACCACTTCAGGGTGTGAGCTCATGAGCTTCCTTGATGCTTACTCAGGGTACCACCAAGTGTGGATATCCAAGGAGGATGAGGAAAAGACTAGCTTCATCATGCCCTCTGAATGGCATTCAGGCTGAAGAATGCCGGTGCCACCTTCACCTAACTTGTTTATAAAGAGCTCAATTCCTAGATCGACCACGATATGAAAACTTATGTAGATGATATTGTCATCAAGAGTATTCTCATGTGAGCGCTTGCCACTAACCTTCAAGAGACCT
This sequence comes from Dendrocalamus latiflorus, assembly GCA_017311315.1. Taxonomy (NCBI): domain Eukaryota; kingdom Viridiplantae; phylum Streptophyta; class Magnoliopsida; order Poales; family Poaceae; genus Dendrocalamus; species Dendrocalamus latiflorus. The sequence continues at coordinate 3,014,483 of CM029622.1, read as the reverse complement.
TCAACAACCTATGCCAGGTCAGCATGAAGCAAAACTCGTGGAATTGCATCTTCAAAGTGTAAACCAAGAAGCTATTGGACTTCCTGGTATTAAAGTGTGGGATCGAGGTGAACCCTACAAAGATTCAGGCCATCCTCGACACGAAGCCTCTCTAAAATGTCTGTGATGTGCAGAAGCTAACCGGCCAGCTAGCCGTACTAGGGTGATTAGTCTCTCACTCGGCTGAGAGGGGGCTCCCCTTCTTCAAAATTCTACAAGGCTCAGGCACCTTTGAGTGGACCGCTGAGAGTCAAGCTGCCCTTGATAACTTGAAGAACTACATATTGTCCCAATCCCACTATTGCATAGCCCCGAACTAGGGGAGGGCCTCGTCGCTTATGTTGTGGCAACTCCTATTGTCGGGAGTGCTGTGCTAATCCGAGAAGAAGAAAAGAAGCAACACCCTATATACTACATGTCTGAAGCTTTTGCAAGGGTCTAAGGTGAGATACACCGAGATAGAGAAGCTTGCCTACGCCATCCTCATGGCCTCAAGGAAACTTCGGCACTACTTCCTGGCACACAAGATCCAAATACCGTCATCATTCCCGATCCTCGAGATGCTTCGCAACAAGGAAGCATCTAGACAAGTGGGGAGGTGGGTGTTTGATGAGTTTTTGTACAAATATATTAAGTCAAAGTAAATACAGAGACGCATGTTTGGGAAGAAAACTGTGGTATGTGTACGTGCTACGCAAGACTTAATTTTTTAAAGATCGAGTAATGAAACAGCTTGTGAGCTAGTCCTCAAGCTGTCGGTGTATGGTCGATGCAATGCACCTCATATGGCTGCAAGTCCCAACCGACCATGAAATATATGCACCAAGATCATCCTCTAAGTCCGTGGGTCTTCGACCACATTGAGACAACCACATGTTGTCAACAACATTGTGTTGACCACGCCTACTCGAAAGTCCCGACCATGGGATATACTTGGGACGTCGTCGACCAACTTCTGTGCTTGGTTGCTTACAACCGCTGGTGATACTCGGTCACTTACGATTGGATGATGTACCAAGATGTCTACAACCGTCCGCTATGCTCGGGCGTCATCAACCATTGGTAATACTCAAATGACGTTGACCGTCTACTGTACTTAGGCATTTTTGACCACTAGCCATGCTTGGCCACTCATGACCGCCTGCCGTACTCGGGCGTCGTCTATTGTCTATGACCGCCTATTGAGCCTGGATGTCTACGACTACTTTTGATACTTGGGTGCCATCGACCACTCTCAGTGCTCGAACATCTCTGACCACCCGTTGGGTCTTATCGTCTATGACCATCCACTGTGCCTGGACATCATTAACCATTGGCAATACCTAGACGATGTTGATTATCCATTGTATTTGGGTGTTTTTGACTGCTAGCCGTGCTCGGTCACTTGCGACCGCCTGTTGTACTCGGGCGTCATCGATCGTCTTTGATACTTGGTCAACTATGACTACCTACTCAAACTCGGACACCTCTGACTACTTGTCGAAGTCAAGTGCCTCCAACCGACGCTCAAACCCGAATGCCTTTGATCCCTTGTCATAGTTGAGTGCCTCTGACCCACCTCTAACTACTTCTCGAAGCCAGACACCTCTGACCGCGTCCCAAAGTTAGACGACTTCGACCGCTACTCAAACTCAGACGCCTTCGATTGTTGCTCAAACTCAGACACCTCCTATCGCTTATTGAAGTCGAGTGCCTTTTTTGGACCATGTTGGACTCTTCTCAAACAAACTCAACTTCACGCTTTTTCTGGGTTTGTCAATATACTCATCAAGGGGGAGATTGAGAGACCATGTGGAGGTCATCCCATGTGTATGATGAGTAATTGACATCGATTTAGGAAAGTCGAGATTGGTTTGGGTGGTTCGGATCTTGACGTTGCGAGGTGCAATTGGGCTCGGTCGGACTTGGTCAAACTTGGTCGTATGGGATTAGGATGCCTATTTTTTGATTCGACAGGTTTGGACTTCATCATAGGTAAGTATGATGCTTTTATGCTATTTATGCTTTCATGTGTCGAGCAGTGCTATTTGATGTGTTTCTTGTGTGTGATGGTTGCAGGACGTCGAGGCGGAGTCGTGGTGAGACACGAGGTGACCGGACTAGACACAGGCGGTGTCGAGGTCAGAACGGTCGGATGTGTCGAAGACGGCGGAGATTCGATGTGGTTGCGAGTCATGGATGACAAGGAGCGCGGAAGCTTCCCAGACGGTGCAGGGGGGCAAATTGGTAATTTCGCAAGGCTGCACAAGCGGGAGACGGTTCCGTTCGGGTTTAGCGGGCGTAACGGGTTGAAAACCCGTTAGCCAAGGGCTATAAATACGTGTTGGTGGCTGCATGTATTCCCATGGCTTTGGGAGATATTTAGGGCTTGCTAGAGTCAAAAGAAGCTTTGAGAGTTTGTTTTGGCTTTAGGCTTTAGTTGGTGAGGAGTTGTTGGGAGAGACAGAGGCTCTGTGTTGTTTGTCTCCTCTCTCTGTGTTGTGTTCGTGTGTTTTTCCTCTCCAAGAAACATGTAGAGTGTGAGTTCTTGGCTTGGGGAGAGGGAGAGGATGAATTGATGATCTTGTAATCATTTCTCTTGTTCTAATGTCCATGCGTATCGGGACTCATCTGTAATCCTTTTTGTTTGGAATGAAATCTCTGAGTTTTTCTCCCGTGCTCCTGTTTTGCCTTCGATACTCTCTGTGGTTGATTTCTGAGATTTTCATTTTCGCATTGTTTCTTGTTGTGGAGGTGTAAAATGGATTGCTCTATGTTGGGATAGTACCTCAAGGTCATTTGATCGATTTTCCCAAGAGCTAATCACATTTAATCTCAGATTTCACTTTTTGGGGCCTCTCTGTTCATCTTGTTCATTTCTAGGGTTTTGATGCATTTCTTGATTCCCTTCATGGGATGGCATGAAATTTGAACTCTCTAGTCCTGAGGCTATTGCTAATATATCTGCAAAGTTTCATGACCAAAGGATCAAAGGTTATACGGGAATTTGTGTTTTGGTGTTGTTCTCTGCATATTTTGGGTTGTTGCCTCAATTCCTAAGTTCTTGTCCTAGAAATGATTTCTTTTGTCTCTCTTTGTTCTCTCGACTATTTGAAGTGTATTCTTGCTGATCTGGGCTGAATAGATCAAGTGAGAGTCTCAGATTTTTCAGTTGAGGGAAGTTCTTAAGTTTCAGACTGAAAATTTGCCTCTGCTGCTGCCTACCCCTGATAGGCGGTCAAACCGCCCCTCGGTATCCAATCAGACCGGTTGAGAAATGGCGGTCAGACCAGCATGGTCAGGGCGGTCTGACCGGCGGCAAGATGGTGGTCAGATCGGCCCCAACACTGCGGTCTAACCGGCCTTCCTCTGGAGTGCCTTTGTTCCTCTACGACTTTCTTCTAGGTTCTTTCCTTGATTTAGCTTGGTTCCTCTTTTGCTGTTATTCATGTCTTTTCAGCAGTCTCTTAGGTTGGCAATTGATTTTCTTGTCATAGCTTCTCATAGCTATTGGAAAGGAAATCGATTTGGGGGCAAGCTTTAAAGTCGACATTCACCCCCCCCCCCTTTGTTGCCATTTCGGTCCAACACCTTCAACCACTACTCAAACTCAGATGCCTCTGACCGTTGCTCAAATTTGGACACCTCTGAGCACTTTTTAAAGTTTAGTGCCTCTGGCTGCTGCTCAAACTCGGATGCCTCTGACCCCTTGTTGAAGTCGGGTGCCTTTGGCCGCTTCTTGATGCCAGACATCTCCGACCGCTTGACGAAGTCGAGTGTCTCTGACCGCTCCTTGAAGACGGATACCTCCGATGCCTTGTTGAAGTCAAGTGCCTCTGATTGCTTGCCAAAGCCAGACATCTCTGACTGCTTGATGAAGTCGAGTGCCTCTGACCGCTTCCCAAAGCCAGGCACCTCCGACTTGTGGTAGTTGAGTGCCTCCGACTGCTTGTCGAAATCAAGTGCCTTCGACTACTTCTCCAAGATGAGCATCTCCAAGCCCTTTCGTACATGGATGACTCTGACCATTCATCACACTCAAGCAGCGTCAACCACCTCTGGTACTCGAGCGATTTCGACTGCTCGTTGTACTCATACATCTTCAACTACTGAAGTACCCGTAAGCCCCCGATCACCCATGATGCTTAGGCGAGGCGTGCTACGGCAACCATCCTTTCTACAGTAATCAGTTGAGCGATGGCCAATGACCTCCGACCTATGACCATGAGCGATGGTCGATAGCTCCCTACTATCAATCATGTTGGGTTTCGACCATGATGGCACTCGACTAGGATGCATTTCGACCACAATGACTTTTGACCGCGATGGAATTCGACCATGATGGCTTTCGACTGAGATGGCGTTCAACCTGGATGGCTTTTGACTGTGTTGGCGTTTGACCACGATGGCTTTCGACTACATCAGCTTTTGCCACGTTGGGTTTCGACCATGATGGCTTTCGACCACGTTGGCTTTCGACCACGCCGGCTTTCGACCGTGTTGGCTTTCGACCACATTGGCCTTCAACCACGTTGGCTTTTGACCACGATGGTTTTCATCCTTGATGGCTTTTCGATCATGTTGGCTTTCGACCACAGATGGATTCCGATGGGTTTCAATCAAGAAGGCCTCTGACTACCAGGAATTTCCAATGCCTGGAGGCTCCGATTATGGTCTGCTCTGGTGTCTGATGGTTTTCGACTAAATGGCCATTTTTGATGGCCGGTGATTTTCAAATTTTGATTACTAATTACTTCCTAATGACGATGGTCTCCAACTTCCAAGGAGTCGTTTCTAGTGGTTAGTTTTGACCACATCAATACTTGACCCTAGTGTCCTGCTCTACTAATCTCACTACTCAGCCTATATCTATGATACCGATTCTGCTGCTATTATCATTAGATCAGTCATGCTTGATGTGACCCATGCTACTCTTAATCACCCCATTCCCTTGTGTTGCTTGATACCAACGAGGTCGAACAGCATAGGTGGGCACAGCCGGTGTAAACACTATGCTATCAATGGCCCCATAGACCGACGCGGCTATGGATCATGCCAACGCCCACACTTACATCAATCAATCATCACATGTATGAAGAACGTGAAACGAAGACTAAAGACGATGACCTATGCACAGCTTAATTAGAGGTAGTCTATGGGTTCCCCCTACGGATGTAATTAACCAGGAGCCTTCCAAGGTCCCGAGAACCAGAAAAACACAATGTCTATTTTAGATCTGCTATGCAAAGTAGGCTATGGAGCGCACCCATATAAAGGGAATATGTAATTTTGTTATTTTCAATACATGAATAAAATATATGTTTTTCCTATCTTTTGTTGTGTTTATTTATCGTGTACTTTAGCACACTGGTGCACCCGCGCCTTACACCCTAAGGCAAGAAATCCCGAGAGCGATTTCTCGCATCAAACAAAATGACATGTCCGGTGGGACATGGTTCTCCTCCCATCTTTGCTGCACATCAATGGTCAGATTCGTCTTCAGTTGATTCTCCAACATGCAACATGGTAATGATAATATTTGGTGCTATTTTCACTAACGGTCTCCACCTTGATGGAGAATCCTTCCCCACCAATAAGACGTAGCGTCGAGCCTAGCTCCGCACGCGAGAGTCTGCGGACTATAAAGAAGACGTAGCGTCGAGCCTAGCTCCGCACGCAATAGTCCACGGACTCTAAATAAGACGTAGCGTCGAGCCTAGCTCCGCACGCGCGAGTCTGCGGACTATAAAGAAGACGTAGCGTCGAGCCTAGCTCCGCACGCAATAGTCCACGGACTCTAAATAAGACGTAGCGTCGAGCCTAGCTCCGCACGCGCGAGTCTCCGGACTATAAAGAAGACGTAGCGTCGAGCCTAGCTCCGCACGCAATAGTACACGGACTCTAAATAAGACGTAGCGTCGAGCCTAGCTCCGCACGCGCGAGTCTCCGGAATATAAAGAAGACGTAGCGTCGAGCCTAGCTCCGCACGCAATAGTCCACGGACTCTAAATAAGACGTAGCGTCGAGCCTAGCTCCGCACGCGCGAGTCTCCGGACTATAAAGAAGACGTAGCGTCGAGCCTAGCTCCGCACGCAATAGTCCACGGACTCTAAATAAGACGTAGCGTCGAGCCTAGCTCCGCACGCGCGAGTCTCCGGACTATAAAGAAGACGTAGCGTCGAGCCTAGCTCCGCACGCAATAGTCCACGGACTCTAAATAAGACGTAGCGTCGAGCCTAGCTCCGCACGCGCGAGTCTCCGGACTATAAAGAAGACGTAGCGTCGAGCCTAGCTCCGCACGCACTAGTCCACGGACTTTAAATAAGACGTAGCGTCGAGCCTAGCTCCGCACGCGCGAGTCCCCGGACTATAAAGAAGACGTAGCGTCGAGCCTAGCTCCGCACGCAATAGTCCACGGACTGTAAATAAGACGTAGCGTCGAGCCTAGCTCCGCACGCACTCTACGGAGTATAAATAAGACGCAGCGGGGGGATGCCTCCGCGCGCACTCTCCGGAGTATAAAGAAGACGTAGCGTCGAGCCTAGCTCCGCACGCAATAGTCCACGGACTCTAAATAAGACGTAGCGTCGAGCCTAGCTCCGCACGCGCGAGTCTCCGGACTATAAAGAAGACGTAGCGTCGAGCCTAGCTCCGCACGCAATAGTCCACGGACTCTAAATAAGACGTAGCGTCGAGCCTAGCTCCGCACGCGCGAGTCTCCGGACTATAAAGAAGACGTAGCGTCGAGCCTAGCTCCGCACGCAATAGTCCACGGACTCTAAATAAGACGTAGCGTCGAGCCTAGCTCCGCACGCGCGAGTCTCCGGACTATAAAGAAGACGTAGCGTCGAGCCTAGCTCCGCACGCAATTGTCCACGGACTCTAAATAAGACGTAGCGTCGAGCCTAGCTCCGCACGCGCGAGTCTCCGGACTATAAAGAAGACGTAGCGTCGAGCCTAGCTCCGCACGCACTAGTCCACGGACTTTAAATAAGACGTAGCGTCGAGCCTAGCTCCGCACGCGCGAGTCCCCGGACTATAAAGAAGACGTAGCGTCGAGCCTAGCTCCGCACGCAATAGTCCACGGACTCTAAATAAGACGTAGCGTCGAGCCTAGCTCCGCACGCACTCTACGGAGTATAAATAAGACGCAGCGGGGGGACGCCTCGGCGCGCACTCTCCGGAGTATAAAGAAGACGTAGCATCGAGCCTAGCTCCGCACGCAATAGTCCACAGACTCTAAATAAGACGTAGCGTCGAGCCTAGCTCCGCACGCGCGAGTCTCCGGACTATAAAAAAGACGTAGCGTCGAGCCTAGCTCCGCACGCAATAGTCCACGGACTCTAAATAAGACGTAGCGTCGAGCCTAGCTCCGCACGCGCGAGTCTCCGGACTATAAAGAAGACGTAGCGTCGAGCCTAGCTCCCCACGCAATAGTCCACGGACTCTAAATAAGACGTAGCGTCGAGCCTAGCTCCGCACGCGAGAGTCTGCGGACTATAAAGAAGACGTAGCGTCGAGCCTAGCTCCGCACGCAATAGTCCACGGACTCTAAATAAGACGTAGCGTCGAGCCTAGCTCCGCACGCGCGAGTCTCCGGACTATAAAGAAGACGTAGCGTCGAGCCTAGCTCCGCACGCAATAGTCCACGGACTCTAAATAAGACGTAGCGTCGAGCCTAGCTCCTCACGCGCGAGTCTCCGGACTATAAAGAAGACATAGCGTCGAGCCTAGCTCCGCACGCAATAGTCCACGGACTCTAAATAAGACGTAGCGTCGACCCTAGCTCCGCACGCGCGAGTCTCCGGACTATAAAGAAGACGTAGCGTCGAGCCTAGCTCCGCACGCAATAGTCCACGGACTCTAAATAAGACGTAGCGTCGAGCCTAGCTCCGCACGCGCGAGTCTCCGGACTATAAAGAAGACGTAGCGTCGAGCCTAGCTCCGCACGCACCAGTCCACGGACTTTAAATAAGACGTAGCGTCGAGCCTAGCTCCGCACGCGCGAGTCCCCGGACTATAAAGAAGACGTAGCGTCGAGCCTAGCTCCGCACGCAATAGTCCACGGACTCTAAATAAGACGTAGCGTCGAGCCTAGCTCCGCACGCACTCTACGGAGTATAAATAAGACGCAACGGGGGGACGCCTCCGCGCGCACTCTCCGGAGTATAAAGAAGACGTAGCGTCGAGCCTAGCTCCGCACGCAATAGTCCACGGACTCTAAATAAGACGTAGCGTCGAGCCTAGCTCCGCACGCGCGAGTCTCCGGACTATAATGAAGATGTAGCGTCGAGCCTAGCTCCGCACGCGCGAGTCTCCGGACTATAAAGAAGACGTAGCGTCGAGCCTAGCTCCGCACGCAATAGTCCACGGACTCTAAATAAGACGTAGCGTTGAGCCTAGCTCCGCACGCGCGAGTCTCCGGACTATAAAGAAGACGTAGCGTCGAGCCTAGCTCCGCACGCAATAGTCCACGGACTCTAAATAAGACGTAGCGTCGAGCCTAGCTCCGCACGCGCGAGTCTCCGGACTATAAAGAAGACGTAGCGTCGAGCCTAGCTCTGCACGCACTAGTCCACGGACTTTAAATAAGACGTAGCGTCGAGCCTAGCTCCGCACGCGCGAGTCCCCGGACTATAAAGAAGACGTAGCGTCGAGCCTAGCTCCGCACGCAATAGTCCACGGACTCTGTATAAGACGTAGCGTCGAGCCTAGCTCCGCACGCACTCTACGGAGTATAAATAAGACGCAGCGGGGGGACGCCTCCGCGCGCACTCTCCGGAGTATAAAGAAGACGTACCGTCGAGCCTAGCTCCGCACACAATAGTCCACGGACTCTAAATAAGACGTAGCGTCGAGCCTAGCTCCGCACGCGCGAGTCTGCGGACTATAAAGAAGACGTAGCGTCGAGCCTAGCTCCGCACGCAATAGTCCACGGACTCTAAATAAGACGTAGCGTCGAGCCTAGCTCCGCACGCGCGAGTCTGCGGACTATAAAGAAGACGTAGCGTCGAGCCTAGCTCCGCACGCAATAGTCCACGGACTCTAAATAAGACGTAGCGTCGAGCCTAGCTCCGCACGCGCGAGTCTCCGGACTATAAAGAAGACGTAGCGTCGAGCCTAGCTCCGCACGCAATAGTCCACGGACTCTAAATAAGACGTAGCGTCGAGCCTAGCTCCGCACGCGCGAGTCTCCGGACTATAAAGAAGACGTAGCGTCGAGCCTAGCTCCGCACGCGCGAGTCTCCGGACTATAAAGAAGACGTAGCGTCGAGCCTAGCTCCGCACGCAATAGTCCACGGACTCTAAATAAGACGTAGCGTCGAGCCTAGCTCCGCACGCGCGAGTCTCCGGACTATAAAGAAGACGTAGCGTCGAGCCTAGCTCCGCACGCAATAGTCCACGGACTCTAAATAAGACGTAGCGTCGAGCCTAGCTCCGCACGCGCGAGTCTCCGGACTATAAAGAAGACGTAGCGTCGAGCCTAGCTCCGCACGCACTAGTCCACGGACTTTAAATAAGACGTAGCGTCGAGCCTAGCTCCGCACGCGCGAGTCCCCGGACTATAAAGAAGACGTAGCGTCGAGCCTAGCTCCGCACGCAATAGTCCACGGACTGTAAATAAGACGTAGCGTCGAGCCTAGCTCCGCACGCACTCTACGGAGTGTAAATAAGACGCAGCGGGGGGATGCCTCCGCGCGCACTCTCCGGAGTATAAAGAAGACGTAGCGTCGAGCCTAGCTCCGCACGCAATAGTCCACGGACTCTAAATAAGACGTAGCGTCGAGCCTAGCTCCGCACGCGCGAGTCTCCGGACTATAAAGAAGACGTAGCGTCGAGCCTAGCTCCGCACGCAATAGTCCACGGACTCTAAATAAGACGTAGCGTCGAGCCTAGCTCCGCACGCGCGAGTCTCCGGACTATAAAGAAGACGTAGCGTCGAGCCTAGCTCCGCACGCAATAGTCCACGGACTCTAAATAAGACGTAGCGTCGAGCCTAGCTCCGCACGCGCGAGTCTCCGGACTATAAAGAAGACGTAGCGTCGAGCCTAGCTCCGCACGCAATTGTCCACGGACTCTAAATAAGACGTAGCGTCGAGCCTAGCTCCGCACGCGCGAGTCTCCGGACTATAAAGAAGACGTAGCGTCGAGCCTAGCTCCGCACGCACTAGTCCACGGACTTTAAATAAGACGTAGCGTCGAGCCTAGCTCCGCACGCGCGAGTCCCCGGACTATAAAGAAGACGTAGCGTCGAGCCTAGCTCCGCACGCAATAGTCCACGGACTCTAAATAAGACGTAGCGTCGAGCCTAGCTCCGCACGCACTCTACGGAGTATAAATAAGACGCAGCGGGGGGACGCCTCGGCGCGCACTCTCCGGAGTATAAAGAAGACGTAGCGTCGAGCCTAGCTCCGCACGCAATAGTCCACGGACTCTAAATAAGACGTAGCGTCGAGCCTAGCTCCGCACGCGCGAGTCTCCGGACTATAAAGAAGACGTAGCGTCGAGCCTAGCTCCGCACGCAATAGTCCACGGACTCTAAATAAGACGTAGCGTCGAGCCTAGCTCCGCACGCGCGAGTCTCCGGACTATAAAGAAGACGTAGCGTCGAGCCTAGCTCCCCACGCAATAGTCCACGGACTCTAAATAAGACGTAGCGTCGAGCCTAGCTCCGCACGCGAGAGTCTGCGGACTATAAAGAAGACGTAGCGTCGAGCCTAGCTCCGCACGCAATAGTCCACGGACTCTAAATAAGACGTAGCGTCGAGCCTAGCTCCGCACGCGCGAGTCTCCGGACTATAAAGAAGACGTAGCGTCGAGCCTAGCTCCGCACGCAATAGTCCACGGACTCTAAATAAGACGTAGCGTCGAGCCTAGCTCCGCACGCGCGAGTCTCCGGACTATAAAGAAGACCTAGCGTCGAGCCAAGCTCCGCACGCAATAGTCCACGGACTCTAAATAAGACGTAGCGTCGACCCTAGCTCCGCACGCGCGAGTCTCCGGACTATAAAGAAGACGTAGCGTCGAGCCAAGCTCCGCACGCAATAGTCCACGGACTCTAAATAAGACGTAGCGTCGAGCCTAGCTCCGCACGCGCGAGTCTCCGGACTATAAAGAAGACGTAGCGTCGAGCCTAGCTCCGCACGCAATAGTCCACGAACTCTAAATAAGACGTAGCGTCGAGCCTAGCTCCGCACGCGCGAGTCTCCGGACTATAAAGAAGACATAGCGTCGAGCCTAGCTCCCCGTGCAATAGTCCACGGACTCTAAATAAGACGTAGCGTCGAGCCTAGCTCCGCACGCGAGAGTCTGCGGACTATAAAGAAGACGTAGCGTCGAGCCTAGCTCCGCACGCAATAGTCCACGGACTCTAAATAAGACGTAGCGTCGAGCCTAGCTCCGCACGCGCGAGTCTCCGGACTATAAAGAAGACGTAGCGTCGAGCCTAGCTCCGCACGCAATAGTCCACAGACTCTAAATAAGACGTAGCGTCGAGCCTAGCTCCGCACGCGCGAGTCTCCGGACTATAAAGAAGACGTAGCGTCGAGCCTAGCTCCGCACGCAATACTCCACGGACTCTAAATAAGACGTAGCGTCGAGCCTAGCTCCGCACGCGAGAGTCTGCGGACTATAAAGAAGACGTAGCGTCGAGCCTAGCTCCGCACGCAATAGTCCACGGACTCTAAATAAGACGTAGCGTCGAGCCTAGCTCCGCACGTGCGAGTCTCCGGACTATAAAGAAGACGTAGCGTCGAGCCTAGCTCCGCACGCAATAGTCCACGGACTCTAAATAAGACGTAGCGTCGAGCCTAGCTCCGCACGCGCGAGTCTCCGGACTATAAAGAAGACGTAGCGTCGAGCCTAGCTCCGCACGCAATAGTCCACGGACTCTAAATAAGACGTAGCGTCGAGCCTAGCTCCGCACGCGCGAGTCTCCGGACTATAAAGAAGACGTAGCGTCGAGCCTAGCTCCGCACGCGCGAGTCTCCGGACTATAAAGAAGACGTAGCGTCGAGCCTAGCTCCGCACGCACTAGTCCACGGACTTTAAATAAGACGTAGCGTCGAGCCTAGCTCCGCACGCGCGAGTCCCCGGACTATAAAGAAGACGTAGCGTCGAGCCTAGCTCCGCACGCAATAGTCCACGGACTCTAAATAAGACGTAGCGTCGAGCCTAGCTCCGCACGCACTCTACGGAGTATAAATAAGACGCAGCGGGGGGACGCCTCGGCGCGCACTCTCCGGAGTATAAAGAAGACGTAGCGTCGAGCCTAGCTCCGCACGCAATAGTCCACGGACTCTAAATAAGACGTAGCGTCGAGCCTAGCTCCGCACGCGCGAGTCTCCGGACTATAAAGAAGACGTAGCGTCGAGCCTAGCTCCGCACGCAATAGTCCACGGACTCTAAATAAGACGTAGCGTCGAGCCTAGCTCCGCACGCGCGAGTCTCCGGACTATAAAGAAGACGTAGCGTCGAGCCTAGCTCCCCACGCAATAGTCCACGGACTCTAAATAAGACGTAGCGTCGAGCCTAGCTCCGCACGCGAGAGTCTGCGGACTATAAAGAAGACGTAGCGTCGAGCCTAGCTCCGCACGCAATAGTCCACGGACTCTAAATAAGACGTAGCGTCGAGCCTAGCTCCGCACGCGCGAGTCTCCGGACTATAAAGAAGACGTAGCGTCGAGCCTAGCTCCGCACGCAATAGTCCACGGACTCTAAATAAGACGTAGCGTCGAGCCTAGCTCCGCACGCGCGAGTCTCCGGACTATAAAGATGACATAGCGTCGAGCCTAGCTCCGCACGCAATAGTCCACGGACTCTAAATAAGACGTAGCGTCGACCCTAGCTCCGCACGCGCGAGTCTCCGGACTATAAAGAAGACGTAGCGTCGAGCCAAGCTCCGCACGCAATAGTCCACGGACTCTAAATAAGACGTAGCGTCGAGCCTAGCTCCGCACGCGCGAGTCTCCGGACTATAAAGAAGACGTAGCGTCGAGCCTAGCTCCGCACGCACCAGTCCACGGACTTTAAATAAGACGTAGCGTCGAGCCTAGCTCCGCACGCGCGAGTCCCCGGACTATAAAGAAGACGTAGCGTCGAGCCTAGCTCCGCACGCAATAGTCCACGGACTCTAAATAAGACGTAGCGTCGAGCCTAGCTCCGCACGCACTCTACGGAGTATAAATAAGACGCAGCGGGGGGACGCCTCCGCGCGCACTCTCTGGAGTATAAAGAAGACGTAGCGTCGAGCCTAGCTCCGCACGCAATAGTCCACGGACTCTAAATAAGACGTAGCGTCGAGCCTAGCTCCGCACGCGCGAGTCTCCGGACTATAATGAAGACGTAGCGTCGAGCCTAGCTCCGCACGCGCGAGTCTCCGGACTATAAAGAAGACGTAGCGTCGAGCCTAGCTCCGCACGCAATAGTCCACGGACTCTAAATAAGACGTAGCGTTGAGCCTAGCTCCGCACGCGCGAGTCTCCGGACTATAAAGAAGACGTAGCGTCGAGCCTAGCTCCGCACGCAATAGTCCACGGACTCTAAATAAGACGTAGCGTCGAGCCTAGCTCCGCACGCGCGAGTCTCCGGACTATAAAGAAGACGTAGCGTCGAGCCTAGCTCTGCACGCACTAGTCCACGGACTTTAAATAAGACGTAGCGTCGAGCCTAGCTCCGCACGCGCGAGTCCCCGGACTATAAAGAAGACGTAGCGTCGAGCCTAGCTCCGCACGCAATAGTCCACGGACTCTATATAAGACGTAGCGTCGAGCCTAGCTCCGCACGCACTCTACGGAGTATAAATAAGACGCAGCGGGGGGACGCCTCCGCGCGCACTCTCCGAAGTATAAAGAAGACGTAGCGTCGAGCCTAGCTCCGCACGCAATAGTCCACGGACTCTAAATAAGACGTAGCGTCGAGCCTAGCTCCGCACGCGCGAGTCTCCGGACTATAAAGAAGACGTAGCGTCGAGCCTAGCTCCGCACGCAATAGTCCACGAACTCTAAATAAGACGTAGCGTCGAGCCTAGCTCCGCACGCGCGAGTCTCCGGACTATAAAGAAGACATAGCGTCGAGCCTAGCTCCCCGTGCAATAGTCCACGGACTCTAAATAAGACGTAGCGTCGAGCCTAGCTCCGCACGCGAGAGTCTGCGGACTATAAAGAAGACGTAGCGTCGAGCCTAGCTCCGCACGCAATAGTCCACGGACTCTAAATAAGACGTAGCGTCGAGCCTAGCTCCGCACGCGCGAGTCTCCGGACTATAAAGAAGACGTAGCGTCGAGCCTAGCTCCGCACGCAATAGTCCACGGACTCTAAATAAGACGTAGCGTCGAGCCTAGCTCCGCACGCGCGAGTCTCCGGACTATAAAGAAGACGTAGCGTCGAGCCTAGCTCCGCACGCAATACTCCACGGACTCTAAATAAGACGTAGCGTCGAGCCTAGCTCCGCACGCGAGAGTCTGCGGACTATAAAGAAGACGTAGCGTCGAGCCTAGCTCCGCACGCAATAGTCCACGGACTCTAAATAAGACGTAGCGTCGAGCCTAGCTCCGCACGTGCGAGTCTCCGGACTATAAAGAAGACGTAGCGTCGAGCCTAGCTCCGCGCGCAATATTCCACGGACTCTAAATAAGACGTAGCGTCGAGCCTAGCTCCGCACGCGCGAGTCTCTGGACTATAAAGAAGACGTAGCGTCGAGCCTAGCTCCGCACGCAATAGTCCACGGACTCTAAATAAGACGTAGCGTCGAGCCTAGCTCCGCACGCGCGAGTCTCCGGACTATAAAGAAGACGTAGCGTCGAGCCTAGCTCCGCACGCAATAGTCCACGGACTCTAAATAAGACGTAGCGTCGAGCCTAGCTCCGCACGCGCGAGTCTCCGGACTATAAAGAAGACGTAGCGTCGAGCCTAGCTCCGCACGCAATTGTCCACGGACTCTAAATAAGACGTAGCGTCGAGCCTAGCTCCGCACGCGCGAGTCTCCGGACTATAAAGAAGATGTAGCGTCGAGCCTAGCTCCGCACGCACTAGTCCACGGACTTTAAATAAGACGTAGCGTCGAGCCTAGCTCCGCACGCGCGAGTCCCCGGACTATAAAGAAGACGTAGCGTCGAGCCTAGCTCCGCACGCAATAGTCCACGGACTCTAAATAAGACGTAGCGTCGAGCCTAGCTCCGCACGCACTCTACGGAGTATAAATAAGACGCAGCGGGGGGACGCCTCGGCGCGCACTCTCCGGAGTATAAAGAAGACGTAGCGTCGAGCCTAGCTCCGCACGCAATAGTCCACGGACTCTAAATAAGACGTAGCGTCGAGCCTAGCTCCGCACGCGCGAGTCTCCGGACTATAAAGAAGACGTAGCGTCGAGCCTAGCTCCGCACGCAATAGTCCACGGACTCTAAATAAGACGTAGCGTCGAGCCTAGCTCCGCACGCGCGAGTCTCCGGACTATAAAGAAGACGTAGCGTCGAGCCTAGCTCCGCACACAATTGTCCACGGACTCTAAATAAGACGTAGCGTCGAGCCTAGCTCCGCACGCGCGAGTCTCCGGACTATAAAGAAGATGTAGCGTCGAGCCTAGCTCCGCACGCACTAGTCCACGGACTTTAAATAAGACGTAGCGTCGAGCCTAGCTCCGCACGCGCGAGTCCCCGGACTATAAAGAAGACGTAGCGTCGAGCCTAGCTCCGCACGCAATAGTCCACGGACTCTAAATAAGACGTAGCGTCGAGCCTAGCTCCGCACGCACTCTACGGAGTATAAATAAGACGCAGCGGGGGGACGCCTCGGCGCGCACTCTCCGGAGTATAAAGAAGACGTAGCGTCGAGCCTAGCTCCGCACGCAATAGTCCACGGACTCTAAATAAGACGTAGCGTCGAGCCTAGCTCCGCACGCGCGAGTCTCCGGACTATAAAGAAGACGTAGCGTCGAGCCTAGCTCCGCACGCAATAGTCCACGGACTCTAAATAAGACGTAGCGTCGAGCCTAGCTCCGCACGCGCGAGTCTCCGGACTATAAAGAAGACGTAGCGTCGAGCCTAGCTCCCCACGCAATAGTCCACGGACTCTAAATAAGACGTAGCGTCGAGCCTAGCTCCGCACGCGCGAGTCTCCGGACTATAAAGAAGACGTAGCGTCGAGCCTAGCTCCGCACGCAATAGTCCACGGACTCTAAATAAGACGTAGCGTCGAGCCTAGCTCCGCACGCGCGAGTGTCCGGACTATAAAGAAGACGTAGCGTCGAGCCTAGCTCCGCACGCAATAGTCCACGGACTCTAAATAAGACGTAGCGTCGACCCTAGCTCCGCACGCGCGAGTCTCCGGACTATAAAGAAGACGTAGCGTCGAGCCTAGCTCCGCACGCAATAGTCCACGGACTCTAAATAAGACGTAGCGTCGAGCCTAGCTCCGCACGCGCGAGTCGCCGGACTATAAAGAAGACGTAGCGTCGAGCCTAGCTCCGCACGCACCAGTCCACGGACTTTAAATAAGACGTAGCGTCGAGCCTAGCTCCGCACGCGCGAGTCCCCGGACTATAAAGAAGACGTAGCGTCGAGCCTAGCTCCGCACGCAATAGTCCACGGACTCTAAATAAGACGTAGCGTCGAGCCTAGCTCCGCACGCACTCTACGGAGTATAAATAAGACGCAGCGGGGGGACGCCTCGGCGCGCACTCTCCGGAGTATAAAGAAGACGTAGCGTCGAGCCTAGCTCCGCACGCAATAGTCCACGGACTCTAAATAAGACGTAGCGTCGAGCCTAGCTCCGCACGCGCGAGTCTCCGGACTATAATGAAGACGTAGCGTCGAGCCTAGCTCCGCATGCGCGAGTCTCCGGACTATAAAGAAGACGTAGCGTCGAGCCTAGCTCCGCACGCAATAGTCCACGGACTCTAAATAAGACGTAGCGTTGAGCCTAGCTCCGCACGCGCGAGTCTCCGGACTATAAAGAAGACGTAGCGTCGAGCCTAGCTCCGCACGCAATAGTCCACGGACTCTAAATAAGACGTAGCGTCGAGCCTAGCTCCGCACGCGCGAGTCTCCGGACTATAAAGAAGACGTAGCGTCGAGCCTAGCTCTGCACGCACTAGTCCACGGACTTTAAATAAGACGTAGCGTCGAGCCTAGCTCCGCACGCGCGAGTCCCCGGACCATAAAGAAGACGTAGCGTCGAGCCTAGCTCCGCACGCAATAGTCCACGGACTCTAAATAAGACGTAGCGTCGAGCCTAGCTCCGCACGCACTCTACGGAGTATAAATAAGACGCAGCGGGGGGACGCCTCGGCGCGCACTCTTCGGAGTATAAAGAAGACGTAGCGTCGAGCCTAGCTCCGCACGCAATAGTCCACGGACTCTAAATAAGACGTAGCGTCGAGCCTAGCTCCGCACGCGCGAGTCTCCGGACTATAAAGAAGACGTAGCGTCGAGCCTAGCTCCGCACGCAATAGTCCACGAACTCTAAATAAGACGTAGCGTCGAGCCTAGCTCCGCACGCGCGAGTCTCCGGACTATAAAGAAGACGTAGCGTCGAGCCTAGCTCCCCGCGCAATAGTCCACGGACTCTAAATAAGACGTGACGTCGAGCCTAGCTCCGCACGCGAGAGTCTGCGGACTATAAAGAAGACGTAGCGTCGAGCCTAGCTCCGCACGCAATAGTCCACGGACTCTAAATAAGACGTAGCGTCGAGCCTAGCTCCGCACGCGCGAGTCTCCGGACTATAAAGAAGACGTAGCGTCGAGCCTAGCTCCGCACGCAATAGTCCACGGACTCTAAATAAGACGTAGCGTCGAGCCTAGCTCCGCACGCGCGAGTCTCCGGACTATAAAGAAGACGTAGCGTCGAGCCTAGCTCCGCACGCAATAGTCCACGGACTCTAAATAAGACGTAGCGTCGAGCCTAGCTCCGCACGCGCGAGTCTCCGGACTATAAAGAAGACGTAGCGTCGAGCCTAGCTCCCCACGCAATAGTCCACGGACTCTAAATAAGACGTAGCGTCGAGCCTAGCTCCGCACGCGAGAGTCTGCGGACTATAAAGAAGACGTAGCGTCGAGCCTAGCTCCGCACGCAATAGTCCACGGACTCTAAATAAGACGTAGCGTCGAGCCTAGCTCCGCACGCGCGAGTCTCCGGACTATAAAGAAGACGTAGCGTCGAGCCTAGCTCCGCACGCAATAGTCCACGGACTCTAAATAAGACGTAGCGTCGAGCCTAGCTCCGCACGCGCGAGTCTCCGGACTATAAAGAAGACATAGCGTCGAGCCTAGCTCCGCACGCAATAGTCCACGGACTCTAAATAAGACGTAGCGTCGACCCTAGCTCCGCACGCGCGAGTCTCCGGACTATAAAGAAGACGTAGCGTCGAGCCAAGCTCCGCACGCAATAGTCCACGGACTCTAAATAAGACGTAGCGTCGAGCCTAGCTCCGCACGCGCGAGTCTCCGGACTATAAAGAAGACGTAGCGTCGAGCCTAGCTCCGCACGCACCAGTCCACGGACTTTAAATAAGACGTAGCGTCGAGCCTAGCTCCGCACGCGCGAGTCCCCGGACTATAAAGAAGACGTAGCGTCGAGCCTAGCTCCGCACGCAATAGTCCACGGACTCTAAATAAGACGTAGCGTCGAGCCTAGCTCCGCACGCACTCTACGGAGTATAAATAAGACGCAGCGGGGGGACGCCTCCGCGCGCACTCTCCGGAGTATAAAGAAGACGTAGCGTCGAGCCTAGCTCCGCACGCAATAGTCCACGGACTCTAAATAAGACGTAGCGTCGAGCCTAGCTCCGCACGCGCGAGTCTCCGGACTATAATGAAGACGTAGCGTCGAGCCTAGCTCCGCACGCGCGAGTCTCCGGACTATAAAGAAGACGTAGCGTCGAGCCTAGCTCCGCACGCAATAGTCCACGGACTCTAAATAAGACGTAGCGTCGAGCCTAGCTCCGCACGCGCGAGTCTCCGGACTATAAAGAAGACATAGCGTCGAGCCTAGCTCCGCACGCAATAGTCCACGGACTCTAAATAAGACGTAGCGTCGACCCTAGCTCCGCACGCGCGAGTCTCCGGACTATAAAGAAGACGTAGCGTCGAGCCAAGCTCCGCACGCAATAGTCCACGGACTCTAAATAAGACGTAGCGTCGAGCCTAGCTCCGCACGCGCGAGTCTCCGGACTATAAAGAAGACGTAGCGTCGAGCCTAGCTCCGCACGCACCAGTCCACGGACTTTAAATAAGACGTAGCGTCGAGCCTAGCTCCGCACGCGCGAGTCCCCGGACTATAAAGAAGACGTAGCGTCGAGCCTAGCTCCGCACGCAATAGTCCACGGACTCTAAATAAGACGTAGCGTCGAGCCTAGCTCCGCACGCACTCTACGGAGTATAAATAAGACGCAGCGGGGGGACGCCTCCGCGCGCACTCTCCGGAGTATAAAGAAGACGTAGCGTCGAGCCTAGCTCCGCACGCAATAGTCCACGGACTCTAAATAAGACGTAGCGTCGAGCCTAGCTCCGCACGCGCGAGTCTCCGGACTATAATGAAGACGTAGCGTCGAGCCTAGCTCCGCACGCGCGAGTCTCCGGACTATAAAGAAGACGTAGCGTCGAGCCTAGCTCCGCACGCAATAGTCCCCGGACTATAAAGAAGACGTAGCGTCGAGCCTAGCTCCGCACGCAATAGTCCACGGACTCTAAATAAGACGTAGCGTCGAGCCTAGCTCCGCACGCACTCTACGGAGTATAAATAAGACGCAGCGGGGGGACGCCTCCGCGCGCACTCTTTGGAGTATAAAGAAGACGTAGCGTCGAGCCTAGCTCCGCACGCAATAGTCCACGGACTCTAAATAAGACGTAGCGTCGAGCCTAGCTCCGCACGCGCGAGTCTCCGGACTATAATGAAGACGTAGCGTCGAGCCTAGCTCCGCACGCGCGAGTCTCCGGACTATAAAGAAGACGTAGCGTCGAGCCTAGCTCCGCACGCAATAGTCCACGGACTCTAAATAAGACGTAGCGTTGAGCCTAGCTCCGCACGCGCGAGTCTCCGGACTATAAAGAAGACGTAGCGTCGAGCCTAGCTCCGCACGCAATAGTCCACAGACTCTAAATAAGACGTAGCGTCGAGCCTAGCTCCGCACGCGCGAGTCTCCGGACTATAAAGAAGACGTAGCGTCGAGCCTAGCTCTACACGCACTAGTCCACGGACTTTAAATAAGACGTAGCGTCGAGCCTAGCTCCGCACGCGCGAGTCCCCGGACTATAAAGAAGACGTAGCGTCGAGCCTAGCTCCGCACGCAATAGTCCACGGACTCTATATAAGACGTAGCGTCGAGCCTAGCTCCGCACGCACTCTACGGAGTATAAATAAGACGCAGCGGGGGGACGCCTCCGCGCGCACTCTCCGAAGTATAAAGAAGACGTAGCGTCGAGCCTAGCTCCGCACGCAATAGTCCACGGACTCTAAATAAGACGTAGCGTCGAGCCTAGCTCCGCACGCGCGAGTCTCCGGACTATAAAGAAGACATAGCGTCGAGCCTAGCTCCCCGTGCAATAGTCCACGGACTCTAAATAAGACGTAGCGTCGAGCCTAGCTCCGCACGCGAGAGTCTGCGGACTATAAAGAAGACGTAGCGTCGAGCCTAGCTCCGCACGCAATAGTCCACGGACTCTAAATAAGACGTAGCGTCGAGCCTAGCTCCGCACGCGCGAGTCTCCGGACTATAAAGAAGACGTAGCGTCGAGCCTAGCTCCGCACGCAATAGTCCACGGACTCTAAATAAGACGTAGCGTCGAGCCTAGCTCCGCACGCGCGAGTCTCCGGACTATAAAGAAGACGTAGCGTCGAGCCTAGCTCCGCACGCAATACTCCACGGACTCTAAATAAGACGTAGCGTCGAGCCTAGCTCCGCACGCGAGAGTCTGCGGACTATAAAGAAGACGTAGCGTCGAGCCTAGCTCCGCACGCAAAATATCCACGGACTCTAAATAAGACGTAGCGTCGAGCCTAGCTCCGCACGTGCGAGTCTCCGGACTATAAATAAGACGTAGCGTCGAGCCTAGCTCCGCACGCGCGAGTCTCCGGACTATAAAGAAGACGTAGCGTCGAGCCTAGCTCCGCACGCAATAGTCCACGGACTCTAAATAAGACGTAGCGTCGAGCCTAGCTCCGCACGCGCGAGTCTCCGGACTATAAAGAAGACGTAGCGTCGAGCCTAGCTCCGCACGCAATAGTCCACGGACTCTAAATAAGACGTAGCGTCGAGCCTAGCTCCGCACGCGCGAGTCTCCGGACTATAAAGAAGACGTAGCGTCGAGCCTAGCTCCGCACGCAATAGTCCACGGACTCTAAATAAGACGTAGCGTCGAGCCTAGCTCCGCACGCGCGAGTCTCCGGACTATAAAGAAGACGTAGCGTCGAGCCTAGCTCCGCACGCAATTGTCCACGGACTCTAAATAAGACGTAGCGTCGAGCCTAGCTCCGCACGCGCGAGTCTCCGGACTATAAAGAAGATGTAGCGTCGAGCCTAGCTCCGCACGCACTAGTCCACGGACTTTAAATAAGACGTAGCGTCGAGCCTAGCTCCGCACGCGCGAGTCCCCGGACTATAAAGAAGACGTAGCGTCGAGCCTAGCTCCGCACGCAATAGTCCACGGACTCTAAATAAGACGTAGCGTCGAGCCTAGCTCCGCACGCACTCTACGGAGTATAAATAAGACGCAGCGGGGGGACGCCTCGGCGCGCACTCTCCGGAGTATAAAGAAGACGTAGCGTCGAGCCTAGCTCCGCACGCAATAGTCCACGGACTCTAAATAAGACGTAGCGTCGAGCCTAGCTCCGCACGCGCGAGTCTCCGGACTATAAAGAAGACGTAGCGTCGAGCCTAGCTCGGCACGCAATAGTCCACGGACTCTAAATAAGACGTAGCGTCGAGCCTAGCTCCGCACGCGCGAGTCTCCGGACTATAAAGAAGACGTAGCGTCGAGCCTAGCTCCCCACGCAATAGTCCACGGACTCTAAATAAGACGTAGCGTCGAGCCTAGCTCCGCACGCGCGAGTCTCCGGACTATAAAGAAGACGTAGCGTCGAGCCTAGCTCCGCACGCAATAGTCCACGGACTCTAAATAAGACGTAGCGTCGAGCCTAGCTCCGCACGCGCGAGTCTCCGGACTATAAAGAAGACGTAGCGTCGAGCCTAGCTCCGCACGCAATAGTCCACGGACTCTAAATAAGACGTAGCGTCGAGCCTAGCTCCGCACGCGCGAGTCTCCGGACTATAAAGAAGACGTAGCGTCGAGCCTAGCTCCGCACGCAATTGTCCACGGACTCTAAATAAGACGTAGCGTCGAGCCTAGCTCCGCACGCGCGAGTCTCCGGACTATAAAGAAGATGTAGCGTCGAGCCTAGCTCCGCACGCACTAGTCCACGGACTTTAAATAAGACGTAGCGTCGAGCCTAGCTCCGCACGCGCGAGTCCCCGGACTATAAAGAAGACGTAGCGTCGAGCCTAGCTCCGCACGCAATAGTCCACGGACTCTAAATAAGACGTAGCGTCGAGCCTAGCTCCGCACGCAATAGTCCACGGACTCTAAATAAGACGTAGCGTCGAGCCTAGCTCCGCACGCGCGAGTCTCCGGACTATAAAGAAGACGTAGCGTCGAGCCTAGCTCCGCACGCAATAGTCCACGGACTCTAAATAAGACGTAGCGTCGAGCCTAGCTCCGCACGCGCGAGTCTCCGGACTATAAAGAAGACGTAGCGTCGAGCCTAGCTCCGCGCGCAATAGTCCACGGACTCTAAATAAGACGTAGCGTCGAGCCTAGCTCCGCACGCGCGAGTCTCCGGACTATAAAGAAGACGTAGCGTCGAGCCTAGCTCCGCACGCAATAGTCCACGGACTCTAAATAAGACGTAGCGTCGAGCCTAGCTCCGCACGCGCGAGTCTCCGGACTATAAAGAAGACGTAGCGTCGAGCCTAGCTCCGCACGCAATAGTCCACGGACTCTAAATAAGACGTAGCGTCGAGCCTAGCTCCGCTCGCGCGAGTCTCCGGACTATAAAGAAGACGTAGCGTCGAGCCTAGCTCCGCACGCAATTGTCCACGGACTCTAAATAAGACGTAGCGTCGAGCCTAGCTCCGCACGCGCGAGTCTCCGGACTATAAAGAAGATGTAGCGTCGAGCCTAGCTCCGCACGCACTAGTCCACGGACTTTAAATAAGACGTAGCGTCGAGCCTAGCTCCGCACGCGCGAGTCCCCGGACTATAAAGAAGACGTAGCGTCGAGCCTAGCTCCGCACGCAATAGTCCACGGACTCTAAATAAGACGTAGCGTCGAGCCTAGCTCCGCACGCACTCTACGGAGTATAAATAAGACGCAGCGGGGGGACGCCTCGGCGCGCACTCTCCGGAGTATAAA
Organism: Dendrocalamus latiflorus; assembly: GCA_017311315.1. NCBI lineage: Eukaryota > Viridiplantae > Streptophyta > Magnoliopsida > Poales > Poaceae > Dendrocalamus > Dendrocalamus latiflorus. Next base: position 2,991,063 of record CM029622.1, on the reverse strand, counting down.
GAAGACGTAGCGTCGAGCCTAGCTCCGCACGCAATAGTCCACGGACTCTAAATAAGACGTAGCGTCGAGCCTAGCTCCGCACGCGCGAGTCTCCGGACTATAAAGAAGACGTAGCGTCGAGCCTAGCTCGGCACGCAATAGTCCACGGACTCTAAATAAGACGTAGCGTCGAGCCTAGCTCCGCACGCGCGAGTCTCCGGACTATAAAGAAGACGTAGCGTCGAGCCTAGCTCCCCACGCAATAGTCCACGGACTCTAAATAAGACGTAGCGTCGAGCCTAGCTCCGCACGCGCGAGTCTCCGGACTATAAAGAAGACGTAGCGTCGAGCCTAGCTCCGCACGCAATAGTCCACGGACTCTAAATAAGACGTAGCGTCGAGCCTAGCTCCGCACGCGCGAGTCTCCGGACTATAAAGAAGACGTAGCGTCGAGCCTAGCTCCGCACGCAATAGTCCACGGACTCTAAATAAGACGTAGCGTCGACCCTAGCTCCGCACGCGCGAGTCTCCGGACTATAAAGAAGACGTAGCGTCGAGCCTAGCTCCGCACGCAATAGTCCACGGACTCTAAATAAGACGTAGCGTCGAGCCTAGCTCCGCACGCGCGAGTCTCCGGACTATAAAGAAGACGTAGCGTCGAGCCTAGCTCCGCACGCACCAGTCCACGGACTTTAAATAAGACGTAGCGTCGAGCCTAGCTCCGCACGCGCGAGTCCCCGGACTATAAAGAAGACGTAGCGTCGAGCCTAGCTCCGCACGCAATAGTCCACGGACTCTAAATAAGACGTAGCGTCGAGCCTAGCTCCGCACGCACTCTACGGAGTATAAATAAGACGCAGCGGGGGGACGCCTCGGCGCGCACTCTCCGGAGTATAAAGAAGACGTAGCGTCGAGCCTAGCTCCGCACGCAATAGTCCACGGACTCTAAATAAGACGTAGCGTCGAGCCTAGCTCCGCACGCGCGAGTCTCCGGACTATAATGAAGACGTAGCGTCGAGCCTAGCTCCGCATGCGCGAGTCTCCGGACTATAAAGAAGACGTAGCGTCGAGCCTAGCTCCGCACGCAATAGTCCACGGACTCTAAATAAGACGTAGCGTTGAGCCTAGCTCCGCACGCGCGAGTCTCCGGACTATAAAGAAGACGTAGCGTCGAGCCTAGCTCCGCACGCAATAGTCCACGGACTCTAAATAAGACGTAGCGTCGAGCCTAGCTCCGCACGCGCGAGTCTCCGGACTATAAAGAAGACGTAGAGTCGAGCCTAGCTCTGCACGCACTAGTCCACGGACTTTAAATAAGACGTAGCGTCGAGCCTAGCTCCGCACGCGCGAGTCCCCGGACTATAAAGAAGACGTAGCGTCGAGCCTAGCTCCGCACGCAATAGTCCACGGACTCTAAATAAGACGTAGCGTCGAGCCTAGCTCCGCACGCACTCTACGGAGTATAAATAAGACGCAGCGGGGGGACGCCTCGGCGCGCACTCTCCGGAGTATAAAGAAGACGTAGCGTCGAGCCTAGCTCCGCACGCAATAGTCCACGGACTCTAAATAAGACGTAGCGTCGAGCCTAGCTCCGCACGCGCGAGTCTCCGGACTATAAAGAAGACGTAGCGTCGAGCCTAGCTCCGCACGCAATAGTCCACGAACTCTAAATAAGACGTAGCGTCGAGCCTAGCTCCGCACGCGCGAGTCTCCGGACTATAAAGAAGACGTAGCGTCGAGCCTAGCTCCCCGCGCAATAGTCCACGGACTCTAAATAAGACGTGACGTCGAGCCTAGCTCCGCACGCGAGAGTCTGCGGACTATAAAGAAGACGTAGCGTCGAGCCTAGCTCCGCACGCAATAGTCCACGGACTCTAAATAAGAGGTAGCGTCGAGCCTAGCTCCGCACGCGCGAGTCTCCGGACTATAAAGAAGACGTAGCGTCGAGCCTAGCTCCGCACGCAATAGTCCACGGACTCTAAATAAGACGTAGCGTCGAGCCTAGCTCCGCACGCGCGAGTCTCCGGACTATAAAGAAGACGTAGCGTCGAGCCTAACTCCGCGCGCAATAGTCCACGGACTCTAAATAAGACGTAGCGTCGAGCCTAGCTCCGCACGCGCGAGTCTCCGGACTATAAAGAAGACGTAGCGTCGAGCCTAGCTCCGCACGCAATTGTCCACGGACTCTAAATAAGACGTAGCGTCGAGCCTAGCTCCGCACGCGCGAGTCTCCGGACTATAAAGAAGATGTAGTGTCGAGCCTAGCTCCGCACGCACTAGTCCACGGACTTTAAATAAGACGTAGCGTCGAGCCTAGCTCCGCACGCGCGAGTCCCCGGACTATAAAGAAGACGTAGCATCGAGCCTAGCTCCGCACGCAATAGTCCACGGACTCTAAATAAGACGTAGCGTCGAGCCTAGCTCCGCACGCACTCTACGGAGTATAAATAAGACGCAGCGGGGGGACGCCTCCGCGCGCACTCTCCGGAGTATAAAGAAGACGTAGCGTCGAGCCTAGCTCCGCACGCAACAGTCCACGGACTCTAAATAAGACGTAGCGTCGAGCCTAGCTCCGCACGCGCGAGTCTCCGGACTATAAAGAAGACGTAGCGTCGAGCCTAGCTCCGCACGCAATAGTCCACGGACTCTAAATAAGACGTAGCGTCGAGCCTAGCTCCGCACGCGCGAGTCTCCGGACTATAAAGAAGACGTAGCGTCGAGCCTAGCTCCGCACGCAATAGTCCACGGACTCTAAATAAGACGTAGCGTCGAGCCTAGCTCCGCACGCGCGAGTCTCCGGACTATAAAGAAGACGTAGCGTCGAGCCTAGCTCCGCACGCACTAGTCCACGGACTTTAAATAAGACGTAGCGTCGAGCCTAGCTCCGCACGCGCGAGTCCCCGGACTATAAAGAAGACGTAGCGTCGAGCCTAGCTCCGCACGCACTAGTCCACGGACTTTAAATAAGACGTAGCGTCGAGCCTAGCTCCGCACGCGCGAGTCTCCGGACTATAAAGGAAATCGTAGCGTCGAGGTTCGCCTCCACACTCGCCACTCCACGGAGTATAAAAGAGGTGCGTAGACCTGCCCTCCGCGTTCGGCGGCAGGTAACACCAAGCATGAAGTACTACTTGGTTCCATTGCAAAAGCAAAGGGGTTACATGGTCACAAGCGTAAGAACCAGTACATCATCCCCCTGCACCACCCGGCCAACCGCTCAGCCTTGGCGCGGTGCAGATGAGCCCGCGCCGTCGTCGCCGCGGCGCTGAAGGACCCCTTCAAGCCACTGGAGGAGGTCCCCCTCCCCATGCAACGTCTGCTGCACGGCGACTCTCGCTGCACCTTCCCCGAAGCGGCCCCAGATCCGTTGGTGGAAGTTCTGCAGGCTAGCCCCGATGGAGCGGATGGCGTCCGACATAACCTCTGGTCGGTCGGGAGGATCCAGTTGAGGATTCGCTAGCTCATGGGTATGCCTACACCCACGAGTATGAAGCAGGGCGAGGGCGAAGCACGCACCAACATAGCTGCAGTGTTCGCCAAAGGTCTTGGCGCCACGAAGCGCTACGCCGGCCCCTTCCTCGATCAGCCCGAGCGTCTCCGACAGGGCCTCCGGCCTGTGCGTAGTATCTGGCACTCGGACGCACAGATCTCGAAGAGCCTGGTTCAGAGACTCCATGGCCCGCCACGCCGACATAGACGCATTTTCCAAGGCAAGGCGGTTCTCGGCAGCGGACTCCGCCAGCTGGGCGTTCTCCCCTTCTAGGACGGCGATCTGCTGCACGAAGGCGGCGCGCTCCCCAGCCGCGGCGTCCCGAGCTTCCGTTGCCGCGACTTGTGCGGCCACCAGGGCATCCTCCAGCGCACGAAGCTCTTCATCCTTCGCGGCGATGGCAGTGTTTGCTTCGCGGAGGCTGGCTTCCAGAGCCCTCTGCTCCCGAACGCGGGCCTCGTCAAAGGACCGGCTGAGGGCAAGCGTCTGACAGAAACAACGAATCAGCAGGCGTCTAGCAGCACCTTACAAGCCGAAGCATACGTACTTACCCTCATCTCGGAGGCCTGCAACGCGAGCGCCAGGAGGTCCCCCGCGCATGACGACAGCACCTCTCGGTTGAGGCCGTTGTCGGCACGCTCGGCGGCGGCGGTGAGGTCGCAAAATATCTCCGGGCGAGGGTGGAAGTCCGAACGAGCGAGACCCGGCCCCAACACGCCAGGATTTATCGAGGCCACGACCACGTCAGCAGCAGTGGACACCGGCGGGGCATCCTGCCCGAGGCTCCCGACTTCGCGCATACCTCCACTGCTCGATCCTTCGCCACGTACGGGAGACGTCGTCTCGCCTGATGTCGGCAGAATGAGCGAGCAGATCGGAGAGAGTCTCGCGAAGTCAGGTGAAGAAAGGGACTCACACCTACCTCCTGCGCCCCTCGTCACGGTAGGAAGTGGCGCCGGGTCGACCACCCAGGGGGAGGCGGGCGCCTCGACGGTCGGGGAGAAGGTCTTCTCGGCCGCACCAGCCGCCGTAATCCCGCGGCAAGGCCCCGCAACAGCGTACCGACCCCTCGTTGGCGGTGGGGACTGCGTCCGAGGGCGTTTCGCCTGCGGTGGCACAGGTGATTCTTCCGCGGCAGAACCAGCTCCGGTCATCGTCGCCCCCACGGTTTCCTCTGCAGAGGGCACGCCCTCGTCGGCCGCTACGGTTGATAACGCGCCGTCCCCCGTGGTTTGCTCGCCAGGGACGACGCCACCCCCCGGGTTGACGGGTTCCAACTCAGCGGTGGCCGCGAGCCCGATCACGAGCTCGTGGGCGTCTGTAACATCCTGATTTTCAGAGCCTTTTTGAAGCTTTTAAAAATAAAATTCACCATTTGAATTTTTTCGGAATTAATTAAAGCTTAATTGGAATTTTTATTAAATAAAAATATTTAATATGATTAAATTAAATATTAACATTTGCCAAAAGTATTTTTTTTGTGTTCCTTGTGTCACAAGGAATTTTTCTGTATTTTCTTGGATTTTTCGGAGTTTGTTTGAGCTCAATTTGAAATTTCAAAAAAAAAAGAATCAGGAGAGAGAATGAACAGTACCGCGCGGTACTGTTCATCCGTCTTCTTCGCGGCGCAGCACCCTCGATCGATCCCTCCAGCCTGTACAGGTTTCTTCCGTTTTTCTCTCTCTTCATAACTTCCAATCCTGATCTTATTTGAATGTGCTCCCAAAAGGAAAGTTGTGCCAAATCACGCAAGGAATCCATCCCAACTGGCCTCCTTCCGTTTCGTTCATCCGTTTGCCTTTTATCTCCAATTTTCCAAATCGGATTCTAAACCGAAATCCGCGAATTGGAGCCGATTTCTACCTCTTCCAAGCCTATAAATAGGACCCCTTGATCCCTTTAAACTCATCTCAAGCCGTGGCAAGTCCCTCAAAGCTCAGGACGCCGTCGGCATCGAGGCCCTTCGGTCTCGAATTTGCTCGTCGCGTCTCGAGCCATCCGGTGAGTTTTTCAGTAATCCTTTCGCGTCACATTGTGCCATTGTGTGCCATCTACGTTCTTTCCAAGTTAATTTGGTTTTGGTGCAACCAATCTCCCGAAATCGAGTTTTCCCCAATCTAGGTCAAGAGCGCTTCCCGACGTCGATTCGTCATCTCCGGTAAGCTTTAACCCTTGCCGTAATTTTTCTTAGACTTGTCCCGCCGCGTTCTACGCCGTGCTCACTTCCGTTTCCCCGAAAAGCCTCCACAAATTTTTGCCTCCGAACCTCGCCATGGCCGCCAATGGCATCTCGTGTCCCCCATCTACCCGGTGATGTTTTCACCAATCCGTTCGCGTCACTTTGTGCCAAACCATCCCAGGCAGCTACCCTCCAAGTGGTTTTAGATTTCGTTCACCGAGCACCAAGATATTAAGTTTCTCTTTTTCCTTCCCGATGTCGTTCAAACGTCGTTTGCGTCGTCTCCGGTGAGTTTTTGGCCAAGCCGATAATTTTCCTAGCTTCACCAAGCCGTGTTCCAGCCCGTGCTCACCCTACTTCTCCACGTTCCTTGCCCGGATTTTATTCCTCTCTCCTACCCATGTCGTTGTAGCCGCCCGTGCCGTCAACAGTCTCCGTTTGGCGTGCCGTCAGTTCCTATGTGTGCCTTGGGTCCCTAGCAACCCATTTTGCTAGTTAGATTCATCTCCCATGCCTCCTCTCGCCAGCGCTAGCCTTCTCGCCAAAAGTACTGTTCTCGGATGAACAGTAACATCTGTGAATTTCCAGCATTTTCTCGCCCCGGCAAACTTTAGATCGCTCGTTCTCCTTCGTCCGAACTCCGATTGACCCGAATCGTTTTCCTAAATTCATCTAAAATTGAGATCTATCTTTTGGTTCTGGGTTTGCAGTTTTTGGAGTTCATTTGAATTTTATTTGAATTTATTTTGTTTGTTTTGTCGTTTCGCGCGTAGAACCCGACGTCGCCGAAGAGTTTGTCGAACCGCAGCAAGAGGGACCAACCAGTGCACAAGAAGGCAAGTCTCCTTTGATCATCTTGAACCTATGCTTTTGAAATGTTTTTAAAATATTTTAAATTATGTGCATCGCTATTTACATAAGTCATTAGTTCAAATCTTTAGGAATTAGTTATTCCAACTTTGTTATGCCCTCATTTGACATTGATTGCCATGTACCTTGTCACCCTAGAACTTCCTTTGTCTCAATAATGGGATTACTATTAATCTTTGTGAATATTAGAAAGGTAGGTTAATGCTTAGTCATGCTATCTAGTACCTTTGGAAAATCTTGAAAATGGGAAATTATGAATTATTATTGAATCCTTGTGTTTGAAAGTGAAGTGGCAATTGGAGTTGTCACTGTGATTTTAAAATAAAATAAAAATGTGAAAGTTGGTTTAGATTAGGGTGGATGGCTGTTTGGGTTGGTGCAGTAAGCACGAGAACTTGTTAAGTGTATGTTCCACCCTAGTCAATTAAGGACCGACGCTTGTGTTTGTCCAAACTGAGCATTAACCGTACAACCACAAGTCTATATGGGTACGACCTAGCTGACTAACTTATGATAGTCTAGTTTAGGTGCCACCAGTGGAAAGTGGGTGCCAGGGATGGACTGGTTATTCACAGTGAGGGACAGGGATTTACTGTACTCATATGGCGCAAGAGGGGACTTCAGATTGGGCGGATTTAACCCTTCTGCGGTGAAACCTCAGCGAGTGGTATCTAGCTAGATTAGAGTAAGGTAAAGGCTTTGTGGTATTTTATCTGGGTCTCATGCCAAGGAAGCGTGTTGACTTTTAGGATAATTTATCTCTTGTGGGTAAAGTTGTACAACCTCTGCAGAGTGTAAAACTATTCGAATAGCCGTGCCCACGGTCAAGGGCGGGCAAAGAATGCATTCACATGGTAGATTTCTGGTTTTGGATTTAAAATCAAAAGTTTTGTATTCCGAGAGTGGAGGGAACTCTTGGAAGGGTATCCTGGCGGATGGAGCCAGAGAGGGTGGATGGAACCCGCAGTTTAAAGCTTGACCAATGGTAATTGGTTAGCTAGTGTTGGTAGTTGGAACCTTCACTATGAAATGCTTATTAGTTTCAGTTAAAACATTTAATTGGTCAAAATGTTGCTTTAGAAATTATTTAATGGTATTTGAAATAAAATATTGCTTTGTGCAAAAGAACAATATAGCCCTCCTTTGTCAAGCCTTGCATCTATGCATTTTTCCCAAGACTTGCGGAGTACTTTATGTACTCACATGCTGCACTCCAAAACAATACTCAGTTGAAGTCGGAGCTCAAGAAGGTGACTACGACTTCTTCGCGAGTGGATTCGACGAAGATTCCAGGAGTTCTAGGTCGCGCTTCCCCAGTCAATTGTCTGTGGCGTATTGATGGGTCTTCGCCGGATTTATCTTCTGCTTCCGCTGTGTTTTGTGTGTGTGTGAGGTCTTGAAACCTCAGTTGTAATAATAAGACCTTTCGGTCTGTACTCTCAATTATTGTAATAAAGCGTTGTTGGTTATGTAATCATTTCTGTTTGACTGTGTGCACTAGCTTTGATCTGGGACTAGTGCTGTAATACACAGAGGGTCCGGGTTCGGAAATCCGGGGTCCCGACAGAGGTGGTATCAGAGCCAATTTGACTGTAGGACGTGACCTAGTTAGAATGGTCGGTAAAAAAATAGAGCTTCAAAATTTATTTTATAAAATAAAAATTTAATAATGTGCTATCCTTGTCTTTTCTTGTCTTTCTATCCTTACCTTTGTCATGGCATTCTCTCTTATCTATCTACTCATTTCCTTTTTGGAATGGTAATTATATCCCCTTCCCTTTGTAATTTCTATAAATGGATCGATGAGGTTGCGTCTGAAAAGCACTTAGAGACCTAGAGTATATGGAAGACAACGAATTATTGGAAAGTACTCTTGTCGGGAAAGCCGTGATAATCAGTGCATGTCGAGTTAGGTAATTTGAAGAATTGTTGCTAGGGTGATATATTTTGGATCTATAATTGACAAGATTGAATAATATTTGAGAGGATTGAGATAAAAGGTATATTTGTGGATACCAATTGATTATAAATAAATCTAAAGATTGTTATCTTTATGGATTGACTAGAGAATATACAAAGTTGAACTTGGGGGAGCTAATTAGATCATGGGAAGAGTCTAAACTTTGCCTTGGATTTATTATCTAGGATTGAAAGGAGCAATTGGATGCAAAACAAGATTTTTGTTGAAGGGATTATTTGTGATTGTTGGAGAATTGGTATTAAGAGATTGATCAAGTAAAGGGAGCGATTAAAAGATTAAGATGTTGAATTATCATAAACTCCATTTTGGGTGATTTGGTTGAATCATGGAGAGTAGATGAATTTTGTGGAGTTACTTGATTATCAGAGTTTGGTGGACCTATTGATGATGAGTGGATACTAGTGGAATTCCAGAAGATAATACCCTTAGATATCTTGGTGGATTAATTTTATCATTGCAAAGTGGACTTTGATATGACAATTTGAATTTGGTGGATTTAATAGATCATTGCTAGATAATTGGATTTTAACTAATGGGATTAACTAGATCATTTAAGGATGTTCAAATGGATAACCTGGAGGATTTAAATTAATTATGGGAGATAGATGGTCCAATGAGAATTAATTGAGAGATTGTCCGATAAGAATTAATTGAGTTCATTCAAATTTGGTGGAACCAAAATGATGATTATGAAGAGAATGATGTTGGTGGATTAATGAATATTAAATTATGGCTTAGATGATCTTAAAATTGATTGATGATTACTAAAAGGTTGGATTAATTTTATATTATTTGACAAGAGTTATGGATCTGTTGGACTAGATAATGATCATAAAACAATTGGTGGAAATCACAATTACAATGTTATTGGATTCTTGTTAGAAAATTCTATAGTTTGCTGTCGATTCAAATTAAAGCAGAGAATAAAAGTTTATGAGATTATTTGTCGAAATCAGTAAGGTGCATTTGTGGTATATGATTTTGGAATCAAGAATTTTTGAAGAGTTGAAATAATTATGTCCTTCTTGGATGAACACTGGTGGAAGTTAAGCCCTTTTGGTGGAATAATGAATTAATCGATATGATAAGAGCAATTGAAGTTAACCGAGAGCTTGCAGGCGACTAAAGATGTACCAGTCCGATTTGTTGTTGTTTTCCATATTTCTTAGTTAATGGAATACTTCAGAGAAATGACCAACAAGATAGAATCATGAAGGAAGCTGAACGCCACACAAGAAGCATGACCATAAAGTTCCACAAAGTGCAGGAGAGCAACCATTCGAAGTCAAGCAACTTGGGAGTGTGAAGAGGACCTAAGAGCCGAGTTTCCTTCTCCTTTCTTTTTCCTAGTCCGTCCAAATCTCGGGGACGAGATTCTTTCTAAGGGGGGTAGATTTGTAACATCCTGGTTTTCAGAGCCTTTTTGAAGCTTTTAAAAATAAAATTCACCATTTGAATTTTTTCGGAATTAATTAAAGCTTAATTGGAATTTTTATTAAATAAAAATATTTAATATGATTAAATTAAATATTAACATTTGCCAAAAGTATTTTATTTGTGTTCCTTGTGTCACAAGGAATTTTTCTGTATTTTCTTGGATTTTTCGGAGTTTGTTTGAGCTCAATTTGAAATTTCAAAAAAAAAAAGAATCAGGAGAGAGAATGAACCGTCTTCTTCGCGGCGCAGCACCCTCGATCGATCCCTCCAGCCTGTACAGGTTTCTTCCGTTTTTCTCTCTCTTCATAACTTCCAATCCTGATCTTATTTGAATGTGCTCCCAAAAGGAAAGTTGTGCCAAATCACGCAAGGAATCCATCCCAACTGGCCTCCTTCCGTTTCGTTCATCCGTTTGCCTTTTATCTCCAATTTTCCAAATCGGATTCTAAACCGAAATCCGCGAATTGGAGCCGATTTCTACCTCTTCCAAGCCTATAAATAGGACCCCTTGACCCCTCTAAACACATCTCAAGCCGTGGCAAATCCCTCAAAGCTCAGGACGCCGTCGGCATCGAGGCCCTTCGGTCTCGAATTTGCTCGTCGCGTCTCGAGCCATCCGGTGAGTTTTTCAGTAATCCTTTCGCGTCACATTGTGCCATTGTGTGCCATCTACGTTCTTTCCAAGTTAATTTGGTTTTGGTGCAGCCAATCTCCCGAAATCGAGTTTTCCCCAATCTAGGTCAAGAGCGCTTCCCGACGTCGATTCGTCATCTCCGATAAGCTTTAACCCTTGCCGTAATTTTTCTTAGACTTGTCCCGCCGCGTTCTACGCCGTGCTCACTTCCGTTTCCCCGAAAAGCCTCCACAAATTTTTGCCTCCGAACCTCGCCATGGCCGCCAATGGCATCTCGTGTCCCCCATCTACCCGGTGATGTTTTCACCAATCCGTTCGCGTCACTTTGTGCCAAACCATCCCAGGCAGCTACCCTCCAAGTGGTTTTAGATTTCGTTCACCGAGCACCAAGATATTAAGTTTCTCTTTTTCCTTCCCGATGTCGTTCAAACGTCGTTTGCGTCGTCTCCGGTGAGTTTCTGGCCAAGCCGATAATTTTCCTAGCTTCACCAAGCCGTGTTCCAGCCCGTGCTCACCCTACTTCTCCACGTTCCTTGCCCGGATTTTATTCCTCTCTCCTACCCATGTCGTTGTAGCCGCCCGTGCCGTCAACGGTCTCCGTTTGGCGTGCCGTCAGTTCCTATGTGTGCCTTGGGTCCCTAGCAACCCATTTTGCTAGTTAGATTCATCTCCCATGCCTCCTCTCGCCAGCGCTAGCCTTCTCGCCAAAAATACTGTTCTCGGATGAACAGTAACATCTGTGAATTTCCAGCATTTTCTCGCCCCGGCAAACTTTAGATCGCTCGTTCTCCTTCGTCCGAACTCCGATTGACCCGAATCGTTTTCCTAAATTCATCTAAAATTGAGATCTATCTTTTGGTTCTGGGTTTGCAGTTTTTGGAGTTCATTTGAATTTTATTTGAATTTATTTTGTTTGTTTTGTCGTTTCGCGCGTAGAACCCGACGTCGCCGAAGAGTTTGTCGAACCGCAGCAAGAGGGACCAACCAGTGCACAAGAAGGCAAGTCTCCTTTGATCATCTTGAACCTATGCTTTTGAAATGTTTTTAAAATATTTTAAATTATGTGCATCGCTATTTACATAAGTCATTAGTTCAAATCTTTAGGAATTAGTTATTCCAACTTTGTTATGCCCTCATTTGACATTGATTGCCATGTACCTTGTCACCCTAGAACTTCCTTTGTCTCAATAATGGGATTACTATTAATCTTTGTGAATATTAGAAAGGTAGGTTAATGCTTAGTCATGCTATCTAGTACCTTTGGAAAATCTTGAAAATGGGAAATTATGAATTATTATTGAATCCTTGTGTTTGAAAGTGAAGTGGCAATTGGAGTTGTCACTGTGATTTTAAAATAAAATAAAAATGTGAAAGTTGGTTTAGATTAGGGTGGATGGCTGTTTGGGTTGGTGCAGTAAGCACGAGAACTTGTTAAGTGTATGTTCCACCCTAGTCAATTAAGGACCGACGCTTGTGTTTGTCCAAACTGAGCATTAACCGTACAACCACAAGTCTATATGGGTACGACCTAGCTGACTAACTTATGATAGTCTAGTTTAGGTGCCACCAGTGGAAAGTGGGTGCCAGGGATGGACTGGTTATTCACAGTGAGGGACAGGGATTTACTGTACTCATATGGCGCAAGAGGGGACTTCAGATTGGGCGGATTTAACCCTTCTGCGGTGAAACCTCAGCGGGTGGTATCTAGCTAGATTAGAGTAAGGTAAAGGCTTTGTGGTATTTTATCTGGGTCTCATGCCAAGGAAGCGTGTTGACTTTTAGGATAATTTATCTCTTGTGGGTAAAGTTGTACAACCTCTGCAGAGTGTAAAACTATTCGAATAGCCGTGCCCACGGTCAAGGGCGGGCAAAGAATGCATTCACATGGTAGATTTCTGGTTTTGGATTTAAAATCAAAAGTTTTGTATTCCGAGAGTGGAGGGAACTCTTGGAAGGGTATCCTGGCGGATGGAGCCAGAGAGGGTGGATGGAACCCGCAGTTTAAAGCTTGACCAATGGTAATTGGTTAGCTAGTGTTGGTAGTTGGAACCTTCACTATGAAATGCTTATTAGTTTCAGTTAAAACATTTAATTGGTCAAAATGTTGCTTTAGAAATTATTTAATGGTATTTGAAATAAAATATTGCTTTGTGCAAAAGAACAATATAGCCCTCCTTTGTCAAGCCTTGCATCTATGCATTTTTCCCAAGACTTGCGGAGTACTTTATGTACTCACATGCTGCACTCCAAAAACAATACTCAGTTGAAGTCGGAGCTCAAGAAGGTGACTACGACTTCTTCGCGAGTGGATTCGACGAAGGATTCCAGGAGTTCTAGGTCGCGCTTCCCCAGTCAATTGCCTGTGGCGTATTGATGGGTCTTCGCCGGATTTATCTTCTGCTTCCGCTGTGTTTTGTGTGTGTGTGAGGTCTTGAAACCTCAGTTGTAATAATAAGACCTTTCGGTCTGTACTCTCAATTATTGTAATAAAGCGTTGTTGGTTATGTAATCATTTCTGTTTGACTGTGTGCACTAGCTTTGATCTGGGACTAGTGCTGTAATACACAGAGGGTCCGGGTTCGGAAATCCGGGGTCCCGACAGAGGTGGTATCAGAGCCAATTTGACTGTAGGACGTGACCTAGTTAGAATGGTCGGTAAAAAAATAGAGCTTCAAAATTTATTTTATAAAATAAAAATTTAATAATGTGCTATCCTTGTCTTTTCTTGTCTTTCTATCCTTACCTTTGTCATGGCATTCTCTCTTATCTATCTACTCATTTCCTTTTTGGAATGGTAATTATATCCCCTTCCCTTTGTAATTTCTATAAATGGATCGATGAGGTTGCGTCTGAAAAGCACTTAGAGACCTAGAGTATATGGAAGACAACGAATTATTGGAAAGTACTCTTGTCGGGAAAGCCGTGATAATCAGTGCATGTCGAGTTAGGTAATTTGAAGAATTGTTGCTAGGGTGATATATTTTGGATCTATAATTGACAAGATTGAATAATATTTGAGAGGATTGAGATAAAAGGTATATTTGTGGATACCAATTGATTATAAATAAATCTAAAGATTGTTATCTTTATGGATTGACTAGAGAATATACAAAGTTGAACTTGGGGGAGCTAATTAGATCATGGGAAGAGTCTAAACTTTGCCTTGGATTTATTATCTAGGATTGAAAGGAGCAATTGGATGCAAAACAAGATTTTTGTTGAAGGGATTATTTGTGATTGTTGGAGAATTGGTATTAAGAGATTGATCAAGTAAAGGGAGCGATTAAAAGATTAAGATGTTGAATTATCATAAACTCCATTTTGGGTGATTTGGTTGAATCATGGAGAGTAGATGAATTTTGTGGAGTTACTTGATTATCAGAGTTTGGTGGACCTATTGATGATGAGTGGATACTAGTGGAATTCCAGAAGATAATACCCTTAGATATCTTGGTGGATTAATTTTATCATTGCAAAGTGGACTTTGATATGACAATTTGAATTTGGTGGATTTAATAGATCATTGCTAGATAATTGGATTTTAACTAATGGGATTAACTAGATCATTTAAGGATGTTCAAATGGATAACCTGGAGGATTTAAATTAATTATGGGAGATAGATGGTCCAATGAGAATTAATTGAGAGATTGTCCGATAAGAATTAATTGAGTTCATTCAAATTTGGTGGAACCAAAATGATGATTATGAAGAGAATGATGTTGGTGGATTAATGAATATTAAATTATGGCTTAGATGATCTTAAAATTGATTGATGATTACTAAAAGGTTGGATTAATTTTATATTATTTGACAAGAGTTATGGATCTGTTGGACTAGATAATGATCATAAAACAATTGGTGGAAATCACAATTACAATGTTATTGGATTCTTGTTAGAAAATTCTATAGTTTGCTGTCGATTCAAATTAAAGCAGAGAATAAAAGTTTATGAGATTATTTGTCGAAATCAGTAAGGTGCATTTGTGGTATATGATTTTGGAATCAAGAATTTTTGAAGAGTTGAAATAATTATGTCCTTCTTGGATGAACACTGGTGGAAGTTAAGCCCTTTTGGTGGAATAATGAATTAATCGATATGATAAGAGCAATTGAAGTTAACCGAGAGCTTGCAGGCGACTAAAGATGTACCAGTCCGATTTGTTGTTGTTTTCCATATTTCTTAGTTAATGGAATACTTCAGAGAAATGACCAACAAGATAGAATCATGAAGGAAGCTGAACGCCACACAAGAAGCATGACCATAAAGTTCCACAAAGTGCAGGAGAGCAACCATTCGAAGTCAAGCAACTTGGGAGTGTGAAGAGGACCTAAGAGCCGAGTTTCCTTCTCCTTTCTTTTTCCTAGTCCGTCCAAATCTCGGGGACGAGATTCTTTCTAAGGGGGGTAGATTTGTAACATCCTGATTTTCAGAGCCTTTTTGAAGCTTTTAAAAATAAAATTCACCATTTGAATTTTTTCGGAATTAATTAAAGCTTAATTGGAATTTTTATTAAATAAAAATATTTAATATGATTAAATTAAATATTAACATTTGCCAAAAGTATTTTATTTGTGTTCCTTGTGTCACAAGGAATTTTTCTGTATTTTCTTGGATTTTTCGGAGTTTGTTTGAGCTCAATTTGAAATTTCAAAAAAAAAAAAGAATCAGGAGAGAGAATGAACCGTCTTCTTCGCGGCGCAGCACCCTCGATCGATCCCTCCAGCCTGTACAGGTTTCTTCCGTTTTTCTCTCTCTTCATAACTTCCAATCCTGATCTTATTTGAATGTGCTCCCAAAAGGAAAGTTGTGCCAAATCACGCAAGGAATCCATCCCAACTGGCCTCCTTCCGTTTCGTTCATCCGTTTGCCTTTTATCTCCAATTTTCCAAATCGGATTCTAAACCGAAATCCGCGAATTGGAGCCGATTTCTACCTCTTCCAAGCCTATAAATAGGACCCCTTGACCCCTCTAAACACATCTCAAGCCGTGGCAAGTCCCTCAAAGCTCAGGACGCCGTCGGCATCGAGGCCCTTCGGTCTCGAATTTGCTCGTCGCGTCTCGAGCCATCCGGTGAGTTTTTCAGTAATCCTTTCGCGTCACATTGTGCCATTGTGTGCCATCTACGTTCTTTCCAAGTTAATTTGGTTTTGGTGCAGCCAATCTCCCGAAATCGAGTTTTCCCCAATCTAGGTCAAGAGCGCTTCCCGACGTCGATTCGTCATCTCCGATAAGCTTTAACCCTTGCCGTAATTTTTCTTAGACTTGTCCCGCCGCGTTCTACGCCGTGCTCACTTCCGTTTCCCCGAAAAGCCTCCACAAATTTTTGCCTCCGAACCTCGCCATGGCCGCCAATGGCATCTCGTGTCCCCCATCTACCCGGTGATGTTTTCACCAATCCGTTCGCGTCACTTTGTGCCAAACCATCCCAGGCAGCTACCCTCCAAGTGGTTTTAGATTTCGTTCACCGAGCACCAAGATATTAAGTTTCTCTTTTTCCTTCCCGATGTCGTTCAAACGTCGTTTGCGTCGTCTCCGGTGAGTTTCTGGCCAAGCCGATAATTTTCCTAGCTTCACCAAGCCGTGTTCCAGCCCGTGCTCACCCTACTTCTCCACGTTCCTTGCCCGGATTTTATTCCTCTCTCCTACCCATGTCGTTGTAGCCGCCCGTGCCGTCAACGGTCTCCGTTTGGCGTGCCGTCAGTTCCTATGTGTGCCTTGGGTCCCTAGCAACCCATTTTGCTAGTTAGATTCATCTCTCATGCCTCCTCTCGCCAGCGCTAGCCTTCTCGCCAAAAATACTGTTCTCGGATGAACAGTAACATCTGTGAATTTCCAGCATTTTCTCGCCCCGGCAAACTTTAGATCGCTCGTTCTCCTTCGTCCGAACTCCGATTGACCCGAATCGTTTTCCTAAATTCATATAAAATTGAGATCTATCTTTTGGTTCTGGGTTTGCAGTTTTTGGAGTTCATTTGAATTTTATTTGAATTTATTTTGTTTGTTTTGTCGTTTCGCGCGTAGAACCCGACGTCGCCGAAGAGTTTGTCGAACCGCAGCAAGAGGGACCAACCAGTGCACAAGAAGGCAAGTCTCCTTTGATCATCTTGAACCTATGCTTTTGAAATGTTTTTAAAATATTTTAAATTATGTGCATCGCTATTTACATAAGTCATTAGTTCAAATCTTTAGGAATTAGTTATTCCAACTTTGTTATGCCCTCATTTGACATTGATTGCCATGTACCTTGTCACCCTAGAACTTCCTTTGTCTCAATAATGGGATTACTATTAATCTTTGTGAATATTAGAAAGGTAGGTTAATGCTTAGTCATGCTATCTAGTACCTTTGGAAAATCTTGAAAATGGGAAATTATGAATTATTATTGAATCCTTGTGTTTGAAAGTGAAGTGGCAATTGGAGTTGTCACTGTGATTTTAAAATAAAATAAAAATGTGAAAGTTGGTTTAGATTAGGGTGGATGGCTGTTTGGGTTGGTGCAGTAAGCACGAGAACTTGTTAAGTGTATGTTCCACCCTAGTCAATTAAGGACCGACGCTTGTGTTTGTCCAAACTGAGCATTAACCGTACAACCACAAGTCTATATGGGTACGACCTAGCTGACTAACTTATGATAGTCTAGTTTAGGTGCCACCAGTGGAAAGTGGGTGCCAGGGATGGACTGGTTATTCACAGTGAGGGACAGGGATTTACTGTACTCATATGGCGCAAGAGGGGACTTCAGATTGGGCGGATTTAACCCTTCTGCGGTGAAACCTCAGCGGGTGGTATCTAGCTAGATTAGAGTAAGGTAAAGGCTTTGTGGTATTTTATCTGGGTCTCATGCCAAGGAAGCGTGTTGACTTTTAGGATAATTTATCTCTTGTGGGTAAAGTTGTACAACCTCTGCAGAGTGTAAAACTATTCGAATAGCCGTGCCCACGGTCAAGGGCGGGCAAAGAATGCATTCACATGGTAGATTTCTGGTTTTGGATTTAAAATCAAAAGTTTTGTATTCCGAGAGTGGAGGGAACTCTTGGAAGGGTATCCTGGCGGATGGAGCCAGAGAGGGTGGATGGAACCCGCAGTTTAAAGCTTGACCAATGGTAATTGGTTAGCTAGTGTTGGTAGTTGGAACCTTCACTATGAAATGCTTATTAGTTTCAGTTAAAACATTTAATTGGTCAAAATGTTGCTTTAGAAATTATTTAATGGTATTTGAAATAAAATATTGCTTTGTGCAAAAGAACAATATAGCCCTCCTTTGTCAAGCCTTGCATCTATGCATTTTTCCCAAGACTTGCGGAGTACTTTATGTACTCACATGCTGCACTCCAAAAACAATACTCAGTTGAAGTCGGAGCTCAAGAAGGTGACTACGACTTCTTCGCGAGTGGATTCGACGAAGGATTCCAGGAGTTCTAGGTCGCGCTTCCCCAGTCAATTGCCTGTGGCGTATTGATGGGTCTTCGCCGGATTTATCTTCTGCTTCCGCTGTGTTTTGTGTGTGTGTGAGGTCTTGAAACCTCAGTTGTAATAATAAGACCTTTCGGTCTGTACTCTCAATTATTGTAATAAAGCGTTGTTGGTTATGTAATCATTTCTGTTTGACTGTGTGCACTAGCTTTGATCTGGGACTAGTGCTGTAATACACAGAGGGTCCGGGTTCGGAAATCCGGGGTCCCGACAGAGGTGGTATCAGAGCCAATTTGACTGTAGGACGTGACCTAGTTAGAATGGTCGGTAAAAAAATAGAGCTTCAAAATTTATTTTATAAAATAAAAATTTAATAATGTGCTATCCTTGTCTTTTCTTGTCTTTCTATCCTTACCTTTGTCATGGCATTCTCTCTTATCTATCTACTCATTTCCTTTTTGGAATGGTAATTATATCCCCTTCCCTTTGTAATTTCTATAAATGGATCGATGAGGTTGCGTCTGAAAAGCACTTAGAGACCTAGAGTATATGGAAGACAACGAATTATTGGAAAGTACTCTTGTCGGGAAAGCCGTGATAATCAGTGCATGTCGAGTTAGGTAATTTGAAGAATTGTTGCTAGGGTGATATATTTTGGATCTATAATTGACAAGATTGAATAATATTTGAGAGGATTGAGATAAAAGGTATATTTGTGGATACCAATTGATTATAAATAAATCTAAAGATTGTTATCTTTATGGATTGACTAGAGAATATACAAAGTTGAACTTGGGGGAGCTAATTAGATCATGGGAAGAGTCTAAACTTTGCCTTGGATTTATTATCTAGGATTGAAAGGAGCAATTGGATGCAAAACAAGATTTTTGTTGAAGGGATTATTTGTGATTGTTGGAGAATTGGTATTAAGAGATTGATCAAGTAAAGGGAGCGATTAAAAGATTAAGATGTTGAATTATCATAAACTCCATTTTGGGTGATTTGGTTGAATCATGGAGAGTAGATGAATTTTGTGGAGTTACTTGATTATCAGAGTTTGGTGGACCTATTGATGATGAGTGGATACTAGTGGAATTCCAGAAGATAATACCCTTAGATATCTTGGTGGATTAATTTTATCATTGCAAAGTGGACTTTGATATGACAATTTGAATTTGGTGGATTTAATAGATCATTGCTAGATAATTGGATTTTAACTAATGGGATTAACTAGATCATTTAAGGATGTTCAAATGGATAACCTGGAGGATTTAAATTAATTATGGGAGATAGATGGTCCAATGAGAATTAATTGAGAGATTGTCCGATAAGAATTAATTGAGTTCATTCAAATTTGGTGGAACCAAAATGATGATTATGAAGAGAATGATGTTGGTGGATTAATGAATATTAAATTATGGCTTAGATGATCTTAAAATTGATTGATGATTACTAAAAGGTTGGATTAATTTTATATTATTTGACAAGAGTTATGGATCTGTTGGACTAGATAATGATCATAAAACAATTGGTGGAAATCACAATTACAATGTTATTGGATTCTTGTTAGAAAATTCTATAGTTTGCTGTCGATTCAAATTAAAGCAGAGAATAAAAGTTTATGAGATTATTTGTCGAAATCAGTAAGGTGCATTTGTGGTATATGATTTTGGAATCAAGAATTTTTGAAGAGTTGAAATAATTATGTCCTTCTTGGATGAACACTGGTGGAAGTTAAGCCCTTTTGGTGGAATAATGAATTAATCGATATGATAAGAGCAATTGAAGTTAACCGAGAGCTTGCAGGCGACTAAAGATGTACCAGTCCGATTTGTTGTTGTTTTCCATATTTCTTAGTTAATGGAATACTTCAGAGAAATGACCAACAAGATAGAATCATGAAGGAAGCTGAACGCCACACAAGAAGCATGACCATAAAGTTCCACAAAGTGCAGGAGAGCAACCATTCGAAGTCAAGCAACTTGGGAGTGTGAAGAGGACCTAAGAGCCGAGTTTCCTTCTCCTTTCTTTTTCCTAGTCCGTCCAAATCTCGGGGACGAGATTCTTTCTAAGGGGGGTAGATTTGTAACATCCTGATTTTCAGAGCCTTTTTGAAGCTTTTAAAAATAAAATTCACCATTTGAATTTTTTCGGAATTAATTAAAGCTTAATTGGAATTTTTATTAAATAAAAATATTTAATATGATTAAATTAAATATTAACATTTGCCAAAAGTATTTTATTTGTGTTCCTTGTGTCACAAGGAATTTTTCTGTATTTTCTTGGATTTTTCGGAGTTTGTTTGAGCTCAATTTGAAATTTCAAAAAAAAAAAGAATCAGGAGAGAGAATGAACCGTCTTCTTCGCGGCGCAGCACCCTCGATCGATCCCTCCAGCCTGTACAGGTTTCTTCCGTTTTTCTCTCTCTTCATAACTTCCAATCCTGATCTTATTTGAATGTGCTCCCAAAAGGAAAGTTGTGCCAAATCACGCAAGGAATCCATCCCAACTGGCCTCCTTCCGTTTCGTTCATCCGTTTGCCTTTTATCTCCAATTTTCCAAATCGGATTCTAAACCGAAATCCGCGAATTGGAGCCGATTTCTACCTCTTCCAAGCCTATAAATAGGACCCCTTGACCCCTCTAAACACATCTCAAGCCGTGGCAAGTCCCTCAAAGCTCAGGACGCCGTCGGCATCGAGGCCCTTCGGTCTCGAATTTGCTCGTCGCGTCTCGAGCCATCCGGTGAGTTTTTCAGTAATCCTTTCGCGTCACATTGTGCCATTGTGTGCCATCTACGTTCTTTCCAAGTTAATTTGGTTTTGGTGCAGCCAATCTCCCGAAATCGAGTTTTCCCCAATCTAGGTCAAGAGCGCTTCCCGACGTCGATTCGTCATCTCCGATAAGCTTTAACCCTTGCCGTAATTTTTCTTAGACTTGTCCCGCCGCGTTCTACGCCGTGCTCACTTCCGTTTCCCCGAAAAGCCTCCACAAATTTTTGCCTCCGAACCTCGCCATGGCCGCCAATGGCATCTCGTGTCCCCCATCTACCCGGTGATGTTTTCACCAATCCGTTCGCGTCACTTTGTGCCAAACCATCCCAGGCAGCTACCCTCCAAGTGGTTTTAGATTTCGTTCACCGAGCACCAAGATATTAAGTTTCTCTTTTTCCTTCCCGATGTCGTTCAAACGTCGTTTGCGTCGTCTCCGGTGAGTTTCTGGCCAAGCCGATAATTTTCCTAGCTTCACCAAGCCGTGTTCCAGCCCGTGCTCACCCTACTTCTCCACGTTCCTTGCCCGGATTTTATTCCTCTCTCCTACCCATGTCGTTGTAGCCGCCCGTGCCGTCAACGGTCTCCGTTTGGCGTGCCGTCAGTTCCTATGTGTGCCTTGGGTCCCTAGCAACCCATTTTGCTAGTTAGATTCATCTCTCATGCCTCCTCTCGCCAGCGCTAGCCTTCTCGCCAAAAATACTGTTCTCGGATGAACAGTAACATCTGTGAATTTCCAGCATTTTCTCGCCCCGGCAAACTTTAGATCGCTCGTTCTCCTTCGTCCGAACTCCGATTGACCCGAATCGTTTTCCTAAATTCATATAAAATTGAGATCTATCTTTTGGTTCTGGGTTTGCAGTTTTTGGAGTTCATTTGAATTTTATTTGAATTTATTTTGTTTGTTTTGTCGTTTCGCGCGTAGAACCCGACGTCGCCGAAGAGTTTGTCGAACCGCAGCAAGAGGGACCAACCAGTGCACAAGAAGGCAAGTCTCCTTTGATCATCTTGAACCTATGCTTTTGAAATGTTTTTAAAATATTTTAAATTATGTGCATCGCTATTTACATAAGTCATTAGTTCAAATCTTTAGGAATTAGTTATTCCAACTTTGTTATGCCCTCATTTGACATTGATTGCCATGTACCTTGTCACCCTAGAACTTCCTTTGTCTCAATAATGGGATTACTATTAATCTTTGTGAATATTAGAAAGGTAGGTTAATGCTTAGTCATGCTATCTAGTACCTTTGGAAAATCTTGAAAATGGGAAATTATGAATTATTATTGAATCCTTGTGTTTGAAAGTGAAGTGGCAATTGGAGTTGTCACTGTGATTTTAAAATAAAATAAAAATGTGAAAGTTGGTTTAGATTAGGGTGGATGGCTGTTTGGGTTGGTGCAGTAAGCACGAGAACTTGTTAAGTGTATGTTCCACCCTAGTCAATTAAGGACCGACGCTTGTGTTTGTCCAAACTGAGCATTAACCGTACAACCACAAGTCTATATGGGTACGACCTAGCTGACTAACTTATGATAGTCTAGTTTAGGTGCCACCAGTGGAAAGTGGGTGCCAGGGATGGACTGGTTATTCACAGTGAGGGACAGGGATTTACTGTACTCATATGGCGCAAGAGGGGACTTCAGATTGGGCGGATTTAACCCTTCTGCGGTGAAACCTCAGCGGGTGGTATCTAGCTAGATTAGAGTAAGGTAAAGGCTTTGTGGTATTTTATCTGGGTCTCATGCCAAGGAAGCGTGTTGACTTTTAGGATAATTTATCTCTTGTGGGTAAAGTTGTACAACCTCTGCAGAGTGTAAAACTATTCGAATAGCCGTGCCCACGGTCAAGGGCGGGCAAAGAATGCATTCACATGGTAGATTTCTGGTTTTGGATTTAAAATCAAAAGTTTTGTATTCCGAGAGTGGAGGGAACTCTTGGAAGGGTATCCTGGCGGATGGAGCCAGAGAGGGTGGATGGAACCCGCAGTTTAAAGCTTGACCAATGGTAATTGGTTAGCTAGTGTTGGTAGTTGGAACCTTCACTATGAAATGCTTATTAGTTTCAGTTAAAACATTTAATTGGTCAAAATGTTGCTTTAGAAATTATTTAATGGTATTTGAAATAAAATATTGCTTTGTGCAAAAGAACAATATAGCCCTCCTTTGTCAAGCCTTGCATCTATGCATTTTTCCCAAGACTTGCGGAGTACTTTATGTACTCACATGCTGCACTCCAAAAACAATACTCAGTTGAAGTCGGAGCTCAAGAAGGTGACTACGACTTCTTCGCGAGTGGATTCGACGAAGGATTCCAGGAGTTCTAGGTCGCGCTTCCCCAGTCAATTGCCTGTGGCGTATTGATGGGTCTTCGCCGGATTTATCTTCTGCTTCCGCTGTGTTTTGTGTGTGTGTGAGGTCTTGAAACCTCAGTTGTAATAATAAGACCTTTCGGTCTGTACTCTCAATTATTGTAATAAAGCGTTGTTGGTTATGTAATCATTTCTGTTTGACTGTGTGCACTAGCTTTGATCTGGGACTAGTGCTGTAATACACAGAGGGTCCGGGTTCGGAAATCCGGGGTCCCGACAGAGGTGGTATCAGAGCCAATTTGACTGTAGGACGTGACCTAGTTAGAATGGTCGGTAAAAAAATAGAGCTTCAAAATTTATTTTATAAAATAAAAATTTAATAATGTGCTATCCTTGTCTTTTCTTGTCTTTCTATCCTTACCTTTGTCATGGCATTCTCTCTTATCTATCTACTCATTTCCTTTTTGGAATGGTAATTATATCCCCTTCCCTTTGTAATTTCTATAAATGGATCGATGAGGTTGCGTCTGAAAAGCACTTAGAGACCTAGAGTATATGGAAGACAACGAATTATTGGAAAGTACTCTTGTCGGGAAAGCCGTGATAATCAGTGCATGTCGAGTTAGGTAATTTGAAGAATTGTTGCTAGGGTGATATATTTTGGATCTATAATTGACAAGATTGAATAATATTTGAGAGGATTGAGATAAAAGGTATATTTGTGGATACCAATTGATTATAAATAAATCTAAAGATTGTTATCTTTATGGATTGACTAGAGAATATACAAAGTTGAACTTGGGGGAGCTAATTAGATCATGGGAAGAGTCTAAACTTTGCCTTGGATTTATTATCTAGGATTGAAAGGAGCAATTGGATGCAAAACAAGATTTTTGTTGAAGGGATTATTTGTGATTGTTGGAGAATTGGTATTAAGAGATTGATCAAGTAAAGGGAGCGATTAAAAGATTAAGATGTTGAATTATCATAAACTCCATTTTGGGTGATTTGGTTGAATCATGGAGAGTAGATGAATTTTGTGGAGTTACTTGATTATCAGAGTTTGGTGGACCTATTGATGATGAGTGGATACTAGTGGAATTCCAGAAGATAATACCCTTAGATATCTTGGTGGATTAATTTTATCATTGCAAAGTGGACTTTGATATGACAATTTGAATTTGGTGGATTTAATAGATCATTGCTAGATAATTGGATTTTAACTAATGGGATTAACTAGATCATTTAAGGATGTTCAAATGGATAACCTGGAGGATTTAAATTAATTATGGGAGATAGATGGTCCAATGAGAATTAATTGAGAGATTGTCCGATAAGAATTAATTGAGTTCATTCAAATTTGGTGGAACCAAAATGATGATTATGAAGAGAATGATGTTGGTGGATTAATGAATATTAAATTATGGCTTAGATGATCTTAAAATTGATTGATGATTACTAAAAGGTTGGATTAATTTTATATTATTTGACAAGAGTTATGGATCTGTTGGACTAGATAATGATCATAAAACAATTGGTGGAAATCACAATTACAATGTTATTGGATTCTTGTTAGAAAATTCTATAGTTTGCTGTCGATTCAAATTAAAGCAGAGAATAAAAGTTTATGAGATTATTTGTCGAAATCAGTAAGGTGCATTTGTGGTATATGATTTTGGAATCAAGAATTTTTGAAGAGTTGAAATAATTATGTCCTTCTTGGATGAACACTGGTGGAAGTTAAGCCCTTTTGGTGGAATAATGAATTAATCGATATGATAAGAGCAATTGAAGTTAACCGAGAGCTTGCAGGCGACTAAAGATGTACCAGTCCGATTTGTTGTTGTTTTCCATATTTCTTAGTTAATGGAATACTTCAGAGAAATGACCAACAAGATAGAATCATGAAGGAAGCTGAACGCCACACAAGAAGCATGACCATAAAGTTCCACAAAGTGCAGGAGAGCAACCATTCGAAGTCAAGCAACTTGGGAGTGTGAAGAGGACCTAAGAGCCGAGTTTCCTTCTCCTTTCTTTTTCCTAGTCCGTCCAAATCTCGGGGACGAGATTCTTTCTAAGGGGGGTAGATTTGTAACATCCTGATTTTCAGAGCCTTTTTGAAGCTTTTAAAAATAAAATTCACCATTTGAATTTTTTCGGAATTAATTAAAGCTTAATTGGAATTTTTATTAAATAAAAATATTTAATATGATTAAATTAAATATTAACATTTGCCAAAAGTATTTTATTTGTGTTCCTTGTGTCACAAGGAATTTTTCTGTATTTTCTTGGATTTTTCGGAGTTTGTTTGAGCTCAATTTGAAATTTCAAAAAAAAAAAGAATCAGGAGAGAGAATGAACCGTCTTCTTCGCGGCGCAGCACCCTCGATCGATCCCTCCAGCCTGTACAGGTTTCTTCCGTTTTTCTCTCTCTTCATAACTTCCAATCCTGATCTTATTTGAATGTGCTCCCAAAAGGAAAGTTGTGCCAAATCACGCAAGGAATCCATCCCAACTGGCCTCCTTCCGTTTCGTTCATCCGTTTGCCTTTTATCTCCAATTTTCCAAATCGGATTCTAAACCGAAATCCGCGAATTGGAGCCGATTTCTACCTCTTCCAAGCCTATAAATAGGACCCCTTGACCCCTCTAAACACATCTCAAGCCGTGGCAAGTCCCTCAAAGCTCAGGACGCCGTCGGCATCGAGGCCCTTCGGTCTCGAATTTGCTCGTCGCGTCTCGAGCCATCCGGTGAGTTTTTCAGTAATCCTTTCGCGTCACATTGTGCCATTGTGTGCCATCTACGTTCTTTCCAAGTTAATTTGGTTTTGGTGCAGCCAATCTCCCGAAATCGAGTTTTCCCCAATCTAGGTCAAGAGCGCTTCCCGACGTCGATTCGTCATCTCCGATAAGCTTTAACCCTTGCCGTAATTTTTCTTAGACTTGTCCCGCCGCGTTCTACGCCGTGCTCACTTCCGTTTCCCCGAAAAGCCTCCACAAATTTTTGCCTCCGAACCTCGCCATGGCCGCCAATGGCATCTCGTGTCCCCCATCTACCCGGTGATGTTTTCACCAATCCGTTCGCGTCACTTTGTGCCAAACCATCCCAGGCAGCTACCCTCCAAGTGGTTTTAGATTTCGTTCACCGAGCACCAAGATATTAAGTTTCTCTTTTTCCTTCCCGATGTCGTTCAAACGTCGTTTGCGTCGTCTCCGGTGAGTTTCTGGCCAAGCCGATAATTTTCCTAGCTTCACCAAGCCGTGTTCCAGCCCGTGCTCACCCTACTTCTCCACGTTCCTTGCCCGGATTTTATTCCTCTCTCCTACCCATGTCGTTGTAGCCGCCCGTGCCGTCAACGGTCTCCGTTTGGCGTGCCGTCAGTTCCTATGTGTGCCTTGGGTCCCTAGCAACCCATTTTGCTAGTTAGATTCATCTCCCATGCCTCCTCTCGCCAGCGCTAGCCTTCTCGCCAAAAATACTGTTCTCGGATGGACAGTAACATCTGTGAATTTCCAGCATTTTCTCGCCCCGGCAAACTTTAGATCGCTCGTTCTCCTTCGTCCGAACTCCGATTGACCCGAATCGTTTTCCTAAATTCATCTAAAATTGAGATCTATCTTTTGGTTCTGGGTTTGCAGTTTTTGGAGTTCATTTGAATTTTATTTGAATTTATTTTGTTTGTTTTGTCGTTTCGCGCGTAGAACCCGACGTCGCCGAAGAGTTTGTCGAACCGCAGCAAGAGGGACCAACCAGTGCACAAGAAGGCAAGTCTCCTTTGATCATCTTGAACCTATGCTTTTGAAATGTTTTTAAAATATTTTAAATTATGTGCATCGCTATTTACATAAGTCATTAGTTCAAATCTTTAGGAATTAGTTATTCCAACTTTGTTATGCCCTCATTTGACATTGATTGCCATGTACCTTGTCACCCTAGAACTTCCTTTGTCTCAATAATGGGATTACTATTAATCTTTGTGAATATTAGAAAGGTAGGTTAATGCTTAGTCATGCTATCTAGTACCTTTGGAAAATCTTGAAAATGGGAAATTATGAATTATTATTGAATCCTTGTGTTTGAAAGTGAAGTGGCAATTGGAGTTGTCACTGTGATTTTAAAATAAAATAAAAATGTGAAAGTTGGTTTAGATTAGGGTGGATGGCTGTTTGGGTTGGTGCAGTAAGCACGAGAACTTGTTAAGTGTATGTTCCACCCTAGTCAATTAAGGACCGACGCTTGTGTTTGTCCAAACTGAGCATTAACCGTACAACCACAAGTCTATATGGGTACGACCTAGCTGACTAACTTATGATAGTCTAGTTTAGGTGCCACCAGTGGAAAGTGGGTGCCAGGGATGGACTGGTTATTCACAGTGAGGGACAGGGATTTACTGTACTCATATGGCGCAAGAGGGGACTTCAGATTGGGCGGATTTAACCCTTCTGCGGTGAAACCTCAGCGGGTGGTATCTAGCTAGATTAGAGTAAGGTAAAGGCTTTGTGGTATTTTATCTGGGTCTCATGCCAAGGAAGCGTGTTGACTTTTAGGATAATTTATCTCTTGTGGGTAAAGTTGTACAACCTCTGCAGAGTGTAAAACTATTCGAATAGCCGTGCCCACGGTCAAGGGCGGGCAAAGAATGCATTCACATGGTAGATTTCTGGTTTTGGATTTAAAATCAAAAGTTTTGTATTCCGAGAGTGGAGGGAACTCTTGGAAGGGTATCCTGGCGGATGGAGCCAGAGAGGGTGGATGGAACCCGCAGTTTAAAGCTTGACCAATGGTAATTGGTTAGCTAGTGTTGGTAGTTGGAACCTTCACTATGAAATGCTTATTAGTTTCAGTTAAAACATTTAATTGGTCAAAATGTTGCTTTAGAAATTATTTAATGGTATTTGAAATAAAATATTGCTTTGTGCAAAAGAACAATATAGCCCTCCTTTGTCAAGCCTTGCATCTATGCATTTTTCCCAAGACTTGCGGAGTACTTTATGTACTCACATGCTGCACTCCAAAAACAATACTCAGTTGAAGTCGGAGCTCAAGAAGGTGACTACGACTTCTTCGCGAGTGGATTCGACGAAGGATTCCAGGAGTTCTAGGTCGCGCTTCCCCAGTCAATTGCCTGTGGCGTATTGATGGGTCTTCGCCGGATTTATCTTCTGCTTCCGCTGTGTTTTGTGTGTGTGTGAGGTCTTGAAACCTCAGTTGTAATAATAAGACCTTTCGGTCTGTACTCTCAATTATTGTAATAAAGCGTTGTTGGTTATGTAATCATTTCTGTTTGACTGTGTGCACTAGCTTTGATCTGGGACTAGTGCTGTAATACACAGAGGGTCCGGGTTCGGAAATCCGGGGTCCCGACAGAGGTGGTATCAGAGCCAATTTGACTGTAGGACGTGACCTAGTTAGAATGGTCGGTAAAAAAATAGAGCTTCAAAATTTATTTTATAAAATAAAAATTTAATAATGTGCTATCCTTGTCTTTTCTTGTCTTTCTATCCTTACCTTTGTCATGGCATTCTCTCTTATCTATCTACTCATTTCCTTTTTGGAATGGTAATTATATCCCCTTCCCTTTGTAATTTCTATAAATGGATCGATGAGGTTGCGTCTGAAAAGCACTTAGAGACCTAGAGTATATGGAAGACAACGAATTATTGGAAAGTACTCTTGTCGGGAAAGCCGTGATAATCAGTGCATGTCGAGTTAGGTAATTTGAAGAATTGTTGCTAGGGTGATATATTTTGGATCTATAATTGACAAGATTGAATAATATTTGAGAGGATTGAGATAAAAGGTATATTTGTGGATACCAATTGATTATAAATAAATCTAAAGATTGTTATCTTTATGGATTGACTAGAGAATATACAAAGTTGAACTTGGGGGAGCTAATTAGATCATGGGAAGAGTCTAAACTTTGCCTTGGATTTATTATCTAGGATTGAAAGGAGCAATTGGATGCAAAACAAGATTTTTGTTGAAGGGATTATTTGTGATTGTTGGAGAATTGGTATTAAGAGATTGATCAAGTAAAGGGAGCGATTAAAAGATTAAGATGTTGAATTATCATAAACTCCATTTTGGGTGATTTGGTTGAATCATGGAGAGTAGATGAATTTTGTGGAGTTACTTGATTATCAGAGTTTGGTGGACCTATTGATGATGAGTGGATACTAGTGGAATTCCAGAAGATAATACCCTTAGATATCTTGGTGGATTAATTTTATCATTGCAAAGTGGACTTTGATATGACAATTTGAATTTGGTGGATTTAATAGATCATTGCTAGATAATTGGATTTTAACTAATGGGATTAACTAGATCATTTAAGGATGTTCAAATGGATAACCTGGAGGATTTAAATTAATTATGGGAGATAGATGGTCCAATGAGAATTAATTGAGAGATTGTCCGATAAGAATTAATTGAGTTCATTCAAATTTGGTGGAACCAAAATGATGATTATGAAGAGAATGATGTTGGTGGATTAATGAATATTAAATTATGGCTTAGATGATCTTAAAATTGATTGATGATTACTAAAAGGTTGGATTAATTTTATATTATTTGACAAGAGTTATGGATCTGTTGGACTAGATAATGATCATAAAACAATTGGTGGAAATCACAATTACAATGTTATTGGATTCTTGTTAGAAAATTCTATAGTTTGCTGTCGATTCAAATTAAAGCAGAGAATAAAAGTTTATGAGATTATTTGTCGAAATCAGTAAGGTGCATTTGTGGTATATGATTTTGGAATCAAGAATTTTTGAAGAGTTGAAATAATTATGTCCTTCTTGGATGAACACTGGTGGAAGTTAAGCCCTTTTGGTGGAATAATGAATTAATCGATATGATAAGAGCAATTGAAGTTAACCGAGAGCTTGCAGGCGACTAAAGATGTACCAGTCCGATTTGTTGTTGTTTTCCATATTTCTTAGTTAATGGAATACTTCAGAGAAATGACCAACAAGATAGAATCATGAAGGAAGCTGAACGCCACACAAGAAGCATGACCATAAAGTTCCACAAAGTGCAGGAGAGCAACCATTCGAAGTCAAGCAACTTGGGAGTGTGAAGAGGACCTAAGAGCCGAGTTTCCTTCTCCTTTCTTTTTCCTAGTCCGTCCAAATCTCGGGGACGAGATTCTTTCTAAGGGGGGTAGATTTGTAACATCCTGATTTTCAGAGCCTTTTTGAAGCTTTTAAAAATAAAATTCACCATTTGAATTTTTTCGGAATTAATTAAAGCTTAATTGGAATTTTTATTAAATAAAAATATTTAATATGATTAAATTAAATATTAACATTTGCCAAAAGTATTTTATTTGTGTTCCTTGTGTCACAAGGAATTTTTCTGTATTTTCTTGGATTTTTCGGAGTTTGTTTGAGCTCAATTTGAAATTTCAAAAAAAAAAAAGAATCAGGAGAGAGAATGAACAGTACCGCGCGGTACTGTTCATCCGTCTTCTTCGCGGCGCAGCACCCTCGATCGATCCTCCAGCCTGTACAGGTTTCTTCCGTTTTTCTCTCTCTTCATAACTTCCAATCCTGATCTTATTTGAATGTCCTCCCAAAAGGAAAGTTGTGCCAAATCACGCAAGGAATCCATCCCAACTGGCCTCCTTCCGTTTCGTTCATCCGTTTGCCTTTTATCTCCAATTTTCCAAATCGAATTCTAAACCGAAATCCGCGAATTGGAGCCGATTTCTACCTCTTCCAAGCCTATAAATAGGACCCCTTGACCCCTCTAAACTCATCTCAAGCCGTGGCAAGTCCCTCAAAGCTCAGGACGCCGTCGGCATCGAGGCCCTTCGGTCTCGAATTTGCTCGTCGCGTCTCGAGCCATCCGGTGAGTTTTTCAGTAATCCTTTCGCGTCACATTGTGCCATTGTGTGCCATCTACGTTCTTTCCAAGTTAATTTGGTTTTGGTGCAGCCAATCTCCCGAAATCGAGTTTTCCCCAATCTAGGTCAAGAGCGCTTCCCGACGTCGATTCGTCATCTCCGGTAAGCTTTAACCCTTGCCGTAATTTTTCTTAGACTTGTCCCGCCGCGTTCTACGCCGTGCTCACTTCCGTTTCCCCGAAAAGCCTCCACAAATTTTTGCCTCCGAACCTCGCCATGGCCGCCAATGGCATCTCGTGTCCCCCATCTACCCGGTGATGTTTTCACCAATCCGTTCACGTCACTTTGTGCCAAACCATCCCAGGCAGCTACCCTCCAAGTGGTTTTAGATTTCGTTCACCGAGCACCAAGATATTAAGTTTCTCTTTTTCCTTCCCGATGTCGTTCAAACGTCGTTTGCGTCGTCTCCGGTGAGTTTCTGGCCAAGCCGATAATTTTCCTAGCTTCACCAAGCCGTGTTCCAGCCCGTGCTCACCCTACTTCTCCACGTTCCTTGCCCGGATTTTATTCCTCTCTCCTACCCATGTCGTTGTAGCCGCCCGTGCCGTCAACGGTCTCCGTTTGGCGTGCCGTCAGTTCCTATGTGTGCCTTGGGTCCCTAGCAACCCATTTTGCTAGTTAGATTCATCTCCCATGCCTCCTCTCGCCAGCGCTAGCCTTCTCGCCAAAAGTACTGTTCTCGGATGAACAGTAACATCTGTGAATTTCCAGCATTTTCTCGCCCCGGCAAACTTTAGATCGCTCGTTCTCCTTCGTCCGAACTCCGATTGACCCGAATCGTTTTCCTAAATTCATATAAAATTGAGATCTATCTTTTGGTTCTGGGTTTGCAGTTTTTGGAGTTCATTTGAATTTTATTTGAATTTATTTTGTTTGTTTTGTCGTTTCGCGCGTAGAACCCGACGTCGCCGAAGAGTTTGTCGAACCGCAGCAAGAGGGACCAACCAGTGCACAAGAAGGCAAGTCTCCTTTGATCATCTTGAACCTATGCTTTTGAAATGTTTTTAAAATATTTTAAATTATGTGCATCGCTATTTACATAAGTCATTAGTTCAAATCTTTAGGAATTAGTTATTCCAACTTTGTTATGCCCTCATTTGACATTGATTGCCATGTACCTTGTCACCCTAGAACTTCCTTTGTCTCAATAATGGGATTACTATTAATCTTTGTGAATATTAGAAAGGTAGGTTAATGCTTAGTCATGCTATCTAGTACCTTTGGAAAATCTTGAAAATGGGAAATTATGAATTATTATTGAATCCTTGTGTTTGAAAGTGAAGTGGCAATTGGAGTTGTCACTGTGATTTTAAAATAAAATAAAAATGTGAAAGTTGGTTTAGATTAGGGTGGATGGCTGTTTGGGTTGGTGCAGTAAGCACGAGAACTTGTTAAGTGTATGTTCCACCCTAGTCAATTAAGGACCGACGCTTGTGTTTGTCCAAACTGAGCATTAACCGTACAACCACAAGTCTATATGGGTACGACCTAGCTGACTAACTTATGATAGTCTAGTTTAGGTGCCACCAGTGGAAAGTGGGTGCCAGGGATGGACTGGTTATTCACAGTGAGGGACAGGGATTTACTGTACTCATATGGCGCAAGAGGGGACTTCAGATTGGGCGGATTTAACCCTTCTGCGGTGAAACCTCAGCGGGTGGTATCTAGCTAGATTAGAGTAAGGTAAAGGCTTTGTGGTATTTTATCTGGGTCTCATGCCAAGGAAGCGTGTTGACTTTTAGGATAATTTATCTCTTGTGGGTAAAGTTGTACAACCTCTGCAGAGTGTAAAACTATTCGAATAGCCGTGCCCACGGTCAAGGGCGGGCAAAGAATGCATTCACATGGTAGATTTCTGGTTTTGGATTTAAAATCAAAAGTTTTGTATTCCGAGAGTGGAGGGAACTCTTGGAAGGGTATCCTGGCGGATGGAGCCAGAGAGGGTGGATGGAACCCGCAGTTTAAAGCTTGACCAATGGTAATTGGTTAGCTAGTGTTGGTAGTTGGAACCTTCACTATGAAATGCTTATTAGTTTCAGTTAAAACATTTAATTGGTCAAAATGTTGCTTTAGAAATTATTTAATGGTATTTGAAATAAAATATTGCTTTGTGCAAAAGAACAATATAGCCCTCCTTTGTCAAGCCTTGCATCTATGCATTTTTCCCAAGACTTGCGGAGTACTTTATGTACTCACATGCTGCACTCCAAAAACAATACTCAGTTGAAGTCGGAGCTCAAGAAGGTGACTACGACTTCTTCGCGAGTGGATTCGACGAAGGATTCCAGGAGTTCTAGGTCGCGCTTCCCCAGTCAATTGCCTGTGGCGTATTGATGGGTCTTCGCCGGATTTATCTTCTGCTTCCGCTGTGTTTTGTGTGTGTGTGAGGTCTTGAAACCTCAGTTGTAATAATAAGACCTTTCGGTATGTACTTTCAATTATTGTAATAAAGCGTTGTTGGTTATGTAATCATTTCTGTTTGACTGTGTGCACTAGCTTTGATCTGGGACTAGTGCTGTAATACACAGAGGGTCCGGGTTCGGAAATCCGGGGTCCCGACAGAGGTGGTATCAGAGCCAATTTGACTGTAGGACGTGACCTAGTTAGAATGGTCGGTAAAAAAATAGAGCTTCAAAATTTATTTTATAAAATAAAAATTTAATAATGTGCTATCCTTGTCTTTTCTTGTCTTTCTATCCTTACCTTTGTCATGGCATTCTCTCTTATCTATCTACTCATTTCCTTTTTGGAATGGTAATTATATCCCCTTCCCTTTGTAATTTCTATAAATGGATCGATGAGGTTGCGTCTGAAAAGCACTTAGAGACCTAGAGTATATGGAAGACAACGAATTATTGGAAAGTACTCTTGTCGGGAAAGCCGTGATAATCAGTGCATGTCGAGTTAGGTAATTTGAAGAATTGTTGCTAGGGTGATATATTTTGGATCTATAATTGACAAGATTGAATAATATTTGAGAGGATTGAGATAAAAGGTATATTTGTGGATACCAATTGATTATAAATAAATCTAAAGATTGTTATCTTTATGGATTGACTAGAGAATATACAAAGTTGAACTTGGGGGAGCTAATTAGATCATGGGAAGAGTCTAAACTTTGCCTTGGATTTATTATCTAGGATTGAAAGGAGCAATTGGATGCAAAACAAGATTTTTGTTGAAGGGATTATTTGTGATTGTTGGAGAATTGGTATTAAGAGATTGATCAAGTAAAGGGAGCGATTAAAAGATTAAGATGTTGAATTATCATAAACTCCATTTTGGGTGATTTGGTTGAATCATGGAGAGTAGATGAATTTTGTGGAGTTACTTGATTATCAGAGTTTGGTGGACCTATTGATGATGAGTGGATACTAGTGGAATTCCAGAAGATAATACCCTTAGATATCTTGGTGGATTAATTTTATCATTGCAAAGTGGACTTTGATATGACAATTTGAATTTGGTGGATTTAATAGATCATTGCTAGATAATTGGATTTTAACTAATGGGATTAACTAGATCATTTAAGGATGTTCAAATGGATAACCTGGAGGATTTAAATTAATTATGGGAGATAGATGGTCCAATGAGAATTAATTGAGAGATTGTCCGATAAGAATTAATTGAGTTCATTCAAATTTGGTGGAACCAAAATGATGATTATGAAGAGAATGATGTTGGTGGATTAATGAATATTAAATTATGGCTTAGATGATCTTAAAATTGATTGATGATTACTAAAAGGTTGGATTAATTTTATATTATTTGACAAGAGTTATGGATCTGTTGGACTAGATAATGATCATAAAACAATTGGTGGAAATCACAATTACAATGTTATTGGATTCTTGTTAGAAAATTCTATAGTTTGCTGTCGATTCAAATTAAAGCAGAGAATAAAAGTTTATGAGATTATTTGTCGAAATCAGTAAGGTGCATTTGTGGTATATGATTTTGGAATCAAGAATTTTTGAAGAGTTGAAATAATTATGTCCTTCTTGGATGAACACTGGTGGAAGTTAAGCCCTTTTGGTGGAATAATGAATTAATCGATATGATAAGAGCAATTGAAGTTAACCGAGAGCTTGCAGGCGACTAAAGATGTACCAGTCCGATTTGTTGTTGTTTTCCATATTTCTTAGTTAATGGAATACTTCAGAGAAATGACCAACAA
The DNA here is from genome assembly GCA_017311315.1 of Dendrocalamus latiflorus. Classification (NCBI taxonomy): domain Eukaryota; kingdom Viridiplantae; phylum Streptophyta; class Magnoliopsida; order Poales; family Poaceae; genus Dendrocalamus; species Dendrocalamus latiflorus. The sequence continues at coordinate 2,955,904 of CM029622.1, read as the reverse complement.
GATAGAATCATGAAGGAAGCTGAACGCCACACAAGAAGCATGACCATAAAGTTCCACAAAGTGCAGGAGAGCAACCATTCGAAGTCAAGCAACTTGGGAGTGTGAAGAGGACCTAAGAGCCGAGTTTCCTTCTCCTTTCTTTTTCCTAGTCCGTCCAAATCTCGGGGACGAGATTCTTTCTAAGGGGGGTAGATTTGTAACATCCTGATTTTCAGAGCCTTTTTGAAGCTTTTAAAAATAAAATTCACCATTTGAATTTTTTCGGAATTAATTAAAGCTTAATTGGAATTTTTATTAAATAAAAATATTTAATATGATTAAATTAAATATTAACATTTGCCAAAAGTATTTTATTTGTGTTCCTTGTGTCACAAGGAATTTTTCTGTATTTTCTTGGATTTTTCGGAGTTTGTTTGAGCTCAATTTGAAATTTCAAAAAAAAAAAAAGAATCAGGAGAGAGAATGAACAGTACCGCGCGGTACTGTTCATCCGTCTTCTTCGCGGCGCAGCACCCTCGATCGATCCTCCAGCCTGTACAGGTTTCTTCCGTTTTTCTCTCTCTTCATAACTTCCAATCCTGATCTTATTTGAATGTCCTCCCAAAAGGAAAGTTGTGCCAAATCACGCAAGGAATCCATCCCAACTGGCCTCCTTCCGTTTCGTTCATCCGTTTGCCTTTTATCTCCAATTTTCCAAATCGAATTCTAAACCGAAATCCGCGAATTGGAGCCGATTTCTACCTCTTCCAAGCCTATAAATAGGACCCCTTGACCCCTCTAAACTCATCTCAAGCCGTGGCAAGTCCCTCAAAGCTCAGGACGCCGTCGGCATCGAGGCCCTTCGGTCTCGAATTTGCTCGTCGCGTCTCGAGCCATCCGGTGAGTTTTTCAGTAATCCTTTCGCGTCACATTGTGCCATTGTGTGCCATCTACGTTCTTTCCAAGTTAATTTGGTTTTGGTGCAGCCAATCTCCCGAAATCGAGTTTTCCCCAATCTAGGTCAAGAGCGCTTCCCGACGTCGATTCGTCATCTCCGGTAAGCTTTAACCCTTGCCGTAATTTTTCTTAGACTTGTCCCGCCGCGTTCTACGCCGTGCTCACTTCCGTTTCCCCGAAAAGCCTCCACAAATTTTTGCCTCCGAACCTCGCCATGGCCGCCAATGGCATCTCGTGTCCCCCATCTACCCGGTGATGTTTTCACCAATCCGTTCACGTCACTTTGTGCCAAACCATCCCAGGCAGCTACCCTCCAAGTGGTTTTAGATTTCGTTCACCGAGCACCAAGATATTAAGTTTCTCTTTTTCCTTCCCGATGTCGTTCAAACGTCGTTTGCGTCGTCTCCGGTGAGTTTCTGGCCAAGCCGATAATTTTCCTAGCTTCACCAAGCCGTGTTCCAGCCCGTGCTCACCCTACTTCTCCACGTTCCTTGCCCGGATTTTATTCCTCTCTCCTACCCATGTCGTTGTAGCCGCCCGTGCCGTCAACGGTCTCCGTTTGGCGTGCCGTCAGTTCCTATGTGTGCCTTGGGTCCCTAGCAACCCATTTTGCTAGTTAGATTCATCTCCCATGCCTCCTCTCGCCAGCGCTAGCCTTCTCGCCAAAAGTACTGTTCTCGGATGAACAGTAACATCTGTGAATTTCCAGCATTTTCTCGCCCCGGCAAACTTTAGATCGCTCGTTCTCCTTCGTCCGAACTCCGATTGACCCGAATCGTTTTCCTAAATTCATCTAAAATTGAGATCTATCTTTTGGTTCTGGGTTTGCAGTTTTTGGAGTTCATTTGAATTTTATTTGAATTTATTTTGTTTGTTTTGTCGTTTCGCGCGTAGAACCCGACGTCGCCGAAGAGTTTGTCGAACCGCAGCAAGAGGGACCAACCAGTGCACAAGAAGGCAAGTCTCCTTTGATCATCTTGAACCTATGCTTTTGAAATGTTTTTAAAATATTTTAAATTATGTGCATCGCTATTTACATAAGTCATTAGTTCAAATCTTTAGGAATTAGTTATTCCAACTTTGTTATGCCCTCATTTGACATTGATTGCCATGTACCTTGTCACCCTAGAACTTCCTTTGTCTCAATAATGGGATTACTATTAATCTTTGTGAATATTAGAAAGGTAGGTTAATGCTTAGTCATGCTATCTAGTACCTTTGGAAAATCTTGAAAATGGGAAATTATGAATTATTATTGAATCCTTGTGTTTGAAAGTGAAGTGGCAATTGGAGTTGTCACTGTGATTTTAAAATAAAATAAAAATGTGAAAGTTGGTTTAGATTAGGGTGGATGGCTGTTTGGGTTGGTGCAGTAAGCACGAGAACTTGTTAAGTGTATGTTCCACCCTAGTCAATTAAGGACCGACGCTTGTGTTTGTCCAAACTGAGCATTAACCGTACAACCACAAGTCTATATGGGTACGACCTAGCTGACTAACTTATGATAGTCTAGTTTAGGTGCCACCAGTGGAAAGTGGGTGCCAGGGATGGACTGGTTATTCACAGTGAGGGACAGGGATTTACTGTACTCATATGGCGCAAGAGGGGACTTCAGATTGGGCGGATTTAACCCTTCTGCGGTGAAACCTCAGCGGGTGGTATCTAGCTAGATTAGAGTAAGGTAAAGGCTTTGTGGTATTTTATCTGGGTCTCATGCCAAGGAAGCGTGTTGACTTTTAGGATAATTTATCTCTTGTGGGTAAAGTTGTACAACCTCTGCAGAGTGTAAAACTATTCGAATAGCCGTGCCCACGGTCAAGGGCGGGCAAAGAATGCATTCACATGGTAGATTTCTGGTTTTGGATTTAAAATCAAAAGTTTTGTATTCCGAGAGTGGAGGGAACTCTTGGAAGGGTATCCTGGCGGATGGAGCCAGAGAGGGTGGATGGAACCCGCAGTTTAAAGCTTGACCAATGGTAATTGGTTAGCTAGTGTTGGTAGTTGGAACCTTCACTATGAAATGCTTATTAGTTTCAGTTAAAACATTTAATTGGTCAAAATGTTGCTTTAGAAATTATTTAATGGTATTTGAAATAAAATATTGCTTTGTGCAAAAGAACAATATAGCCCTCCTTTGTCAAGCCTTGCATCTATGCATTTTTCCCAAGACTTGCGGAGTACTTTATGTACTCACATGCTGCACTCCAAAAACAATACTCAGTTGAAGTCGGAGCTCAAGAAGGTGACTACGACTTCTTCGCGAGTGGATTCGACGAAGGATTCCAGGAGTTCTAGGTCGCGCTTCCCCAGTCAATTGCCTGTGGCGTATTGATGGGTCTTCGCCGGATTTATCTTCTGCTTCCGCTGTGTTTTGTGTGTGTGTGAGGTCTTGAAACCTCAGTTGTAATAATAAGACCTTTCGGTATGTACTCTCAATTATTGTAATAAAGCGTTGTTGGTTATGTAATCATTTCTGTTTGACTGTGTGCACTAGCTTTGATCTGGGACTAGTGCTGTAATACACAGAGGGTCCGGGTTCGGAAATCCGGGGTCCCGACAGAGGTGGTATCAGAGCCAATTTGACTGTAGGACGTGACCTAGTTAGAATGGTCGGTAAAAAAATAGAGCTTCAAAATTTATTTTATAAAATAAAAATTTAATAATGTGCTATCCTTGTCTTTTCTTGTCTTTCTATCCTTACCTTTGTCATGGCATTCTCTCTTATCTATCTACTCATTTCCTTTTTGGAATGGTAATTATATCCCCTTCCCTTTGTAATTTCTATAAATGGATCGATGAGGTTGCGTCTGAAAAGCACTTAGAGACCTAGAGTATATGGAAGACAACGAATTATTGGAAAGTACTCTTGTCGGGAAAGCCGTGATAATCAGTGCATGTCGAGTTAGGTAATTTGAAGAATTGTTGCTAGGGTGATATATTTTGGATCTATAATTGACAAGATTGAATAATATTTGAGAGGATTGAGATAAAAGGTATATTTGTGGATACCAATTGATTATAAATAAATCTAAAGATTGTTATCTTTATGGATTGACTAGAGAATATACAAAGTTGAACTTGGGGGAGCTAATTAGATCATGGGAAGAGTCTAAACTTTGCCTTGGATTTATTATCTAGGATTGAAAGGAGCAATTGGATGCAAAACAAGATTTTTGTTGAAGGGATTATTTGTGATTGTTGGAGAATTGGTATTAAGAGATTGATCAAGTAAAGGGAGCGATTAAAAGATTAAGATGTTGAATTATCATAAACTCCATTTTGGGTGATTTGGTTGAATCATGGAGAGTAGATGAATTTTGTGGAGTTACTTGATTATCAGAGTTTGGTGGACCTATTGATGATGAGTGGATACTAGTGGAATTCCAGAAGATAATACCCTTAGATATCTTGGTGGATTAATTTTATCATTGCAAAGTGGACTTTGATATGACAATTTGAATTTGGTGGATTTAATAGATCATTGCTAGATAATTGGATTTTAACTAATGGGATTAACTAGATCATTTAAGGATGTTCAAATGGATAACCTGGAGGATTTAAATTAATTATGGGAGATAGATGGTCCAATGAGAATTAATTGAGAGATTGTCCGATAAGAATTAATTGAGTTCATTCAAATTTGGTGGAACCAAAATGATGATTATGAAGAGAATGATGTTGGTGGATTAATGAATATTAAATTATGGCTTAGATGATCTTAAAATTGATTGATGATTACTAAAAGGTTGGATTAATTTTATATTATTTGACAAGAGTTATGGATCTGTTGGACTAGATAATGATCATAAAACAATTGGTGGAAATCACAATTACAATGTTATTGGATTCTTGTTAGAAAATTCTATAGTTTGCTGTCGATTCAAATTAAAGCAGAGAATAAAAGTTTATGAGATTATTTGTCGAAATCAGTAAGGTGCATTTGTGGTATATGATTTTGGAATCAAGAATTTTTGAAGAGTTGAAATAATTATGTCCTTCTTGGATGAACACTGGTGGAAGTTAAGCCCTTTTGGTGGAATAATGAATTAATCGATATGATAAGAGCAATTGAAGTTAACCGAGAGCTTGCAGGCGACTAAAGATGTACCAGTCCGATTTGTTGTTGTTTTCCATATTTCTTAGTTAATGGAATACTTCAGAGAAATGACCAACAAGATAGAATCATGAAGGAAGCTGAACGCCACACAAGAAGCATGACCATAAAGTTCCACAAAGTGCAGGAGAGCAACCATTCGAAGTCAAGCAACTTGGGAGTGTGAAGAGGACCTAAGAGCCGAGTTTCCTTCTCCTTTCTTTTTCCTAGTCCGTCCAAATCTCGGGGACGAGATTCTTTCTAAGGGGGGTAGATTTGTAACATCCTGATTTTCAGAGCCTTTTTGAAGCTTTTAAAAATAAAATTCACCATTTGAATTTTTTCGGAATTAATTAAAGCTTAATTGGAATTTTTATTAAATAAAAATATTTAATATGATTAAATTAAATATTAACATTTGCCAAAAGTATTTTATTTGTGTTCCTTGTGTCACAAGGAATTTTTCTGTATTTTCTTGGATTTTTCGGAGTTTCTTTGAGCTCAATTTGAAATTTCAAAAAAAAAAAAGAATCAGGAGAGAGAATGAACAGTACCGCGCGGTACTGTTCATCCGTCTTCTTCGCGGCGCAGCACCCTCGATCGATCCCTCCAGCCTGTACAGGTTTCTTCCGTTTTTCTCTCTCTTCATAACTTCCAATCCTGATCTTATTTGAATGTCCTCCCAAAAGGAAAGTTGTGCCAAATCACGCAAGGAATCCATCCCAACTGGCCTCCTTCCGTTTCGTTCATCCGTTTGCCTTTTATCTCCAATTTTCCAAATCGAATTCTAAACCGAAATCCGCGAATTGGAGCCGATTTCTACCTCTTCCAAGCCTATAAATAGGACCCCTTGACCCCTCTAAACTCATCTCAAGCCGTGGCAAGTCCCTCAAAGCTCAGGACGCCGTCGGCATCGAGGCCCTTCGGTCTCGAATTTGCTCGTCGCGTCTCGAGCCATCCGGTGAGTTTTTCAGTAATCCTTTCGCGTCACATTGTGCCGTTGTGTGCCATCTACGTTCTTTCCAAGTTAATTTGGTTTTGGTGCAGCCAATCTCCCGAAATCGAGTTTTCCCCAATCTAGGTCAAGAGCGCTTCCCGACGTCGATTCGTCATCTCCGGTAAGCTTTAACCCTTGCCGTAATTTTTCTTAGACTTGTCCCGCCGCGTTCTACGCCGTGCTCACTTCCGTTTCCCCGAAAAGCCTCCACAAATTTTTGCCTCCGAACCTCGCCATGGCCGCCAATGGCATCTCGTGTCCCCCATCTACCCGGTGATGTTTTCACCAATCCGTTCACGTCACTTTGTGCCAAACCATCCCAGGCAGCTACCCTCCAAGTGGTTTTAGATTTCGTTCACCGAGCACCAAGATATTAAGTTTCTCTTTTTCCTTCCCGATGTCGTTCAAACGTCGTTTGCGTCGTCTCCGGTGAGTTTCTGGCCAAGCCGATAATTTTCCTAGCTTCACCAAGCCGTGTTCCAGCCCGTGCTCACCCTACTTCTCCACGTTCCTTGCCCGGATTTTATTCCTCTCTCCTACCCATGTCGTTGTAGCCGCCCGTGCCGTCAACGGTCTCCGTTTGGCGTGCCGTCAGTTCCTATGTGTGCCTTGGGTCCCTAGCAACCCATTTTGCTAGTTAGATTCATCTCCCATGCCTCCTCTCACCAGCGCTAGCCTTCTCGCCAAAAGTACTGTTCTCGGATGAACAGTAACATCTGTGAATTTCCAGCATTTTCTCGCCCCGGCAAACTTTAGATCGCTCGTTCTCCTTCGTCCGAACTCCGATTGACCCGAATCGTTTTCCTAAATTCATCTAAAATTGAGATCTATCTTTTGGTTCTGGGTTTGCAGTTTTTGGAGTTCATTTGAATTTTATTTGAATTTATTTTGTTTGTTTTGTCGTTTCGCGCGTAGAACCCGACGTCGCCGAAGAGTTTGTCGAACCGCAGCAAGAGGGACCAACCAGTGCACAAGAAGGCAAGTCTCCTTTGATCATCTTGAACCTATGCTTTTGAAATGTTTTTAAAATATTTTAAATTATGTGCATCGCTATTTACATAAGTCATTAGTTCAAATCTTTAGGAATTAGTTATTCCAACTTTGTTATGCCCTCATTTGACATTGATTGCCATGTACCTTGTCACCCTAGAACTTCCTTTGTCTCAATAATGGGATTACTATTAATCTTTGTGAATATTAGAAAGGTAGGTTAATGCTTAGTCATGCTATCTAGTACCTTTGGAAAATCTTGAAAATGGGAAATTATGAATTATTATTGAATCCTTGTGTTTGAAAGTGAAGTGGCAATTGGAGTTGTCACTGTGATTTTAAAATAAAATAAAAATGTGAAAGTTGGTTTAGATTAGGGTGGATGGCTGTTTGGGTTGGTGCAGTAAGCACGAGAACTTGTTAAGTGTATGTTCCACCCTAGTCAATTAAGGACCGACGCTTGTGTTTGTCCAAACTGAGCATTAACCGTACAACCACAAGTCTATATGGGTACGACCTAGCTGACTAACTTATGATAGTCTAGTTTAGGTGCCACCAGTGGAAAGTGGGTGCCAGGGATGGACTGGTTATTCACAGTGAGGGACAGGGATTTACTGTACTCATATGGCGCAAGAGGGGACTTCAGATTGGGCGGATTTAACCCTTCTGCGGTGAAACCTCAGCGGGTGGTATCTAGCTAGATTAGAGTAAGGTAAAGGCTTTGTGGTATTTTATCTGGGTCTCATGCCAAGGAAGCGTGTTGACTTTTAGGATAATTTATCTCTTGTGGGTAAAGTTGTACAACCTCTGCAGAGTGTAAAACTATTCGAATAGCCGTGCCCACGGTCAAGGGCGGGCAAAGAATGCATTCACATGGTATATTTCTGGTTTTGGATTTAAAATCAAAAGTTTTGTATTCCGAGAGTGGAGGGAACTCTTGGAAGGGTATCCTGGCGGATGGAGCCAGAGAGGGTGGATGGAACCCGCAGTTTAAAGCTTGACCAATGGTAATTGGTTAGCTAGTGTTGGTAGTTGGAACCTTCACTATGAAATGCTTATTAGTTTCAGTTAAAACATTTAATTGGTCAAAATGTTGCTTTAGAAATTATTTAATGGTATTTGAAATAAAATATTGCTTTGTGCAAAAGAACAATATAGCCCTCCTTTGTCAAGCCTTGCATCTATGCATTTTTCCCAAGACTTGCGGAGTACTTTATGTACTCACATGCTGCACTCCAAAAACAATACTCAGTTGAAGTCGGAGCTCAAGAAGGTGACTACGACTTCTTCGCGAGTGGATTCGACGAAGGATTCCAGGAGTTCTAGGTCGCGCTTCCCCAGTCAATTGCCTGTGGCGTATTGATGGGTCTTCGCCGGATTTATCTTCTGCTTCCGCTGTGTTTTGTGTGTGTGTGAGGTCTTGAAACCTCAGTTGTAATAATAAGACCTTTCGGTCTGTACTCTCAATTATTGTAATAAAGCGTTGTTGGTTATGTAATCATTTCTGTTTGACTGTGTGCACTAGCTTTGATCTGGGACTAGTGCTGTAATACACAGAGGGTCCGGGTTCGGAAATCCGGGGTCCCGACAGCGTCGGCAGAAAGCGTCGGGGGATCCGCGGCGGTGCGCCCCTCCGAAGCAGTATGGCCAGGCCCATCGCCGGTTGCACACCCCGCCTCAGCTGGGCTAGCCGCCGGGGGGGCTGCCGGGTCGCATACGGCAGCCGAGGAACGGGCCCGGCGTCGCGAAGAAAGCCCCCCGTAGGGCTATCATCGTCCTGAGCGCCTGGAGTCCCGGCGGGAAGCTCTTCCGGCACCACACGCTCGGGCACGGGAATGCCTATAGCCTCGCAGGTGCGGTTTATCCGCCCCTGCTTAGCCGCCTTGACCGCGGCCTCGCGAGCCCGGTGCTCCTGAAGCGTGTACGGGCCGAGGTGCGCCGCAACCGCGCGCTCCGCATCTTCTAGCCGAGCCACTGCGCAGGAGATCACGTCAGATAGGCGGAAGCCAAACAGATACAAGGGCACGATGGGCGACTTACAAGGGGCGGAGGGCGGAAGCACCCGAGACACACGTGGATCGAACCCGTCCTCGCGGGGGCCATTCGGCACAACATACTTCCCCCGGGAGGAGAGTGGCGCCGCCCCATGCATCGTGAACTCCTCGGCTAGGTCACGCACGCTCATTCGCCGGGCGACACCGACGAGGCTCTGCAGCTTTCGCGTGTCGTCAATCTCCGTCAATCTCCGCCTTCAGCCTCGGCGTACTGTTAAATGAGATCGGCCCACCTCGGCACTGCATTCTGCTCTTGTCGGTCACGGTGTAATAGAACCACCACCGCGTCCAGCCGGACGCCCACTGCCCTGACGAGGCTGACATGGGGAACAACGTCACGCAGGACGCCCGGAGCACGAAGTCCACACCGCCGAAGTTGGACACCGCCCCGCCAACCTTTCTGGGTCGACAGTGTGCGTCGTGCAGGGTGGCGAATAAGCTCACGCTGGGGCGCCACCCCTCTGTCCGCATCGCCCACGCGAAGACAGCTAGGCGGAGTATCGCGTGGGGCGTCAGCTGGGCTAGCACCAACTGGTAGGCCCGCAAGACTTCACCCACAAACAGCGTGGAGGGCATCCGAAGGCCGGCATCGAAGAACGCGACGAAAACAATTGCCTCCAGGGCCCCGGGCTTCGGCTCCGTCTCGTCCCGGCGGGGTAAGCGAGCCCCATTGCGATCCACGATCTTCCCCTCATCCACGAGTCGCTGCAGCGTCCCTTCCGTCATGTGGCTCTTCCCCAGCACACGGGAGCAGGCGCCTCCCGAGTGCTCCATCGTGTTCCACCACTTGTTGGCGCGCGAGCTCCCCCGCGGCACCAGTTTGTACTCTTGGGAAGGATGGGTCACCTCGCCCTGGCTAGGCAAGGAACCGTTGCGGGGGTGGTAAATGCTGTCGTCGTGGCTCGCCATCGCTCTTTGCGACAAGAGAAGAACAAGAAGCAGGCAAAAGGGCAACTGGCGTGACAGTTAGCACGGGCGCAAGCGAAGCGGCAGATCAGAAAGCAAAACGCGAAAGGGTGCCTCCACCTTAACTCTAGCACCTTATAAAGGCCGCTCGCCTGCCTTGTAGGTTCAAATTCCCAGCGGTTCGGCTGTCCAAGATTTGGAAAGAAGAACCGCCGGGACCTAGAGGGCCGCGCCTGGTAGGTGGCCAAGCAGCGCATAACGCCCCTACCTCTTCAACACGCGTCCAACTTCTCGGGGGACGAGGCGAACGGCCGCGGTCACGCAACCGCCCACATCCCAGGACGCACCAGTCGTGAGTCGCCACGCGCCCCACCTGCAGCATGGCAGACTGCACGACGCGACAGCCTGACTTCTGCCAGGCCAGGCGTCGGCGCAATTCCAGCCACCATTAAAAGCGCACTACGGGACTGCAAGGTCACAACAGCCCCGGAGCGCGCGCGTCTACTTCGACTAAGCGCCAGCTTCGCTGCCACCCGTTCGAAGGGTAGGGGACGGAGCGCGCGCGTCTACTTCGACTAGGCGCCAACTTCGCTGCCACCCGTTCGAAGGGTAGGGGACGGAGCGCGCACGTCTACTTCGACTTGGGCGCCAGCTTCGCTGCCACCCGTTCGAAGGGTAGGGGACGGAGCGCGCGCGTCTACTTCGACTAGGCGCCAGCTTCGCCGCCACCCGTTCGAAGGGTAGGGGACGGAGCGCGCGCGTCTACTTCGACTTGGGCGCCAGCTTCGCTGCCACCCATTCGAAGGGTAGGGGACGGAGCGCGCGCGTCTACTTCGACTAGGCGCCAGCTTCGCTGCCACCCGTTCGAAGGGTAGGGGACGGAGCGCGCGCGTCTACTCCGACTAGGCGTCAGCTTCGCTGCCACCCGTTCGAAGGGTAGGGGACGGAGCGCGCGCGTCTACTCCGACTAGGCGTCAGCTTCGCTGCCACCCGTTCGAAGGGTAGGGGACGGAGCGCGCGCGTCTACTTCGACTAGGCGCCAGCTTCGCTGCCACCCGTTCGAAGGGTAGGGGACGGAGCGCGCGCGTCTACTTCGACTAGGCGCCAGCTTCGCCGCCACCCGTTCGAAGGGTAGGGGACGGAGCGCGCGCGTCTACTTCGACTAGGCGCCAGCTTCGCTGCCACCCGTTCGAAGGGTAGGGGACGGAGCGCGCGCGTCTACTTCGACTAGGCGCCAGCTTCGCCGCCACCCGTTCGAAGGGTAGGGGACGAAGCGCGCGCGTCTACTTCGACTTGGGCGCCAGCTTCGCTGCCACCCGTTCGAAGGGTAGGGGACAGAGCGCGCGCGTCTACTTCGACTAGGCGCCAGCTTCGCTGCCACCCGTTCGAAGGGTAGGGGACGGAGCGCGCGCGTCTACTTCGACTAGGCGCCAGCTTCGCTGCCACCCGTTCGAAGGGTAGGGGACGGAGCGCGCGCGTCTACTTCGACTTGGGCGCCAGCTTCGCTGCCACCCGTTCGAAGGATAGGGGACGGAATTCACAGGCCGCAGGGGACGGAGGGGGCCAAAGGACTCGACGACATGGCTTCGGCCCTGTGAAGCCCTTCACCATGAGAGGCTCCTGTCGTAGGGGTGGCCCCCACCTAAACCCAGCAGGCCTGGTAGGAGGTTATAAGGCCCAGAATAGGCCATGTGTAATGACATAACTGCCCCAGAGGGGATAGCCAGATGTAAGGGTATAATTGTAAAAGCACTCCTCATGTGTATATATATATGAGTAAGCCATGGGGAGGACCCCAGGCCATTACACTTATCTTCATCACTCTCCACTACCATCTCTCTCTCTGTTTGGTCTGTAGCCACAACAGGGTGTTTAGGGGTCCAAATATGTCCAAAATTCTGAATGCTGTACCTTGCAGCTTTCTGTCTCTGTATTAGCCCAGATCTAGTCGAACAGCTAGCTAGCTACCTTTGGATTTCGTCATTGGAACCGAGAGCACTAGTTAATGGTAATATTAAGGACTCGCTTAAAACGGTTTAGACTTTTGACTTCTAATTTATTTTTTATTATTTAATAATTTCGTTTTTTTGTTTTTGGGTTTTTTAGCTTTTTTGTCAGTTCTTTTTTTCGTATTCGTTTGTACTGTCCGTGATGGGCTAACCTATTTTTTTTCTATTTTTAAATTTTTTAAATTTAATTACACCAAATAAGCTACCATCAGCTACAGTGCAATTTCAGTCAATTACCGTGCTTTTCAGCCATAAGCCACTCAAAATAAGCCATTTTAAGCACCCCTAATACCCCTACACATGCATGCAACCTGCAACAAGTGCGAATTTTTTGTACAGATAATCCATTTTTATTCAAAAATACATAAATATACCTGCGGGAAATTTTTTTACAAAAATAGGCTTCAGTCGCCCCCCCCATTGGGCGACTGCCGCCTTTCGCCCAACCGGGAGGTGACAAAATTTATGTCACTTTACGTTCGAGCGACTGCAACCAGTCGCTTTCCTATTGGGTGACTATCAGGCAGTCGCCCAATGGGTGGGCGACTAAAAGTGCAGTCGCCCAATGGAGGGGCGACTTTACTCAGTCCCCGTGATTTTTAGAATTTTGTCAATTTTGTAGTTTTAAACTGGAAAAAAATTTGGTATAGTTGTAATAAAAGTTTATGTTTATTGTATGTTGTAGGTGCATTAAAAATTTTGGGAAATTTTTTTAAGAACAATTGACTATAGAACGTTTGATATATACATTGGTAAGTGATATTTTCATGTTACTGAGAATTAGTTTACGAAGAGAACTGGTATGTTAATAATGTTAAATGACTTGCTATCTGAATCATTGAATGCGAACAGACGAGATAATAACCTTATGTGAATAGAAATAAACTTCATAATACAGTTGGGAGTAACATGCCGCGTACAATTTTATTACATGCATAACATATAGCATGATATGCGACTAACCCACCCAACTGCTCGTACCACCTACTGTGTGGACCGGGGCCACTTTTTCTTCCTCGCCCGCTCGGCGTTGAACTCCTCCGCGGCCTCTTTTGCCTTAGCCGCAATTTCCCTCTTTCTCTTGCGCTACCTCTCGCGAGCCTCCCGCTCCCTACGGGTGCACGCTTCGAGATGAGCTTGCGTCTCGCGTTGTATACGCAGGGTGTGCTCATTCTTGCGGCGCTCCTCCTCCAGCAACTCCTTTTCCTTTGTGACATTCCACTCCTCGAAGTCGAGGGTCCATTGGTCCGCAGGGTGGATCTCAAGATCGATCCATTTGCAGTAGCCACATAGGGGCTCCGGAGACTGTAAATAAAGGAGAGATATTGTTAGTGCGTGTTGTGAAGGAGAAAAGGTAGGGGAAAATGGTGCATGTGGTCGTTACCGGCTGCCGATAGGTTGCGGTGTCAAAATGGCGGTTGGGGTAGTCACTGGAGTAGTTTGCACACCCCTAGTAATGCATACCTAGACTGATGCGGTGCTTAGACTTGAAGAACTTGCACACATCCCCGCACCAACAAAGGGGAGGTGTCTCCCCCTCAGGTGGTAGTTGTGGCGAACGCTCGGTGGGGACGTCCGGGATGGGTTTGTTGCTACGCGGGCGCTCTTTATAGGGACCTTTCATCGTAGTACGATGGGCTTGTTCTACCTGGGCCTGTATAGCCCTTATTTTCTCATCGCGGGCGGCAGCTGGCCGTGCTATGTCACGAGTCTCCTCCCAATCCTTCACCATCTTGTCCCATTGCTTCTTCTTGCCTTTGTCCATCCCGATGGGGTGAGGGAAGTGCGGTGTAGTATGGGGTTTGGATGTGCAATGTTTGCTGGGAAATGGAATGCACACCAATTTATAGGGTCTGTTTTCTCTCTACTCCTACGTGTAAAGCTGGTTCGCGTGATCGTAACAGTGAGCAAAGCTGCCCTGTTTTGTCATCTCATTGAGCAAAGCTGACCTCTTTTTGTCATGTCATGTCATGTCATTGAGCAAAGCTGGCCTCTTTTGTCATGTGTGTGCAGAAAGCAGCCCTATTTTGTCATCTCTCTGCGCAAAGCTGCCCTCTCTTGTCATCTCACTGAGCAAAGCTGCCCTCTCTTGTCATGTCACTGCGCAAAGCTGCCCTCTTTTGTCATCTCACTGAGCAAAGCTGCTCTCTCTTGTCATGTGTGTGCAGAAAGCAGCCCTGTTTTGTCATCTCTCTGCGCAAAGCTGCCCTCTCTTGTCATCTCACTGAGCAAAGCTGCCCTCTCTTGTCATGTCACTACGCAAAGCTGCCCTCTTTTGTCATCTATCTGCTCAAAGCTGTCCTCTTATGGCACGTCACTGCGTAAGTTCTCTCGTTTGGTATAAATAGCACGGTTGGGGTCTCATGACATTGTAGACAGAGAACCCCGTAAATCGAACAAAGAAGTACCATCTCTTTTGTGGTGGAAAATACCATGTCGGAAGCTGAGGGGCCAGTTGATTTTGGGTCACCGAAGGAAGACCTTCCCTTGGAAAGGAGGGAGATCTTTGGTCCACACTACCGCTTGATACCAAGCCGGCGTAATCAACCAGCGTGGCCGAAATGCAGACACAATGAGTACGCGGTCGTGCAGGCCCTGGATGGCCCGTTCGATGGCGGGCACCGTTTCTTCTGATGCCCACGCTCCGGGGTACAAATTAGTAATAGTACATTTGTTGTTATTGCTTATGGACCCTCCATGTTTACCGTCCTTTCCCGCAGATGGCGAAATGCGACTTCTCCTGGTGGATCGACCCTCCTCATGAATGGTATATTTGCCGTTATGTGGATACATTATGGGATCGAGTCTTGGAGTTGCAGGACCGAATCGAGACTCTCAGTGAGGAGAACAACGACCTCCGCCAATAGATTCAACGCGAGAGGGGCAACGAGGAGGTCGTGAACATAGGAAGCTCTTATGATCCCACATGTTGCTGCGCGAACCCGAGCTGCATATGTGCGTGCCACTACCACGACGGCCAGCCACGTCCGAGGCGGCCCCCTCAGCAATTCTCCATGTGGGTGCCACGAGGATCTTTCGGCATATAGGCAATGAGGGGTATGGTTGTGTCATATTTTAGTTCTTGGTTGTTGTGTTGTGTTGATGGTGTGGCGCTGGGCTTGTTGTCGTTATCTAAATTCTTGGTTGTAGTACTTTCATATGTTCTGTATGTGTTGTTCTCCATGTGGGTGCTATCGCATTTTAACGAACAGCAAATACATCTAGTAAGTAAGCAATACTAAGCTACCAGCACAACACCAACTACATTACAGAAAAGGGATGTAACATACAAGTTTTACAAATGGTACATGAAATTTAGCATGCATTGCAACTACTGATCAGGACATGCATTGCATCGTCTAGCTATGTGCCCCTCCTGACTGCATCGCCCACAACGTGCACTAGATGTTCCAGCTTGTGATTCGTCCATGTCATTTCTAATACGTCGGCTCTGTCGCCGACCCTTCCCACCCTTCATCATGTTTAATATCCGAAACCCAGGTCCTCGTTGAAATGTCCAAAATGGCGAAGTTTCCCACCACCCTGAACCCCCAGAGCTCCCCACACCAAGCTTGCAGTATTCTCTCCTTGAAAAAGTACTCGGACATGAAGTTGGAAGGATCCATGCCCATGGTCCCACATGCAGCGAGGACATGAGAGCATGACTTGTGTAACAACTTAAGCTTGTTGCATGTGCAACTAGGTTCGTTTGCATGATCTCCAAGGCATACCTCGTGAGTAATAAGTGAACGAGATGTCCCAAATCCGGCTCTGTCACGGAGTATCACCTCGAAACGATGCTCCCTATTGCCCATGACATGCACTGTGTGCAATTGACCCTTCTATGCCTTCGTCTCCATGTACGCAGTAATTTTTGACGAATACAGGGCTCCGGGATTGGCCGCATGAAGTGCGGCACTCGCGTGCCTCTCCTTGAAGTAGCGAATTGTGCTGTGAAGAACACCTTCCACGATGGCGACAAGGGGCCGAGAACGGAGACCCCTGAGAACCCAATTGTAGACCTCGGCAAGGTTAGTTGTCATTATTCCGTACCTTGCGCCATCCGTGTCGTGCAACAGCGACCACTTCTCCAATGGTTCCCCCTCGATCCACTGCGAGAAGCACTTGATGTTTCATGAGCTCCTCCTTCTTAGACCACTTCGGTTAGGCTCATCGATTGCTGGAAAGCATTGCGGTTGTGCCGCCCCAGGAGTGACCGGCCCCTTGCTCATCTCTTTGACGTTCTTCCTGGTGTGCTCATCCAACAACCCCCATAAAGCATCAAATTTCCTCTGCTGGTTCTGCCTAGCCAGCCTCTTGAATAGCTTCATCAAAGATTGTTTCGGGAATTGCTTGAAAAAGTTTGCCCCTAAGTGACGACTGCACCACCGGTTCCTCATGTTCGGCCAATGAAAGGTCTCCTCAGGGTCTTCTTGAAGTTTTCGTATCGCCTTTATAATACCGGCGTGGCGATCATGGATTACGCACACACCAGGACAGGTGCCTACAACTCCAGCCCTCACATGTCTGAGAAACCACAGCCAGATCTCATCATTCTCACTCAACAAATGCAATGGCCAGCGGCAGTATTTGATTGTTACCGTCAACGCCTATGGCCGTCAGGAGCTGCCCTTTGTATTTGCCTGTCAAGAAGGTCCCATCTACTGAGATCACTGGCAGCATGTGCCTGAATGCTTCAATGCTAGCACCAAATGCAAACAATGCTCTCTGCAACACTGCAAATCCCGGTGGACTTATGGACGGCTTGTCGTGCACGGCGATGTACGTGCCCAGGTTCCTTTGCTGCAACACCTTAAGCATACGAGGAAGGTTGTCATACGCCGCCTCAAAAGTGCCAAAATATTTTTCCAACGCCTTTTGCTTTGCACGCCACGCCTTCGCGTAGCTAATCTTATACTTGAATTTATTCTCGATAGCTACCACAATATGCGTGGCCGCAATATCTTTCTTCTCCACTATCTCCCCATACATCAAATTGGCTATAAATCCGAACGCCAGGTTACGATGCCTCGCCAAGACAGTGTTTAGAATGCAGGAGTGCGGCTCCACCTTGGACACAATCCAGTGAGTCTCATACTTGGGTCTACGTGCGTGCACCCTCGAAGGACAACCAGCCTGCTCGCACTTCACAGTGTACTGCTCCTGGCTTGATTTGACGACGCGAAATGTCCGCTGCATTGAAAGGGCCCAAAGCTTGATGGCATCATGCAGTGCTTCCTTGTCAGCAAACATAGCATGCAACCGAACCTCTGTCTCATGATACTCCCATGGTGATTCATGCTCATCATGTGCGGAAACACCCTCCGTATTAAAGCGGTTCCATTCCTGGGGGATAGGAACTTCTTCATCATCGGAACTGTCCTCCTCGTCGTCCTCTACAGCTTGCTCTTCATCCCATGCCCTCTGGTCATCAGATTCCATCTGCTACACGATATACTCATTATGCTCTCCTTCATCAGCTTGCCCAGTTCTCTCTCTATAGCTTGACGGCTGTAACTCTCCTCCATGTACCGCATCGGCTTGCCCAGTTCCCTCTCTATAGCTTGACGGCTATAACTCTCCTCCATGTACCGCATTGCCTTCATCACGAGCAACTTCATCAACTCCGCCAACGCACGACCTGTCCGAGCTGCTAGCACCTCCCGAATCATAGGCGGACGCACGAGCTTGCGCAACTACTTGTAGTGAGCACGGTTGGACAAGCAGGACACACTAGTATCCACGGCGCCGGCACCCTTGCACAAAGCCCTTCCACGAAGCAGAGCGCACCAATGTCTTCAACTCCCATCTGATGTCCGTGGGAGACCGGCTCCAAAGCCCTTGCACAACGACGCTGCACACCTCGGGGTCCAATGAAAAACTCTGGGTCAGCCAATGCTGCACATCTGTCATTCGAGCATTCTCGTCATCCGGAAGTACGAGAGTGACTTGCGAAAAATCGCTCAAATCCACACCATTCAGACCTTCACGAATAATTCCAGCACCATAATACACTCTCAATGTAGTGGCCATTGATGATGTAGGCCTGCATGTATGATTGAAATTTACGACATGTCAAATAATATCTGATGGACCGAAATGGCGACAGGGGGGGTGAATGGTGCCTTCAAAACTCCCCAAGCACCCACACAGCAAAACGGTCGAAAGAACTGACTTCTCTGGTCGAACGCACGTGGTAGTAAGCCAACTGATGGTCGAACACCACGTGGTCGAACACTTGCCCGAGCTGACAAAAGAAATCAAACAAAGAAAACTGCGCGGTTGAAACAAGAATGGAGAAGGACTCGTTTGCCAAGTTTCCGAGTAACTAAGACTCTCTGGCTTTTGATCCTCAAATTTGGGGCACTGAACTATTCCAACCTCTGGAAGAGAAAACTTCTCTGTTTCGACTCCTGCTCTCGGGAATAAATTGGCCAAGTGGCCTTGAGACAGATTCCCAGTTCTGAGCTAATCGAAGCACACAAGAACGAATGCAGCCTCAAGAAGAAGAGAGGAGAGAGAAGGATAGCATGAAGAACAAGCTCTCAAAACAGATCGCAAACAAAACAATCACAACATTTCATGACGACAGAAATCAACTTGAGGAAGAGAGATGAATGATTGAACATGGAGGTTTCTACAGCCACTCCATTGGAGGTACAAGAGCAACCGTGCTCTACCCAGAGAAAACTCACACAAATAGAGACGAAAAATTCAGAGTGACTCGGGAACAACCTCACCGAGCATCCGAGCTCTACCCTCTCTATTTATAGTCTTCTTGCTACAGGGGGAGAACCCGTTAACTCCCACCTAACACCGGGTTTTACCACTCTCTTTACCCAACAGCGAGAACGAGCTCCAGTGCTTTACCCGTTACACCCAGCGGCTCTACTGCTTTGCCCGTTAGCGCCAACAACTCCAGTGCTTTCCCAGAGACACAGCTTCCCTTTGCAGCTTTCCGCATTTCTCCAAAATGCCACTTCGCTGCCTTCCCGGAAGCTTCCTCCTGCCTTGCCGATCACGCTTGCAACCACCTCACAGACTTCGTCGTCTTTGGCATCTCCCAGCCGATCACGACCTCAGCACCCCCGTGCCTAGTCTCGACCATCCATGCCTCACCACGATTAGTCTTAAAGTCCTGCAAACCATCACAGACAAGCAAACCATTACATAGTACCGCTCACAATAGTATCCAACCACTTGAGCCAGAAAAACAGAACTCAAATCATACTCTTACCAAGTCGTATACCACCAACGACCAGTCGAAAAATAGAGAACAATGAAAGCACACGACATACGACCACAAAATCAAGCCATACGACCAGATACAATGAGTCTACGATCATCGCTAACTTGCTACGACCACCCACAACTCGCTACGGCTTTAACGCTCAAAGTCTATGACTTCAACCCAAGTCGTTACAACCGATCGAAAAGATAAACAAACAAATGCACAAGGTCCCTGACTTCATCACAAAGCCCTACGACCAAATTCCAGCTCAAATGGTCAAGTCTGCAGGTCATACGACCGATTCCAACTGCGTGCGAGCACGTCCGACCACGCCAGACTGCTCTACGACCAAATCCGACCGGTATCGACTACAACCGACTGAGTCTGACCCCGACCCGACCTCGTTCGACCGCTTCACAACATGGTCGAAGTCCGCCGACTTCCCACGTGGTCGCAAGCTTGAGTGCCGGCCCCCGACCACAGTGGTCGAAGCATCGACTTCCGACCGCAGCTCTCAATAACGTAGTCGTAGAGTGCCGACTACTCACGTGGTCATAGATTTGAGTGCCGACTTCGACTGCAGCCCACTACAACGTGGTCGTAGCTACGACTTACGACTTCTAACCGCTTTCAGCTCATGACAACGTGGTCGAAGCTACAATCGACTACGGCCAATGTGATCGTAAACGACCTGAAAATGGTCGTATACGCTACAACGTGGTCGTAAATGGCTCGGCTGGCTTCCGATAGCGCACAACGTGGTCGTACGGGTCATTTCGACCATGACCAAGATACGACTATGGCAAAACCAGTCTTAAACTTCCCTGGTGACCTACGATTACGGCCAAACGTGGTCGTAACCTGCTTCGACCACAACCAACGTGGTCGTACTGGCCTTCGACCACGGCCAACATGGTCGTGCTGGCTGCAGAGCACTTTGCCAGGGCTACGATATTGCCGAACTGGCACAAACCTCAAAAGCTAAACTCAATCTTCCTAGATCAAGAGTCAATTACTCATCACAACCATGGGGTGACCTTCACATGGTCTCTCAATCTCCCCCTTGATGAGTATATTGACAAACCCAGAAAAAGCAAGAAGTTGAGTTTGTTTTGAAAAGTCCAACATGGTCCAAAGAAGAGAAAGAAACACACAAATGACCATGTCGACAGAAGGAACACTAGAGCAACAACTGAAAGAGCAAATTGATCTCCAAAGCTCTAAACTGGAACCAACAGACTTTTTCTTCTCTATTCTCCCCCTTTTGGCAATAAACACATCAAGATGCAATAGAGAGAATATGACATGTCAATGGATGAATATGGCTGAAGTTTGTTTATTTAAGCATTTAGAGCCATGAGAGTTATCCATAATGATCATAATGTAATACACCAAGCCATAACTCAATAAAACGCTATCTAGATCCTGACAACATATATATAAGCCAGCTAGAGCACATAGATGACAATCTGAAATGTAATGCATTTTGTGAGCAAGTCACGTCATCAATGAGTAAAGTCTAGCTAGAGACATCCAAGGATGATGCAGGCCATGTCAATAAGCTAAGCGGAACAAAGAAGCTAACATTGAGTCCAAATAGAGTGCTATAAGCTCAAGATTGAAACATTGGTTAAGGTACTTGGTTCTGATTGTAGATTAAGCAAATTGAGCACATTAAACATTGTCTTTTGAAAGCATATGGTTGTTTTCAACCCAATTTTTGTTTATGTGCTAGATCTCAAGCCTTATGCGACTACTCCAAGCAATAAGCTTAAGAAGATAGTCTAGGTCATCCAAAACTCCCCCTGAGTTCATGCCTAGTGCAATGGCAAGCTGTCTCATGAGAAGAAATTGGTGAAATCAGTTTTTTTCGCACAAATATGGTGGTTGTCAACCAACACTTTGTTTTATCATGTGCTAGATCTCAAGCCTTATGCGACTACTCCAAGCAAGAAGCTTAAGAAGATAGTCTAGGTCATCCAAAACTCCCCCTAAGTTCATGCCAAGTGCAATGGCAAGCCGTCTCATAGGAAAGAATTGGTGAGATCAGTTTTTTTTGCACAAAAGAGATCTTTTTGCTTTTTAACACATTGTACTAACTCATGTATCATCAGGAGACTAAAACAGCTCAAACTAAGGCTCAATATAGATTCAACGCTCTACTCAGCCTATTTGACATGACATGAATCATAAAAGGATAGCTCAAGAAAGACTAAACTCAAATGCTAGCATGACAAGTTTAATTTAAGTTGATCAATTTTACTTAACTTATCATGGCAAACGCTAGTCTACACATATGAAGTCATGATAAATTTAGCAAGCTAAGCACAAGTCATGGCAAGGTGTAAAGCATTGAAGCATGTCATAACAGGATAATAATCAAGGCTCAATGCAGTTTGATTATAATGCGAAATGCTGAAAATGCATGAAAGACCAGCTCCCCCTCAACATTAGATGCAACTTTTAGTTCAAGTTGAGTTATGTCAGA
Organism: Dendrocalamus latiflorus; assembly: GCA_017311315.1. Classification (NCBI taxonomy): domain Eukaryota; kingdom Viridiplantae; phylum Streptophyta; class Magnoliopsida; order Poales; family Poaceae; genus Dendrocalamus; species Dendrocalamus latiflorus. Next base: position 2,934,200 of record CM029622.1, on the reverse strand, counting down.
ATTAAGCTCCAGAAGCTCCCAATTGAACTCCCCCTGAACCAAAGCAAAAGAATCGAGAAGCTGGGAAAGAAAACAGCAAATAGGCAGTCCTTAAAGCATAGAAAAGATATAGAGGCAACTATGGCTCAGACTGACTCTCATCTACCCCATATGACTCCAGGACAATCAGCTGACAGTAAATCACACACTAGAGAGCAAACACGTACCCTGTCTACCCGAGGGTGGCCCAACCCTCGCTAGAACCTACAAGAAGTGAGTGAGCTCGACCTAGTGAGATAAGAAGCAGCTAATCCTGGTAGCACAAGATAAGAGTTAGAAGTCTAAGCATCTCGGCAAGAGAAGCACTCTAACCTATGCTGGAAGGACTAAACCCGAATGCACCCCGAGTGCAATGCAACAGAAATGAGACAGAAGCATAATCAATATAGTAAAGCAGTAAAGCCCAAAACTCCCCCTCACTACAATCCGTAAGGACACACCACCCCAAGCTCTCCCCGCAGAGCTGAAAACTTTGAACTGTCCAAAGGCTTGGTAAAGATATCAGCCAACTGGTGGTCACTCTCCACAAACTGAAGCACTATGTCACCTTTCTCTACATGGTCTCTAAGGAAGTGGAAGCGAATATCAATATGCTTGGTCCGAGAGTGCTGCACTGGGTTCTTAGCAATGTTGATAGCAGACGTGTTATCACAAAAGAGTGGAACACTGTCTAAAGCTAACCCAAAGTCCCGCAGGGTCGAAACCATCCAAAGTACCTGGCTACAGCAACTGGCTGCAGCAACGTACTCGGCCTCTGCAGTGGACTGTGCAACACTGGACTGCTTCCTCGAAGACCAGGAAACGAGAGAAGTGCCAATGAATTGGCAAGTGCCAGAAGTGCTCTTCCTATCTATCCTACAGCCGGCAAAGTCTGCATCCGAAAAGGCTCTCAAGGAAAGACAGGAAGAGGAAGAGTACCAGATACCATAGTCAATGGTAGCTCGAAGGTACCGAAAGATGCGCTTCACCGCCTGGCGGTGAGATACGCGAGGAGAAGCCTGAAAACGAGCACACAGACACACAGAGAAGTGTATATCTGGTCTCGAGGCCGTGAGATAAAGAAGGGAGCCGATCATACTTCTGAACTCTTTCTGATCAACTGGCTCGCCGTCCTCATCTGGGTCAAGATAGGCTGTAGAAGCCATGGGAGTTGACACTGGCTTACCATCACTCATGTCGAAGCGTCTCAGGAGGTCACGAGTGTACTTTCCCTGATGAAGAAATGTACCCTCCCGAGTCTGCTTGATTTGGAAGCCAAGGAAGAAGGTCAACTCGCCCATCATACTCATCTCAAACTCGGTGCTCATGACATCCGAGAACTGTGAAACCAGAGTATGAAAAGAGCCGCCAAAGATGATGTCATCGACATAGATCTGGACGAGCAGAAGGTCAGCGCCAAGCCGACGGATGAACAAGGTCTTATCAACTTTACCCATTTCAAACCCATGACTCAACAAGTAGGACTTAAGCCTCTCATACCAAGCCCTGGGGGCCTGCTTAAGTCCATACAACGCTTTGGAAAGCTTGAAGATATGGTTTGGGTATTTGGGGTTTTCGAAACCAGGAGGCTGTCGGACGTAGACCTCTTCCTCAATAAGGCCATTGAGAAAGGCACTCTTGACGTCCATCTGGTAAAGCTTGAAACCCTTAGAAGCTGCAAAGGCAAGCAGGATTCTAATGGCTTCAAGTCTAGCTACAGGGGCAAAGGTCTCCTCGAAATCTAGACCTTCAACCTGGGAGAACCCCTGAGCAACCAGTCTAGCCTTGTTTCGAATAACCACTCCATCCTCGCTCTGCTTGTTCTTGAACACCCACTTAGTCCCAATAATATTGTGACCTCGCGGGGGCTCGACAAGCGACCAGACCTTGTTCCTCTCAAAATTTTCTAGCTCCTCATGCATGGCATTGACCCAAGACTCATCAGATAAAGCATGAGAGACATCTTTAGGCTCAAAGGAGGCAATGAAAGCAGAATGGAGACAGAATTGAAATAAGCCAGATTTTGAGCGGGTAACACGCTCGAAAAGGTCTCCAATGATCTGCTCTGAAGGATGAGCTTTCTGGATATGTCTAGGAGGTCCAGGATGAGATGAAGAAGTGGCCTCTACCTCGTGAGCTGACGAGGTAGAAACAGAGCCACCAGCTCCAGAAGAAGCAGAAGGCATGGGCTGATCACCTGGAGGTGCGGTAGAAGACGGCACCTCAAGGGGTGGATAAGGGACTGGATCGGGTAGACAACCCACATCTCCATCGTCCTCGTCATCCACGAAGATGGTCTCGGACTGCTCTAAAGAACCTGAGATATCAGGCCTAGTCCCCGGACTGGCCTCGTCAAAGGTCACCTCACAGGTCTCTACCATTTTGCTAGACTCGCAGTTCCAGACCCTATAAGCCCGCGAAGAAGGCGAGTAACCTAGAAAGATCTCATCACAAGAACGTGACTCGAACTTATCTAGGTTCCCGGACTTCAGAATAAAGCACTTACAACCAAACACACGAAAATGAGAGACGCTGGGCTTTCGCCCGTATCTCAACTCATAAGAAGTGCGGTGCAAGTGTGCCCGAAGAAAAACTCGATTCGAAACATGGCACGCGGTCGCAATAGCCTCAGCCCAAAACTTCCTAGGTGTAGAGTACTCATCGAGCATCGTCCTGGCCATCTCGACCAAGGTACGGTTCTTCCTGTCCACGACGTCATTCTGCTGTGGGACGTGCGGAGAAGAGAACTGGTGCTCTACACCTGTCTCACCACAGAAACTCTCAAAGTAGGAATTCTTGAACTCCGTGCCATTGTCACTGCGGATCGCTCGTAAGGCACCTGGGAGCTCAACAGAAAGCCTACTGAAAAGACCTCGGAAAAGCGAAAACGTCTCATCCTTCGAGGCTAAGAAAAACACCCAAGAATACCTCGAGAAGTCATCGACCACAACAAGAACATACCACTTCCCCCCTGCTGACTGCACTCGAGCTGGTCCAACTGTGTCCATGTGGAGCAGCTGTCCCGGTGCATCGGTCATAGTAACTGTGACCGGAGGGTGAGAAGTGGCAACCATCTTGCCGTGCCGGCATGGAGAGCAAACAAGATCTTTGACCATCTTGAGTTTAGGCATACCACGAATGAGATCGTGGCCGCTAACTCGGGTCAAATGGTCAAATCCAATATGACCAAGTCTCCTATGCCAGAAAGAGAGGTCGCGGGACTCAGAAGCAACTAAACACCTGAGATGATCACCAGAAGACTCAGAAAAATCAGCACGAAAGATCCTCCCATAACGAGAAATCCCGCAAACCAGACTACCCGAAGAATCAAGAATTTTACAAGCATTTTTTTTAAAGCTCACCTCGAAATCATCATCGGTAAGCTGAGAAACTGAAAGCAAATTGTACTGCAGCTTACTAACCAAGGCTACATCTTTCAAAATGAAAGAATCATTAATGCGCACAGTACCTTTGGCGATGACGCGCCCAGATGAAGCATCTCCGAAAGTGATCATCTCATCACCTGGAGCACGGGCAAGGGAAGAAAACCAACGGGAGTCTCCGGTCATATGACGAGAACAACCGGAGTCTACAAGCCAAACCTTTCCCTTCCCTGCCCGGCGAACCTGAGTCAAACAGAGAGTAACGTCTCAGTACTGGGGTAAATCAAAAGAGATTTTGGCACCCAATACTGAACAACACGTCGAGCAGATGAAGTCGTCAAGCACGACTGACCTCTATCTACCTTACGCTCTCTGTGACTCAAAGAAGCAGAAGGTTTGTGAGCAGACCTGAAGCTGTTGCGGGGTCCGACTGCTACGGGGGAGCGAGTCGGAACACCGGCAACACGCTGATCACGCCGCGGGTAGCTATCTCGATGGGAAAAACGAGATCTACCCCTAGGACGGCGGAAGTCACGACCAGAGGCAGCATGAGGACGAAAAGCAGAAAACTCGGAAAAACCAAGTCCTCTATGCTGCCTAAACTCCGTAACAGGAGCAAACCTAGACCTCGTGTTGGTCTTAGGTGCACTCAGGATCTGGGGCTGACCCTGAATACCCCTAAGAGACTCAACACGGTCTCTACGCGCGATCTTGGCGCGCCTGAAGCATCTCTCGATTGAGTGCCCATCCTTCTGACAGAAGGGGCAGTGGTACCTCACCTTCGAAGAGGTGGAAGTAGCACGCAAGGACTTCGGCTTCTGAGAGGCCGAAGTAGCAGGTGAACCTACCTTGCTGTCAGAGATCCCTTGGACAAAGCCCGCTGATTTGAATTTGACCTCATCAGATCTGGGCTCGACCTCGATCACACCTCCCACTATGGGTCTGAGAATAGCAGGAGGATGCTTCCTCATATCCTCATAGAAATCATATCCTAGACCTTGATTGAACTTACAAATCTTGGATTGGTCTAGAATAAGATTAAGCTTCTTCTTGCCTCCTACAAATCTCTCGAGAGTGTTCATAAGATACTGACACTCCCGAAAGAGAGAGGTGCAAGAAGAGCAGGGAGAAGAGGGAACAGCAGGAGGTAAGGGAGCAGAAGAAGAACCAACAGTAGAGGAAAGAATGGCTTGTGCACGCACAGCCGACTTTGAGGGGACAGTCCTACTACTAGCAGGTTGGTTCGCGTCTCTAAGCGTCTCATCCTTACCCTGGGGCTTCTCCCCCACACCATCAATCACATCACAACCAGATTGTGGCTTCTCTAGTAAGTCCTTAGTTAGCTTCACACATTTGTCATTCAAAGCAACGAGTTCAAGTTTTAGTTTATCACAACTAATGCATGGTGAGCTAACAGGATCCTTAGTCGCATACTGAGCTATTTTCTTGTTGTTGTCAATCATTTCTTGAAACTGTTTTGAGACAGATTCAAGTTCAGCAGTTAACTTTGGACAATTCAAACATGAATCAATAGGCTCAAGTAAAGAAGCACTCAACTCAGCAATCTTGTGATCTGCCCGTTTTAGGTTCATCTTCAAGTTATTGCAATTTTCACAAGACTCGGGCGGATCAAGGAGCATGGCATAAGGTCCTCTAGCAGCAATGTCCTTATCCTCACATGAGGTGGGAGAAGTAGTCTCATCAGTAGTAAGTAGGGTAACAGCCATCCTACTCAACTCTAACTCAGCAAGCAGACTAACATTCTCCACCTTAACAATATCAAGCTCGGAGGACACACTATCATGAGAGGTCCTTAATTTCTCCATGTCATCAAGCAAGGCACAGCATGTATCACAGTCGTCACGGGAGGGAGCAGATGTAAGTGAAGTAATCTCCCGTGACAGTCTATCTACTTCCTTCTCTAACTCGGTACACCTAGACCTAGCTCTAGCATGAAATCCACCTAGCTTAAGAAAAGCATCATTTAGCTGGTCATAAGAAGGGAGTACCTCATCCGAGTCGGAGTACAGCTCGCTGTCGCTGAGTTCGCCCTCGAGGGCCATGAAGCACATGCCGGAGAAGTCGTTGCCGCCATCCTTGGGCTCTTGGTCACCCGTCCCGTCGTCGTCGCTCCATCCCTCCACCTCGCTGAGGTCGAGGTCGTCGAAGGCGGTGAGGACGCGGTGAAACAACTTCTTGGCCTTCCCAAAGTCGCGGAACTTCTTCTTTCCCGGCGTCTGAGCTGGAGGCTTCTTGTTGCGGTTCTTGTCGGTGTAGTCGATCTTGCCCGAACCGCCGTAGTCGTTCTTGCCCTTCTCCAGCTTGGGGCAGTTTGCCCGAATGTGGTTGGGGCCACCACACTCGAAGCAAATCACGAGTCCTCCTCTCTTTCTGTCTCTCCTACCCTTGTAGGCATGTGAGAACCTTCGGGCTAGGAGGGCCAGCTGATCATCCGCAAGCTGCTCTAACTGATCATCAGTTATGTCACAGAGAGCAGCGAGGGAAAAACCGCAAGAAGAATCAGAAGAGAGACCAGAAGCAGAACTGGGATCGGTGACCAAAGCCATCGACTGTGACTTCGACCGACGAGAGACAACGTCAATCTCGTGAGTCTTGAGGCGTGAGTACAGCGCGTCAAGAGTCAGGGTCGAGAGGTCTGTCGTGTCTTTGATGGTGGTCACTTTCATCTCCCACACGCGCAGATCGAGTGCCGCGAGCATCTGACGAGCGTTGTCCGAGTCGGGGTATGTGAGACCAACCGCTCGGAGGTTGCTCAAGATTTTGTGAAATCGCGAAAAGCACTCATCCAGGGACTCACCAGCAAGCATCTCGAATTTGTTGTATTCGCGCTTGAACTGGTCCTGTCGAACCGTCTTGATCTGGGTGGTGCCCTCATGGTATGCGTCGAGGGTCACCCAGATGTCGTAGGCAGACGACAGGTGAGATATACGGTCAAACTCGCTACGACTCAACCCCTGGATGATGATGTTCCTTGCCTTTGCATTCGCCTCAACATCAGCCATGTTCCCGGCATTGATGTTCTCATCGGCAGGAACAACGAATCGTACCTTGACCTTCCGCCAGATGGCATACCCCTGGGCCTGGATGTATGTCTCCATTCGGCTCTTCCAGAAGGGGTAATCGATGCCATCGAACACGGGCGGCTTGGTCGAGTACTTGTCCGTCGCCATGGCTCTTGAGACCGGTTAAGATCTATGAATTAGAGCTAACCTGGCTCTGATACCAATTGATGGACCGAAATGGCGACAGGGGGGGTGAATGGTGCCTTCAAAACTCCCCAAGCACCCACACAGCAAAACGGTCGAAAGAACTGACTTCTCTGGTCGAACGCACGTGGTAGTAAGCCAACTGATGGTCGAACACCACGTGGTCGAACACTTGCCTGAGCCGACAAAAGAAATCAAACAAAGAAAACTGCGCGGTTGAAACAAGAATGGAGAAGGACTCGTTTGCCAAGTTTCCGAGTAACTAAGACTCTCTGGCTTTTGATCCTCAAATTTGGGGCACTGAACTATTCCAACCTCTGGAAGAGAAAACTTCTCTGTTTCGACTCCTGCTCTCGGGAATAAATTGGCCAAGTGGCCTTGAGACAGATTCCCAGTTCTGAGCTAATCGAAGCACACAAGAACGAATGCAGCCTCAAGAAGAAGAGAGGAGAGAGAAGGATAGCATGAAGAACAAGCTCTCAAAACAGATCGCAAACAAAACAATCACAACATTTCATGACGACAGAAATCAACTTGAGGAAGAGAGATGAATGATTGAACATGGAGGTTTCTACAGCCACTCCATTGGAGGTACAAGAGCAACCGTGCTCTACCCAGAGAAAACTCACACAAATAGAGACGAAAAATTCAGAGTGACTCGGGAACAACCTCACCGAGCATCCGAGCTCTACCCTCTCTATTTATAGTCTTCTTGCTACAGGGGGAGAACCCGTTAACTCCCACCTAACACCGGGTTTTACCACTCTCTTTACCCAACAGCGAGAACGAGCTCCAGTGCTTTACCCGTTACACCCAACGGCTCTACTGCTTTGCCCGTTAGCGCCAACAACTCCAGTGCTTTCCCAGAGACACAGCTTCCCTTTGCAGCTTTCCGCATTTCTCCAAAATGCCACTTCGCTGCCTTCCCGGAAGCTTCCTCCTGCCTTGCCGATCACGCTTGCAACCACCTCACAGACTTCGTCGTCTTTGGCATCTCCCAGCCAATCACGACCTCAGCACCCCCGTGCCTAGTCTCGACCATCCATGCCTCACCACGATTAGTCTTAAAGTCCTGCAAACCATCACAGACAAGCAAACCATTACATAGTACCGCTCACAATAGTATCCAACCACTTGAGCCAGAAAAACAGAACTCAAATCATACTCTTACCAAGTCGTATACCACCTACGACCAGTCGAAAATAGAGAACAATGAAAGCACACGACATACGACCACAAAATCAAGCCATACGACCAGATACAATGAGTCTACGATCATCGCTAACTTGCTACGACCACCCACAACTCGCTACGGCTTTAACGCTCAAAGTCTACGACTTCAACCCAAGTCGTTACGACCGATCGAAAAGATAAACAAACAAATGCACAAGGTCCCTGACTTCATCACAAAGCCCTACGACCAAATTCCAGCTCAAATGGTCAAGTCTGCAGGTCATACGACCGATTCCAACTGCGTGCGAGCACGTCCGACCACGCCAGACTGCTCTACGACCAAATCCGACCGGTATCGACTACAACCGACTGAGTCTGACCCCGACCCGACCTCGTTCGACCGCTTCACAACATGGTCGAAGTCCGCCGACTTCCCACGTGGTCGCAAGCTTGAGTGCTGGCCCCCGACCACAGTGGTCGAAGCATCGACTTCCGACCGCAGCTCTCAATAACGTAGTCGTAGAGTGCCGACTACTCACGTGGTCATAGATTTGAGTGCCGACTTCGACTGCAGCCCACTACAACGTGGTCGTAGCTACGACTTACGACTTCTAACCGCTTTCAGCTCATGACAACGTGGTCGAAGCTACAATCGACTACGGCCAATGTGATCGTAAACGACCTGAAAATGGTCGTATACGCTACAACGTGGTCGTAAATGGCTCGGCTGGCTTCCGATAGCGCACAACGTGGTCGTACGGGTCATTTCGACCATGTCCAAGATACGACTATGGCAAAACCAGTCTTAAACTTCCCTGGTGACCTACGATTACGGCCAAACGTGGTCGTAACCTGCTTCGACCACGACCAACGTGGTCGTACTGGCCTTTGACCACGGCCAACGTGGTCGTGCTGGCTGCAGAGCACTTTGCCAGGGCTACGATATTGCCGAACTGGCACAAACCTCAAAAGCTAAACTCAATCTTCCTAGATCAAGAGTCAATTACTCATCACAACCATGGGGTGACCTTCACATGGTCTCTCAATATCGTACAACACTAAACTAAACTTTCTATACTAAAAAGGGTGCTAAAATTTCTATACTACAAAATGTATACTACAACTTTTTGACACTAATATTTCCATATTAAAATTGTACTACATTTTTTACATCTACAATTTTTTACTAACACCAACATTTCATCTAAATAATAGTGCAAATACAACATAATAAAAAAAACCTGGATCCAAATGGATATAATAGCTTCTACTTCTCCTTCCTCCCTCACCTCCTCCTCCAACCCTGTCCTCCTCTCCTTCTCTTCTCCCCTCCTTTTCTTCCCCTCCTCCCTCTCTTCTCCCCCTCCTTTTCTTCCCCTTCCTCTCCTCTTCTTCTCTCGCACAATGAGTGCTCCTTCCTCCTCTCCTCTTCTTCTCTCGTTTCTTCTCTGTGCGCAGAATGAGGGCAAAAAGTGGTAGGTGGTAGTAGGTGGCCGACTGTGCTGTAATAAATTACCCCCCCCCTGTCGCCCTACCGTTGGGCGACTGGAATTCCAGTCGCCCAACCGTACAGCGACTATAATAAGTCGCCCAACGCTCAGGTGATACCATTGATTCGCTCAACGGTTCCCACATTCCCTAAATGTCGCCTCCCGGTTGGGCGAAAGGCGGCAGTTGCCCAATGGGGGGGCGACTGAAGCCTATTTTTGTAAAAAAATTTCCCGCGGGTATATTTATGTATTTTCGAATAAAAAATAGATTATCCGTACAAAAAATTCCAACAAGTGCAGACATGGCGTTCCTCTCGTCCACAACGATCATACTGGAATGACAAAATGTCGTTCTGAAAGCAGTTACAGCAACATCAGTACACCAGTTACAGCAATACTGTAGAATCAGTGGATATATGCAGCCGACCCGGGGGAGAAAGAGGAATTAGGAAGCTTTCTGACTTTGAGCCCACTATTACAAAAGCCATCCTCTAAAAAAGCCCACAAAGACCCAGATTCGTGCTGGGCAATTGAGGCATATAGTTATGTGTGTTACACCTGGATTCATCGTACTTGATTGTTCAACTCGTTCCTCTCATTCGGATAGCTAGCTCTCTGATCGAGTCGACTTTAGCATGCACCTCTGCACTTTGTGTCTGAAGATCAATGGTGCATGTCCTAGTGCTCGCCTGCCCTTCTCTAGATTTAAAGAATAGCAATGGGAACAGTGAAATGCCCCCACTTCAGAGTTTCAGAATCATGATGTTTCTTACTGATTCTTCTCTAAAGAAACTGCTGCTAGAATGGTTTCGAGTCTGGATCATTATCTTGCAGACTTGCACAGCTTCAGTCTGAAGTCTGAATTGCTCAGATGTTCTTGTGATCACATCACATACATACGGCGACGTTTCACTTCCACATCCAAGCTTGTGTTCCGTGTATGATTGGCCACCAAGAACAACACACGCTTTGATTTTCTTCGCCATCCAGTCGCCAGTCACCTTCACCCTCTTGTTCGTGACCCCATCTGGACTACTTGATTTCCCATTTGATCTTGTTGCGCTTGCCTTCCTCAGTTTCTTGCAGATAATCTTCTGCCTGCCTGCCTGCTTGTCACTGTCCACGAGTGGTATAACCTCCTTCCATGAACATGAGCTGCTTTTATGTGTGATGGATTGGATCATGGATGGGGCCAAACCTGCCTTTCTAACTTGGCAACTTCCACAAGATCACAAGACTAATGTCCAGTGCATGCTTCCAAACCAGATTTCAGTAGCTCTGCTTAATTGGTTTTGGGTTATTTGGAGTCTCTTTCTCTGCTCTGGACCCTGCCTTGACTTTAGGATGCTATCACGATCTTTACAATTGTAGGACCAATACCAGTAATCGAAGGGGTGAATGATTTCTGAAACCTTTCCCTCTCAGGTATTTAAAATCTTTACTTAAGTTCAAAGCAAAACTAACAACAAAATCAGCTACCTCCTACAAAAGGCCAGTTAGACAGATGGTTGGTTGGACAGTTAGCTTTCGACCAGTCACATCGACTGGCTGGTCAGACTGCAGGTCTAGGACCAGTCCGACTAGTCCTCTATTTCCAGACCTAAACACCACTCGAGACAAAAGCTCAAATCCCATCCAAATACTTTCAAGTTTTGTATGAGACTTTGGCTCAAGTTCATCCAATTGAGGATAATCAAATCTAGGTTAAAAGAATACTAAAAATTCTAGAACTCAAATTACTTATTGCTCATAAGGATCTAAGATATGAGGTCTTCCAGATTTGTTCTCACATATGCTAACATGATAATTTAAGCAATAGAGATTCCACGAACCCGAAATCACAAATCAAGCTCAAGAACGAGAACGACCAAGCAAGAACACAAATAAGAACATTGTTGTGGTTACAGACCAAACAGAGAGAGAGAGTATGGTAGTGGAGAGTTAGGTGAGTAATGGCTTAGGGTTTCTTCCCATGGCCTGTGCTGTATATATATGTCCACATGAGGAGTACTTTTACCGTTATACCCTTACATCTGATTGTTCCCCTTAGGGGTACTTATGTCATTATACATGTCCCATTTTGGGCCTTACATTTCTCTAACAGGCCTGCTGGGCTTAGGTGGGGGCCACCCCTACAACAAACATGATTAAGACAAAGTTTTGATCTATTTTCGATGAGGATAAAGTTTACATTCTCATGGATGATTACAAGATGCAGCCAAAGCACCACCTTTTCTCTCTCAAATTCTCTCCCTCACAACTATGGGAAAACCAGAAAATCACAAGAACTTGCTATAAACGGTTCCTAGATGGATGATATCTGGTCTCCAAGAGATATCTTCATTACTTATATGTCTTTGGCACAAAGTACGATCAAGAGGAGAGAAGGAAACACCCAAAAACAAGCTAAATCAAAATTTTTGAGCAAAGAGAAGAAAGATTTGGACGAATTTTGATTTCTACTGATACTTAGAGAAGAATGTTTACAGTCATTCCCTAGCCATTTCATAAGCCTAAGGATGACAACAAACTTGAAATCAAGAACCATAACTCATTCTATAAAAGTTCTCTCCATGGCCACTTGACCAACTGCAGCCTACCGACCGGCTGGTCTCACCACGACCACCTAACTAGCTGCGGCCTACCGACCAGCTCCCTGGTCGATCGGCTGGTCTCTCCATGGCCACCCGACCTACTGCGGCCTGCTGACCAGCTCTACACTCCAGCCAACTAGCTCCCTGGCCGACCGACTGGTCTCTCCATGGCCACTTGACTAGCTACACACAACCAGCGACTAGAGCCAGCCAATGACACAAAATCAAACTCAAACATTGGATCTGAAGCACAAGCAAAATTAAATACTCATCACACATATGGGATGACCTCCACGTAGTCTCACAACAATCTGTCTCTAGCTTAATTTGGCTCTCACAAGTCATAATTATTACCACTTGACTCAAAGACCGATTTAAACCCTAATAATAATTTTATTCCTTGGTTGATTAGGTGGATGGCAGGTATATTTCATATTAAGTAAAGACAGGATAGGATTCTTGCAGCCTAATCAACCCTAAAGAAAACCATTTTATTCCATGTCAATCGATCATCAGAGCGAAACATCTCCTGATGAGGGTGGGAAATGCACCATGACTCCCATCCTTTAGCTCCCAACCAAACCTTGGAGCTCATCCTTGTCAATCAAATTAGGTAACCATGTGATGTGAGGTGTATAGCTAGGTTCTTGGTTCTTGGCAAGTTAGAAATATATATGGTCACAAGACCCCTATATTCAGAAATAAAAAGATAATGGGTCCCATGGATCAATCATGTCTAGGGCCTAGACAGATCGATAGAGTAAAATTGCACCAATGCGTTCCTTCTTTTAATCTCGTAAGATTATCTGTTTCATCTTATCTGTTTCGGGTTGTGACAAAAAAAACACGTCATATTCATGCCATATCACTGCATCATCGATCCATGCTCTGAGGCCAGCATCAAAAGCTAGCTTTGAGACGATTAAGTTTAGGTATGTGATTGAGACTTGATCAGAGCCCTCACACGGTCACACCAACAGTGTGTGCTGCTGTCCAGCAATGGCAACATGGCATATGCACAAGCAAGCAAAGGAGCGGACGCTGTTTCTCTGACTAGAAAAAGGCTTTTAGCTAGAAGCAGCAGCAACGCATGGAACAGCCTCACCTTCTCTCCTTCCGATCCGGTCTGCAATGGCAGAATCGTGCAAGCAATTAAGGAGCGGAATGCATAGTTTCAGTTGGTTCACGAAATAGTACTTGCAATGCGTGCACACACATGGAGGTTGCCTCACAACCAACACATGGACTGTACTGTGCACTCTCCGCAATCTGCACTGGTTTTCTGAACATATCTATGTTGCCACTCGTTATTATTTCAAAGGAAAAAACACAAGAGTGCAACAGTGAGCAATAGTAGTAGAACCGTACACATCTCAATAGTACGCACCACAGAATCAGGATCCCATTCTGTTCTGTTGGAGTCTATCATATGTGTGCAAAGTAGTAAGAGCAGCGAGCAAAAAGGCAGGGGGGAAAGTGATTAGTGATGCAACGACTGACAGTGCAATGTATTGTGCAAGCATCCAGAATGGCAAGAGAGGGAGAAAATGATGTATGTATGATGTGTGTTGAGAAATGAAGAGAGCAGGATGGATGGGGTTGGTTAGGCAGAATAGATGCTCATCAAGATAGGATGTGGTACAAGCAGTAGACCAAGGTGGTGATACTGATATATTCAGAGCTCATCATGTATAGCTGTTGTAGATGTTCAGGAGGATGTGGTGTGACCGCAGCCACGACAACGCTCATCAGATAGCTACCCCGTATCAGCAATCCATGTCTATCGAAGATCAAGAGTCCGTCGATTGCGTGTAACTATTACGTTTCATTTTCCTGGACAAGCTCGGTGATAGAGTTAATCTAATTGTCTTCAGGTCCGGTTGAGTTCACGACTAGAGTATATTTATGACCACGGCAATTTATACTACCCTGTAGCTTACGACCAGTCCGAGTACTATATCAAGTACTGTAGCAGTCGGAATCATAAAAGTACTATAGTAGTTATAGTCGAGAAAGGTCAGGAATCAGAGTCAGCATGTAACTAAGACTCACGGCGGTTGTAAAGGAAAGTTAAGATGTGTCCGTATAGAACTCTCAACGTAGGATGTTGTGTTGGTTACGGAATCTTGTATATTGCTTCTCTATATAAGAAAGACAAAAAGGACGCAAGTGTATCGTGTCACCAAAGATCTATCTGAGTTTACTCGTGTTCGCGTGTGTGATCACAAAGTTCAAGTTCATCGCTCGTCTAGACCCTGGACAAATTCCCCAATAATTGGTATATGAGCCTAAGGGGACGCAGCGATGGCCGGTAACACTATTGATCCATCGAAGTCAGGAGCGCTCGTCAATAACACGGGCAACAAGCTCGATCCATCGAAGTCTGGCGTGTTTATCAAGCCGACACAAGAAAAGCCACGATCCTGATCCAATACCCGATGTTGAACAATACGAATTACGTCATATGGACCATCAAGATGGAGTTAATCTTGCGTTCGCTAGGGGTATGGTCGGCAGTCGAAGATGGAGACGACGACAACGACAAGGATCAAGGCACGATGGTGGCCATCTCGCAAGCGGTGCCAGATGACGTGATGATGTCAATCACGGAGAATGAGACTGCGAAAGAAGCCTAGAACACACTTAGGGAGATGCAAGTAGGCGAAGATCGTGTCAAGAAGGCATGTGCTCAAGTGCTGAAATAGCAACTAAGCAAGTTGTAGATAGGGGACTCGGAGATGATCACCGAGTACTCTATGAAACTCACTACGCTGGTGGGTGAGATCCGTTCACTTGGCACAAAACTAAAAGAGAGCAACGTCATCAAAAAATTGTTCAGCTTGGTACCAGATCGATTCATCCAAATTACCAAAACGATCGAATAGTTCGGCGATATCACAACAATGTCACTCTCAGAGGCGATTGGTCACCTTAGAACCTTTGAGGAAGGACTCAAGGGTCGACGACACTCGAAGAATGGGAGTGATAAAATTCTCTTTACCCAAAACAAGTGGGAAGAGAGGAGCACGAAGACAAAGAATCATGAGGGCGCTTCTAGCGTCAAGATAGGAGGTCGTAATGGAAGGGGTTGAGGACGCGGCCATGGACAAGACGGAGGCTAAGGCGCTGGCAATCGTGTCATCGATGAACGAATGCCACCAAAATCTGACACGACCAAGGTCAAGTGCTTGAATTGCAATGAGTATGGGCACTTTGCGAAAGAGTGTCCAAATCTAAACAGAAGAGAAAGGGTCAATCCCATAGAGAAGCAGAATGATGAAGATCCACAATTGCTGATGGTTGAAGTATATGAACTCATCCATACAGTCCTGGCGCCTAAAGAGGAGGTATTTCTGCATGAAGATAAGGTGATGCTGAAGCTTAGCAGTACCCAAAACAAGGTTTGGTATCTTAATATCAGTGCAAGCAACAACATGACCAGCTGCAAGGAGAAATTTGCTGGGATTGACACGACTGTAAAAGACTTAGTCAAATTTGGAGATGGTTCAGCTATGGAGATACAAGGAAGGGGTTTGGTGCTATTGAAGTGCTCTATAGGTGAACATCGTATCGTCACGAATGCTTACTACATCCCGAAGCTGAGAAGCAATATAATCAACCTCGGTCAGCTGGACGAGAACGGTTGCAAGATTATGGTCAAAGAAGGAGTGATGTCGACCTTAGACAGAACTTGCAGGTTGTTGGCCAAACTGAGCAGATCAAAAAACCAGATGTATGTGTTGCACATCAATCTGGCTCTACCGGAGTGTCTACTGGCAAGAAGCACTGAAAAGTCGTGACAATGGCACACTAGATACGAGCATATGAACTTTCCTGCTTTGAAGGATCTGGCTCACAAGAAGATGGTGCATGGGATTCCCATAATCGAGTATGTGGATCACATCTGTGATGGTTATCTAGTCAACAAACAAACATCATAACTCGTTTCCTACCACGTCTTAATACTAAGCAGATATGCCCCTCGAGTTGTGGCATGGAGACATCTGCGGGCCAGTCACTCCAACCACGAATAGAGGAAATCATTACTTTCTGCTGTTGGTAGATGATTGCATAAAGTTTATGTGGCTGGTTTTACTCCGAAGCAAAGATGAAGCATTTGAGGCATTTAAGAGGATCAAAATTGTAGCTAAGATGGAGACAAATTTGAGGCTGAAAGCTCTACACACCAACCTTGGTGGCGAGTTTATCTTGAATGTATTCACGGACTACTATTATCTGCTGGGAATTAGGTGTTATCTGATAGTGCCTTATTCTCCCCAACAGAAGGTGTGGTCGAAAGAAGGAACCAGATGGTGGTCAATATGGTAAGGAGTACGTTGAAAAGCATGGGAGTTCCAGGTGAATTTTGGGGAGAAGCAGTATCGACTGTCGTTTATCTTCTTAATCGGGCAGTATTGAAGAGCGTCATCGACAAAACTCCTTACGAAACCTACTACAATCGCAAGCCAAGTGTTGGTCACTCCACACTTTCAGGTGCGCTACACACATGAAGACGACCACTGTAGCACCCCACATAACCATATGGGATACCACTATGGAACGTCATCGCTAAAGTGAAGAATAAATAGGAACAACAAAATAAATCACAAAGAGTGTAGAACGTTATTAACACTTTAATAGAGAACCAACAGAAGCTGGAAGAAATATTTAAAACATGGGACCGGTCCACTTCTAACCAAATAAAGAATGAATAAAATAACAAAACAGTAGCAAACCACGGTGCTAAAAACTCGAGTGCTCTCACCCATGCATGATGCTATCACTCCACTGGCCTATTACTTGAGACTGAAAAGAGCAAGTGTGAGATTTGGAAATCTCAGCAAGTACCCAACAACGGTCGCAATACAAAAGTAAAGACAAATAATGCAACCACGTGAAATGAAGGACAAGCATTACAAGTAAACAACGGGTACAAGATGAAAGCAACGAACAACTGATATCAGACATACTGTCATAAATGGGAGATGGATATCATGGAAACTGTGTATTAAAGATAGTTATTATGTGACAAGTTAAAGCAAGTTATAGCAAGCGTGCCGGCGACCTCATCCCACATACCCGGTTATACGAGAATAGCCAGGCACAACCTTGTCCTCGACTATATAACCACCGTACATTCTCGTTACACAGGATATTACACCCCGTCTGTGGTTATACAGTCGAGGACAAGGTTGTGCCTAGCAATTCTCGTATAACCGGGTATGTGGGATGAGGTCGTCGGCACCTTTGCTATAACTTGCTTTAACTTGTCACATAACAACTATATTTAATACACAGTCTCCATGATATCCATCTCCCATTTATAACAGTATCTTTGATATCAGTTGTTCGTTGCTTTCATCTTGTACCTGTTGTTTACTTGTGATGCTTGTCCTTTATTTCATGTGGTTGTATTACTTGTCTTACTCTTGTGTTGCAACCATTGTTGGGTACTTGCTGAGATTTCCAAATCTCACGCTTGCTCTTTTCAGTCTCAGGTAAAAGGCAAGTGGAGTGTAGCATCATGCATGGGTGGGAGCACTCGAGTTTTCAGCACCGTGGTTTGCCACTGTTTTGTTGTTTCATTCATTCTTTATTTAGTTAGAAGTGGATCGATCCCATGTTTTAAATATTTATTCCAGCTTCTGTTGGTTCTCTATTAAAGTGTTAATAAAGTTCTACACTCTTTGTGATTTGTTTTGTTGTTCTTATTTATTCTTCACTTTAACGATGATGTTCCATAGTGGTATCTCATATGGTTATGTGGGGTGCTACAACCACACCACACCTCTCCAATGTAGCAGATCGAAGCAAGCCAATGATGCACATTGAGTATGATCCAAGGACAAAAGGTTATAGGATGTTTGATCCGGAGACACGACGAGTTGTAATGACTCATGATGTAGTGTTTGAGGAGGAGAGAAAGTGGGAGTGGAGCAGAGATCCCTCGGCAAAGGTACAACCGATTGAAGACATCTTCACGGTACATTACTCTTGTAACACTGATGTAGATCTTGACAACCACATGGTGGCTTCTGATACTATGACCACGGAGGATATAGTTGAAGGACACGACTATGAAGCGGTAACTCCAGGCAGTATGAGCACGGGGTTTGGGACGGCCAGCTCATCTACACCACACACTCCCATAGCAACTCGGAGTGTCGGTCTCACCAGGAGCTCCCTAAGGATGGAGCTCAACGAAAGCTCATCTAAAGGACTATGTTGGAAGCGTGACATCAAAAGTCTCTATGATGCCATATCTCCGTTAGAGATGAAAGATTCAAAGTTCTGCTTACTAGGAGAGTAGGAGCCTGTGAACTTTTAAGAGGCCAAGGCGAAACCAGAGTGGAGAAGAGAAATGGAGGATAAGATATCCTCTATCCAAGAGAATGGAACATGGGAGCTTGTTCCATTGCCAGATAGCTATAGACCAATCGGATGAAAGTGGGTCTATAAGTTAAAGAAGGACACTCAAGGCGTGATCGTAAAGAACAAGGTGAGGCTAGTTGTGAAGGGGTGTGTTGAACAACAAGGCATTGATTTGAGGAAGTCTTTGCCCCTATTGCGAGGCTAGAGACGGTGCGCCTGCTTATTGTGATCGCGGCACATTAAGGAAGGGAGGTTCATCATATGGATGTCAAATCGGCTTTTCTCAATGGTACTTAGAAGAAGAAGTTTATGTTGTGCAACCTCCAATATTTGAAAAGGAAGGAGAAGAATACATAGTGTTAAGATTGTACAAAACTCTGTATGGTCTACGTCAAACCCCAAAAGCTTAGAATTCGAAACTAGATAAGTCCTTGGTGGCACTCAGTTTTGAAAGATGCCTATTAGAGCATGAAGTGTACAGACGAAACCAAGGAAAAGGGTGTTTATTGGTTGGAGTTTATGTGAATGATTTGATCATCACTGGAGAGAGTATCGAGGAGATTAATAGCTTCAAAATCTAGATGAAGAAGTTGTTTAGCACAAGCGACATCGGGTTACTCAGCTACTACTTGGGCATTGAAGTACGTTAGAGGGAAGATCATTCTCAACCAGTCCACATATGCAACAAAGGCATTGGACAAATGTGGCATGACGGACTGTAATTAATCCATTGTAAATTCCGATGGAACCTCGCCTGAACTTAAGCAAGGACAGCACAAACCCTCTTATGGACAAGACCCTATACTGAAGCATAGCTGGAAGCTTGAGATACTTGTTATAAACACGACCTGACTTAGCGTTCTCGGTTGGCATGGTGAGCAGGTATATAGAGAAGCCGACTATGGAGCATATGGGTACTGTAAAGCACATACTGAGGTATGTGAAAGGAACTTTGAGCTACGGGTGTATCTACAAGAAGAAGCAAGAATATTTGGGGCTACTCAGTTACTCTAATAGTGACCTAGCCGGTGATACTGATGACCAAAAAAGCACTTCAAGCATAGCATTTTTCCTTGGGTCGAACCCAATCAATTGGTGTTCACAGAAGCAGAAGGTGGTTGCTTTATCCTCGTGTGAAGCGGAGTACATTGCAGCTCCTACGACAGCATGTCAAGGGATATGGCTAGGACGATTGTTGGCTGATATGCTAGAGACAAAGATTGAGAAGGTAACCTTGAAGATTGATAATCAGTCTGCAATTGCGGTGTGCAAGAACCTAGTCTACCATGAGAGAAGCAAACACATTGATACTCATTTCCATTACATAAGAGAATATATACAATCAAGGAAGACAGAGGTATAACATATTTGCATAAAAGACCAGCTTGCTGATATCCTAACCAAGCCGTTTGGAAGATTGAAGTTCTTGGATGGGGGAGAAAATCGGTGTGTGGAACATCGACGGAAGACAACAAGGTTAAGGAGGAGATTGATAGAGTTAATCTAGTTATCTTCAGGTCTGATCGAGTCCATGAACAGAGTATGTCTATGACCATGACAGTCTATACGACCACTGTAGCTTACGAATAGTTCGAGTACTGTAGCACTCATAAGTCAAGTAGTAGTCGGAATCAAGTACTGTCGCAGTCGGAGTCGTAAAAGTACTGTAGCAGTCATAGTCGTAAAAGGTCAGGAATCAGAGTCTGCATGTAATTAGGATTCACAGTGGTTGTAAAGAAAATTCAAGTTGTGCTCATGTAGGACTCTCAATGTGGGATAACATATTGGTGATGGAGTCTTGTATGTTGCTTCTCTATATAAAAAGGACGAAAAGGACACAGGCTTATCGCGTCACCAAAAATTTATCTGAGTTTACTCATGTTCACGTACGTGATCTCAAAATTCAAGTTTATCGCTTGTTTAGATCCTAGGCAAATTCTCCAACTCTTGGTACATCATAGTTCAACTGATTTTCTGGTTGGATCGATGACATTTGAACTGTGTTGCTGTTGCATCGTTAAATGTTGAAGGAATGCAGCTGATATTTTCAAGGATTTCAGCTTTCCAACTGAGTGGCTTTAGGATTTTTCTCCCACCTAGTATTATTAATTATTAGTCTTGTCAGCTTTGATGAAGCAATGGGAGCGTTTTCCGGTAGTTAATCATAGTAGTTGATGGTGATTTGGTTGGGGTTGATGCCATGATGGAAGCAACAATAATGGAGTTGGTGAACATATATCTGTGCTATGCTGGTTACTCTCTTCGACCTAATTGCAATATAAATTCAAACCTATCATACACACGGCAGACTATGAAAACAATAAATCTAAGAAAAAAATTAGAATCCATTTATATTAGCTTTTAACTTTGGCTTATAAATATTAATAGCTTATAGAAAAACTCTTGTGAAAAAATTTATAGAGAGAGGCATTTACATATGAGTTTAGCCGATACAAATGAAGCCACAATAGTGTGTACTACAATCACTAGTAGATTCTATCTTGAAAAGGCACTCCTTTTAAAAACTAAATACTGTAGAAAATCTATTTATTATAAAAAAAAGTAGCTTTAGAAGATAATACGAACAGGGCAATATCATTGGACCATACATATCTCTATTAAAAGGTATATCACAACTACTTAGCTACTTTTTCTACATTAAATCATAGGTATAGAGTGAAAATATTATAATAACTATAGTTTACATATCCGATGAACTTATAACATTACGAGACATCGCTTTTCTAAAAGGAACTGCGAGACAGGGGAATCCATTCATTTGATCGTGCAAACTAATGACAAAGGAATCACATTCAATGCAATCTTTCCTTTCACTATCCATGTACCTAGCTGGCTAGGGACCGGAAGTGTGGGCTATTGCAGGAGTAAGTAGATGTGTAAGCTTGACTCAAAGTAGCTATTAACATCCACAGAGCATTGCAAGTAACAAGCCTAGCCTAGTGATGCTAATATTGGGCAAATCTACTTTCGTGAAAAGCTAGCTACTTGAATTATCAATGTCATGACTCATGAGGTTTTCTTTCCTTTCTTATAATTAAGGACTGATCACCTTTTACACCTTTGGAAAATATGAAAAGGACAGGCTATGTTGGAGCTAATAATTAATTAGCCAGTGCACAAGTTATTCTTGATGATATTTGACACAACCCAATGTATCCCCATCTTCTTAAATTTCTTTTGTTGAGTGATATATAGTACTAGGTTGATAAGGACTCATATATAGCAATTACAAAATCCAGAGATCCAGATCACGTACGTCCTTAGGTTAGACTTGTCTTATGGCATGGTTTAAGCTTAGAATTAAATTAATCCACGTTCTTCCACACCTACCATGAATAACGTATAGTACTACTCCCTACACAAGGAATACTTTCACGATTGAGATTTGAGAGTGACAAAGAACCTGGAAGAGCATGGCTTCCTGGAAATCATGAGTAGGGCAAATCATTAAAATGGATGAATCATGAACAGATCCATGTTTTTAGGGTGTGAAATATACTAGATAGATATGTACGAGTGTATGACATTTGTCCACTTCTTCTGTGGTGTCAAATCAAAACGGTGTTAAGGCTCCAGACTGCTAGCGATAGATCTTATCAATTGCTTTGCGTATGGAATTATATATTGTTGTCCCAATGTCCTCCAGGGCCAGCACGCAGAATCGCGCCATCCATGCACACGGAAACATCCTAAAATTCCTTTGGTTGCATTGGAGGGAGGTTTCCGTTTTCACCGGGACATCTATTATAGAAAAGTTTATGAATGTTATAGCAAAGTAATTAATATTAGGTAATGATAAATCTGTATCAATCTACAAAAATAAGTTAAATTGAATATTAGATATAGATATAGACTTAAATATTATGTCGAGGAAAATCTTCGATCTAATTTATTTTCTTTAGGTTATACATATTTGCCCTCACCAAATATATTAACTTCTTTGCCTTTAAGTTTCATAACTTTGAAAAAAAGTTGTACCGAAACACACCCCGGTTTTAAAAATGAAATGCAGACTGACGAGCCTTGAAAAATGTCATTATCTGCACCAATGCACCGTGCATGCGAAGTTGAGCTAGCGGCTGTACTTATATTGTTGAATATATAAGCACATGTAGGTTCAATTTATTCCATAAATAAATCATGACATCATGCACGCAAAATAACCGAACCATCACAGGCATAAAAGATCTAGACATGTAAACCAGGAAACTGTACATGAACAGATCTAATACGGAGAATATGACTGTTACGTACCGATGATTCTGTTCTGATCGGTTTGCTGATGTAGACGCCGCAGGCACGGTGAGGATGACACGAAGTCGATGACGATTCGCCGAAGCCGAACGACGAGGAAGACGAGCCAGAGCTACAGCGAGCAGTCGCGCAGAGCGCTTCCCAAAAACCTTATTCGCCCGACTCCGTATTTATAGAGAACCAGGACGCGTGATCAAGACGCATGCACGTTCTCCATAACTCGTAACCGAACCGGATTAGTCGCGTAACCGATCCGGATTCACCGCCACACAAAACAGTAAAAGATAAAACTGCAAAAGGAAGCCGCGTCTACGCAAGCACCTGGAGCGAATTTTGGCGGACCAGACCATTCACGCAGGTGCCGTGCGCCCGCGCCCCCCCGCCCGGCGAGGCGAGCGAGCGCGCGCGTGTTATCCTCTAGTTCTCTCCCACACATGCCTCAAGTGGCTAGGAGTGCACCATCCCTTTTAAGGTGGTCTTCCTCTCCTAGAACTAGCAATATGGTACTAAAGGTCTTATGCATGCTTCCTTTGCATGAGTGGGCCTTTGAGATTTAATAGGAATTATTCTTATTATATGGGCTTGACCCACATAATCCAACATATATATGATTCTCTCGTTGAATGTACGTACGATGACAGTCTAGTACTAGAATAAACTAGCAAGGAGAATTGATCGATCCAGTTAATTTGCGATTACAAGGCAAAAAAAAACAGAATTGTTAAGCAACTACGTACACCACCACCAAACCAACAAGGTGTTAATAAATATCACAATAATATTATTTTCCTAACTATCATCTAGATTTATAACCGTTGAATTAGAGATCCAATGAGCATAAATTCTTCTCTCTAAAAAAATCTCCTCCAAAAAAGAAGCTATTGAATTTTTAATCCAATGATTCTAAATTTAAATAATTATTAGAAAAAAAAATATTCAGATGATGTCTAGTCACATCCAAACAAAAAACAAACGGTAAACCATAAGGCTCTGTCAGCTATAGTGTTTTTCAGCTAGATACAGTGCTTTTCAACCATAAACCAGTTTAGCACGGTTTATAACTTTTTTACTGTAATTATTGGTGGCTTATTTGATGTAATTAAATTTAAAAATAAAAAACATATTAGTGTATTATAGACAATGCGAAGAATACGAAAAAAGAAAAAGTAAAAAAGCTCAAAAAACTAAAAAGCTGAAAAATGACGAAATAAAGGAATAGTACGTTAAAAACCAAAAATCAAATGCTGAAACTGAAATGAAGGGCATTTTGCTCTCACTTGGGAGACGAGAACGGTTTCCGACTGTGCATGCATGCGTACAAGCTGTAAGTACAGAAATTAAGTGTGCATGTATAGTTGTACGTGTGCGTATCCATCTTGGATAGTAGCAATGCAAGTGACATCCACGAATCCTACCAAGAAAGTTCAAGAATTAGAAACAAAAACATGTCTAAAATTCAAAAGAAAAAAGGGAAAGAAACACGCTCCTCAAAGAACAGAAAAGGAAGCAAATATGAACGTTCAAGGCATACGTACGTAGTAGCTAGCTCTACCAATATAATATACGTGTGGAACTGCAGAGTCCAGATCGATCTCCGTATACGCACACTATCTCCGTATGATACAAAATTATACGGCCTTTTTCCGTGTAATTTCATCGTATCTGCAGAACGGAACTCAGAGATTTACGTGTCGACTCCCAATAATCTCGAATTTTCCGTTTTTTGAAGAAGAGAAAATAAATATATACGTCTACCTTATCTGAAAAAAGAGTACGTACATAAATAGATCCAAGAGAAGAGGAGGCCATCTCGTTCGTTGGTTCAGCATCCAACGAGGCAAACAAAACCAAACCAACCCCCCACACATATATATACAGAGATCTAGGACGCCGGAACACCAGTGTGCACTTCTTTGTCGCTGTGGCGGTCGATCGATCGAGCGCATCATCACCACCGGCGCTCCATGGCCGTGGAAGCGCACAACCTCCTCCCCGTCAGGTACGTAGCAACGCATGCACCGTGTGCGAAGGCTTTGTGTGGTTTCGTCGTTCTGCAGTAAATGGCATCATGGCTGGGTGGTTGTGATCGCAGGGAGGTAGCGGACAACGCCGTCGAGAGCATGCAGGGGTACGGCAACTACTACATGGGCTTCGTCTCCCCGCCGTACGCTCCCTTCTGTGCGCCGATGCCGGCAGCGGCGGCGGAGAGCGACGTCACCTTCGCCAACACTGTCTCGGCGCCGCGGGGGGCGACGCCTAGGAAGCGCGCGCGCGCTGACGAGCGATCTCTTGGCGTGGCCGCGCACGCTAAACTACGGCGGGTGCTCGACGTCGACCCCGCCGTGCTCCAACACGTGGAGGAGATGAGCGCGGAGCTCGAGCAACGGCGGCGGTACGCGAGGCAGGTCGTGGCGGCGGCGAGGGCGGCCGTGGCGAGGCGGCTGGTGGCCAAGGACGAGGAGGTCGATCGGGTGCGGAGGCTCAACTGGGCGCTGGAGGAGCGGCTCCGGGGCATGTGCGCGGATGCGCGGGCGTGGCGCGACCTGGCGCTGTCGCACGAGGCCGCGGCCACCGCGCTGCGCGCCGACCTGGACCACGCGCTCCGGGCGCGGGCGGAGGCGCAGGCCCGCCTCGCCGACGACGACGCCGGGTCGTGCTGCTACGGGGACAATGGCGATTGTGATGCGGGCGGCGAGGAGGAGACGGTGGAGGCGACGAGTTGTGGGAGGTGCCGGGGGTGCGGCGAGAGCGCGGCCGTGATGCTGGTGCTGCCGTGCCGGCACCTGTGCGCGTGCGCGGCGTGCGCTGCGGTGGCGTGGGCGTGCCCCGCGTGCGGCGGCGCCAAGAGTGGCGCCATCTCCGTCAACCTGGACTAGGATCGATTCGAGGTTGCTGTTCTTGGTTTCGAGTTCTAGTTCAGTTCTCTTGTCCAATCATTTGTTGGTTTTGTCTCAAAGAGAAAATACACACATCACACAAATAAATAGATAGAGCACAAGAGAATTGCTCCGGCCACAATTGCATAGCCGAGTTTTCTAAATTTCTCTATTCTTTTTCCTTTTCTTCTTCATCTCAACCTTAAGGTCAGTATTTATAGTAATAAATTAAATAAGAAAAGCCTAGCAAAGAAAATAAGCTAACCAATTTTAATCCGATGCCGATTATATCAGGAGCCTAACACTATATTACTTGGCAAGTCTAAATTACTTTTCAACAATGGACTTGATTTAAACTCGAAGTCAAGATTGTTTCCAACATTCTCCCCCTACTCTTGACTCGACATATTTCTAATTTAGTCTCAACGCATTATCTGAATTACCAGCTATGCCTACACACGACGCAATGTACATACAAACTAAACATATAGTTGCATGCAGAAACTCAACTCAAGTGATGCATGTCCTTCTACATGCAAAAACTCTAACATGACATACTCCAACATGTTGAGGCAGTCAATCTCAACTACGACTTGCCTAACTCATGCTGGACATAGGACAGCGAACACATCTCCTCAATGTTTCAGACTCGAGTCAGGACGGCGAACACATCTCCTCAATGCCCCAAACTCATCTCCCAGCGGCATCACACTATCATCATTGCACCATGACACACCGCTGGCCACCTCCTACATAGAGCCTCAGCGTCATCGTAGCCTCTCACCGCTAACCTCAACATAGCACCGGATGACACCATATTCGCTTCTCCCATGTCGAATCTTGCTCTGATACCAATTGTTGATTTTTTTCCTAGGAGAAAACGCACGCATTGCACAAATAAATATAGAGAACATAAGAGAATTGCCTCAACTACAACCGCGCATCCGAGTTTTATGAATTTCTCTATTCTCTCACTCTTTTTCTTCTTCATCTCATCGCTGAGGTCAGTATTTATAGTACATGTATAGACTTATCTATAAAATAACTTAAATAAGGGAAGCTTAACAAAGGAAATAAACTAACTAATTTTGATCTGATGCTGATTGTATCAGGATCCTAACACCCTATTTGGTAAGTCTAGATTACGTTCTAACAACGGACTCGGTTTTAACTATAAGTCAAGATTATTTCCAACATCATTGTCCTCTAGTTTCTCAAAGACTATTCAAGTGTTCAACGCCAATGCTCGATGTACATAAACATGATGAGGTTTTGTGGATTTTTTTTTGAAGCCATTTGATCTTTTGATCATGGATGAACCAATCAATGAAGGAAGGTGTAACAACCCAAAAATTTTGAATTTTCTTGAAATTCGGTTGAATTCATTTATTCCAAATTGGCGATCCCCTCAAGCTTTACGCTTCCCTTTTGGCCATTTCCGCTTTTCCCCAACCCTTCCCAGACTCTGCTTTCACCCTTGTTAACTCCAACCACTTGGCTTGTTTATGCTCATTGCCGCCACTACACAGCATTTGCTACAGTGCTACTCCCGTCAACATGCCGTACCAACCTCTGCCACACTGTGACATGCACTTACACCCCCATTCAAAGCCCATCGACTTGTCCAGGCCATGAGGCATGACCGTCTGAGCCATTTCACCGCCCCACCAAGCTGTTCAGCCTATGCCTTCCCTGGATGACACGTGCACCCATAATTTGACAACCGCTGGTCACAGTCTGCTAACGCCAAGGGGAGTCCTGAGCCCAAGGTGCCTCTGCGGATGCTAAATAGACCTTCGAAGCTCGTCGAATGCTCTCATCTCACTATACCACAGCCAATTTGTAGCGACTCCAAATCGGTCGCTATAAGCCGTTATAGCGACCGATGATCGGTCGCTATAAATTTATAGCGACCGATGTATAAATCGCTGTAAGTGGCGTCGCTATAAGTCTATAGCGACCGACAGGATTTATAGCGACCGATAGTTGGATGCTTGTATTTATACCGACCGATCATCTGTTACATGTTTTAGCGACCGATGGTTTGATGATATCAAACTTTTTAGCAACCAATAATCAGTAGCTATGAACTGGCACAATTATATATAATATTAATTTCGTATTAACCAGATTTCAAACCTAATAAACATCCATAACATGTCACATTATTCATCAACCACATACATATATAATCCATAGCTGCCCACAACACTAACCACATTATATTAGATAAAGGTATCTCTCAAGTCTTCATTGAAGCCAACATTTAGCAATACATCAATTAGTTCTATCATCTTATCCATGACAGGTCATCATTACAAAAGGAAAAGCACACATACAACCTAGCTAGGTCAAATGGCAGGCACAAGTCATATGTTTGCTTGCACAATCTAACTAGATTCACTACAAAATACCTCATCTCCATCTTATCAAAAGCAAAATGTCATATGTTGGCTTCCTGGTGACATTATCCAGCATCATGTACACCTCCAAGGCCTCCCTCCACCTGAACACAACAACACAGTACACACATGAAGTTAATGATGAGACCTACATAGGTAAAAAAAATACAAATAAAGATGACCTTGCAGTTTATATTCATATTCAAAGATGACTAGCTTGCATGCACAGATCAGAAAAACTCTAACAAAGTGTTTTTCATTAACCCAGCCAACCAAACAAAGTGTTTTTCATTACACTGTAGCCAACCAAACAAAGAGTTCAGTCTGAAGTCTGAACATGTGGAGCTGAGGTAGACAACAGGTTTGATATGAACAGGAGATGATAAATTCAGATCAACGTAAAGTGCAGTGCAAGTTAATACAAAGCATAAGTAACCTGCATGAAGGTGCATAGTTTAGCAGGCACTGAAATGATGAAGACTGGAGAGTCAAAGATATCACTGTCATTTGGTTCTTTTTAACTGCATACAAGTTGTGAAGTATCCCTACTTTGGGATTGGCAATATAAGACAGGCAACTAGTCTGAAAATTTAAAGCTTACGCCAAATGTGCTGAGATTGCATACAATTTGTCAGAATCTAAAAAAGATCTACGCAACCTCCTGCAAATCATACATAAGAAAGCATTGTTTATATACAATTTGTAAGAATCTAAATTAGATCTATGTAACCTCCTGCAAATCATAAAAAAGAAAGCATCGTTTATTTGTCAACTACTTGCACCAAAGAATTAGTTAAAACACAAGCAAATAACATATTTTGTACTGATATCTAGAAGAGGACACTCGAAATAAAACAGGTCAATTGCTAGCATGTCACAGTGGCTTATTTATCATATCACAAGGAAAAGAGTACTGAAGGTCAACAACCTTCAAGTGGAATTATAAAAGGAAGAGGTGGAGCCATTGAAAGCTGCGAAAATATTTATCAAATTTTTAGTGCAAGCTCAAATGATTATTATCACCATCAGAATTTGTATAGTTACATGCAATTTCCCTACTAGTCACCAATCAACAGTTTGCATGCAAGCTTGAAAAAGATAAAAACAGAACACTGACCAACCTCAACAGAAAAAGGTAGAAATCACATATAGACTGCCCACCTGAGTTCTAGCTCTTCTCTCCCCCTGCTACAAGTCAGTGTAAAAACAACAGAGTATAGGCTCTAATCAGCATCATGATTTGCTAACCTTTCAACTGTCACAAGAGGAGATAAGTGACCTAAGAATAACATACCTGATGTGGAGCAATCTAATTAGGAACCTTACCTGTGTATATTTCTTGCAATTTGGGTATAGCTCTTTGCTATTTTCTTCTACCAACTTTTGAAGGGCAACTAGTTCAGGACAAGTCTCCAAAGTTGAACTATTGTCTTCAAAATCTCCTCTATCATCTAGACCGGCAGCTAAGTCTCTAAGCAAATCAGATATTTCATCATCCTCACTAGAATCCTCTATGACCTCAGCAGCATCACAATTCCCATGATTCACAGAAGAGCTAGCTTCTCCATGTAAGTTCCATGTTCTATACCCTTTTAGAAACCCATCACATATCAAGTGCTCACGGACTTCACTTGCCTCTTTCCAAAATGAGTTTACACACTTTCTACAAGGGCATAATATCTTGCTGCCTACTGCAGAATTACTAAAAGCAAAAGCTAAGAAACCATTCACTCCTTGCAAATATGTCTTGGTATGCCTATGTGAAAGTTTTAGGTTAAATACCATTTGACATGTATATATAACTTTCAATATTTGTAAAGTAATTGGTTTTTACCTAGCATTATCATCAATCCATGTTTTATCCATGTTCAACCTTCACGCAAGACATCAACCAGATTTCAATATGAAATAAAAAACATATCATAAGCACTGATATAGTCGCATACTTCCACAACATGAAAAAAAAGAGAGCAACAGCTGGGGAAACAGAAACCTACCGATACAAACAAGTAGAGCTGCTGCCAAGAGCACGTTCAAATGCCTTCCCAAGGTGTCCAACTACACGTGGAGCAGCTGCAATTACAATATGGTGAGGTCAGACTTGGCTATTCCTTGGAACAATAGTAAGTACAGATAAGAATGCAAAAGTTGGTCCAATGATAAATGATGCAGCTCTGTTCATGCAGATGAGAACCCAAAAAAAGGGTAAAGAAATGGAGTGCTCCTAATTGAACCAGTAGTATTGGTTCTGAAAAAAAGAAGGATCGATTAATTAGACAGAGCTACTCTACTTCAGTTTGCCCTACACTTCTCATTCACTGACCAGTATTTTTCATTCTCGCTATTATTTGTATCTCAGTGTCTCACCAGTCAACAACCCCAATGCCATTCAAAACATCACTAGAAGATTAGTATAAACCTTATAGTCGTTTGGAAAAACACATAAACAAGAAAAGCAGTACAAATGAGGTGGAAGTGCACCCTGATCATAACTCAGTTTCAGTGATGGCAAGATACCGTATTCGTTTTGCTCAATATTGCACAATTTGTCTGCCTGGATGCGTCGCCATTCTAGTGAGCACTCCTGTTTATTTTTGCCAGCCTTTTCCCTCCACTAAACTACGTGCCTTCTCATTCTCCAGTACCTAGGCCTGCTCGGGGACGCTCAGAGGGGACGGCGGCTGCGACGACGGACCGGGTGGGGACGACGGCTGCGGCGGCTCGGGCGATGTAACATCCCAAAATTTTGAAATTTGAAAATGTGAAGCTTTTGAATTATTTTGCAATATGTTTTATTTGAATTGGAGTTTATGATGTTTTTCTGAGAAATTTGGTGAAGGTTCCAAAGGTTAAAAGGATCAAGAAGAAGCAAACATATGCAATTAATAGAAAAAAAATCAAGATTTAAAATAAGAATCTGAAAAGATGATCCAGAAAAGGAAAGGAGAAAATTGACTTAAATATAAAATGTCATCCTTTAGAAATAAGGGCATAAATAGCAATAGTAGCAAGTAAATAAAATACCAACATATATAGATATATATAAATATACATACTCAAATTTTGCACCTACAAAATTTAGTACCAAAAAAATACTTGAATAACAAAGTTAGGTGAGCAAGAGGGAATGAATAAAACATGAACTTTATATATGTATGTATATATATATATATATATATATATATATATATATATATACACATATTTATATGTGCACACACAAATGTATAAACTAAAAACAAAAGAAAAAAAAATGGGACCAGGCCGGCCATCACCCCGACCCAGCCACAAAGCCATTTATTTAGTTCCCCCTGAATCATACATCTCACTGCCTTTTTCACATCACCACGCCACCTCTCCCATCCAGCATGACCTCCTGGCCATTTATCTCTTGCCCAGCTGAACACTCCTCACTTGCGCCCACTGCTCCCTATCATTTCTTATCCAGACTAAACAGGAGCAGCCCATTGCCATTTCTTCTAAGCCCCCAACCAAGAACACAACTCCCTGTCCTTCTCTCCTTCCAATCACCACCAAAAATCACGAATCCCATGCTGCATGTCTTACCATTGCAATCCTCATCACACGAGCAACCCATTCATACAAATAGTTTTCGCATGCAAGGTTGTTTGAGCGAGTTCGCAAGAGGCGGCGAGCTGCGGTCAGTGGCGGCTGAGCCAGCCGAGGAGCGCGCGCAGCACGGCCTCGAGTAGGCGCGGCTCGGTGGAGCAACGGCGGGAGTGGAGCACGGGTGCGGCGAGGTCCATGCGACGGTGAGGCGGCTCGGCGACAACGCGGCGCTGTCCGGAGGCGAGCAACCGGCGGCTCGGCAAGGAGGAGGTAGCGCCGGCGTGGAGGAGCTGCAGCACAAGCAACAGTGGGGCGCCGGCCAAGTCCGAGGCTGGGCACAGCAGGGGGGTGACGGCCGGCAGGTGGCTGTCGAAGGAGGAGCGGCCGGAGTTGGTGCGGCGCTGGGGCAAGGAGCGGCTCGGCGGGAGCGGCGCAGTGGAGCGGCGCCGGGGCGGAGGAAGCTGGGAGCGAGGGCGTCGGGGGGGCGGCTGGGCCCGGCACGGCTAGGAGAGAGAGAGAGAGCTGCCGGCAGGAGGGGAAGAGAGGCATGGAGGAGAGATAAAGAAGGGAGGAAGAGAAATGAGGGAGAAGAAGCCTGTGCTGTCGGTGGAGAAAAAAAAAGAAAGAAAGAAGAGAAAAGAAAACAAGGTGGGTCCCACTGTTAGTTATTTTATTATTTTCGGATTTATTCCAGCAGAGAACATTAAAAGGGTATAACTTATTCGTTTTAACTCTAAATTGAATGAATCAAATTTCTAAATTTATCTAAATTCAAAATCTAGTCAATGGAACTGAAACCAAGATTCTTAACGCTCATTTAAATTTTTGGTTAACCTGTTTCAGTTAATAAAAAATAAAAAAATTTGGAGTTAATCCATGGAAGCCAGCAAATTTTATTAGGATGTAGTTGAGAATATTCAGGATTAATCTTTGGTTAATTACACATATGAATAGGTAATGTGCCTTTATTACTTATCCTAATCTAAATATTAATTAAAGGCATAAATAAAGATGAGCTTAATAAATGATTAATCATAGATCAAACAACATGTGTTAGCAACCAATGTGCTTAGAATATTTGCTTTAAAGCTTAACTAATCAAGGGCATATTGAGAAATTGAGTAAAATCTTGTTTAGGTTATGCTTTCATGGATTAATGATTTAGCAAATGAAAACTTCCTAAAGAGCAAATCATACACCCATGTATTTTAGTAAAAGAGATAGAACTAGCCATCACATAGTTAAAACCTAAATGTTAGCTCTATACCTAGCAATGATAAGAATTCTTTGTCGACTATAATACTCAAATTAAATTAGAGAATAGTTTAGAGAAGCTAATGAATTTAATTGGTAAATAAAACCAGATTAGCTAATATTTAAATGTGGATTAGTTGTCATATATGATTAATGGTGCTCTCATCCTTTATTTCAAACCTACACATTGGCTAAGGCATTAATAAAGAAAAATGATTTTGATTAAATATCCAAAATTAATAAAGATTACCCTTAATTAGAATATAAACATTTATGCCCTAATATTTATCATACTACCATTAAACAAGTCTCAGCAATATATTTTATTACCTTGTACAATAACCTTTACTTAGACAAATAAATCTAAGTTAGATAGAGCTAAGCCTAAGAATAGTTAAAGTATGAGCAAGCTAATAATAGTGACATTAATTAAATCTTAACACTAGCTCTAGTACATAATAGCATTGAGCATAATTGTATATATAACAAGTTAGGACCCATAGGAGTGGATCCCTAATTCAACTTAAACTTAGCTCAGCTATGAATGAAGATACGTAAAATATGATAATGGGATTATTAGAGGTTTAAATTTTAATCAATTACCATATATGAATAAATATTGAGCCTTTGCTATTTATCTTAATCTAATTAGTAAGTAAAAGCCTATATCAGAGATTATTCTAAAAACTTAATAAATATATCCAAGTTAAAGTTAAGGGAGTAAAGTGGGTTATATTGATTCGTCGGAAATTATGATTTAAAAGACTTAAGTTCTAACATAAGAAATTCCTAGACATAGCTTTTTGGACAAGTGTTATAATACTTTTGACTAAAAGATTTATAGAATAAGTACAGATCTCATCCATTAGTCCAGTATGCCTTTACCATAACCTAAGTTGCAAGGAATACATACCCAGCCAGACTCATACATCGATACATAGGTCTACCTAACTCATGGAAGTTCCTTGATAAATACAAAAATAATAAAAGAGATTATTAATAAAAGATCAAGTTATCATATTCTACCACCGACCTCGCAACAAATCATCCTAATCACTCATAATAAAACTAAATTGAGTTTATTCGGATTTATTTGGATCTTTTTGAGTTATTTACTTTTATTTGCATTCAGTCGTTTGTCGCGTAATTAGAAATTGGGAGTCGTGAAGATTCAGTGGATCAAACGAGATCAAGCTCGAAGTGAAGATGAAGAATAGAAGCTCAAGAGAAAGCATCGTGTGAGCCAAAGTCCGCGTTAAACCGCGCCAGGCGAGTCAATACTTTGATCATGTTGAACCTACGTTTTCTGCAAATTACTTTTGTTTAAATTATCAAATTGCATGCTGTTATGTTATATGCAAATACATGTTAATTTTAGACTCTAGTTATATTCCATTGTGTGCCTTGAATTAATATTACCCCTCCGTTGGAATATTTGAAGTCGAGAACCTTGTCGCCCTAGCAAAAATTATAATAATACCCTTTCGAAAATAAGTTCGTAATTATATGCCATGCTTAGTAATGTTTAGGTACTCATGGGCGCGAAGGCGCCCAAGCATCACTTTAATCATGAGAAATTGATTTGGGCAGTCATGGTGGGAATGACTGGTATATTTTGACAGGGTTATTTTCTGCTCCCAAAACTCTTAAATTGCTTACATATCTGAGCGGATGGTTTGGGGGCTGGTATGTGGTGCGGTGGGAGCACAAATTATGGAGTGTGGTAGAACCGCTCAGATAATACTAAGGACTGAATCTTGTGATGACCTCCTGATGTAAAACAGTACAACCACAAGTCTATAATGGGTACGACCTAGCTGAATAACTTGCAAGGGTTTAGTTCAGACATCACCGAGGGAAGTGGGTGCCAGGGTGTACTGGTTTACTCACAGTGAGGCACAGGGTGTACTGTACTCGCACGGCGCCAGAGGGGGCTTCTGACTGTGGTGGTGTAACCCTTCAGCGGTGAAACCGCAGCGTGGGTGGTGTCTAGCTAGATCGGAGTAAGGTAAATACTTTGTGATAAATTATCTGGGTCTCATGCCCAAGGAAGCATGTTGGCAAAAAGGATAGTTCATCTCTTGTGGTGAAAGTGTACAAACTCTGCAGAGTCAAAACTATTCGAATAGCCGTGCCCACGGTCATGGGCGGACATGGGAACTTACTCGAGATAGTTCTATTTCAAAATGTTTTGTGGGTAGGAATGGAAATGTGAAGGGCGAAGGACTGCCCTGGTTTGGAATTGTCCTGGGCGTCGTCCCAGTGGTAAGTTAAGCGGCTATAACGCTGAAGAAATTGCTATATGGTGCAGATGCCATGTAACGGTGGATGGAATCTGAATCGATATTAATAATGCATTTCCTTGTACATTATGATTTGTTCCAAAATTTCTAAGTCATAGGGCTTTTTAATTAATTGTATTCAAAAGCACTCTACGCAAAATAAAATAGCCCGAGCCTCTCCTTTGTTAAGCCATGCATACTATTTATTTGCATTCTGTGTATTGGCTCGCGGAGCACGGGGTCGGAGTGCTCATGCTCGCTTTTGCGACAAAATTCAGAATCAGGAGTCAAATCACCTCGCTTCAGCAACAAGATTGGACAAGCTGGCCGAGAAGATGAAGATGTCAAGGGCTAGGTCGCGAACCTCCAGTTGGCTGCCTGTGGGCATGTCCTGAAGGTCCCACCTGTGTGCTTCGTTCTTCCGCTGCTGCAATTTAATGATTTCGGCCTAATCGGCCCATGAGTAAGTCTAATATTAAACTTTACGCTTCCGCATGATATGTATTTTGATATTCATTACTGTAACTGTGAGCACTATCTACTGATCCAGGGAATAGTGCAGTAATCACAGAGGAATCCGGATGTTAATATCTGGGTCCCTACAGGCATGGTATCAGAGCATATCGACTGCAGGTCGTGACCTAGTTAGCCTGGCCGTTAGTCTCATGACTAGAAATATTTCCTCGAAATATTAGTTCCAAAAATATAAGTTATACTGCTCATTCTCATCTCTCTTAGATGAATCCCTCTCATCTGTATTCTGCCCTAGCCATTTATACTTCTAAAGCTCTCTTATCCCGAATTCAAAATGAAAAAAAAACAACAAATCTAGTACTCACCTTGTAAACCCCCATTGCAAACATACTTTTGGCCAAAGCAACCAAAGCTTAAATTTGAAAAGTCATTTCCAAAAATTATTTTATCCTTGGGAGGATCGATTATAAAATTGTTTACAAAAATTCAGTTTTCAAACTCATTCATTTTGACAAACCTGACCTTCCGAGGAAATTTACATAAGTCCAACTACTTGCCAAAAATTTCTTCCAAAAGTTCAATTTGGATCCTCAAATAGTTAAAATTTTTTTTTGTCGAAAACGTTTCCCTAAAGATGGCCTTCTGTTTCAAAAATTAAAAGCCTAAGGGCAAACCTTGAGGTGCTGCTTCTCAAAAGAGTTAATTTGGTAAAAACCTAAATTCCCTATTTGGTTTTATTACCCATGGTTAGAAAAATATTTCTTATCCTATAAAAAAAATATGTATTTCAAAGGTTATTATTTCAGAA
The DNA here is from genome assembly GCA_017311315.1 of Dendrocalamus latiflorus. NCBI lineage: Eukaryota > Viridiplantae > Streptophyta > Magnoliopsida > Poales > Poaceae > Dendrocalamus > Dendrocalamus latiflorus. The sequence continues at coordinate 2,898,002 of CM029622.1, read as the reverse complement.
CAACTACAAATATATATATGTATCCACTTTTGCCACAAAGTTAAAAAAAATGATGATAATACAGGAATGAATACTAATATCAACCAAATTACCCCAAATACTTCCCTCCTCTGTCTATTAAATTTAAAAGGAAAATTTTATTCCTCTTCTCGTACCCTTACTCCAAAAATTTAAGGTTAGGAACGTTGAAGATATTCATGAAGATAAGGTGGTTTCGTTTTAAATGAACTATGCAGACAAACCCTATGCCCCTTATGTGTGCTCTCCCGAGTAGACGTTGTATTGTTGCAAGGTTTTCGTTGGTCCCTGTGCACTGTCTTCTTGCCCTCGGGCGCCCTAATTTTTGCAGTCACAGGAAAAGCCTACTTTTAAAATTTTGTGTGGCTTAGTATCACTCCAGTTCCCTGGATGTACTCTTTTAAAATTGGAATGAGTTTGGATTACCTTATCCCCACGATTCTATCCTTACCTCATGCTATTCCCTCTCGCCTCTTGCTGAAAACCCCATCGGATCCAAAGGAACAAAATAACAAGTAACCCAAAACCAGGGCAATCAAGAAGAAGCGAAGACTTTTCAACCTCCCGGTATTTAAGGAAAACAACAACACCATGAAGAAGATCACCCGCCAGGAGAGAGCCACAGAGCAAGGTCACCTGTTCCTGCGGAGGACAAGACCCTTCCCCATGAATTGCTCCTCAAGTCTGTTGTTGATCAAGACAACTAAGAATACAATGATGAATAATGATAATCGTCATTTATTTAAGGGGTGTAGCACTACGAGATATAATGTCGGCAAAATCAAGGAGCAAGAACCCTGAAGACGACGACCTCTCCAAAAGAATAAAGATCTCCTCCCTCCCTTTTTGCCTCCTTTAAGTGTAGATCCTCTCCCCTTCTGTTACCCCTATGGCACAGACCATTGCTACCCACCTATTAGTATAAAAATTCTAAAACCATATGTCCAATAGACAATGCAATTACTCCATTCTACGACGACGTGAAGACAACAACGTTAAAGAGCAAGTATTTGGAAGTCCGCGGATTAACCAAAAGAACAAGGTTTCTCTCTTTCTTTTTTTTTTTTACTTCTCCAAGTGTTAACCCCTATCGTGCAGAATTTCATCTCTCTGTGGAGCTACAGGACTAACGTCGGGCAACACCCCGAAACCCATTGCTAGCTAATATAACCCACCTCCTCTCTCTCTACTCTACCGGAATCTCGGGGTCGAGATTCATTTAAGGGGGGTAGGTTTGTAACATCCCAAAATTTTGAAATTTGAAAATGTGAAGCTTTTGAATTATTTTGCAATATGTTTTATTTGAATTGGAGTTTATGATGTTTTTCTGAGAAATTTGGTGAAGGTTCCAAAGGTTAAAAGGATCAAGAAGAAGCAAACATATGCAATTAATAGAAAAAAAATCAAGATTTAAAATAAGAATCTGAAAAGATGATCCAGAAAAGGAAAGGAGAAAATTGACTTAAATATAAAATGTCATCCTTTAGAAATAAGGGCATAAATAGCAATAGTAGCAAGTAAATAAAATACCAACATATATAGATATATATAAATATACATACTCAAATTTTGCACCTACAAAATTTAGTACCAAAAAAATACTTGAATAACAAAGTTAGGTGAGCAAGAGGGAATGAATAAAACATGAACTTTATATATGTATGTATATATATATATATATATATATATATATATATATACACACATATTTATATGTGCACACACAAATGTATAAACTAAAAACAAAAGAAAAAAAAATGGGACCAGGCCGGCCATCACCCCGACCCAGCCACAAAGCCATTTATTTAGTTCCCCCTGAATCATACATCTCACTGCCTTTTTCACATCACCACGCCACCTCTCCCATCCAGCATGACCTCCTGGCCATTTATCTCTTGCCCAGCTGAACACTCCTCACTTGCGCCCACTGCTCCCTATCATTTCTTATCCAGACTAAACAGGAGCAGCCCATTGCCATTTCTTCTAAGCCCCCAACCAAGAACACAACTCCCTGTCCTTCTCTCCTTCCAATCACCACCAAAAATCACGAATCCCATGCTGCATGTCTTACCATTGCAATCCTCATCACACGAGCAACCCATTCATACAAATAGTTTTCGCATGCAAGGTTGTTTGAGCGAGTTCGCAAGAGGCGGCGAGCTGCGGTCAGTGGCGGCTGAGCCAGCCGAGGAGCGCGCGCAGCACGGCCTCGAGTAGGCGCGGCTCGGTGGAGCAACGGCGGGAGTGGAGCACGGGTGCGGCGAGGTCCATGCGACGGTGAGGCGGCTCGGCGACAACGCGGCGCTGTCCGGAGGCGAGCAACCGGCGGCTCGGCAAGGAGGAGGTAGCGCCGGCGTGGAGGAGCTGCAGCACAAGCAACAGTGGGGCGCCGGCCAAGTCCGAGGCTGGGCACAGCAGGGGGGTGACGGCCGGCAGGTGGCTGTCGAAGGAGGAGCGGCCGGAGTTGGTGCGGCGCTGGGGCAAGGAGCGGCTCGGCGGGAGCGGCGCAGTGGAGCGGCGCCGGGGCGGAGGAAGCTGGGAGCGAGGGCGTCGGGGGGGCGGCTGGGCCCGGCACGGCTAGGAGAGAGAGAGAGAGCTGCCGGCAGGAGGGGAAGAGAGGCATGGAGGAGAGATAAAGAAGGGAGGAAGAGAAATGAGGGAGAAGAAGCCTGTGCTGTCGGTGGAGAAAAAAAAGAAAGAAAGAAGAGAAAAGAAAACAAGGTGGGTCCCACTGTTAGTTATTTTATTATTTTCGGATTTATTCCAGCAGAGAACATTAAAAGGGTATAACTTATTCGTTTTAACTCTAAATTGAATGAATCAAATTTCTAAATTTATCTAAATTCAAAATCTAGTCAATGGAACTGAAACCAAGATTCTTAACGCTCATTTAAATTTTTGGTTAACCTGTTTCAGTTAATAAAAAATAAAAAAATTTGGAGTTAATCCATGGAAGCCAGCAAATTTTATTAGGATGTAGTTGAGAATATTCAGGATTAATCTTTGGTTAATTACACATATGAATAGGTAATGTGCCTTTATTACTTATCCTAATCTAAATATTAATTAAAGGCATAAATAAAGATGAGCTTAATAAATGATTAATCATAGATCAAACAACATGTGTTAGCAACCAATGTGCTTAGAATATTTGCTTTAAAGCTTAACTAATCAAGGGCATATTGAGAAATTGAGTAAAATCTTGTTTAGGTTATGCTTTCATGGATTAATGATTTAGCAAATGAAAACTTCCTAAAGAGCAAATCATACACCCATGTATTTTAGTAAAAGAGATAGAACTAGCCATCACATAGTTAAAACCTAAATGTTAGCTCTATACCTAGCAATGATAAGAATTCTTTGTCGACTATAATACTCAAATTAAATTAGAGAATAGTTTAGAGAAGCTAATGAATTTAATTGGTAAATAAAACCAGATTAGCTAATATTTAAATGTGGATTAGTTGTCATATATGATTAATGGTGCTCTCATCCTTTATTTCAAACCTACACATTGGCTAAGGCATTAATAAAGAAAAATGATTTTGATTAAATATCCAAAATTAATAAAGATTACCCTTAATTAGAATATAAACATTTATGCCCTAATATTTATCATACTACCATTAAACAAGTCTCAGCAATATATTTTATTACCTTGTACAATAACCTTTACTTAGACAAATAAATCTAAGTTAGATAGAGCTAAGCCTAAGAATAGTTAAAGTATGAGCAAGCTAATAATAGTGACATTAATTAAATCTTAACACTAGCTCTAGTACATAATAGCATTGAGCATAATTGTATATATAACAAGTTAGGACCCATAGGAGTGGATCCCTAATTCAACTTAAACTTAGCTCAGCTATGAATGAAGATACGTAAAATATGATAATGGGATTATTAGAGGTTTAAATTTTAATCAATTACCATATATGAATAAATATTGAGCCTTTGCTATTTATCTTAATCTAATTAGTAAGTAAAAGCCTATATCAGAGATTATTCTAAAAACTTAATAAATATATCCAAGTTAAAGTTAAGGGAGTAAAGTGGGTTATATTGATTCGTCGGAAATTATGATTTAAAAGACTTAAGTTCTAACATAAGAAATTCCTAGACATAGCTTTTTGGACAAGTGTTATAATACTTTTGACTAAAAGATTTATAGAATAAGTACAGATCTCATCCATTAGTCCAGTATGCCTTTACCATAACCTAAGTTGCAAGGAATACATACCCAGCCAGACTCATACATCGATACATAGGTCTACCTAACTCATGGAAGTTCCTTGATAAATACAAAAATAATAAAAGAGATTATTAATAAAAGATCAAGTTATCATATTCTACCACCGACCTCGCAACAAATCATCCTAATCACTCATAATAAAACTAAATTGAGTTTATTCGGATTTATTTGGATCTTTTTGAGTTATTTACTTTTATTTGCATTCAGTCGTTTGTCGCGTAATTAGAAATTGGGAGTCGTGAAGATTCAGTGGATCAAACGAGATCAAGCTCGAAGTGAAGATGAAGAATAGAAGCTCAAGAGAAAGCATCGTGTGAGCCAAAGTCCGCGTTAAACCGCGCCAGGCGAGTCAATACTTTGATCATGTTGAACCTACGTTTTCTGCAAATTACTTTTGTTTAAATTATCAAATTGCATGCTGTTATGTTATATGCAAATACATGTTAATTTTAGACTCTAGTTATATTCCATTGTGTGCCTTGAATTAATATTACCCCTCCGTTGGAATATTTGAAGTCGAGAACCTTGTCGCCCTAGCAAAAATTATAATAATACCCTTTCGAAAATAAGTTCGTAATTATATGCCATGCTTAGTAATGTTTAGGTACTCATGGGCGCGAAGGCGCCCAAGCATCACTTTAATCATGAGAAATTGATTTGGGCAGTCATGGTGGGAATGACTGGTATATTTTGACAGGGTTATTTTCTGCTCCCAAAACTCTTAAATTGCTTACATATCTGAGCGGATGGTTTGGGGGCTGGTATGTGGTGCGGTGGGAGCACAAATTATGGAGTGTGGTAGAACCGCTCAGATAATACTAAGGACTGAATCTTGTGATGACCTCCTGATGTAAAACAGTACAACCACAAGTCTATAATGGGTACGACCTAGCTGAATAACTTGCAAGGGTTTAGTTCAGACATCACCGAGGGAAGTGGGTGCCAGGGTGTACTGGTTTACTCACAGTGAGGCACAGGGTGTACTGTACTCGCACGGCGCCAGAGGGGGCTTCTGACTGTGGTGGTGTAACCCTTCAGCGGTGAAACCTCAGCGTGGGTGGTGTCTAGCTAGATCGGAGTAAGGTAAATGCTTTGTGATAAATTATCTGGGTCTCATGCCCAAGGAAGCATGTTGGCAAAAAGGATAGTTCATCTCTTGTGGTGAAAGTGTACAAACTCTGCAGAGTCAAAACTATTCGAATAGCCGTGCCCACGGTCATGGGCGGACATGGGAACTTACTCGAGATAGTTCTATTTCAAAATGTTTTGTGGGTAGGAATGGAAATGTGAAGGGCGAAGGACTGCCCTGGTTTGGAATTGTCCTGGGCGTCGTCCCAGTGGTAAGTTAAGCGGCTATAACGCTGAAGAAATTGCTATATGGTGCAGATGCCATGTAACGGTGGATGGAATCTGAATCGATATTAATAATGCATTTCCTTGTACATTATGATTTGTTCCAAAATTTCTAAGTCATAGGGCTTTTTAATTAATTGTATTCAAAAGCACTCTACGCAAAATAAAATAGCCCGAGCCTCTCCTTTGTTAAGCCATGCATACTATTTATTTGCATTCTGTGTATTGGCTCGCGGAGCACGGGGTCGGAGTGCTCATGCTCGCTTTTGCGACAAAATTCAGAATCAGGAGTCAAATCACCTCGCTTCAGCAACAAGATTGGACAAGCTGGCCGAGAAGATGAAGATGTCAAGGGCTAGGTCGCGAACCTCCAGTTGGCTGCCTGTGGGCATGTCCTGAAGGTCCCACCTGTGTGCTTCGTTCTTCCGCTGCTGCAATTTAATGATTTCGGCCTAATCGGCCCATGAGTAAGTCTAATATTAAACTTTACGCTTCCGCATGATATGTATTTTGATATTCATTACTGTAACTGTGAGCACTATCTACTGATCCAGGGAATAGTGCAGTAATCACAGAGGAATCCGGATGTTAATATCTGGGTCCCTACAGGCGAGTACGGCGATACCGGCGAGCGCGCAGCGGGGACGACGGCCTGGATGACGGTCGCGACGGCTTGACGGCGGCCGCGATGGCGGGGACGGCAGCTGCAACGGCGGGGACGGCGAGCTCGCGGGCAGCGCTGGTGAAGAGATGAGATGCGGGCCGCAGGGACGGAGCTCGCGGGCGACGGCGGGGACGGAGCTCGCGGGCGACGGCGGGGACGGAGCTCACGGGCGCCGGCGGGGATGGCAGTGGCGGCGGCAGCCCGGACGAGATGCGCGCGACTGGCGGCTACTGGGTGTGAGATGCGGCTGCTGGGGTGGGTAAGTCTGGAGATAGGGTTTTGGGTGGCCGCGCAGCGCGCGAGTGGGCTGGGCTGAGCGCGCCAAAATGAAAATGGGCTATAGCGACCAATCGCTTGACTCTGGCATTTGTTTTTACCGACCAATTGTTTGACGTAAGCGGCTAAATATATGTAGCAACCGATGTTCCGTCGATACATGTAAAAATAGCGACCGATGATTTGTTAAAAATTTATAGCGACCGATGGTTGGACGTTAATATTACGTTCTAGCGACCGTTATCTGACGCTACAGATTGGTTGTGGTATAGTGTCTGCCACCGCCACACGTACACGTGCCATCGCTGCACCTAAGCTGCCACTACTCCCATGTCAAGACCCGAATATACAAATCAGGACTCTTTGTATATTCTACACTATTCTAGAATCACGCTAGTGCACACAATGAAAATATAGATGAAATATCGATCACATCATAATTAAATAAGAAAAAACTCAAATATTATTACTCATTAAAGTTTCAACCTTATGGTTAAGCTTACAAATAGTAGCCTGAAGAGCTCAAAAAACTAGTAGTGGAAAACAATGAAAAATAAAGTAGTCATTCGACATGACCACAGGTAATCGACTGGGAAATGAGACCCTAATTGAAGAAGTCATCGATGTATCCTTCAAGTATTTCCAGTTGATATGATTTTTCTTCAACTGAGCAAGTATGAATATAGTCATGAGTACATAGAGTACTCATCAAGTCTTTTGTAACAAGATGCAATATAATTATGCAAGGTGATGGCTGAGTGGTTATTTTGCAGAAATCAATTTAGAGTAAATACAATAAATAAATTAAAAGGAAACTTTGACATCTAGCAATAAGTAATCATGTTAAAGGAATTAAGTAACCACAAGTGAACTGACCATTCACCCAATGAACCACCCGTGAACTGAGCATTCACATAGTGAACCACTAGCAAACTAACCATTCACTTCCCAAACTTAACCCAACCAGGTTTTTATGAAATATCTATCCTTCGTGTGAAATCACTGAGCATTGTCCATAACCAGAGACACGGCTATTTGATTAGTTTTATAATTTGCAGATGTTACATAACTTTGCCCACATGATATGATCATCTTATGGTGGCACTAGAACAACACGATTCCTTGGGCATGTTGACTAAGAAGATCACAACAAGGTCTTTACAATGCTAAATTTCAAACTGATCTTGTCTGCTAATGTTTTGCTACTAAGTAGGCTAACCACCTAATAGGAAAAGCCCCTTCTTGCGCCAATATAACATCTCAATGACAAAATTAAGGTTGAAACATTACAAATTAATCAGCCAAGTCTATCCCATACTAGGCATATGATTGCACGGTAAGTATTATATCAATGGCACATAAAGTTAAGTTCTTAGACATTACCCAAGCGAAACATTCACATCTTAGAAGTGCTAACCACACCTTCTACTTTACTGCATGATCACTTGCCCAAGTGAAATCTATTTTGTATAACCCATACCAATGATACTACTTATGTCATGGGACTAAAATTTTATAACTGTGACTAACCACTATGATTTAGTATATCATTAAGTCAAAATTAATTAATTAATCTACATGTGATGATTAACCCAACATACTACTAGCACGGCTAAGCATATTAAATGTACAACCTATATGACAACTAGTATTACATCACTAGATAAATACCCATCCTATGGTAATAATGAAATTGTGGCATTAAAATTATTAATGTAGAGATTAATCAAATTGGACAATAGTTACGAAATACAAGGGTTTGTATTAAATTAGCAATGCAAGATAATTTAAAATAAAATAATAAATAATAGATTTGGAAACTAGGCTCAACATGATTAAATGTTATGACTTGCCTTGGTCTTGCTCAGGTATTGACTCTTGATCTCCCAGTCCTACTTCCGCTCCTTCGAAGATGTTATCTAACACAAGAGAAAGTGAATGAAACACAAATAAATTCAAGTAAAATCAAAATAAACTCCAAAAAACTATAAAACTAGAACCAAAATGATAGAGCTTAATTTTAGATGAATTTAGGAAAAAGAATCAAGTCAATCAGAGCTAGGACGAACAAGAACGAGCCCTTAGCAATTTTTCAAAAAATAAATTCCTAAAAAATTGAGAAAAACTAACGTGCTATTGACCTGGTCTACAGAATAGTGTGGTCCATCGTGAACCTAGTGCATGGAACAATGGATGTGCTGATGCGGCTTGCTGACACGGTGGCTGACTAGGCATTAGGGCTGACATGGCAGTGACATGTGGTGCTAACGTGTAAGGATGACATGGCATGCTAAGGTGGCTTTGTGCGCCGACATGGCAGACACGTGGCTCCTAGGGCTAACAAGGCATCCGATGTAGCTGCTTGCATAGCTCGGCGCATGAGTCTATGGCATAGTGCTTCTGACTGGTGGGCTCCCACATGTCAGTGGCACAGCTCACAGTGGATTGGATTTATGGAGGAGACGAAGGGGTGGCCGATGTAGTGTGACATAGTGCTGACATTAGCTTGGTGTGCAGCTCGGGGTGATGGTTCGGTGGCCGAATGGACACCTGGGCGAGACGACTGATAGGGTAGTGAACAGACGACGTGAAAACTGAGACGACGAAGAAACACGGTGAGGCAGAGCAGCTCAACGGTGGATTGCCGGTCGACGAAGGCAGATGACGAGCTTGGTCAGCCATGGCAAGACTCTGATGATGGCCACAAAGAAAACAGCAGCTTGACTCAATGGAGCTCAACAGCGAAGACCAAACAAGGTTGACTGCGACGGTGCAAACTTGGCAAAGATAGCAAGTAGCTCGGGATGCGGGGAAATGAGGGCAGCTTGGCCTTTTATGGCACAGACGCTGAGATGTCCAAGGTGGGCACGGCCCGAACACCAAGGTTGGGACAGACACAGACGTCAAGAACCCCAGTCAGAGACGACAACTTTGATAGGTGGGCCCACTTGTCAGTGAGAGAGAGAGAGAGAAAAGGATGACTGAGATCATGACACATGACGGATGCATGAGCAAGGCAGCCCATGATCGACACGTAGCGCGGTGGGGAGAGTGGACCGGTGCATGGAGTGGCTAGGCTTGGCCGAAGGGAGAGATGGGCCGGGATTAGGGTTTTCACCCAGGAAGGCTTTTTGGAATTTTTAGGGATTTTTTCTAATTTTAGAAATTCACATAAATTCATTTGAGCTCTAGAAAAAGTGAAAAAAAAATCTGAAAAGTCCATGAAAATAAAAAAATTCCTTGCAACCCAAGGGATCCAAATGAAATAATTTTGAGAATAATTGAAGTTCAAATTAATCATATTAAATCTATTAATTATCTAAAAATTCAAGTTTTGCTTTAATTAATTCCAAAAAACTAAATGGTGAATTTTAATTTAAAAAACTTTAGAAAGACTCTGAACTATCGAGGCTCCGTAAACCCAACCACCTTAGCACCTCTTAACCCCTAGCTCATCGACACGGGCCTATGGGAGCCAAAACTGACACTTCTGCTAGCATTCCTATCACTCCTAGACGCTTAAAAGCCCAAGATCCTCGCCAAAACCCAATAGAGACACCACTGTGCCATGGAGGAGCCCAGACAAGCTCATCTCGCCATCAGTCGTCTACAGTAGACCTCGGAAGTGACAAATCCCAAAAATGGAATCACCTTTGCCTCTAAGTCCATCCATGTACTCAATTGCCACTAGAAGCCCTTGCCAGAGCCCACATAGGCTCTTAGCCATCGTGCTTTGCTCGTGCACGTGAAGCGTCAGAGGTAGGAGACAATTGATGCCAGACCTTGGGCCAGACCATTTCGGCCTAGAAGCCAGAAACCAGCCAAGCCAAGTCTTAGGCTAAGCCAACACTATAGAACACTATTCATAACCCGACTTGACACTATTCAAACGCGAACCAAATAATGTTCCAAACCCTGTACTGTTCCTAGTCTGACCTGTTACTATTCATAGAAACCCATTGGACATATATGTATACCCATTTCGATAGTCTCAAGCCAACTAACCCATTTCCAATTCTATTTAGCCAAATCAAGCACCGCTTAAACCCTATTTGCCCACACCCATTTTCTATGATGTCTTTTCTAATTATTTTATTGTATTTTATTCTCAGCTTACATTCTGCAAAGTAGAAACTTATTTGTATTCGTTCTTCTACACTAGTATCTGAATTCAACAAGTTGATCAACAAAGGAGCTCCAGGAGCACTTAAAGTAGTTGGTATTAAACTTGAAGCTTATATAGAAGTGATCAATGACCTTGAATAAAGAGACAAGCCCATATAATTGATCATGCTGAACCTAGTTTTCAAATGCAAATATTTTACTTTCAAACACAAATACATGCTTGCCATTGTTGTTTATGTAGATTGCCTAGCTACACCATACAATTGATATCTCATATTCCCCTTCCTTGATAATACCTTTCTCTTACCGCCATAGGATACTCATAATAGTAATAATGCCATATTAAGGTTGTGCTTAGATATGCTCTAGTGGTAAAATCAAGTATAGCACAAATATTCCCAATAGAATCTTGAAACATGATATGGAGTGGTAACGTGGTTACCACTGAAAACATAGAATATTTTATAAAATGGTGGAGACTCAAGCGAGTGGTTGGTATGAGACTAGTGCAGGGATGGCACTAAATTTGGGTTTGTTGGATTGTCTCGCCTGAGTCAATTAAGTACCGAATCTGTGTGTTTATTCTATACCCAATCATGCAACCACAAGTCTAGTATGGAATGGATCTGGCTAACTAAATTGCTTAGTTTTGATGTGGACTCCTACGCAATTGTAACAAAGTTGGGAATAACCTATGGGGTCATTGTCCGTGTGGAATGTGATGGGAGTGAACATGAAGGGTGATTGCCCTTGTAAGAGTGCACTAATGATAAGGGAGAGACTCCCTAATAACGGGGGTTCCTCAGTGTTGAGGGTTTATACCTCCGGAGAGGGAGAAAGTACTGGAACTAACTATTGTAAAAGTCTTATTATGGTTTCTCAGCCACATGTCTACAGAAGTGTGTAGTAGCCGACATTATAAGTTAATCACATTTTATAGGTAAAGTTGTACAAACTTTGTGGAGTGTTATAATCTATTCGAATAGCCATGCCTGCGGTTATGGGCAAAGTGTGAAAATACCACAGTTGTGTACTTTTCACAAAATGGCTATTATTTAATAGTGCTTATGGACATGGTACGGTGGTATAGAAATGGATATAGAATGGTGTCCATGGATTGGACATGGTAGGTAACTATGAAGGGAGTTGCTCTCACAGATTTAATTAAAACTGGATATTTTGATTTTAGTTAAAAATGGCTAAGTCATAGGTTTAGAAACTAGCTATAGTAAGATATTTGGCAAATTGGCTTCACACTAAAAAAATATAATACCATCCTTTGGTTAAACATTTCATATAGATATTAGCCCCTATGAATGCATTCCGCTATAGGGACTTGTTGAATACCTAGTGTACTCATTTTTGCTTTATTTTCATCAGAGTAGATACCAGAAGAAGAAATGATACTTTAGCTTTCATGTTAGTGTTACGACCGCATTCAAACATTCCAGTGGGGATTTCTTTGGTTCTTGTAATGTAAGTACAGTTTTGGGCTTGGACACTAGTAAAGTTGCTAAAGTTTGGCCATTAGGTCATATTTTAATCAAATTAACCCTTTTTAAATGCTTATGAGTGTGCACGATACTCTTTATGTCCGCAACTAAACTTCTAGGATCTTGCAGGAAGCACGACAACCTTGTTCCCAAAAATAGGGTCATTACATAATGGTATCAAAGCAGGCTTGACTCTAGGCTATGACCCTAAGTATAGATTTGGTTTCGATGGGAATACGAGTTTTAAAAAATCCTAGATTTCAATGTAAAAGAATTACAAAAACCATAAGTAATATTGCTATCTTAGTTTTCCCATTTCTATCTTATCTCTCTTAGACATGCATTGAAAACTTTTCTTTTAATTTTTTGTGAGAGACCATGTGGAGGTCATCCCATGTGGGTGATGAGTAATTGACATCGGTTTAGGAAAGTCGAGTTTGATTTGGTTGGTTCGGTCCTTGACGTTGCGTGGTGCAATCGGGCTCGGTCGGACTTGGTCAAACCTGGTCAAAATGGTTAGGATGCATATTATGTCGACTTGTCAGGTTTCGGCTATTTCATTAATGCATTTATGCTTACATGTATCGAGCGGTGCTATTTGATGTGTTTCTTGTCTGTGATGGCTGCAGGATGTCGAGGCGGAGTCATGGCGAGACACGAGGGGACCGGACTAGACACGGGCGGTGTCGAGGTCAGAACGGTCGAGATGTGTCGAAGACGGCGGAGACTCGAGATGGTTGCGAGGCTTGGACGATAAGGAGCGCGAAAGCTTCCCGGAAGGTGCAGGAGAGGCGAATTGGTAATTTCGCGAGGCTGCACAAGCGGGAGACGGCTCCGTTCGGGTTTAGCGGGCGTAACGGGTGGGAGACCCGTTAGCCAAGGGCTATATTAAGGAGGGAGTAGCTGCATGCCCCCTCATGGCTTTGGGAAAGAGTTAGGGTTTTGGTGAGTCAAAATAGCCTTTGGAGAGGTCTTTTGCTTTGGGGCTTTAGTTGTTGGAGAGTAGTTGAGAGCTGCAGGGTGTTGTCTCCTCTTTCTCTGTGTCTCCCGTAGCTTCCTCTCTGTGTGTGAGCATGTGAGTTCTTGAGAGTGTTCTTGAGTTCTTGACTTTGAGAGAGGGAGAGGTTGGAGATGAGTTGAGGCAATATGTAATCTTTCCTCTTCTTGTAATCGGGGTATCGGGACTCCTTGTAATCCTTGGTTGATTGGAATGAAAATATGAAGTTTGTTTCTCTCATGCTCCCTGTTTTTCCCTTCGTTGCCCCTTTGCATGATTTCTTGAGATTTTTGTTTCCTTGTGGTTTCTTGCTGTGGAGGTGCAAAATGGGTTGCTCAGTGATGGGAATAGGTTTCAAGATCATTTAATTGGATTTTCCCAAGAGCAAATTGATTTTAATCTCAGATTCTCTCCATCAGCCTCCTCTGTTCTTGTGTACATTTCTAGGGTTTTGATGCTTTTCTTGATTCCCTTCATGAGATGGCCTGATTCTTGGCATGTGAAGTCCAGTGGTTATTAAGTATCTATCTGCAAAGTTTCTTGGCCAAAGGATCAAAGTTGAGATGGAATTTAAGTTTTCGTGCTGCACTCTGAATATTTTCATTTTTTGAGTCAAATCCCAAATTCTTGTTCTTGAGTTGGGTTTTCTTCCTTCCTCAGGCTCCTCTGGCTATTTTGGTTGTAGCCTTGTCTTTCTGGGCAGAGAAATCCAAAAGGAAGCCCCAAATTTTCTTGCAGTTTGGAGTTCTCATTTTTACTGAATTTTTCAGCTGTTGTTTGTTCAGAATCCCGAGGAGCGGTCAGATCGCTATTGAACTGGCGGTCAGACCGCATGTTGGCCGACGGTCAGACTGGGGTAGTGGCGGCATTCAGACCGGCGCCTTAGACCGGCCTCAGTAGGGCGGTCAGACTGGCCTCTACCAGGCAGTCAGACCTGCCAGTAAGTACCAGTCAGACCGACCCTTGGTTCTTGGTGGCTGTTGTTCTTGTTTCTCTCTGTTTCTTTGCTGCATCTTTCTCAAAAGAGTTTAGTAGAGATTCCAGAGAGCATGAATCCTTCTTCATAGCTTTGTAGCTATTGGAGAAGAGTACTTGAGGGGGTTATTTTAAAAAGGCGACATTCACCCCCCTCTGTCGCCGATTTCGATCCAACAATTGGTATCAGAGCCAATTAGCTCTTCTTCATAGATCTTAACCGGTCTCTAGAGCCATGGCGACGGAAAAGTACTCGACCAAGGCTCCCGTCTTTGATGGCATCGATTACCCCTTCTGGAAGAGCCGAATGGAGACATACATCCAGGCTCAGGGGTATGCCATCTGGCGTAAGGTCAAGGTCTGGTTTGTTGTTCCTGCCGATGAGAACATCAACGCCGGGAATATGGCTGATGTTGAGGCAAACGCTAAGGCAAGGAACATCATAATCCAGGGCTTGAGTCGTAGCGAGTTTGACCGCATATCTCATCTTTCGTCCGCCTTCGATATTTGGGAGACCCTCAATGCTCACCATGAGGGCACCACCCAAATAAAGACGGTGCGACAGGACTAGTTCAAGCGAGATTACAACAAGTTTGAAATGCTCGCTGGCGAGTCCCTCGATGAGTGTTTTACGCGTTTTCACAAGATTCTGAGCAACCTCCGAGCGGTCGGTCTCACATACCCCGACTCGGATAACGCTTGACAGATGCTCGCTGCACTTGACTTACGCGTTTGGGAGATGAAGGTGACTACCATCACGGACACCACGGACCTCTCGACTTTGACTCTTGATGCGTTGTACTCGCGCCTCAAGACTCACAAGATTGACATTGTCTCTCGCAAGTCGAAGTCACAGTCGATGGTCCTAGTCACCGATCCCAGTTCGGCTTCTGGTCTTTCTTCTGATTTGCTGTGTGGATTCTCCCTTGCTGCTCCCTGTGACATAACTGATGATCAGTTAGAGCAGCTTGCGGATGAGCAGTTAGCCCTCCTAGCTCGGAGATTTTCTCATGCTTACAAGAGGATGGGGGATGGAAAGAGAGGAGGACCCGTGATTTGCTTCGAGTGTGGTGGCCCCAACCACATTCGGGCAAACTGCCCCAAGCTGGGGAAGGGCAAAGGTGACTACGGCGGTTCGGGCAAGAACGACTACATCGACAAGAACCGCAACAAGAAGCCCTCAGCTCCCGCACAAGGCAAGAAGAAGTTCCTCGACCTTGGGAAAGCCAAGAAGCTCTTCCACCGCGTCCTCACCGCCTTCGACGACCTCGATCTCAGCGAGGTGGAGGGGTGGTGCGACGACGATGGAACGGATGAGTAAGAACCCAAGGGCGGCGACGACTTCTCCAGCATGTGCTTCATGGCCCTTGAGGGTGAACTAAGCGACAGCGAGCTATACTCTGACTCCGACGAGGTATCCCCCACCTACGATCAGCTTAATGATGCTTTTCTTAAGCTAGGTAGATTCCATGCTAGATCTAGAGCTAGGTGTAGCGAGTTAGAGAAGAAAGTAGAGAGTTTGTCACGGGAGTTTACTTCACTTAGATCTGCTCCCTCCCGTGACGATTGTGATGTATGTCCTGCTTTGCTGGATGACATGGAGAAGCTAAGGACCTTGCATGATAGTGTGTCCTCTGAGCTTGACATGATTAAGGTAGAGAACATTAGTCTTCTTGCTGAGCTTGAGATGAGTAGGGTAGTTCCTGTTTCATCTACTACTGTTGAGACTAGTGCATGCACCTCATGTGAGGATAAGGACAACACATTTAGATGTCTTTATACCATGTTGCTCGATCTGCCCGAGACTTGTGAAAACTGCAATAATTTGAAGATGAACCTAAAACGGGCAGATCATAAAATTGCTGAATTACAAGCTTTTTTTCTTGAGCCTATTGCTTCTTGTGTGAATTGTCCCAAGCTTACTGCTGAGCTTGAAGCTGTCTCCAAACAGTTTCAAGAATTAGTTGATGACAACAATAGATTGGCTCAAAATGCTTCTAAGGACCCTGTTAGCTCACCATGCATTAATTGTAACAAACTAAAATCTGACCTGATTGCTTTGGATGAAAAATGTGTGAAGCTAACTAAGGACCTACTAGAGAAGCCACCTTCTGCTTGTAATGTGTGTGCTGTTGAGGGGGAGAAGCCCAAGGGTAAGGTAGAGACGCCTAGCGACGTGAACCAATTGGCTAGCAGTAGGACTGTCCATTCTGAGTCGACTGTGCATGCACAAGCCATTCGTTCCTCTGCTGTTGGTTCTTCTTCTTCCTCTACTCGCTTACCTTCTGCTACTCCTTCCCCTGCTCTTCTTGCACCTCTCTCTTTCGGGAGTGTCAGTATCTTATGAACACTCTCGAGAGATTTGTAGGCAGCAAGAAGAAGCTTAATCTTATTCTAGACCAATCCAAGATTTGCAGATTTAATCAGGGTCTAGGATACGATTTCTATGAGGACATGAGGAAGCATCCACCTGCCGTGCTCAGACCCATAGCACCAGGTGTGATCGAGACTGAGCCCAGGACCGAGAAAGTCCAATTTAAGTCCGCGGGCTTTGTCCAAGGGATTTCTGACAGCAAGGTGATTCCACCTACAGCTTCGGCCTCTCAGAAGGCGAAGTCTCATCATGCTACTTCTACCTCTCAGAAGGTGAAGTATTATTGCACCTTCTGTCAGAAGGATGGACATCTAATCGATCGATGCTTCAGGCGCGCCAAGATCGCGCGTAGAGACCGTGTTGAGTCTCTTAGGCCTATTCAGGGTCAACCCCAGACCTTGAGTGCACCTAAGACCAACACGAAGTCTAGGTTTGTTTCAGCTGATGGGTTTGGGCAGCATCGAGGACTTGGTTTTTCCGAGTTTTCTGGTTTTCGTCCTCATGCTCCCTTTGGTCGTGACATCCACCGTTCTGTGGATAGATCTCGTTTACCCCGTCGAGATGGCTATCCGCGGCGTGATTAGCGTGTTGCCGGTGCTCCGACTCGCTCTCCCGTAGTGTCGGGACCCCGAATTTCCGAACCCGGACCCTCTGTGTATTACTGCACTAGTCCCAGATCAAAACTAGTGCACACAGTTAAACAGAAATGAATACATAACCAGCAACACTTTATTACAATATTAAAGAGTACAGACCGAAAGGTCTCATTATTACAATTGAGGTTTCAAGACCTCGCACACACGAAACACAGCGGAAGCAAAAGATAAACTCGGTGAAGACCGATCAATACGCCACAGGCAATTGACTGGGGAAGCGCGACCTAGAACTCCTGGAATCCTTCGTCGAATCCACCCGCGAAGAAGTCGTAGTCGCCTTCTTGAGCTTCGTACTCCTCTGGTTATTATTTTTGAGTGTAGCATGTGAGTACATAAAGTACTCCGCAAGTTTTGGGAAAAATGCAATAGATGCAAGGCTTGACCAAGGAAGGCTATATGGCTCTTTTGCACAAAGCAATGTTTTAATTTCAATTACTACTAATTATTTTCGAAGGCATCAATTTAATAAAGTAAACGTTTTAACAGAACTATCATTAACTTTCTAGTGAAGGTTCCAACCACCAACACTAGCCAACCAATTTGATCAAGTTACTTACTGCGGGTTACATCCACCCTCTCTGGCTCCAACTGCCAGGATTCCCTTCCAAGAGTTCCCTCCACTCTCGGAATACAAAACTTTGATTTTAAAACCAAAACCAGAAATCTTACTCTAATCTAGCTAGATATCACCCGCTTCCTTTGGCATGAGACCCAGATAAAATATCACAAAGCCTTTACCTTACTCTAATCTAGCTAGATATCACCCGCTGAGGTTTCACCGCAGGTAGGCTAACTGCCCAAACCGAAGCCCCCTCTTGCGCCATATGAGTACAGTAAATCCCTGTCCCTCACTGTGAATAACCAGTCCATCCCTGGCACCCACTTTCCACTGGTGGCACCTAAACTAGACTATCATAAGTTAGTCAGCTAGGTCGTACCCATATAGACTTGTGGTTGTACGGTTAATGCTCAGTCTGGACAAACACAAGCGTCGGTCCTTAATTGACTAGGGTGGAACATACACTTTACAAGATCTCGTGCTTCCTGCACCAAACCAAACCAACCATCCACCCTAATCTAAACCAACTTTCACATTTCATTTTATTTTAAAAGAACAGTGGCAACTCCAATTACCACTAAATTTATAAAAACAAGGGTAATACAATAATTCATAATTTCCCAATTGAAAGATTTATGAGGTATTAAATAGCATGGCTAAGCATTGTTCTACCATTCTAATACCAACAATTTAATATATTACTCTCGTTAATGAGTCAAAGGAAATCCTAAGGAGACAAGGGTACATGGCATTCAATTTCAACTGAGGGCATAACAAGGTTGGATTAACTATTACCTTAAGATTTGAACTAATGTTTTATGTAAATAGCAATGCACATAATTTAAAATAAGTAAAACATTTCAAAATCATAGGTTCAAGATGATCAAAGGAGACTTGCCTTCTTGCAGGTTCTCTGGGTCATCCTGCTGCTGGGTGGAGAGATCGTCGACAACGTTGGAATCTACGAGAGAAAAGACGAAACAAACAAGGAAAATAAATACAAACAAAATTCAAATAAAATCAAAAACTCAAATAGAGGCCATATTTGGATAGATTATGATTTTAGAGGACTTTAGGAGAAAGATTCAGCGGATTTGGGGTTCACACGAGGGAGAACGAATATCTGGAAGATCGGTTGGGAAAAGAAATTACTGAGACAATATTTGGACCAAGGAAAATAGAATGGATTTTATGGAGACTTTGCAAGATTTGAATTTGAATTTTGAAAGTGCACAGAAAATTTGGAATGGAATTGAGGCTTTGAATTTAAACTAGGCATTGTAATTTGAAATTTAAATATTGAAATATCAAATAAATTTCAAATATTTGAAATGATGGAAGAAATGGATAGTTTGGAATTTTTGATGAATTTAGAAATTTGAATGGGCTCAAACAGAGTTAAAACGAGGGAGAACGGGTTCCGGGAAGTTTAAATTCAGAGAAAAGGAAAATCTGAATTTTTGGAATTATTTTCCTAAAGGAAATTGGAATTATTGCGTCAGCACTGAATTTCTTTTTCGGCTGATTTAATTTCCTATTGGAAAATCAGATTATTAAGCCATGCTGGCGTCAGCACTGGGTGGGCCGTCACTGACATGCGGGCCCGGTTCATGTGGATCGAGTCCACGGACCCGGGAGGTGCTGAGGTGGCACGGGCGCACGGGCACGGTTTGCGTGGCAGCCAGGCGCCTACGTGGCTCCCACGTGGCGCTGACGCGGCGGCCACCTCACCTGCCACGTCGGCACTGAGGCAGCGCTGGCCGGAGGATTTGGGGGCGGCGTGCTCACTGGCGAACGGCGGCGCGGCTGCCGGCGGCGAGGCGTGGAACGGGGAGAGGAAGCTGAGGGGAGTGCGGTGGTGGGGGCGGAGATTACCGGAGGTGGCCAGAAGGTGGTCGGCGACAAGGGGAGGCGGCGGCGCAGCTCGGGCTTCGGTGAAGTCGGTGCCCCGGCGGCGCTTGACCCCGGAGAAGGAGCGGAGGGGCTTCGCACAGGCGCGGCGGAGCTTTTGGTGGCGGTTGCGAGGCCTGGGGGCGGGCGGCTCGACGGTAATTCCTCGCCGAAAGGCAGAGGCGGCGGCGGAGATGAACGCGCACGGCGCCGAGGCTCTCGGGGGCTCCGGAGAGAGGAGAGGGGGCAGAGCGATGTGGGGCAAGGGACGAGGTTGCTCGGGGGCCTCTTTATAGGGGTCGGGGAGGGGGCAATCGGCGAGGATTGCTCGCCGGATTCCTTGACCGGCGCGGACACGGCGGAGGGAGAAAGGAAAGAGGGGGGGGGGGGGGTAGAGAAGGAAGGAGAGCGTGGGGATTGGGGATTCGGGCGTGGAGGTGCACACGGCTTCCAAAACCGAAGAGAGGGCGGGGAAGGAAAGGAGTCGCGGCGAGGATTCGGTCGGCGGCCGGATAAGGAAAGTGGAGAGGGGAAGATAGGAAGGAGGCGGCTGGGGAAGAAGGGCCTGACGGGCGGGGCCCGTGGGGCAGAGAGAGAGAGGGGCGAACGGTGGGATGGGCTGGGCGAGTGGGGTGCGGCCGATCTGGGCCGGCCACCTGTCGGCCCGGGAGGAGGGGGAGGCGGATCCGGGCGGCGACGTGGGCAGCATCTGGCCATCCACGTGGCGGCCAGAGGGGAGGGGAGGGGATTTTGTTTTTGATTTTTGATTTCAGATTTTCAGAAATGGCCAGAAAATCCAAATAAGCTCAGAAAAATATGAAAATATCTCCACAAATTTCAGAAAAATTCACAGAAGTTTCTGGATAAGTTTTGGACTTAAATAAAATATTTCCAACTCAAGTTGGTATTTTAATTTTCATACTTGAAATACTTTTTATTTTCAAAAATAGGTTTTAAACTCCAGAAAAATCCAGAAAACGAAATAAAAGCCAAATAACTCCAAATAATTAATTTGAATTAGGATTTTTATAGAAATTCAAAATATCTTTTTATTTAATAATAATTTTAGGTTTTACTTAGAATACTTTTCAAATCTAGCTTTTCAAAAACAGAATTTCAGGGCAAATCCAAATAAAACTCAAATACTTTAAAATAATTAATTTGAAATTAAATTTCTCAGAAGGCAAATTTTTGGGATGTTGCAAATCTACCCCCCTTAGAAAGAATCTCGTCCTCGAGATTCGGACGGACTAGGAAAAAGAAAGGAAAGGGAAACTCGGCTCTTAGGTCATCTTCACGCTCCCAAGTTGCTTGACTTCGAATGGTTGCTCTTCTACACTTTGTGGAACTTGATGGTCATGCTTCTTGCGTGGCGTTCAGCTTCCTTCATGATTCTATCTTGTTGTTCGATGCTCTGAAGGATTCCTTTAACTGAGAAATATGGAAGAGAACATCAAATTGGATTGGTACATCTTTAGTTGCCTGCAAGCTCTAGGTTAACTTCAATTGCCCTTATCATATCGATTAATTCAGTATTCCACCAAAAGGGCTTAACTTCCGCAAGTGTTCATCCGAGAAGGACATAATTATTTCAACTCTTCAAAATTTCTTGATTCCAAAATCATATACCACAAATGCACCTTATTGATTTCGACAAGTAATCTCCTTAACTTTTACTCTCTGCTCTAATTTGAATCGATGTCAAACCATAGAATTTTTCCAACAAGAATCCAATAACATTGTAGTTTGTGATTTCCACCACTTATTTTATGATCATTATCTAATCCAACAGATCCATGACTCTGATCAAATAATATAAAATTAATCCAACCTTTTTGTAATCATCAATCAATTTTAAGATCATCTAAGCCATAATTTAATATTCATTAATCCACCAACATCATTCTCTTCATAATCATCATTTTGGTTGCACCAAATTTGAATGAACTCAATTAATTCTTATCGGACAATCTCTCAACTAATTCTTATTGGACAATCTATCTCCCATAATTAATTTAAATCCTCCAGGTTATCCATTTGAACATCCTTAAATGTCCTAGTTAATCCCATTAGTTAAAATCCAATTATCTAACAATAATCTATTAAATCCACCAATTCAAATTCACATTTCAAAGTCCACTTTGCAATGATAAAATCAATCCACCAAGATATCTAAGTGTATTATCTTCTGGAATTCCACTAGTATCCACTTATCATCAATAGGTCCACCAAACTCTGATAATCAAGTAACTCCACAAAATTCATCTACTCTTCATGATTCCACCAAATCACCCAAAATTGATATCATTAATGATAATTCAACTTCTTAATCTATTAATCCCTCCCTTTACTGGATCAATCTCTTAATACTAATTCTCCAATGATCACAAATAATCCCTTCAACAAAAATCTTGTTTTACATCCAGTTGCTCCTTTCAATCCTAGATAATAAATCCAAGGCAAAGTTTAGATTCTTCCCATGATCTAATTAGCTCTTCCAAGTTCAACTTTGTATTTAATCTCTAGTCAATCCACAAAGATAACACTCTTTAGATTTATTTATAATCAATTGGTATCCACAAATATACCTTTTATCTCAATCCTCTCAAATATTATTCAATCTGATCAATTATAAATCCAAAATATATCACCCTAGCAACAATTCTTCAAATTACCTAACTCGACATGCACTGATTATGACGGCTTTCCCGACAAGAGTACTTTCCAATAATTTGTTGTCTTCCATATACTCTAGGTCTCCAAGGATTCTCCAAACTTGGACTGTGGTAAAAGAATTGGAGCTTGCACTTTTGCGGTAACTGGGGTTAGCAAAAGATAAGAGGGAAGTAGCACAGATAAGAGATCAGGGGAACGACTAAACACCATCCCAAACAAACACACAAGAGAGAAGCAAACAAAGACTTGGAAGAAACTTAGCTTGAAATCAAAATAGTTTTTTTTAAGGATAACTGTACTACAAGTATACAAAGACTTGGTATAGTCCACCTAACACACACAAGTAATATATAAGCGTTCTAAAATCGTAGAACTTTACTTGGGTACTACAACTAAAGAACTAGTCCTTGCTCCTTCATGATGACGAGCTTCTCCAAGTGCTTCTTAGACGCAACCTTACTGAGGCGTCTATAGAAATTACAAAGGGAAGGGGGTACAATTACCATTCCAAAAAGGAAATGAGCAGATAGGTAAGAGAGAATGCCATGACGAAGGTAAGGATAGAAAGACAAGAAAAGACAAGGATAGCACATTATTAAAAATTTTATTTAATAAAATAAAATTTGAAACTCTTCTTTTAACGACCATTCTAACTAGGTCACGTCCTACAGTCAAATTGGCTCTGATACCACCTCTGTCGGGACCCCGGATTTCCGAACCCAGACCCTCTGTGTATTACTGCACTAGTCCCAGATCAAAGCTAGTGCACACAGTTAAACAAAAATGAATACATAACCAGCAACACTTTATTACAATATTAAAGAGTACAGACCGAAAGGTCTCATTATTACAATTGAGGTTTCAAGACCTCGCACACACGAAACACAGCGGAAGCAAAAGATAAACTCGGTGAAGACCCATCAATACGCCACAGGCAATTGACTGGGGAAGCGCGACCTAGAACTCCTGGAATCCTTCGTCGAATCCACCCGCGAAGAAGTCGTAGTCGCCTTCTTGAGCTTCGTACTCCTCTGGTTATTATTTTTGAGTGTAGCATGTGAGTACATACAGTACTCCGCAAGTTTTGGGAAAAATGCAATAGATGCAAGGCTTGACCAAGGAAGGCTATATGGCTCTTTTGCACAAAGCAATGTTTTAATTTCAATTACTACTAATTATTTTCGAAGGCATCCATTTAATAAAGTAAACGTTTTAACAGAACTATCATTAACTTTCTAGTGAAGGTTCCAACCACCAACACTAGCCAACCAATTTGATCAAGTTACTTACTGCGGGTTACATCCACCCTCTCTGGCTCCAACTGCCAGGATTCCCTTCCAAGAGTTCCCTCCATTCTCAGAATACAAAACTTTGATTTTAAAACCAAAACCAGAAATCTTACTCTAATCTAGCTAGATATCACCCGCTTCCTTTGGCATGAGACCCAGATAAAATATCACAAAGCCTTTACCTTACTCTAATCTAGCTAGATATCACCCGCTGAGGTTTCACCGCAGGTAGGCTAACTGCCCGAACCGAAGCCCCCTCTTACGCCATATGAGTACAGTAAATCCCTATCCCTCACTGTGAATAACCAGTCCATCCCTGTCACCCACTTTCCACTGGTGGCACCTAAACTAGACTATCATAAGTTAGTCAGCTAGGTCGTACCCATATAGACTTGTGGTTGTACGGTTAATGCTCAGTCTGGACAAACACAAGCGTCAGTCCTTAATTGACTAGGGTGGAACATACACTTTACAAGATCTCGTGCTTCCTGCACCAAACCAAACCAACCATCCACCCTAATCTAAACCAACTTTCACATTTCATTTTATTTTAAAAGAACAGTGGCAACTCCAATTACCACTAAATTTATAAAAACAAGGGTAATACAATAATTCATAATTTCCCAATTGAAAGATTTATGAGGTATTCAATAGCATGGCTAAGCATTGTTCTACCATTCTAATACCAACAATTTAATATATTACTCTCGTTAATGAGTCAAAGGAAATCCTAAGGAGACAAGGGTACATGGCATTCAATTTCAACTGAGGGCACAACAAGGTTGGATTAACTATTACCTTAAGATTTGAACTAATATTTTATGTAAATAGCAATGCACATAATTTAAAATAAGTAAAATATTTCAAAATCATAGGTTCAAGATGATCAAAGGAGACTTGCTTTCTTGCAGGTTCTCTGGGTCATCCTGCTGCTGGGTGGAGAGATCGTCGACAACGTTGGAATCTACGCGAGAAAAGACGAAACAAACAAGGAAAATAAATACAAACAAAATTCAAATAAAATAAAAAACTCAAATAGAGGCCATATTTGGATAGATTATGATTTTAGAGGACTTTAGGAGAAAGATTCAGCGGATTTGGGGTTCACACGAGGGAGAACGAATATCTGGAAGATCGGTTGGGAAAAGAAATTACTGAGATAATATTTGGACCAAGGAAAATAGAATAGATTTTATGGAGACTTTGCAAGATTTGAATTTGAATTTTGAAAGTGCACAGAAAATTTAGAATGGAATTGAGGCTTTGTATTTAAACTAGGCATTGGAATTTGAAATTTAAATATTGAAATATCAAATAAATTTCAAATATTTGAAAGGATGGAAGAAATGGATAGTTTGGAATTTTTGATGAATTTAGAAATTTGAATGGGCTCAAACGGAGTTAAAACGAGGGAGAACGGGTTCCGGGAAGTTTAAATTCAGAGAAAAGGAAAATCTGAATTTTTGGAATTATTTTCCTAAAGGAAATTGGAATTATTGCGTCAGCACTGAATTTCTTTTTCGGCTGATTTAATTTCCTATTGGAAAATCAGATTATTAAGCCATGCTGGCGTCAGCACTGGGTGGGCCGTCACTGACATGCGGGCCCGGTTCATGTGGACCGAGTCCACGGACCCGGGAGGTGCTGAGGTGGCATGGGCGCACGGGCACGGCTTGCGTGGCAGCCAGGCGCCTACGTGGCTCCCGCGTGGCGCTGACGCGGCGGCCACCTCACCTGCCACGTCGGCATTGAGGCAGCGCCGGCCGGAGGAGCTCGGGGGCGGCGTGCTCACCGGCGAACGGCGGCGCGGCTGCCGGCGGCGAGGCGGGGAACGGGGAGAGGAAGCTGAGGGGAGTGCGGTGGTGGGGGTGGAGATTACCGGAGGTGGCCGGAAGGTGGTCGGCGACAAGGGGAGGCGGCGGCGCAGCTCGGGCTTCGGTGAAGTCGGTGCCCCGGCGGCGCTTGACCCCGGAGAAGGAGCGGAGGGGCTTCGCACAGGCGCGGCGGAGCTTTTGGTGGCGGTTGCGAGGCCTGGGGGCGTGCGGCTCGACGGTAATTCCTCGCCGAAAGTCGGAGGTGGCGGCGGAGATGAACGCGCACGGCGCCGAGGCTCTCGGGGGCTCCGGAGAGAGGAGAGGGGGCAGAGCGAGGTGGGGCAAGGGACGAGGTTGCTCGGGGGCCTCTTTATAGGGGTCGGGGAGGGGGCAATCGGCGAGGATTACTCGCCGGATTCCTTGACCGGCGCGGGCACGACGGAGGGAGAAAGGAAAGAGGGGGCAGAGAAGGAAGGAGAGCGCGGGGATTGGGGATTCGGGCGCGGAGGTGCACACGGCTTCCAAAACCGAAGAGAGGGCTGGGAAGGAAAGGAGGCGCGGCGAGGATTCGGTCGGCGGCCGGATAAGGAAAGTGGAGAGGGGAAGATAGGAAGGAGGCGCGCTGGGGAAGAAGGGCCTGACAAGCGGGGCCGGGCGAGAGGCGGGAGAGGGAGGAGACGCTGACGGGCGGGGCCCGTGGGGCAGAGAGAGAGAGGGGCGAACGGTGGGATGGGCTGGGCGAGTGGGGTGCGGCCGATCTGGGCCGGCCACCTGTCGGCCCGGGAGGAGGGGGAGGCGGATCCGGGCGGCGACGTGGGCAGCATCTGGCCGTCCACGTGGTGGCCGGAGGGGAGGGGATTTTGTTTTTGATTTTTGATTTCAGATTATCAAAAATGGCCAGAAAATCCAAATAAGCTCAGAAAAATATGAAAATACCTCCACAAATTTCAGAAAAATTCACAGAAGTTTCTGGATAAGTTTTGGACTTAAATAAAATATTTCCAACTCAAGTTGGTATTTTAATTTTCATACTTGAAATACTTTTTATTTTCAAAAATAGGTTTTAAACTCCAGAAAAATCCAGAAAACCAAATAAAAGCCAAATAACTCCAAATAATTAATTTGAATTAGGATTTTTATAGAAATTGAAAATATCTTTTTATTTAATAATAATTTTAGGTTTTACTTTGAATACTTTTCAAATCTAGCTTTTCAAAAACAGAATTTCAGGGCAAATCCAAATAAAACTCAAATACTTTAAAATAATTAATTTGAAATTAAATTTCTCAGAAGGCAAATTTTTGGGATGTTACACGTAGCAGTCAGACCCAGCAACAACTTTCGGTCTACAAGTAGACCTTCTGCTTCTTTGAGTGACAGAGAGAGTAGGGTAGATAGAGGTCAGTCGTGTTTGACTACTTCATCTGCTCGACGTGTTACTCAGTATTGGGTGCCAAAATCACTCTTGATTTACCCCAGTACTGAGACTTTACTCTCTGTTTGACTCAGGTTCGCCGGGCAGGGAAGGGAAAGGTTTGGCTCGTAGACTCCGGGTGTTCACAACACATGACCGGAGACTCCTGTTGGTTTTCTTCCCTTGCTCGTGCTCCAGGTGATGAGACGATCACCTTCGGAGATGCTTCATCTGGGCGCGTCATCGCCAAAGGTACAATGTGTAGGAGCCCAGATTTTAACATCCGGCATCCCCTGTGATTCCACCGCACTATTCCCTGGATCAGTAGATAGTGCTCACAGGTTACAGTTCTGAACATCAAAGTACATATCATGCGGAAGCGTAAATATAATAGTAGACTTACACATGGGCCGATTAAGCCGAAATCAATAAATTGCAGCAGCGAAAGAACGAAGTACACAGGTGGGACCTTCAGGACATGCCACAGGCAGCCAACTGGAGGTTCGCGACCTAGCCCTTGACATCTTCATCTTCTTTGCCACCATGTCCAATCGTGTTGCTGAGGCGTAGTGATCTGGTTCCTGATTCTGGATTTGTGGGGAAAGCGAATATGAGCACAACCACCGTGCTCGCGAGCCAACACACAGGATGCAATTAAATAGTATGCATGGCTTATCAAAGGAAGGCCCGAGTTATTTTATTTGCCGTAAATTACTTTTGAAATATGATACATAGAAATCTCCTGAGACCTAGCAGTTTAAAATAAAACCTATTTTGTGAAAGAATGCAATAGTAATAGCGATCCAGATTCCATCCACCATTACAAGGCCTCTGCACCATATGCTTAACCTTCAGCGTCATAACCGCTTAACTTATCACTGGGGCGACACCCAGGGCAACACAAATCAGGGCCTTTCTCTGCCCTCCACTTTACCAATTCCACCCATAAAGTTTTTGAAATAGAACTATATCTAGTTAAGTTCCCATGTCCGCCCTTGACCGTGGGCACGGCTATTCGAATAGTTTTTGACTCTGCAGAGTTTGTACACTTTACCCACAAGAGATAAATCTGCTCATTGCCCCACATGATTCCTTAGCCATGCGGTTGAGGAGACTATCACAGAGCCTTTACAATGCATAGTCCTACTGTGGTTACGCCCGCTAGGTTCTGCCTTCTGTAGGATGCGCACATCCCTCGAGAAGGGTCCCCCGTGAGCCATCACGGGCAAAGGCGGGGATGAGACCATCCATCCCTTTGCTCGTGTTCACACCTTCACGTAACCACCTTAGAGCCATACAAATTAGTTAACCCTGCCTACACTTTGCCAGCTTGTGGTTGTACTGTTGTACCTTGGGAGGTCATCACAAGATTTGGTCCTTAGGGTTATCTGGGCGGTGCTACCACTAACCACACTCTCGTGCACCGCTGCACCACACCCCCGAACCATCCGCCCAGATAAATAAGCAATTTGAGATTTTTGGGGGTATAAAATAACCATATCCAACATACACCAGTCATTCCCACCATGACTGCCCAACCACATTTTCTCATGATTAAAGTGATGCTTGGACGTTCTTACTCCCACGAGTATCTAAGCAACACTAAGCATGGCATATATTTATGGACTTATTTTCAAAAGGATACTATTATAATTTTGCTAGGGTGACAAGGTTCTCATGTGCAAACATTCCAAAGGAGGGGTAATATTAACCAAGTTAGAGCGTAGGCATTTAACTAGAATTCTAAATTACACAGGTAATTGCATATAAAATAACAGCATGCAATTTGATAATTTAAACAAAAGTAATTTGCAGAAAATGTAGGTTCAACATGATCAAAGTATTGACTCGCCTTGCGCGGTTTACCGTGGTCTTGAGCTCACTCAAAGCTTTCTCATTTGTCGATCTTGAGGTTCGGGTCCTTATCTCCACTTCGATCTCGGCCTTGCTTGATCCTTGACTCTTCCGGACTTCAATTTCTAATTATGTGCTAAGCAACTGAATTCAAATAAAAGCAAATAACTTTAAAAAAATCCAAATAAATCTAATCACTTTAAATACTCGATTTAATTTAAATTATGCATTTATGATTGGAGAATAGAAGGATGATTCAGGTTAGTGTGTTGCAAGCACAGCGGTAGCTGGGTTTGAGCAGGAGGACGAGTTGTCTGAATGCTTTACCGTGAGGGAAAATTTTACAAATATGAGGGATCAAAAGTGAAGATGTACCTACAGGAATTATCTGCTTTTGGGAAAAGATGGTGGCCAAACATGGCCGATTGGGGAAAAGCGAGACTTGACCTTTTGCTTGATGACTTTCTTTTAATTTATTTACATTTATCAAGGAAGTTCCATGAGCTAGGTTAGACCTATGATGCGGTATACGAGCTTTAGATGAGCTTTGTTTTTGGTCGATCGCTAATCTTCAAGGCACTTGTTATATATAGTGGTGTATATAATTTTTGGATTTACCAAATAAATATTAGAGCCCAGTGTTATAGCATTTTATGGCTCAACATTTTATGTATCCTTAGTTATTACTAAGCTTAATTTAATTTGAATTAAATTTATTTATACGGGTCGTAGCTTGCTATATTCAATCATGCTTGACATTATTACGTACTGAATCTAACGTTGGGATTTAATTGGGGCTCCATTATCATTTTGTCTACACCTTTGTTATTATTATTAGATTTAGCTTTATTTTTAATCTAACTTTATTTATCTAGGACCAAGCATGCCATACCAGGTTATACTTTAATACCAATATTCAATTGAATCTATGGTTGAGATTTATTTATCGATGACACGCTAGTGATGACTACTATTTACATAGCTCTATTAGGTAGATTACTTTTAATCACCTGATGACCTAGGAGTTACTTTATTATAATTGCCACACATATATATATTTTTCTAACATGGCATTTCTACTTAAGGACACCCTTTTTATTAAAGGTTGTTATCAATTTACACATCTTTAGTTGTTATTGAGTGCGAATTAAGTCTTAAAGAAAAAGATTGCATATATATACATTTAGGTGATAGCCTGGTTTGCTACTTGATTAACTTTACCATTGGCATTTATTTGATGGTGGCATGTTAAAGGTTGGAGCACATGTTTTAGTTTTTATTAAGGGTAACCTTTAATTTAACTCCTTATTTTTATAGTCAAACATAGTATCACATTTATTTTCCTTAACTTCAACTTGGGTGTCTTTATTAAATTTAGAACCATCTTTTATTGATGTCTTTACTTAATATTTAGCTTAAGACAAATAATAAAGACACATCAATTATGCATGTATGGTAACTAATCAAGTATTAAATCTTAAATATTTTAAGGGAAAGGTTAAAGTCTTTACCACAAATATTTTAAGCACTTTTAAGAAGTTAGCTCCCAGGATTTTAGATATGATTAGACCACAGTTGATATTTTATGTGGCTTGCCAAAGATTGTTTTAAGCACTAATAAGAGAGAGATGATCAATTAATGGTTAATATTTCATGTGACACAATCTTGGTGAATTGATTTACTTAGTTGTCATATGCTTGGACAAGATTATATGGGTATGAATCTTTTATCAAGTTTCAAAACTAAATCATTTGGCCATGATGTTGTTACCATTATTACTATTACTTTATTAACTTTATGTTAGTTTCTTGGTAATAGGAAAATAGTTCATGTCATGAGCTTACTTTAATCTCCCTTTTACATGAGGGTTAACTTTATTACTCTTGATTGGCATATAATTAAATTAACCAAAGTTAAATTTCAAATTAAATTTTATTAATCTTTCCAGTATGAACTCCTGAGAACTTTTCTTATTTTGATTATTGTTCCCAATTTATCTTTGTTGGAACTGCATGCATGAGTATTCCTTCACACTTGAATTTAACATTTGGCAAAAGCGGTGAAGTTAGGCAATTAACTAGCTGGGCCCACAAGTCATGCAGAGATGAGGGCTGTTCGGTCGGCTGAAATAGAGCAGGGGCAGTAGGGGAGGGAAACAGGGGAGCTGGGTGGCGCCGGAGCCAGGCGGCGGGATCGCCGGCGAGGGGCGGTCGGGGAAGAAGTCGGAGATGGCAAAATGGGTTGCGGGAAGTGGGAGGAACCCGGTGGAGGGGCTGGCGTGGGCCGAAGAGTTCTAGGGCAGGCCGGCGGCCGGAGACGGGGGTGAAAAGGGAGCGGCGGCACCAGCATTGGGAAAGGGGAAACCAGGCTATGCACAAGCAAGGAGGGGTCATGGGGATGCTCACCGTGAGGTCAATCGAGCCGGGAAGGGCCCGTGGTGGTCTGGCGGCGCGGGATGGGGGCCGACGGCGGTGGCACATGGTGACGGCGACGGGGGCAGATGCGCCAGAGGAGGCGGGGCCGGGATTAAAGGATTGCGCGTAGGCTACGAAAGCAGAAAACAAACTTTTCTACCGCGCACACAAGGACATCATGCTTAAGGAGGGATCATGGATCGTTACCACTAGATGCGCAGCACAGCGGAAGAAGAGTTGGAGAAACCGATCCAACCACCGCGTCGAGGTAGTAGTGGAATTAGCCGATCGTCCCGAACAGATCGTCTCCTCCACGCGATCAACCACACCACGAGCAGATCCAATCTGTAGGTTGTTGATGCCGATCAACACCGCAACGAGCAGCGCCACCATCGGTATCCACACGTCCGGGGCTGGAACGCCGATCGCGAGTGTACTAGCACTCGTGAGCGGCTAGGGTTTGGCTCGGGAGGTGGCGGCTAGGGTTATGCTAGTGGTTAACAGAAGCGTGTTTTGCTCAGCCCCCCGCCTCCATATATACATAGACCTCCTCACTTGGGCCTTGTGGACCGAGGCCCAATAGGAGTCTATTCGGATCTCTATCCGAATTGAGCCCACATTCGAATCATATTCGAATTAGTGTTCCAACCCGTTAAGCGTGCGACCCTGTAGGTTCACGTATACTTGGTCACGACCTGGAAACACCTTTCCGGTCACCCTGTTAATAGCGGCCTCTAGTAAGACATATTAACCCCAAAGTATACGTAAAGATCATATTGGCTGAACCTATAATGTTCTCATGTACGAATCCCTTTGCCTCACGATATAGATTGAGCTCAAGGCGAGACCTGTGTCATCCTCTTAATAGCTCAATCACTCTCTCGATTCCGTGATGGATTATAAACTTGTGATTGACTCCTCAATCACCTTGGCATGGCCATGCACTTTCATAATCCATTACATCGAGGGACCCAGAGATATCTCTCCCATAAGGAGGGGCAAATTCTATCTTGACCATTCACATCCCACTACATGTTTCATGGCAAACCCGAAGACTACTTTTATAACTACCCAGTTACGGAGTAGTGTTTAGTAGTCCCAAAATAAGCTACTACGCATGTTGGGAACCATGATGATCTCAAGTCTAAGGATTCTACATAAACACTACTTGAGACCAACTGATGACACATGGAATCTCTGCAGTGTCTCATGGCGGGTCTATCCAACATATGTTCACTAACACATGTCCATATTATTGATTTGGTATCACCATACCATGATCCATGAGACATGATCATCAATCAATACATATGCTGATCTTTGAATCATATTTGTTCCTCATATGATATATGATCAGGGATCATTTAGAAATAGCAACATTTTAGCATTAAGAGTCTCATGAATAAGGCACATACTCATTGATCAATAATGATAAT
The DNA here is from genome assembly GCA_017311315.1 of Dendrocalamus latiflorus. NCBI lineage: Eukaryota > Viridiplantae > Streptophyta > Magnoliopsida > Poales > Poaceae > Dendrocalamus > Dendrocalamus latiflorus. Next base: position 2,865,472 of record CM029622.1, on the reverse strand, counting down.
GTCTATTTCAAGGAACAAAGTAATGTATCATAAACATAGTATGTGATATATATAACATCTCCATGTTGCCTCTAGGGCATATCACTAACAATCTCCCACTTGCACTAGAGTCAACCATGTAGGTATCTAATACCCATTGCCCTAGTGTGAGCCTCATGCTTTGGCTGGGGAAGCGGCTTTGTCAACGGATCTGCAATGTTCAAATTCGTTTGTACTTTGCATATCTTCACATCGCCTCTCTCCACTATCTCGCGGATGAGATGAAATCGCCGTAAAATGTACTTGGACTTCTGGTGCGATCTAGGCTCCTTGGCTTGCGCAATGGCCCCACTATTGTCACAGTAGAGGTCCATTGGGCTGGAGGCACTAGTCATCACACGAAGCTCAGAAACAAATTTCTTGATCCAAACAGCCTCGTTAGCAGCTTCAGAAGCTGCTATGTACTCGGCTTCTGTTGTAGAATCAGCAACCGTCTCTTGTTGGAACTCTTCCAGCTCACCGCACCGCCATTCAGGCAGAACACAAATCCAGATTGCGATCTAAAATCATCTCTGTCAGTTTGGAAGCTAGCATCGGTGTAACCATTTACAACGAGCTCTTCCTCACCCCCATAGACGAGGAACACATCTTTAGTTCTTCTCAAGTACTTCAAGATGTTCTTTACGGCAATCCAGTGACCTTCACCTGGATCTGACTGGTATCTACTCGTAGCACTTAAAGCATACGAGACATCTGGACGTGTACAAAGCATGGCATACATAATGGACCCAATAGCCGAAGCATATGGAATCGCATTCATGTTATCCCGTTCATCAGGTGTACTGGGACACTGATTCTTGCTAAGATTTATACCATGTGACATAGGTAGAAAGCCTTTCTTGGAATCCTGCATGTTGAACCTTTTCAACACCTTGTCAATGTACGTATCTTGGCTTAATCCAATTAGCCTTTTTGATCTATCTCTATAGATCTTGATGCCCAGAATATATGTCGCCTCTCCTTAGTCTTTCATAGAGAAACTATTTTTCAATGAAGACTTAACATATTCGAGCATAGGAATGTCATTTCCGATCAGTAATATGTCATCCACATATAAGACCAGAAATACGAGTGCGCTCCCACTAGCCTTTTTGTAAACACAAGGCTCTTCTTCGTTCTTGATGAAACCAAACCCTTTGATTACTTCATCAAAACGAATGTTCCAACTCCGAGATGCCTGCTTTAATCCATAAATGGATCTTTGCAGCTTGCATATTGTTGTAGGGGTGGCCCCCACCTAAACCCAGCAGGCCTAGTAGGAGGTTACAAGGCTCAGAATAGGCCATGTGTAATGACATAGATGCCCCTGTGGGGGATGATCAGCTGTAAGGGTATAATTGTAAAAGCACTCCCCATGTATATATATATGGAATACAGGCCATGGGGAGAACCCAAGCCATTACTCATCTCCCTCACTCTCCACTACCATCTCTCTCTCTGTTTGGTCTGTAGCCACAACAGTTGGCGCCGTCCGTGGGGAGGACAGGAGTAAGCCTGAAGTTCGAATGAGGATGGCACCGGAAAAGGCTTCGCCGACGGCGGCGAAGGGAAAGAAGACGGCCGGGGCGGGGCGTCGCGTGAGCCCTGGGGCTTCGGCGTCGGCTGTCGCGGGCGCGGGTGGCGGCGTGGTCGCAGCGGTTAAGGATGTCGACGCTCGCGCTGCTGCGACGACTGACCCCGCCGTCGGCACCGCGGCGACCGTACCCGCGCCGACCCGCCCGCGGGGCGCATCGGCGGCCCCGCCTACGTCGGCAGCAGAAAGCGCGCTACAGGCGGCCCTCAGCGCGTTCCAGCGGGAGCTAGGGGACCTTCACGGGGCTGTCCGTGACGTGCAAGAGGCTCGAAGCCGACAGGCCGCGCCAGTGGCCATGCCAGAGCCCGCGCTGGAATGGGCGGACAGCCGCGACGCCCCCACGCCCAGCCGCGTGCCGCTGCGACGCGTCGATTCAGAGTCCCCGCTTTCGGCAGGATCGCGGCAGGTGGCGTGGCTCTTCGACAAGATGGAGGGGTATGCGCGGGCTGAGGAAGATGCGCAGAGACGCGGCGCTTCCACCCTCGATCTTTCTCAAGCGACGCGCTCGACATACGACGAGGGGGCGGGCGACGACCCCTCGAAGCAGGCCCGCAGTCGACAGCCCCGGGAGGACCCCCCTGGGAGCAACAGCACCGGGGCGCCGGAAGGCTCTCCAAAGAGCAGACACAAGCCGCGGCGTCACCAGCGCAGACCACAAAAGGACCGCCATACCTTCATCATCGAGAATGCCCTTCGAGGACGCGAAGACGAACTCGGCCGCGATGAGCGACCCCGGGCGGAGCAAGAGCAACTCTATTACGGCAAGTGGTGCGAGGTGCACGGTTATGGTAATCACTACACGAAGACGTGCACCGCGGTCGTGGAGTTGCGACGGGCGATGGCCGCACCTCGGGACTCGCCCCTTCGGCTCCCTGCCGAGGTCCAGGAGCGGCATCCGAGGGGCAGCCCCTCGCAAGCTTCAGCCTGGGAGGACACACGGTGCCGCGCCGTCAACGCCATCACTGGAGGCTCCTTATCAGGGGCCCCCGTGGAGCAGCCGCAATCGTGGCTGCCGCCCCGCAACATCACCTTCACCGTGAATGACGCTAGGGGCGTGGTGTTCCCTCATCAAGATCCTTTGGTCATCCGGGCCCACATCGCGGGTTGCGACGTCAGGCGCATCCTTGTCGACGGGGGGAGCTCTGCGAACATTCTATTCACAAGGGCCCTTGATCGTATGGGAACCCACCGAAGTCGCCTGGAGCAGGCAGGAGCTCCGCTTCAGGGCATCGGAGGTCAGCCGCTGCAGGCCATAGGGCAGGTATCCCTCCCCATCACGCTTCACCAGGCGAGTAACATCCGAACCCAGCATGTCGTCTTCGACGTTGTGGACATCGCACACCCCTACAACGTCATATTGGGACAGCCCGCCATCAACTCCTTCGAGGCGGTCCCACACCATGCCTTCTTATGTATGAAGCTCCCGGGACCGGAGGGTGTCATCACCGTCGTCGGTGACCAAGACCTTGCCAGGCACATCGAAGTCGGCAGCCAAGATCTGCATCGCCCGGTGCACGCCCTACCGGACATGCTTGGCGACGCGCCCTCCGCCCCGGGATGGACGCCTAAGCCTCGGCCCGAGGGCGGAGTCAAAAGGGTGCCGCTCCAGGCGGAGGGGCAGTTTGTGTCTATTGGTGAGGGGCTCCCCCCAGAGGTCGAGCAAGATTTACTCCAGGTGCTTCGAAACAACACCGACATCTTTGCATGGTCACCAGAAGATATCAAGGGTGTGGACCGCGCCGTAATCGAGCACCGCTTGGCGGTCCGCCCCGACGCCAAACCGGTCAAGCAAAAGCTTCGCCGCATGTCCATGGATCGGCAGCAGGCGGCCAAGGTGGAGGTGGACAAGCTTCTTCGAGCCGGGGTCATCCGCGAGGTCCACCACCCAGAGTGGCTCGCCAACCCAGTATTGGTCAAGAAGGCTAGTGGAGCCTGGCGTATGTGCATCGATTTTACGGCGCTCAACAAGGCGTGCCCAAAGGACAATTACCCTTTGCCGCGCATCGATCAATTGGTCGACGCTACCGCGGGGTGCGAGCTAATGAGTTTCTTAGATGCCTACTCTGGCTACCACCAGGTATACATGGCGGAAGACGACGAGAGCAAGACTAGCTTCATTACACCAATCGGCACCTTCTGTTTCATCAGGATGCCCTTTGGCTTGAAGAACGCGGGCGCTACCTTTACCCGCCTCGTCGCCATTGCCCTGGCTGCCCAGCTCGGGAGGAACGTCGAGGCCTACGTCGATGACGTCGTAGTCAAAACCCGGCAGCTCGCTTTGCATGGCCGGGACCTTCAGGAGACCTTGACAACCTCAGGAAAGCCGGCATCAAGCTCAACCCTGACAAGTGCGTCTTCAACGTGCAGGCGTGCAAACTTCTGGGATTCCTCATGTCCGGGCGGGGCATCCAGGCGAACCCTGATAAGGTCGACGCTATCTTGGGTATGGAGCCGCCCAAGACGAGGAGGGAAGTCCAGAGGCTGGTGGGCCGCATGGAAGCCCTGAGCCGCTTTCTATCCAGGGCGGCGGAGCGAGGTTTGCCATTTTTTAAGACACTCCGCGGGTGCGACGGATTTCGTTGGGATGGTGACTGTGCGGAGGCCTTCAACGTGCTCAAGAAACACCTGGCAAGTCTCCCTACTTTGGTCGCCCCAGCACCAGAGGCTCCCCTCCTGCTCTATCTGGCCGCGTCAGCTACAGCAGTCAGTGCCGTCCTCATCTTAGAGGAAGGCGCCGTACAACGGCCTGCATACTTCGTCTCCGAAGCCCTTCAAGGCGCCAAGACGAGATATACAGAGCTTGAAAAGCTTTCTTACGCGTTGGTCATGGCCTCCAGGAAGCTCCGGCATTATTTTTTGGCCCATCCAATCACAGTGCCTTCCTCATTCCCGCTGGCGGAGATGCTGCACAACAAGGAATCCACAGGGCACATCGGCAAGTGGGCTACCGAGCTCGCCCCGTTTTCCCTGACATACGCCTCAAGGACGGCAATCAAATCTCAAGTTCTCGCTGACTTCCTCGCAGAATGGACCCCGCCGGCTCAGCCTGCTCAGAAGCACGACGACCCGGTCTGGACCCTCACCGTCGATGGGGCTTACGGTGTCGCGGGCGAGGGCGTGCGCGCGGTAATTGTCACACCCGAGGGGCAGCGCCTATCGTACTCGGCGCACCTCGCGTTTCCGGCCACCAACAACACAGCGGAGTATGAAGCGCTACTCTTCGGCCTGACCAAGCTCAAGGCAATCGGTGTGCGGCGAGTGCTCGTCCGCACGGACTCACGTTTGGTGGCCGGCCACGTAGACAAGTCATATCAAGCCAAGGACCCCGAGCTGGCTAAATACCTCACCGCCGTAAGAGCCAGGGAAAGGCATTTCTTGGGCATCACGGTCAAAGCCATCCCTCGCGCGGAAAATGAGCAGGCCGACGCTCTCGCGAAGGCGGCCAGCCAGCAGCTGCCACCCCCTGACGAGACATTTTACGAAGTATTGCCGCAGGCGGCCATCGCACAGGACAACCGGGACGCAGCCCTCGTTCACCACGTCGTCCAGCAGGGCGACTGGCGAGAGCCCATCTTTAATTTCCTGCAGGGCATCGCCGAGCGAGAGGACCACGCCGAGCTCCGGCGTCTGCAACACCGTGCCAGATCCTTCCAGGTGTTCGAAGGGACGCTCTACAAGCAGGGAGTCTGTGCACCACTTCTGCACTGCCTTTCCCGCGAAGAAGGCAAGAAGCTCCACAAGGAGACCCACGCGGGGGCCTGCGGGTCTCACCTCGCGCCGAGGCCATTGGTCGGCAAAGCGTTCAGGCAAGGATTTTACTGGCCGACTGCCATCACTGACACCCAGGACCTCGTGCGTCGATGCCAGGGGTGCCAGTGGATGGGGCGCATCATCCGCAGGCCCCCGACGAACCTTAATCCTATTCCCCCGGTGTGGCCGTTGGCACGCTGGGGCGTCGACATAGTGGGACCGCTCCCCCGAGCCCCAGGAGACCTGCGGTTCGTGGTAGTCGCCCTGGAATACTTTTCCAGGTGGCCGGAGGCAGTAGCCCTATCCAAGATAACCTCGGTGGCCATGCAGCGTTTCCTCTGGCAGAACATCATATGTCGCTTCGGCGTACCCAGGGAACTCACCGTCGAAAACGGCCTGCAGTTTGACGCCGCCCCATTCAAGGAGTTCTGCAGTGACATGGGCATCACGATTCGGTTCGCCTCGGTGGGGCACCCCCAGTCCAACGGAGCAGTCGAAAGGGCGAACGGTGCCATCTCTGTCGCAGTCAAAAAACGCCTAGTCGGGTTGCCGAAGGGCAGGTGGCCGAGCGAGCTTCACAGCGTCCTCTGGTGTCTTCGCACAACGGTAACACGCCCGACAGGGTTCACGCCCTTCAAGCTTCTTTTCGGCGACGAGGCGGTCACGCCTGAAGAAATCAAGGCTAGATCGCGGAGGGTCCTCGTCCAAGCGCCCGACGAAGAGCGTCGCGTGTCCCTAGACCTCCTCGATAGGGGGCGAGCAAGCGCAGCCCAACACGTCGAAAAGTACACGTGGCAGACAGTACGTACGCGAGACCGGTCCGTATATCCACGAAGGTTCAAGGCCGGGGATCTCGTCCTTAGTACGGCACTCCATGCGGAGACCGTTGGCAAGCTGGAGTCCAAGTGGGAAGGTCCATACATTGTGGCTGAAGCATTGCAGAAGGGAGCGTACCGCCTCGCCACACTTGAGGGGCAAACTCTCCGCCACACATGGAATGCGGACAAGCTGCGGCGATATTACGCCTAGAAGCGGGACAAAGGTTATAATGGCATCAACCCCTCCTTGTACGGTGCTCGCCCGCGCAAACGGGTATTCAATAACGCTCGCCGTTCCCACAAATAACATTGTCTAGCCGCAATGTGTAAGGGGTCACCCCCGCGGGCAAGTACACCAGTCCGCGGACTATAAATAAGACGTAGCGTCGAGGTCCGCCTCCGCACGCACCAGTCTACGGACTTTAAATAAGACGTAGCGTCGAGGTCCACCTCCGCACACGAGAGTCCGCGGACTATAAATAAGACGTAACGTCGAGGTCCGCCTCCGCATGCACCAGTCTACGGACTTTAAATAAGACGTAGCGTCGAGGTCCGCCTCTGCACGCGAGAGTCCGCGGACTATAAATAAGACGTAGCGTCGAGGTCCGCCTCCGCACGCACCAGTCTACGGACTTTAAATAAGACGTAGCGTCGAGGTCCGCCTCCGCACGCGAGAGTCCGCGGACTATAAATAAGACGTAGCGTAGAGGTCCGCCTCCGCACGCACCAGTCTACGGACTTTAAATAAGACGTAGCGTCGAGGTCCGCCTCCGCACGCGAGAGTCCGTGGACTATAAATAAGACGTAGCGTCGAGGTCCGCCTCTGCACGCACCAGTCTACGGACTTTAAATAAGACGTAGCGTCGAGGTCCGCCTCCGCACGCGAGAGTCCGCGGACTATAAATAAGACGTAGCGTCGAGGTCCGCCTCCGCACGCACCAGTCTACGGACTATAAATAAGACATAGCGTCGAGGTCCGCCTCCGCACGCACCAGGCCACGGACTATAAATTAAGTCGTAGCGTTGAGGACCGCCTCCACACGCGACAGTCTACGGACTATAAAAAAGGCGTCGACGGCTCAAACCACAGCTTACAACAGTAAGAATAAATGGTGCATCGTCCCATTGCAAAAATATGGGGTCAAACGATTACAGGTATGGGCGCGCAAGCGCGAACCCCCCCTCCCTCCGCCTGATATGACCAACGCCTCAGTCGTCGCGCGGCGCCGAGGGGCCCGTGCCGCTGCCATGGCCTCGGGTAACCTCTTCGAGCCAACGAAGGAAGTCCCCTCCCCCGCGCAGCGTTGCTGTACTGCAACCCTCGCCGCATCCTCCCCGACGCGACTCCAGATCCGCCGGTGGAAGTTCCGGAGGCTAGGCTCGATGGAGCGAATAGCGTCCGGCAGCGCCTCCGACCGACCAGGAAGATCCAGGTGAGGGTTTGCCAGCTCCTACATATGCCTTCACCCGTGGGTGTGAAGCATGCCGAGGGCAAGGCACGCGCCAAGATAGCCGCAATGCTCCCCGAAGGTCTTGGCGCTACGAAGCGTGACGCCCGCCCCTTCCTCGATCAGCCCAAGCGTCTCCATCAGGTCCTCCGGCCCGTGGGTGGCGCCGGGCACGTCAACGCACAGATCACGGAGGGCCCGGTTCAGAGACTCCATTGCCCCCCAGGCTGACGTGGACGCATCGTCCAAGGCGCGGGTCTTCCCTGCAAGAGTCTCGGCCAGCTGGGTCTTCTCCCCCTCCAAGGCGACAATCTGCCGCAGGAAGGAGGCGCGTTCCTCTGTAGCGGCGCGTTTGGCTTCCTCGGCCTCGACTTGTAGGGATGACAACGCACCCTCCAGCGCGCGGAGCTCTTCGACCTTTGTCGCGTGAGCGTCATCCGCTTCACGAAGCCTGGATTCTACGGCCCTCCGCTCCCGGATGCGGGCCTCGTCTAGCGCGTCGCTGATGACAAGTGTCTGAAAGCAGCAATGGAAGTCACTAGGCGCCCAGTACCACCATACAAAACACGCGGCCCACATACTCACCTTTATTTCTGAAGCCCGCAGTGCCAGCGCTAGGTGGTCTCCCTCGCATGATGATAGCATCCGCCGGTCAAGGCTGCCACTGGCGCGTTTTGCGGCCATGGTAAGAGCACGGAGTATCTCCAGACGCGGGAGGTAGTCGGACAAGACGGGTTTGGACCCCACCGCGTCGAGAGCTGTGAAGGCTTCGGCTGCTTCGACAGCGGCAGATACCGGCGCGACACCCTGCACAAGGTTTTGGACTTCGCGCACTCCCCCGCTGCTCGATCCGTCACCATGTCCGGGAGACCTCGTCTCGACTGATGCTGACGGAATGAGCGAGCAGATCGGAGAGAGTTTCGCGAAGTCGAGCGGAGAAAGGGAGCCACGCTTACCTCCTGCCCCCCTCACCGCAGTAGGGGGTGGTGTCTGTTCGGCCACCGAGCGGGGCGTGAGCGCCTCGGTGGTCGGGTGCGTGGCCCCCTCGGCGACATCGGGCGCCACAATCCCAAGCATGGGGCCTGCAACGTTGTAGCGACCCTTCGAAGGTGGGGGAGACTGCATCCGAGGACGTTTCGATTGAGGAACCGAGGGCGATTCCTCCGTGACGTTAGCGACCGCAGCTCCTACTCCACCTTCGGTCTCCGCCGCGCCGGACGTGTCCCTGGTAGCAGCAGCACCAACGGCCACGGCCCTCTCGTCAGGCGTAACGTTCCTTTCCGGGTTGGCGGGCTCCGGACTGGTGAAGGCCGTGCCCGCACGCTCAGCAGCGTCTCCGTATAGTGCGTCCGGCGGAATCGAGGCGGTGCGCCCCGCCGAACTAGTCCGGCCGGGCGCGTCACTGCTCGAGCGTCCTGCCCCAGCAGTGTCAGCCGCCGAGGCGGCTGGCAGGCTGAGTATGGCAGCCTCGGAGCGAGCCCGACGCCGCAAAGACGAGACGTCTGCGCGGCCGCCACCGCCATGATGACCCGAAGTCCCCGTGGGAATCTGCGTTGGTATCGGGCGTTCCGGCACAGCAATACCCAAAACTTCGCATGTGCGGTTCACCCGCCCTGGCTTCGCTGTTTGGGTCGCGGCCTCGCGTAGCTTGTGCTCCTCGAATGTGTACGGGCCGAGGAACACCTCAGTCGCCACTCCGCGTCTTCTAGCCGAGCCACTGCACAAGAGACAGCAGGGCGATCACGTGAGAACAAGTGCAGATACGTCAAGAGATGCCTGCTGCACTCTAAACAACTTACGAGGGGCGGAAGCAGGCGGGACACTGGCGGGCAGATCCCGTCCGCTCGGTCATTGCCCCGGCCTGTGTATCTCCACCGGGAAGACAGCGGCGCCACCCCGTACATCGTGAACTCTTCGGCCAGGTCGCGCATACTTAGCCGGCGGGCGACGCCGACAAGCCTCCAGAGTCTCTGTGCGTCGTCAGCCTCCGGCTTCACGCTTGGCGAAGTATTGAACGAGATGGGCCCGCCTCGGCATAGCAGGCCACTCGGGCCGGTCACGTGGTAATAAAACCACCACCGCGTCCAGCCGGACTCCCACTTCCCCAGGGCGGCCGGCGCGGGGAACAGCGTCGTGTAGGACAATCGCAGCATGAAGTCCACGCTGCCAAAATTGGAAATAGCTCCATCTCCAGCCTTCTTGGGGCGGCAGCAGGCGTCGTGCAGGGTGGCGAACAGGCTAACGCTGGGATACCAGCCCTCCGTCCGCGTCGCCCATGTGAAGACAGCCAGGTGGACTATCGCGCTCGGCGTCAGCTGCGCCAACTCCAACCCATAAGTCCGCAAGACTTCGCCCACAAACATCTTTGAGGGCATGCGAAGGCCGGCGTCAAAGAACGCAACGAAGACGATCGTCTCTGTCTCCCGGGGCTTCGGCTCCGTTACGTTGCGACGGGGTAGGCGAGCCCCATCCCGATCCTCGATCTTCCCGTCGCGCACAAGCCGTTGCAGCGTCTCCTCAGTCACGCGGCTCTTTCCCAACACGCGGGAACAGCGGCCCCCCGAGTATTCCATGGCGTCCCATCGCCTGTCGGCATGCGAGCGCCCCCGCAGCACCAGCTTGTAATCCCCAGAAGGGAAGGACAACTTGTCCCAACTAGACGAGGAGCCGCCGCTGGGAGGGCGAGATGCGTCGCCATGGCTGGCCATTGTCTCCTAAAGGCAGGGTAAAACAAACCAAGGCAGGAAGTCGCAGTCGCGCTACTACCAGCACGGAATAAACCAGAACTAAGCGGCAAGCGGGACAAAGGTGCTCCCATTGCGGTGAGGGCACCTTATAAAGCCCGCTCGCCTCCCCCACGGCTAGAAAGCGCAGTTAGGCCAGAACCCCAGCGGTTCGAATATGCACGACCTGGAAAGAAGAATCGTCGGTACCTGGAGGGGCGCGCCGGGTAGGTGGCCAGGCAGCGCACAACCCCAGTACGCACTCGACACGCGTCCCGCCTCCCTGGGGAAGCAGCGAACAGCCGCGAGCACGCAACCGCTCACATCCCACGATGCGCCAGTTGCAAGCCGCCGCGTGCCCCACCCACGCAAAGGCAGACTGCATAACGCGACAGCCTGCCCTTTGACAGGCCAGGCGTCGGCACGATTCTAGCCGTCATTTAAAGCGCACTATCAGGCCGTGAGGCCGGGGCAGCTGTGAAATACGGGAAAGCCGGTGGTACAGCACCCGCCTTCACCACCGCATCGCCTACAGTTCCGGCCCCGCCCCCAACATGGACCCCGGAGCCAAGAAGTTTAAACCCCGCCCCGACAGCCCCGGCTACGCCCGCGGGGGACGGAGCGCGCGCGTCTACTTCGGCTAGGCTCCAGCTCTGCTGCCACCCGTTCGAAGGGTAGGGGACGGAGCGCGCGCGTCAACTTCGGCTAGGCGCCAGCTCCGCTGCCACCCGTTCGAAGGGTAGGGGACGGAGCGCGCACGTCTACTTCGGCTAGGCGCCAGCTCCGCTGCCACCCGTTCGAAGGGTAGGGGACGGAGCACGCGCGTCTACTTCGGCTAGGCGCCAGCTCTGCTACCACCCGTTCGAAGGGTAGGGGACGGAGCACACGCGTCTACTTCGCCTGGCGCCAGCTCCGCTGCCACCCGTTCGAAGGGTAGGGGACGGAGCGCGTGCGTCTACTTCGACTAGGCGCCAGCTCTGCTGCCACCCGTTCGAAGGGTAGGGGACGGAGCGCGCGCGTCTACTTCAACTAGGCGCCAGCTCCGCTGCCACCCGTTCGAAGGACAGGGGACGGAGCGCGCGCGCGTCTACTGCGACTAGGCGCCAGCTCCGCTGCCACCCGTTCGAAGGGTAGGGGGCGGAGCGCGCGCGTCTAGTTCGGCTAGGCGCCAGCTCCGCTGCCACCCGTTCGAAGGGTAGGGGACGGAGCGCGCGCGTCTACTTCGACTAGGCGCCAGCTCCGCTGCCACCCGTTCGAAGGGTAGGGGACAGAGCGCGTGCGTCTACTTCGACTAGGCGCCAGCTCCGCTGCCACCCGTTCGAAGGGTAGGGGACGGAGCGCGCGCGCGCGTCTACTTCGGCTAGGCGCCAGCTCCGCTGCCACCCGTTCGAAGGGTAGGGGACGGAGCGCGCGCGCGCGTCTACTGCGACTAGGCGCCAGCTCCACTGCCACCCGTTCGAAGGGTAGGGGGCGGAGTGCGCGCGCGTCTACTTCGATCAGGCGCCAGCTCCGCCACCACCCGTGCGAAGGGTAGGAGACGGAGCGCGCGCGCGTCTACTTCGGCTACGGCCTCAGCCCCTGGTCAAGGTCGGGAAAAGCTCACAGGCCGCAGGGACGGAGGGGGCCAAAGGACTCGGCAACATGGTTTCGGCCCTGTGAAGCCCTTCTCCATGAAAGGCTCCTGTTGTAGGGGTGACCCCGACCTAAACCCAGCAGGCCTAGTAGGAGGTTACAAGGCTCAGAGTAGGCCATGTGTAATGACATAGATGCCCCTGTGGGGGATGATCAGCTGTAAGGGTATAATTGTAAAAGCACTCCCCATGTATATATATATAGAATACAGGCCATGGGGAGAACCCAAGCCATTACTCATCTCCCTCACTCTCCACTACCATCTCTCTCTCTGTTTGGTCTGTAGCCACAACACATATCTTTCCAACTGATTGCGGATCGACAAAACCCGTGGGCTGTGTCATGTACACATCCTCACTCAGATTTCCATTAAGGAAAGCTGTTTTGACATCCATTTGCCATATTTCATAGTCGAAATATGCAGCAATCGCTAGAATGATCCGAATAGACTTTAGCATTGCGACGGGTGAAAAAGTTTCATCATAATCAACACCTTGAATTTGTTTGAAACCTTTGGCCACCAATCGCGCTTTATAGATGTGAACATTTCCATCTATGTCTATCTTTTTCTTGAAAACCTATTTGCACTCAATGGTTTTAACACCATCAGGTGGATCAACCAAGTTCCAAACTTGATTACTGTGCATGGATTCAATTTCGGATCTCATGGCTTCAAGCCATTTCTCATAGTCTGATCCCACCATCGCTTCTTCATAGGTCTTAGGCTCATCGTTGTCTAACAACAATATGTCCCGTTGTTGAGTAGTCAAGAACATGTACCTCTCAGGTGCACGACGTGACCTATCTGACCTACGTGGTGCCGTGTGTCCACAACAGGTTCTTCAACAGTTTGTTCATCCTGTTGTGGTTCTGTAGGAGCTGAAATGTTTTCAGGTGTTTCTCGAATTTCTTCAAGTTGCACCGTGCTCCCACTATCCCTTCTTGAGAGAAACTCTTTCTCTAAGAAGACACCACGCCGGGCGACAAACACTTTGCCTTCTTCTTGATTATAGAAGTAATATCCTTTTGTTTCCTTAGGATACCCGATAAAGAAGCATTTATCGGATTTAGGAGTGAGCTTATCAGATTGTAAACAATTTACAAAAGCCTCACATCCCCAAATCTTAAGAAAAGACAAGCTAGGACGTTGTCCTGTCAACATCTCATATGGTGTCTTTTCTACTGATTTTGATGGAACCCTGTTTAGTGTGAAAGCGACTGTTTCAAGAGCGTACCCCCAAAAAGACAACGAAAGATCACTTTGGCTCATCATGGAGCGCACCATATCTAATAAGGTGCGATTTCTCCGTTCAGATACCCCATTCCATTGAGGTGTTCCTGGCGGAGTCAATTGTGGAACAATTCCACAATCCTTCAGATGATTGCCAAACTCATGGCTCAAATACTCGCCTCTACGATCAGATCGTAGAAACTTGATTGTCTTGCCTAAATGATTTTGCACTTCATTTTGGAATTCTTTGAACTTTTCAAAGGATTTAGACTTATGCTTCATCAGGTAGATATACCCATATCTACTAAAGTCATCAGTAAAAGTTATGAAGTACTGAAAACCACCTCTGGCAGTTGAGCTCATTGGTCCACATACATCAGAATGTACGAGTGCCAATAAGTCACTTGCCCGTTTACCTTGACCGGTAAAAGGTGCCTTTGTCATCTTGCCAAGTAAACAAGATTCGCATGTCTCAAATGATTCAAAATCAAATGAGTGCAGAATACCATCTCTATGGAGCTTCTCCATGCGTTTCTCATTTATGTGACCTAAGCGACAGTGCCAAATGATTCAAATCATTCGGACGTTGCCTCTTTGCATTAATGTTATAGACCGGTGACCCTTCAAGAGTAAGAACGTATAACCCATTCACCAATGGAGTATGACAATAGAACATATCTTTGAAATAAAGAGAACAACCATTGTTCACAGATCTAAAGTCATAACCTTCTACTTGCAAACATGAAGCAGAAATAATGTTCTCGGAAAGAGATGGAACACAATAACAATTATTCAATTCCAAAACTAATCCTGAAGGTAAAGACAATGGCATGGTGCCAATAGCCACTGCAGCAACTTTTGCTCCATTGCCAATGCGAAGATCCACTTCGCTCCTCCTCAAACTTCTACTTCTTCTTAGCCCCTACAACGACTTGCAAATGTGAGCAACCGATCCGGTTGTTGGAAATATGCCCTAGAGACATTCATGGAGATGATTTTGTTTCGTTATGTTCATGATTTATTGGATAATTTATTATCTTGTTCCTTGAATGACATTGTCAATATTTATTATCAAGTGTGTGAATTGATTGTGAAACTCTATATTTCTGCGATGATTATTCTTAAATGCTCCCTAGTCAAACATATGAGGACACATATGAATAGACTAGCATATGTATTGGTTGATGACCGTGTTTCACGGGTCATAAATATAAAGATATTGAACCAATAATATGGACACATGTTAGAGAACATGGGGTTGGATCGACCCACCATGAAACACTGTGAGAATGTTGCATTCGTACTGTCATCAGTTGGTTTCATTTACAAAGCGTATGCTATGTCCTTAAGACTTGAGATCGTCACACGTACTCAAGATGCATAATGACTGACTTAGGGGTTGCCAAACACTACTCCGTGACTGGGTAGTCATAAAGGTAGCTTTCGGGTTTTGTCATGATGTATGCTTTGAGGCATGGTCGATCAAGATAGGATTTGCCCCTCCATGCAACAGGAGAGATATCTCTAGGCCTCTCGAGTGATTGGATTCCAGAAATGCATGGCCATGCTATTCACGGTTAAAGCGTTAACCGTAGTCGGGAATTCAAGTCACGCAATCGAGAAAGAGTGGTTGAGCTAACCAAACAAGGATGACACGTAATCGCCTTGAGTTTAACCGATATCGTGAGGCAAAGGGAAATGCATGAGTTTTGTTGAGGTTCATCCGATATGATTTTTTGCATATACTTGGGAGTCGTTATGTCTTGCTAGGGGCCGCTGCCGATTAGTGGATGAGTAGGAGTACTCGTGCCATGTCTAAGTGTATGTGAACCTATAGGGTTGCACACTTAAAGGGCTGGGATTTAATTCGGATAGTGATCCGAATTCTTATGGGCCATGAGTTCCTAATGGGCCTCCAGTTCGAGACCCATTATGATGGATGCCTATAAATAGAGGGGAGGTGGCATAGGGTTGAGTGTAAGAATTTTGGAATTCCCGAAACCCTAGTTGCCACACCTTCCTCATCTAATACCGCGCAGCCGGCGCTAGCACTCCGGCGCGTGGTGTTCCTGCCTCGTACGTGTGGATACCTTGGAGGTGTTGATACGAAGCTTCAACACTAGGACGATCCGCAACTTGTGACAATTACAAGGAACTGAAGGAGGAGACGTTCTGCTAGTACGACTACAACTGCATCAACGCGCTACATCGACTCTACTTCCGCTACGAGTCTGCGCGTCTTGTGGTAATCCCGTGATATTTTACTAGAGAAGATCCCCTTTTACGCGGTAGAAATTTTGAAATTATGCTTGCATAGCCTACCCGTAGATATTCAGTGGTATCAGAGCCATCCCATCTAGTATTAGATTCGGATTACATGCATATTGTGATATGTGGGAATCGTAGAAGTGATCTATCCTTGTTTCTGTGATCGTTCTATATGATAGATTGATTTTGGTGATGGTCGATATGATCGTCCATGTGCGATGGTGTATAGATGTGTTCATAATCGCTATTCTATGATCGTGTTTCATGGTCGATTCACAACTTGCCTCTACCGGTCGGATTTCCGCCATCGAGGCAGACAGTGATACGTAAATCCATAGAGCACGCGAAGATGATCGCTTTCCGTGATCGTGTTTCATGGTCGATTCACAACTTGCCTCTACCGGTCGGATTTCCGCCATCGGGGCAGACAGTGATACGTAAATCCATGGATCACGCGAAGATCAATTTTGATTGATCGAATCGGAGTTGCGATCAAATAGGGATAATGTGATTAATCCGATGCGATTTGTATGGACGGAACAGTAGATTGGATCTACCCCGCTCCGCTCACCGGCGAGCGGAACCGCCGAACAGGACCTTTGCGACTAGAATAATAACCTGGCATATTAGATAGAATACGATTCTATGCTTATTTGCTTTACAGGGATTGTTGTGAAATAGTATGGCCCATTATGCATGTGAATGATGTATGAGATGCATATATGTATGTAATGTTCATGGCCTGCGAGTCATGATTATATCAACCCAAGGCTGTTTATATTTGTATAATGACCTGCGTGTCGACTTGTGTTGCTTCTTCACTCCTTGTAAACTTTACTAGTATGCCATATGGTAATAGCTTAGTTGGAGTGCTTGGAGGTTTTGGCCACTTGGAGACATGGTGAACAGGAATCACGGCGATAGAGATCACCATATGAAAGGGCCATACTATATCACGATGCAATGTGATTGTTTTGTGAATGGCTTTATATTTCTGTTCATTTATTTCTATGCATGTTATTTAATTGCTCCAAATGCTTTTAACATAGTAGAAATAAAATTCTCTCACATAATATTAAGCTAAACTGATGCCCTCCCAATTAGCTGCACCATCTAAAGCAATGTATATTAATGGTAGGTCTTGCTAAAGCAGAGTGCCATTAATTCTCCTTGACTAGATGGGTTTGTGTCGGACACTCACGCGCAAAGTATTGGTTTAACTTGACAAGGTCATCATAACGGTTATGGACCTTGGGGCATAAGGTTGGGTGCCGGAACATAGAGATGTTGCCCAACAACAAGAGTTATATAGAGATATAATTAGCAAAGGGATGCTTACCAAATTCACCTATCCTCTAGTAGTGATGCCAAAGCTCACTAGTAGATAAGTTGATTATGGATCTTGAATCACTAAATGTCATATGAGAGAGATGGTATTTAGTGGGAGTATCTTTATTAAATTGTTTAATAGAAGTTACTTTTCTTGAACATATATATTAGTTTTGCGTATTTTGTGTTGTAGATCATGGCACCAACTGTTGCACCTACTTCCAGTTTTGCTTTACGTTCGATACTTGATAAAGAAAAACTAACTGGAACAAACTTTGCGGATTGGTCCCGCAACCTAAGAATCGTTCTTAGGCAAGATAAAAAGGAACATGTTCTAGAGCAACCGATTCCAGAAGAGCCTGATGAAAATGCCACTGCTGCTCCTAAAAATGCCTATAGAAAGGCATGTGATGAGTCCCTTGATGTTAGCTGTCTCATGCTTGCTGCCATGAACTCAGACCTTCAGAAGTAGTTTGAGAATATAGAGGCTTACGATATGATCGTAGCACTCAAAGGCATGTTTGAGACACAAGCAAGAACTGAGAGATATGAGATCTCAAAGAAATTGTTTGGGAGTAAGCTAGCTGAGGGTAGTCCAGTGAGCCCTCGTGTGATCAAGATGGTTGGTTACACACAGAGCTTGGAAAAACTTGGTTTTCCCCTTAGCCAAGAGTTGGCTACTGACTTGATTCTTGCATCGCTTCCTGCAAGCTTTGGGCAGGTCATTCTGAATTTTCATATGAATGGCTTAGACAAGAATCTCACCGAGTTGCATATGATGCTCAAGACAGCAGAAGATAGCATTAAGAAAAGCAACAATCATGTGATGATGGTGCAAAAGACTACCAACTTCAAAAAGAAGAAATCTAAGGCTTTTGGCAAAAGAAAGGGGATTGGTAAAACTCAAGATGAGATCTCGAGTGTCAAATCTAAGCTTCAGAAGCTTAAGATTGGCGCTGCACCTGATACTATTTGCTACCATTGCCAAGGCACTGGACATTGGAAGAGGAATTGTAAGAAGTACTTGGCAGAACTAGAAAAGAGGAAGGGAAGTAAGACTTCAGGTATAAATGTTATAGAAATAAATCTTGCTACTTCTCATGTTGGTTCTTGGGTATTTGATACCGGATCGGTTGCTCATATTTGCAATTCGATGCAGGGGCTGATAAGGAGTAGGAGCTTGGCAAGAGGCGAAGTTGATCTTCGCGTTGGCAATGGAGCAAAAGTTGCTGCGTTAGCTATTGGCACTTTACCTTTATGTTTACCTTCAGGATTAGTTTTGGAATTAAGTAATTGTTATTATGTTCCTGCCTTAAGCAAAAACATTATTTCTGCTTCATGTTTGGGAGCAGAAGGTTATGAGTTCAGAATAAAGAACAATTGTTGTTCAATTTATTTGAATGATATGCTTTATGGTAATGCTCCATTGTTGAATGGATTGTATGTTTTAAATCTTGAGGATGTGCCTGTCTATAACATTAATGCTAAGAGGCTTCGACCTAATGATTTGAATCCCACTTATATCTGGCATTGTCGTTTGGGTCACATAAATGAGAAGCGCATGGTGAAACTCCATAAGGATGGTCTTCTGAACTCATTTGATTTTGAATCATTTGAAACATGTGAATCTTGTTTACTTGGCAAAATGACTAAGGCGCCTTTCACTGGTATAGGTGAGAGGGCAAATGATTCATTGGCCTTAATACATTTAGATGTATGTGGACCAATGAGCTCAACGGCTAGAGGTGGTTTTCAGTACTTCATAACTTTTACCGATGACTTTAGTAGATATGGTTACATCTATCTAATGAGGCATAAGTCTGAATCCTTTAAAAAGTTCAAAGAATTTCAGAACGAAGTACAAAATCAACTTGGCAAGACAATTAAAGCCCTACGATCAGATCGTGGAGGTGAATATTTGAGCCATGAGTTTGGTGATCATCTAAAGCAATGTGGAATTGTTCCACAGCTAACTCCGCCGGGAATGCCTCAATGGAATGGGGTGTCTGAACGACGGAATCGGACCTTGTTAGACATGGTTCAGTCTATGATGAGCCAATCTGATCTTCCATTGTCTTTTTGGGGTTATGCTCTAGAAACTGCCGCTTTCACTTTAAATAGAGTACCATCTAAATCTGTGGATAAAACACCATATGAGATGTGGACTGGGAAAAGTCCTAGTTTGTCTTTTCTCAAAATATGGGGATGTGAAGCATATGTAAAACGTTTGACGTCTGATAAGCTCACACCTAAATCAGATAAATGCTTCTTCGTGGGGTATCCTAAGGAAACAAAAAGATATTACCTTTATAAAAGGGATGAGAATAAAGTGTTTGTTGCCCGAAATGGTGTCTTTTTAGAGAAAGAGTTTCTCTCAAAAGGAGTTAGTGGGAGCGCGGCTAGACTCGAAGAAATTCGAGAGCCATCAAAAAATGTTTCAACTCCTATTGAACCTCCACAGAGTGTACAAGAAGTTGTACAACCTGTGGAAGAGGCACCAGCCCCACGTAGGTCTGAAAGGCCACGTCAATTGCCGATAAGGTATCGACATGACATATTATTGTTAGACAATGATGAGCCTAAAACTTATAAGGAAGCAATGATGGACTCAGACTCTGAGAAATGGCTTGGAGCCATGAGATCTGAAATACAATCCATGCATGATAATCAAGTTTGGAACTTGGTTGATCTACCTGATGGTGTAAAAACCATTGAGTGCAAATGGGTTTTTAAGAAAAAGATAGACATGGATGGAAATGTTCATATCCATAAGGCACGATTGGTGGCGAAGGGTTTCAAACAAATTCAAGGTATTGATTATGATGAAACCTTCTCGCCCGTCGCTATGCTTAAGTCTGTCCGGATCATTCTAGCTATTGCTGCATATTTCGATTATGAGATATGGCAGATGGATGTCAAAACGGCTTTCCTAAATGGAAACCTAAGTGAGGATGTGTACATGACACAACCTGAGGGTTTTGTTGATCCCCAAAATACTAGAAAAGTATGCAAGCTTCAAAGATCTATTTATGGGTTGAGGCAAGCATCTCGGAGTTGGAATAAACGTTTCGATGAAGAGGTCAAAAGGTTTGATTTCATCAAGAACAAAAAAGAACCTTGTGTTTACATAAAGGTTAGTGGGAGCGCACTTGTAATCCTAATCTTATATGTAGATGACATATTATTGATTGGGAATGACATTCCTATGCTGGAATCTGTTAAGGCTTCATTGAAAAATAGTTTCTCTATGAAGGACCTAGGAGAGGCAACATACATCTTAGGAATAAAGATCTATAGAGATAGATCAAGAAGGCTGATTGGATTAAGCCAAAGTACTTATATTGACAAAGTGTTGAAACGGTTCAACATGCAGGATGCCAAGAAAGGGTTCTTGCCTATGTCACATGGCATAAGTCTTAGCAAGAATCAGTGTCCTTCGACATCTGAAGAGCGAGACCGTATGAATGGTATTCCATATGCTTCAGCTATTGGATCTATTATGTACGCCATGGTATGTACTCGACCCGATGTATCGTATGCTCTAAGTGTTACAAACAGATACCAAGCTGATCCCGGTGAAGGTCACTGGACAGCTGTGAAAAACATTCTTAAGTACTTAAGAAGAACTAAGGATGTGTTCCTAGTTTATGGCGGTGATGAAGAGCTCGTTGTAAATGGTTACACCGATGCAAACTTCCAAACCGACAAAGATGATTATCGTTCGCAATCTAGTTTTGTTTTCATTTTAAATGGAGGAGCGGTGAGCTGGAAAAGTTCCAAGCAAGAGACGGTTGCTGATTCTACAACGGAGGCCGAGTACATTGCGGCTTCTGAAGCTGCGAAGGAAGGTGTTTGGATAAGGAATTTTATTTCTGAGTTGGGTATGGTCTCGAGTGCCTTGAGCCCAATGGATCTCTATTGTGATAATAATGGAGCCATTGCGCAGGCTAAGGAGCCTAGATCCCATCAAAAGTCCAAGCATATACTCAGGCGCTATCACCTTATTCGCGATATTGTGGATAGAGGAGATGTAAAGATATGCAAGGTTCACATGGTTTTAAATGTTGCTGATCCATTGACAAAACCTCTCACACAGCAAAAGCACGAGATGCACACAAGAGCTATTGGTATTAGATACCTAAATGATAGACTCTAGTGCAAGTGGGAGACTGTTGGAAATATGCCCTAGAGACATTCATGGAGATGATTTTGTTTTGTTATGTTCATGATTTATTGGATAATTTATTATCTTGTTCCTTGAATGACATTGTCAATATTTATTATCAAGTATGTGACTTGATTGTGAAACTCTATATTTCTGCGATGATTATTCTTAAATGCTCCCTAGTCAAACATATGAGGATACATATGAATAGACCAGCATATGTATTGGTTGATGACCATGTTTCACGGGTCATAAATATAAAGATATTGAACCAATAATATGGACACATGTTAGAGAACATGGGGTTGGATCGACCCACCATGAAACACTGTGAGAATGTTGCATTCGTACTGTCATCAGTTGGTTTCATTTACAAAGCGTATGCTATGTCCTTAAGACTTGAGATCGTCGCACGTACTCAAGATGCATAATGACTGACTTAGGGGTTGCCAAACACTACTCCGTGACTGGGTAGTCATAAAGGTAGCTTTCGGGTTTTGTCATGATGTATGCTTTGAGGCATGGTCGATCAAGATAGGATTTGCCCCTCCATGCAACAGGAGAGATATCTCTAGGCCTCTCGAGTGATTGGATTCCAGAAATGCATGGCCATGCTATTCACGGTTAAAGCGTTAACCGTAGTCGGGAATTCAAGTCACGCAATCGAGAAAGAGTGGTTGAGCTAACCAAACAAGGATGACACGTAATCGCCTTGAGTTTAACCGATATCGTGAGGCAAAGGGAAATGCATGAGTTTTGTTGAGGTTCATCCGATATGATTTTTTGCATATACTTGGGAGTCGTTATGTCTTGCTAGGGGCCGCTGCCGATTAGTGGATGAGTAGGAGTACTCGTGCCATGTCTAAGTGTATGTGAACCTATAGGGTTGCACACTTAAAGGCCTGGGATTTAATTCGGATAGTGATCCGAATTCTTATGGACCATGAGTTCCTAATGGGCCTCCAGTTCGAGACCCATTATGATGGATGCCTATAAATAGAGGGGAGGTGGCATAGGGTTGAGTGTGAGAATTTCGGAATTCCCGAAACCCTAGTTGCCACACCTTCCTCATCTAATACCGCGCAGCCGGCGCTAGCACTCCGGTGCGTGGTGTTCCTGCATCGTACGTGTGGATACCTTGGAGGTGTTGATACGAAGCTTCAACACTAGGACGATCCGCAACTTGTGACGATTACAAGGAACTGAAGGAGGAGACGTTCTGCTAGTACGACTACAACTGCATCAACGCGCTACATCGACTCTACTTCCGCTACGAGTCTGCGCGTCTTGTGGTAATCCCGTGATCTATTACTAGAGGAGATCCCCTTTTACGCGGTAGAATTTTTGAAATTATGCTTGCATAGCCTACCCGTAGATATTCACCGGTATCAAATACCCAAGAATTAGTGGATGAAGTAGCAAGATTGATCTCTATAACATTTATACCTGGAGTGGAAGTCGTACTTCCCTTCTTCTTCTCAAGATCCTCCAAGTACTTTGGGCAGTTCCTTTTCCAATGTTCTGATTGCTTACAGTAGAAACAATCTGCATTAGGATGAGAAGCGCCCTTCTTGTCTTGCTTGGCCTTAGAACTGCTCGCGATGTCATCGGGAGCTAACTTTCTTTTGACCACGCCTTTCTTGACATTGGGCTTGCCCTTGCCTTTCTGCATCATCATCACATGATTGCTGCTTTTCTTAATGCTTTCCTCGGCAGCTTTTAGCATCCCATGCAACTCAGCCAGGGTCTTGTCCATGTTGTTCATGTGATAGTTCAGTATGAATGGCTCAAAGCTCAGGGGAAGCGACTGGAGAATCACATCAGTAGCCAACTCTTGGCTAAGGGGAAAACCAAGCTTTTCTAGACTCTCAATGTAGCCAATCATCTTAATCACATGAGGGCTGACGGGATTCCCTTCTGCAAGCCTGCACGCAAACAAGGACTTTGAAGTGTTGAACCTCTCAGCCCATGCTTGGTTCTCAAACATACCACACAACCCCACAATGATATTGTAGGCATCTGTGTTCTCATATTGCTTCTGAAGCTCAGAGGACATTGTGGCAAGCATGAGACAGCTCACATCAAGGTAATCATTTGTTTGCTTCTCATAAGCTCTCCGTGCAGCCGCAGTAGCATTATCAGGCAAGTCTTCGAGGTAAGGAGACTCAAGGACATGCTCCTTGCGCTCTTGCTTGAGAACAATTCTCAAGTTGCGATACCAATCCATAAAGTTCGTTCCATTGAGTTTTTCTTTCTCAAGAATAGATCGCAAATTAAAAGTACTGGATGCGGTGTTAGCTGACATGATCTACAACACAAGAATATGCAAAGTTTAGCACTATGTTTATGTTCATCTTTTATTAAACTATTTAACAAAAGACTCCCACTATGTGTTTTGCAACAAAACTCCCTCTAAGTTACATAGTGGGTCAAGATCCTCATTTCACTAATTCCTAGTGAGCTTTGGCATCACGGCTAGAAAACTAGTGACATGGGTAAGCAACACCTTGCTAATCACATCCCTATGTGACTCTTGCTTGTTGGGTGACATCAGTATGCCCCGGCCCCAACCTATGCCCCAAGGTCCAAAACTATTTTGATAACCTTGTTAAGTAAACCAAATGCTTCCGCATGTAGATGTCCGACATCTACCCCAAATAATGATGATAACCGACGGCAGTCTACTTTGGTAGACCTACCATACGATGATCATTATCTTTTGGTGCAACATATGGAAGGGCATTAACACCTAATTTTATGAGGGATTCTATCCTACCAAAGCAACATATCACATATATCATTGCATAAGAATAAGATAGATAACATCACAGATAAACACATTTAACTGTGAAGTAGTATGGCCCAAAAATGGTGATATCCATCTCCAGGTAGGTGTAGACGATCTCCATCCTCCACATCACTCCTTTAGGCCACCATGCTTGAAAGCTTGTAACCTCAAAACTAGGCTACTACCTATAATAACTAGAAATTGAAGATTACAAAGATAGATTCAAGCATTAAGGTCGACACGCAGGTCATTAAATACAATATAGACAGCTAACAATAGCTGGAATAATCATGACACGCAGGCCATGAACGAATGTTACATGCATCACATACATCTCATACATTCCAATAAGCTATAGGGCCATACTATTCACACCATTCCCTGCAAAAACAAGTTAGACGTAGAATCGCATTCTACCTAACGATGTGAACCCACGACGCTATACACCCTACGAAATTTACAGATCCAATCTATGAAATCTCTATGGAAAAACCATTCGGCACAACCACCTTATGCCGATCCGAGACATTCTCTAGGACGCTAGTTTTTCCATTGGGCCGAGGCTATTAGATCCATAACCTACTAGTATTTGACATAACCACCTTATGCCGATCCAAGACATTCTCTAGGACACTAGTTTTTCCATTGGCTCGAGGCTATCAGATTCATATCCTACTAGTATTCAACATAACCACCTTATGCCGATCCGAGACAATCTCTAGGGCACTAGTAGTGATACAATCTGCACCTCATCTAACCCCTATTCACCGATTGATCTCATCAACCCGTGCCACCACCGATTCATCACATGAACCAACTGATCTAGACTGTAATAGATCCAATCTACTACTACCGCATATCAACATATGTGCTGATCCAGATCGCAAACTAAGCAAGATGGCTCTGATACCACTAAAGGATTGCGCGTAGGCTACGAAAGCAGAAAACAAAACTTTTCTATCGCGCACACAAGGACATCATGCTTAAGGAGGGATCATGGATCGTTACCACTAGACGTGCAGCGCAGCAGAAGAAGAGTTGGAGAAACCGATCCAACCACGCGCGTCGAGGTAGTAGTGGAATTAGCCGATCGTCCCAAACAGATCGTCTCCTCCACGCGATCAACCACACCACGTGCAGATCCAATCTTTAGGTTGTTGATGCCGATCAACACCACAACGAGCAGCGCCTCCACCGGTATCCACACGTCCGGGGCTGGAACGCCGATCGGAGTGTACCAGCACTCGTGAGCGGCAAGGGTTTGGCTCGGGAGGTGGCGGCTAGGGTTATGCTAGAGGTTAACAGAAGCGTGTTTTTCTCAGCCCCTCGCCTCCATATATATAGACCTCCTCACTTGGGCCTTGTGGACCGAGGCCCAATAGGAGTCTATTCGGATCTCTATCCGAATTGAGCCCACATTCGAATCATATTCGGATTAGTGTTCCAACCCTTTAAGCGTGCGACCCTGTAGGTTCACGTATACTTGGTCGCGACCTGGAAACGCCTTTCCGGTCACCCTGTTAATAGCAGCCTCTAGTAAGACATATTAACCCCAAAGTATACGTAAAGATCATATCGGCTGAACGTATAATGTTCTCATGTACGAATCCCTTTGCCTCACGATATAGATTGAGCTCAAGGCGTGTCAGACCCAGATTTTATAATCCAGAATCTACTATGTTTAGCTGCACTATACCCTGGATCAGCAGATAGTGCACACAGTTACAGTAATGGACATCAAATTACATATCATGCAGAATCATAAATAGAATAGTAGCCTTACTCATGGGCCGATTAGGCCGAAATCATTAAATTGCAACAGCGGAAGAACGAAACACCCAGGTGGGACCTTCAGGACATGCCCACAGGCAGCCAACTGGAGGTTCACGGCCTAGTTCCTGACATCTTCACCTTCTTCGCCAATCATGATCCAAAAGTATTGCTGAAGCGTAATGATTTGATTCCTGATTCTGGATTTTGTGGGGAAAGCGAATATGAGCACAAACCACCGTGCTCGCGAGCCAACACACAGAATGCAAGTAGATAATATGCATGGCTTATCAAAGGAGGGCTCGGGTTATTTTATTTTGCGTAGAGTGCTTTTGAATACAATTACTTAAAAATTCCCTAAGACCTAGCAGTTTGAACCAAATCATAATGTGTGAAAAGATTGCAATATCATTAATAGTGATACAGATTTTTCGTTCACCATATATGGCATCTGCACCATATGCTTATTTTCCAGCGTTATAAACGCTTAATTTACCACTGGGACGACACCCAGGATACTTCAAACCAGGGCCACCTGCAGCCCTTCACTTTTCCAATACCACCCACAAATATTTTTGGAAATAGAACTAACTCGAGTAAGTTCCCATGTCCGCCCATGACCGTGGGCACGGCTGCTCGAACAGTTTTACACTCTGCAGAGGTTGTACACTTTCACCACAAGAGATGAATTATCTTCATAGCCAACATGCTTCCTTAGGCATGAGACCCAGATAATTTATCACAAAGCCTTTACCTTTCTCCGATCTAGCTAGACACCACCCGCTGAGGTTTCACCGCTGAAGGGTTACACCACCACAGTCAGAAGCCCCCTCTTGCGCCGTGCGAGTACAGTAAAACCCTGTGCCTCACTGTGAGTAAACCAGTATACCTTGACACCCACTTTCCACTGGTGATATCTGAACTAAACCCTTGCAAGTTATTCAGCTAGGCCGTACCCATATAGACTTGTGGTTGTACTGTTTTACATCAGGAGGTCATCACAAGATTCAGTCCTTAGTATTATCTGAGCGGTTCTACCACACTCCATAATTTGTGCTTCCACTGCACCACTTACCAGCCCCTAAACCATCCGCTCAGATATTTAAGCAAGTTAAGAGTTTTGGGAGCATAAAATAACCATGTCAAAGTATTCCAGTCATTCCCACCATGACTGTCCGAATCAATTTCTCATGATTAAAAGTGATGCTTGGGGCAATTTCTTGCCCCGGGTTCCTAAACAATGCTAAGCATGGCATATAATTAAGGACTTATTTTCGAAAGCTAATCATTATAAAGTTTTCCACTAGGCGACAAGGCTCACATATGCAATATTCCAAAGAGGAGTGTAATACTTAGTCAAGTGGAACAATGGGCATATAGCTAAAATTTTAAATCAACATATTTTGCACATAAAGTAACAGCATGCAATTTGATAATTTAAACGAAAGTAATTTGCATAAAATGTAGGTTCAACATGATCAAAGTATTGACTCGCCTGGCACGGTTTACCGCGGTCTTGAGCTCACACAATGCTTTCTCTTGAACTTCGGGTCTTTTTCTTCTCTTCCCTCTTAATCTTGCTTGATCCCTTGATGCTTCAGGACTCCAGTTTCTAACTACGCGTTAAACGACTGAATACAAGTAAAAGCAAATAACTCAAAGGATCCAAATAAATCCGAATAAACTCAATTTAGCTTTATCATAAGTTAATGGGTGATTCAGGTGATTTGAGGCAAGGTCGGTGGTAGAATACGATGACTCGATCTTTTATGTAATAATTCCTTTTATTATTAATCTCTTTTCATTATTTTTGTATTTATCAAGGAAGTTCCATGAGTTAGGTTAGACCTATGAATCGGTGTATGAGTCTAGTTAAGTATCATTTTGTCGAGTGTTAATGTTCCGGGCATAGCATTTTGTGATATGACATTTTATGTACCTTAAGTTATCCCTAGGCCCAGTTTTAATTTGAATTAGCGTCTACCTATTATGTATCAAAACAAGTGTCAAGATTTAATCACTGGCACCATTATCATTCTGTCTGGACCTTTGTTATTATTAAGCTTGGCATTATTTTTTTGTCCAAGTCTATTTTAGTTATTCACATAATAAGTAATCAGATATTAAACAGTGAGTAGACTTATTTTAACTCCTAATTAAATTTTCTACATTCCAAAATTATTCCTAAATTATCCAAAATTTTCACTAAAAATTCATATGAGCTCTAAAATTCATGGTTTTGGTTCCATTGGGCAGATCTTGAATTTAGATGAATTTAGAAATTTGTTTCACACAATTTGGACTTAAAATGAATAAGTTATGCCTATTTAAAATTCTCAGTCCATTTAAATCCATAAAATATTAAAATCTGACAGGTGGGACTATGGTATCTTCGGTACCTTCGGTACCTTCGAGCTACCATCGACTATGGTATCTGGTACTCTTCCTCTTCCTGTCTTTCCTTGAGAGCCTATTCAAATGCGGATTTTGCTGGCTGTAGGATAGATAGGAAGAGCACTTCGGGCACCTGCCAGTTCATTGGCACTTCACTTGTTTCCTGGTCTTCGAGGAAGCAGTCCGGTGTTGCACAGTCCACCGCAGAGGCCGAGTACATTGCTGCAGCCAGTTGCTGTAGCCAGGTGCTCTGGATGGTCTCGACCCTGCGGGACTTTGGGTTAGTTATCGACAGTGTTCCACTCTTTTGTGATAACACTTCTGCGATTAACATTGCTAAGAACCCAGTGCAGCATTCTCGGACCAAGCACATTGATATTGGACACCACTTCCTTAGAGACCACGTAGAGAAGGGTGACATCGTGCTCCAGTTTGTGGAGAGTGACCACCAGTTGGCTGATATCTTTACCAAGCCTTTGGATAGCTCTAGGTTTTCAGCTCTACGGGGAGAGCTTGGGGTGGTCTGTCCTTATGGGCTGCTGTGAGGGGGAGTTTGTGCTTTAGTGCTTTATTATATTGATCATGCTCTTACTCCTTTCTGATTGCAGTGCATTGGGGTTAGTCCCTCTAGCATAGGTTAGAGTGGTCTTCTTGCCTAGCTACTTAGACTTCTCGCTCTTATCTTGTGATTCTAGGATGCTGCTTATTAGCTGATTCTCTTCTCACTAGGTTGAGCTCACTCACTGCTTATAGGTTCTAGCGAGGGTCGGGCCACCCTCGAGTAGACAGGGTACGTGTTTGCTTCTTAGCGTGTTAGATGATCAGTTGATAGTTCTAGAGTCTCATGGGGTAGATGAGAGTCAGTCTGAGCCATAGTATCTTCTACATCTTGTCTATGCTCTAAGGACTGCCCTTTCGGATTTTCTTTGTCAGCTTCTCTTGTTTATTGCTTTGGTTCAGGGGAGTTCATTTGGGAGCTTCTGGAGCTTAATATTGACTTAACTCAACTTGAACCAAAAGTTGCATCACATGTTGAGGGGGAGCTGGATTTTCTTGCATTTTCAACATTTCTGCATTGTAATATAACTGCATGGAGGCTTGATTATTATCCTTTTATGACATGTTTACAATGCTTTAGACCTTGCCATAACTTGTACTTATTTGCTAGATTTATCATGACTTCATATGTGTAGACTAACTTTTGCCATGATAAGTTTATTAAAATTGCTCAACTTGAATTAAAACTTGTCATGCTAGCTCTCGAGATTAGTCTTTCTCTAGCTATCCTCTTATGATTCATGCCATGTCAAATAGGCTGAGTTGAGTCTTGAATCTTTGTTGAGCGTTAGATTGAGCTATGCTAGTTTCTTGTTGAAGCATGAGTTAGTACAATTATTTAAGAATGCAAAAAGATCTCTTTTGTGCGAAAAAACTAATCTCATCAATTCTTTCTCATGAGACGGCTTGCCATTGCACTAGGCATGAACTCAGGGGGAGTTTTGGATGACCTAGACCATCTTCTTAAGCTTCTTGCTTGGAGTGGTCGCATAAGACTTGAGATCTAGCACTTGACAAAATAAAAATCTGGTTGGCAACAATCATGAGATTTCTAAAGAAAAACATGTCATTTGTGCTCAATTTGCTAAAATCTTGTTACAGGAGGAGAGCAAGTTAGTGGCAGCCCACCCTTCATGCATAGGCGAAAACAATATGCTTTCTTGTTGGTTCTGTGTTGAATTCCTGAATTGCTGCTCGCTCTCGTGTTCAGATTCAGTTATGTGTTTGTGCGGTAAAGACATTGCACTTGCAATTTCGTAGCAACACAACAGGGTTGCTTGCTGCTGGCGTCGTGTGCTTGATTGATTCAGGTTCACTGACAATCATCAATGTGCAGTAGATAAGAAGAAGTCTCGTTCTGAACAAACAGAATGGCAATCAATCAGTCAATAATACGATTGGCGGTGTCGTAGCTGTTCGGTTTCTAGCTCTGGCCAAGATGTTGTTCTGCTACTGCTGACTGATGATTCAGGCTAGGAATTGAAGAGTTTTTTTGTACGGATAATCCTTTTTTTATTCGAAATTACATAAATATACCCGCGGGAAATTTTTTTACAAAAATAGGCTCCAGTCGCCTAATGGTTGGGCGACTGAAGCCTTTCGCCCAACCATTAAGCGACACAATTTGTGTCGCTACACAGTAGAGCGACTGCATCCAGTCGCTCTTCCGTACGGTGACTTACATGTAGTCGCCTTTCCGTTAGGCGACTAGCATGCAGTCGCCATCCCGTTAGGCGACTGCATGTAGCCCCCGTGATTGTTTTAGATTTTGTGAATTTTGTAATGTTGAACCTGTAAAAAATACGGTGAAGTTGTAATAAAAGTTTATGTTCATTGTATATTGTAGGTGCGTAAAAAGTTTTTAAAATTTTGTTTATGAAAGATTGAGTAGAGAACGATCGATACATACACTGTTAAGTGAGATAGTTTATGTGCGGAGAAGAGATGATAGACTTATGTAAATTTAAATAAACTTCATAATATAACTGTGAGTAACATGCAGCATGTTTTTTCATTACATGTATAACATATATAGCATCTGCAGCACGCCTCAGTCGCCACCCTGGTGTGCCCCGTCACCGCGCCCGCGTCCTCCCATACGGCCTCGCTTGGCCCTCCTCCGGTGCAACGGGTTAGGACGATCCAAAAAAGTAAAACGAGCAGGAGGGTGTCTATCCCGCCCCTGCGCTGGTGGAGTCAGCTGCACCTCTGGCTGTGTGCCCTCCGGTGCACCGGGGAGGGCACTGCCAGAGAGAACTTCCGGTGCTGCGTCGGAAAACTGCCCGGGCCACTCCGCGAAAAACTGGTCCACTTCATCCTGGCCTGGGGAGACGCCGTGCTGCTGGTAAGTACCTGCAATATTAATATCGTTAGTTCGTTGTATGTCGTTGATCGTGCAAAAATAGCACACCCGCAAGTGCACGGGTTGCCACTGAAATAGCGGCGAGTGTCGTGTTCTCCACAGGGACTAGACTAAGGCTACCGGTGCTCAGCTAAAGCTAGATCAAATGAAACAGGGGACAATCTAACTAGAGGACAATCAAATGAAACGACACACGAACGACAATGACGACTGCACGAACGAATACGACTACCGACCGACAATCTAACTAACTACCGACCGCGAGACAGCAAAGGGAAAATCGAGAAGCACTAGAGGAGTCTAGAAGCAAGGAGCGAGTTGAGAGAGAAAGAGAGGGAAGACGGTCGACAGCTAACTAAACGATGATGGCAAGACAACACAAGCACAAATCTACGAACGACTGCACGACTTAACTACCGACCGACCGTGGAAAGGAGAAAATAGGGAGGTCGAGAAGCAAGGAGGGGTCGAGACAGCATGGGGAAGGGAGACGGTCGCCGACTCACTAAATCGCACACTCTCAAACATACACAGGTATTAACAATGACAACTACACAACCACAAGACATGAACACTGACCAAGGATACAAACACTAACCCACATGAACCAACAGATGAATAACATAGCAAAAATCACATGAGCATATATCACAATAACAGAAAGGGCACAATATCATCTCAGTGCACAAGCATTCATCACAGAGCAAAAGTTTAACATTCACAGATTATGAAACATCAATTAACAGGGAAATAGAATCAGTAATAGTAACTGAGAACAGAAGATTCAGGAGACGGAATCAACCGAAGGGAGAAGTAGTAGCAGAGGGCGCTGCCGGCGGTGGAGAAGTCGAAGAAGTCGCCGGCGTCGAGGATGATGCAGCCGGAAAGCAGATGTCGCGGTCGGTGCTCGGTCTCGGTGAAGATGTGGTCGGCTGCCCGCGCTTGGTGTAGAAGGAGGAGCGGCGCCGAGGTGGGTAGGAGGTCGAAGCCGATGCAACCGACGGCGGCACTGAAGGGGAGCGGTGAGGAGCGGAGGTGGAGTAGGTGAAGAGGAACCGTGGGGAAGAGACTGGAGGCGGAGAATGAAGGGGAGGCGGCGCGGTGTAGAGAAGGTGGCCGGTGGGGTAGAAGAAGGGGGAGACTGGGGGAGCGGCGGGCGCACCGGAGAAGAAGGGCGGTCGCCGTGGAGGAAGAGGAGCAGATGAAGGCGGCGGTGGAGAGCCGAGAAGGGGAAGAGAGGCGGCGGAAGGGAGGCAGTGGGGGGCGCAGGATCTAGAGGGACGGCGGAGAAACGGTTGCCGCCGGCGAGGTATGGCCCGGTCTCGCCGGCGCCAAGAGTGGAGGAGGAGGAGCAGAAGGGGGCCAAGGGAGAAGAAGATGAAAAACCGGGCTCAGGTTCTCCCACAGGCGGCGGCGTGGTTTTGAGGATGGGGATGGGTGTTTTGCAATTTTGCCCTCGCGGTTTCTAGGGTTTGCAAACAGGTCCCTCCCGA
This sequence comes from Dendrocalamus latiflorus, assembly GCA_017311315.1. Lineage (NCBI taxonomy): Eukaryota > Viridiplantae > Streptophyta > Magnoliopsida > Poales > Poaceae > Dendrocalamus > Dendrocalamus latiflorus. The sequence continues at coordinate 2,833,131 of CM029622.1, read as the reverse complement.
ATGGTGTTTTCTTCTGTTCTAGCCCTTCCGGAGTTCGATTTCAGCGCGGTTTGAACCTACGCATCCGTGACGATGCGTACTTCTGCACGGAGCAGCCCGAAGGTCCAGATTTGTCGTTTATGCGCCTCGATCGCGCCGGCCTGCAGAAAAATACAGAAAAAATGTAAAATGGTCCATTTCGAGCAATTAAATATAGAAAAACGTGTAAATGATGATAAATGGTCCTAAAATGCGAAAAATAATGGGGCAAAATGATGGGTAAATGTATATAAAAATGACGCATGTCAGTCGTCTTCGGATAAACACGATATAAGACCCTCTGCGTACCCGTAGCTGGCGCCATCGAGGTGGGAAAGACAGGGGTGTGCATAGGAGGCGTGAAGTGAACCGGTGTAGGAGGCCCTGCCCAGGCTGAACCCCCTGGCTGCTCCGGGTGAGGTGGTGGAGGACGTGTCCACGTAGGTGCACCGGAGTAGTGCCACGCTGGTCGGGGTGGCACTGGTGGACGATCAGTCGGAGCTTTGGGCGTGGAGACCGCCGGTAGCCTCGTGCAGGACAGTAGGCTAACAATACGTCTACACCCCTTGTGCATCCGACGCGCAAAGTTGACGCCCTCCTCATGGGTCAGCTGCGCACCAGTGGCGACCCTCTCCAGTAGTGTGCCGGAGTCGGCCCATAGGGCCGAACCGACGTCAGCCTGGACACAAAGACGTGAAATGGTCGATCATCGAAACGACATTACCATTTGGGAATCGTGTCCGTCGGAGCGGCGACGTGTGTGGCAGGCGGGTCTACCACATATATGAGCCTGGTACGGGTCCGCGGCTGGTACCAGCGCAGGTACTCCGTGTACTCCCTGCTGTCGTATGGGCGGTCCTCCTCCACGCGGTCGTCGAGCGCACCCACCCACTGCTCGACCCAGGGCTGCATCCTCGTCGACCAGTCCGTGCCTCTTTTCACTCCCTTCGCGTTGTGCCTGCGTATAGAACCATTACGTAATGTGAGATACTTGCGAATGCAGTAGTAAGTATGTACATATTTAGCAGAAACGATCACTCACCCGTGCACGTGCCGCGGAAGCGATGGTCTGACTGGTACAGGAACCGGCTGCCGTAGCCCGAACTACCGCATCACCCGCTGGGGTGCGTAGTCCTCCACGTAGATGAGGTACACGAGCTTTCCGGCGGGTGAGCCAGAAAGCCCGGTCACGCCAGCAAAGTGAGGACAGCCCGCCAGGAGCACGGGCCTGCACTGCCATAGCGTCGTACGGCTCCCAGCGCACGTCGTCGGCTGTGATGCGGTCGAGCTGCTCCACAAAGACCCGGTACGCCCGCGTGACCTGCACGTGCGCGAACTGTACCTGCAAGAAAGACAAGTTGTTTACAATGACGATCGTCAATAAGAAAGAAATAGTTGACTGTGATAATACTTACTCGACGACGGCACCAGATAGAACCCATTGTCGGCCGGTCGACGTCTCCCCCTGGATACATCTCGGGCCCGTACGGACCCATGTCGTCTAGCACAGGTCGTCCGAGGCTTAAGCGCTCGAACGACCACAACTGCAGTAGCAGGGGACAGCCCGTGAGGATCGAGTTCGCCTTGATCCTCGTGCACGCATCGCACAGCGTGCGGTACATCGCGGCAAGTACGGCCGATCCCCAGCTGACCTGGTGGGGCTCGCCGTCAGCGATCGCCCTCGCATAAGCGATAAGGCGCGCATCCACCGAATTACCGTGGCTGGTGGTGAAAAGCACCCAACCAAACAGCCACAGCACGTACGCCTCCAAGTGGCGCGACACCTGGTGATCGTCTGCCTGTGGATCCATGCGCTCCACCTGAATGCAAACAAGTTGTTATTAGTACGTAATACCACAAATAAGAGCTTCGAAGACACGATCGATTGTAACCACGTACCCGGTACTGTGCGAGCCACCTCAGTGTCGGCCGATGGGTCTGATCCTCTCCGAACATGTGGTGGCCATCGGCCGGTGGAACGACACCCTCGAATCTGCCTAGCAGGTCAGCGCGCTAGTCGGCCGGGGCCTCCGGTAGGAAGGCAGCGTCTCCCGCAATCGGAAGCCCAAGGAGCAGGGACACATCCTGTAGGGTCGGCGTCATCTCCCCGAATGGGAGGTGGAAAGTGTGCGTCTCGTGCCGCCAACGGTCCACCAAAGCCGTCAGCAGGGAACGGTCGAACGGAAAGCGTCGTGATTGCTCCCCGCCCACCTCGTCCCAGCCCTCGTCCCCGCCAGCGGCTCCATCCTCGTCCGTGGCCTGCACCATCCGGGCAAGAGGGAGTAGCCCGGCATCCCGCAGCCTGCAAACAAAGTGAAGGTCAGCACGGAACGAACTTACGGTCGCACTAAACGCTGGAGTAGTGCAAACGTGGCAGTCCAACGAAGGTCGAGTCCCCAGGCCACGTGAGGTGTGCGTGTCCGGACCACTCCCAGCTGACCTGGCGGCTCGTCCGTGCTCCCCGGTGGCGGCACTAGACGGGAAGCGCGATGAGAGCGGTCCACGTGCTCATCCAACAGCGCGTACGGGCACTCGGAGTCACGTCCAGCACGAGTCATACCTGCAAAATTTGTACAATAATTTCAACATTAAATTTTCTACATCTAGATTTGTACAATAATTTCAACATTAAATTTTCTACATCTAAATTTGTACACTAAACTTTCTACATCTAAACTTTCTACACTAAATTTTCTACATCTAAATTTGTACATTAAATTTTCTACATCTAAATTTGTACAATAATTTCAACATTACATTTTGTACATGTACATTTAAATACTATATTTTGTACAATAATGCATTATAAATGGTATACAAAATTTATAAACTAAATTTCTAAACTATATTTACTAAACAAAATTTGAAAATTAAATTTCTAAATTAGATTTCTAAAGTTAATTTCTAAACTAAATTTCTAAACTAATTTTCTAAACTATATTTCTAAACTAATTTTCTACACTACATTAAACTAATTTTCTACACTACATTTTCTAAACTAATTTTTTACACTAACAAAAAATATGACACCAAAAAATTATCTGAAAATCGCACACTCACTCTCCTCTTCTCCTCCTCTCCCTCTCTTTCTCTCCCCCTCCTCTTCTCCTCCTCTCCCTCTCCTTCTTTCCCCCTTCTCTTCTCCCTTCTGCGAGCGGCCGAATGAACCGAATGAAAACAGTGCGACGATGGCCGAGCGCGGTTTTATATCCCACCTCCAGTCGCCCCCACCGTTCGGCGACTGAATTTCAGTCGCCCAATGGTTCGGCGACTTCATGGAAGTCGCCCAACAGTGGGGCGACTGCAGTTAATCGCTGAACGGTTGGTAGACTCTTTATGTGTCGCGGTCTAGTTGGGCGAAAGGCTCCAGTCGCCCAACCATTAGGCGACTGGAGCCTATTTTTGTAAAAAAAATTCCCGCGGGTATATTTATATAATTTCGAATAAAAAAAGATTATCCGTACAAAAAATTCGGAATTGAATCATATCCATCCATATCCCACACCACATCTTGTCTGGCTTTGGCTAGAATTCTCTTGTCAGTGCATCCGATTCTGTACCAGACCAACGGTGTATGGATGTTTTTGCCCGTTCGTTTTGGCTTGGGTTTTTAGGTTCTGGCTTATTTTTTACTCTTCAACAATTTTATCTTTTTCTGGTTTTTGGCCTTATGTTAATCAAGTTAATTCCTTTTAAATACTTGTGAGTAGACACGATATTTTTTCTATTCACAATTGAATTTCTATTCTATTGTGAGAAGTACGATGATCCTGTATCCAAAAATGTGTTGTTACAGGAGGAGAGCAAGTTAGTGGCAGCCCACCCTGCATGCATAGGCGAAAACAATATGCTTTCTTGTTGGTTCTGTGTTGAATTCCTGAATTGCTGCTCGCTCTCGTATTCAGATTCAGTTATGTGTTTGTGCGGTAAAGACATTGCACTTGCAATTTCGTAGCAACACAACAGGGTTGCTTGCTGCTGGCGTCGTGTGCTTGATTGATTCAGGTTCACTGACAATCATCAATGTACAGTAGATATGAAGAAGTCTCGTTCTGAAAAACAGAATGGCAATCAATCAGTCAATAATACGATTGGCGGTGTCGTAGATGTTCGGTTTCTGGCTCTGGCCAAGATGTTGTTCTGCTACTGCTGACTGATGATGTCAGGCTAGGAATTGAATCGTATAATTATCCAGGGGCGGAGCCCTCAATATGGCAAGGTATGGCGCTCGCCATACCTTGAATTTCCAGCGATTTTTACCCCCAAATCACTCTGTACCATGGACACATCAAGAAAGATGAAGTTTCACTATAATAAACTCTCAGCCAGCAGCGAGAGGAAGAAGAACAGTAGCGAATGTTACCTGGACGTCACTTGTATCTTTCTATTTATTCTAAATGTTTTTACTTATATAGTAGGTGACGATCATGATATGTTATATGTGTATAAACCAATTTAATGAGAAATCTTTGATATCTATGTTATCGATTTCGCCATACCTTATTTTTTTTCCGTCCTCCGCCACTGTAATTATCCCACACCACATCTCGTCTGGCTTTAGCTAGAATTCTCTTGTCAGTGCATCCGATTCTGTTCCAGACCAACAGTGTATGGATGTTCTTGCCCGCTCGTTTTGGCTTGGGTTTTTAGGTTCTAGCTTATCTTTTACTCTTCAACAAATTCGTCTTTTTCTGGTTTTGTCTGGCCTTTTTGAGCTTTTTTATTGGTTCTATTTTTTCCCGTATTCGTTTGTACTGTCTGTGACAGCTAACCTGTTTTTTCTATTTTTCAATTTTTTAAATTTAATTACGCCAAATAAGCCACTGTCAGCTACAGTATTTTTCAGCCCGCTACAGCAATTTTCAGCCAAAAGCCACTTAAAATAAGCCCTTTTGAGTAGGGCACACGGAGCATGCATCCATCTATACAGAAAAGTACGAAAGCGTTACTGCATGGATGTGTTGAAATCTTTCCGAATTTCTTGGTTTTAAATTTTAGCCCAAGTTCAATTTTCCTGATTTCAATTTGATTATTCTCAACCTATGTGAAATCTTTCCGAATTTGTGTTGAATGTTCTGTCAAATAAGTTGATTTTCTTGAATTGTCATTGGAAGTTTCTCGAGATCCCCATTGAATTTTCCTTGAAATCGGCTTAAAAGCTCTAGAAACTTATTCGAAAGGTTTTCAAATCGATTTGAAACATCTCAAAATCTAGTTGAAACCCCTATGAGGTCCTGTTCAAAAGTGTTGTGGTTTTTAGCTTTTGACAAATTACAAAAGAGTTAAGAGAATAAGAGACACTCACGTTGAGAAACTATTCTATTCAAAGCGACTTCTACAATGACTCCTATAAATGGCTTATAGAAACTAACTTAAGAAGTCGCTCCGTTTAAAAGTCAGCTTCTAAAAACTAAAAGCCAAAATTGTTTGAAATAAAGCCTGAATCGAGTTGAAATCACTCATGAATCGAGTTGAAACCTCATTTAATTTGAATCTGAATTGAAAGTTATTGAATCTGAAATTTTAAATGTTTATTTTGGTTGAAAGTGAAAGTTTTCCCCTTTGTTGAACTATGGCGAGCTGCCGAGTCGGATGCGTGCTCCCCCACGGCTGTGGCGCGTGCATGGCTGTTGGCCGTTCTGATAGCCTCAGAGAACGGATAAAATAGCGACCCCCGGAAAAGTATAGGATGAGTTAGATAGATGACCAAGCACATGCATGTACCTGCCTAGCTACCTTTAATTCGCAGTCAATTCACACCGAGTAGATATTAGAGGTGTCGGCAAGCCCCTCCAAGAGGGAGCTGATAAGGATGCAACTTCTTTGTGTGCTCGACGCATGAATCACGAGTGTGTCTCTGCGTTACTCGATCTGAAAAGGCATCTCTTCTCTGACTTTTTGATACATATAACATTGTTTATAATTATAAGTATAAAAATAATTATATATATTGTATCGTCCGGTGGCCAGACGGCGACACCGCAGGACTGACACGTGTCACTTGCTGCCCCGCCACCAGGCACCAAGTGCTTGCTGCCCCGCCATCGGGCACCAGATAATTAAGCCAGTTTAATTACCCGCCTTAATTGTTTATATTATTTGTTTAAATTTTTAAATATAACAAATGAGTATGCAATCTCCCGACATAACATACTTGATTGTATAATTTTTTGATAATTTTATCTATTATGAATGTTGCTAAACAATTCATACAATTGTGATAATTGTAGGAGTTATTATATATAGCAAACAAGTTCTAAAAATTACAAAATTTTACGTACAACCTTCTAACACAGTCATAATAATTGTCTATTTTTTCAAGAATTTTATGCATTACAAATATTTATAAGAGTACATATAATAGTACAAATACCCTGCTAATCACTTGCTAATCACCTACTAATCACTTGCTAATCACCTACTAATCACTTGCTAATCACCTACTAATCACTTGCTAATCACCTGGAGCTCTGCCACTGGGTGGCAGGCTTGGGAACCATGTAGCAGGGGTGGGTTTTGTTTGCTTTGTTTAGTCCACATGCGAACGAATGGAGTGGGCCATAAGCATTTGGCTCATATGAAAATTAAGCACTCATGTAGGAAATAGACCACCAAAAGTGTCACTTGCATTGTGTCTATCTCCCCGCATGCAGTTCACTTCCACAATTATCAACACTTCGTTAGCGTAAGCACGCTCTCGCTCACGTTATAAATTGTGCGCTCTCCCGCAGTCATTCTCACAGTCTCTCTTTCGCAAACTCTCTCGCAGTTGCTCTCGAAGACTTGCAATTCTTTGCAGCTGGTTAGCAGTAGTATTAGCAGGTACTTTCTGTGTAATACCTATTTGTGTGCATATGTGTGTGTGTGTGTGTCAGTGTGAAGTAGTGCAACAAAAAGATTTAAAATAGAAGGTTCATCATTGAGTAATTTCTCGATAGGCCCTCTAGTCTTAGGTTGTTAAGTAATTTCATACATAAAATAATGAAGTTAACAACTTAACATACCACCGATTCTTTAGTGGAGCTTAAAATATGGCTAGCATGCAAAAATCAACCTCGAATGTAAAGGTAGGGTGCCAACATGCCATGATTTAGTGGGTTTTGGTGGGTTGTGAAGTCTGAAGATACATATATATGTACTGTTTATTTTATCATAAATTTTAATTTGTAGTATTTTATTACCATTATTTTATCATAATTTTTATGTAGTATTATACTACCTTGAAATAAATATTTATTTGTAGTAATATACTACCATAAAATAAATAACTATGTAATTATCTATTTGTAGTATTGTACCACCATGAAATAAATATTTATGTAATTATTTATTTCATCATAATTTTTAATTTATAGTATCGTACTGCTATTATACATGTATATGTACATGTATATGTGTATATGTATGTATGTACATATGTGTATATGTGTGTATGCATTGTAAGCCCTTGCCTCCCGGATGCTTCCTACCATTAGTACTAAGTGAGCATTATTTTGTAATATTTATGTCATTGCAAATTTTAATTTGTAGTATTTTACTATCATTATCAATCTTCGCACTAATATTTGGTCTACCCCATTTGTTCGAAGGTATGTCTTTACCACAGCTTTTCGAATAGTTCTATGATGAGAACCAGTGGTGCCAATCATAGATGACAGGTAACGTGGCTGGCCCTTTGCCCTTCAGGCTGTGGGGATGGAGAGATCACTGGGAGCTGGACGAGCGCTACGTTCAATCCTACGGGCCACGGGCTTGTTACCCTTTGCGAGGCTGGTCTCCATCAAACGCCAGTTCACCCTCGATGGAAGTCTGCTCATGGCACTGGTAGACAGGTGGAGGCCCAAGATGCACACATTCCACTTTTGGTGGGATAAGATGGCAGTTACTCTGCAAGACATCTCGTTCCTAACCGGTCTCCCTCTCCGGGTTGACGTACTTGTTCGAACCCCTACACTAGTAGACTAGAAGGAGAGGTTGGCACTGGTTCGGCCTGGCTATCCCAGAGGGTGCTCTGGAGTCCCTCGCAGGTGGCTGAGGAATTTCATTGTGTGCCTACAGGATACATCGGTCAAGGTCGTCAGGACGCACCTCGTCGTGTACCTTACTCAGCTCTTTGGTTAGAGCATGTTACAGCAATATTTGCAATGTTGAGTTCGTCCACCTCGCCGAGTTTTTGGCTGATGCGGGGGTTGGGGCAATGCCTCAGTACAGTTTGGAATCAGCTGTCCTATGCGCCATATATCAGGGGTTGTTTGACACTTGCCAGCATGACACTGCTGATACCCCAACCGGGCCATTTGCTACGTGCTATTGCAGCTGTGGAGTTGGGAGCACTTCTCTATCGGCCACTTGGCTATCGTGACGCCAGTGCACCTGTTCCATGAGTTCACCGACCTAATAGACGGGCCTACTATGGGTTTCTGGTGAACTGGTGCCCATCTGTGCTGGGCCAAGGGTAGACCGTCGAGGTGCTATTTGTTGTGGCACAAAGAGTTTGAGTCATTGCACGACAACGACATCATGTGGGGTCCTTGGACTTTACTGTTCGTGGAGCATGTATCACCTCACGGGTTGTCCCTGCAATGCCTGCAGGACGCGGAGCTATGGGCAACGACATGTCATCTGGTGTTCTTGTATATGGTGGAGGCTTACGCGTCATAGCGTGTAATGCGACAGTTCAATTTGCACCAAGTCGTGCCTCCTTTGGATAGCAGGTTCCTACCGTGAGCCGTACACTAGTGAGTCAAACTCCATCTGAGTAATGTTTACACTTTGTATGTCTTGCTTTGTAACATTATTGATTCTGGAAATGTAGTCAATCAAGGGCAGGTCAGCATGGTACAGACTGGCAGCCACCGCAGCAGGAGTGGATGACAACATGGACGGATATGGCGCTGCTGGATATCATCATGGAGCAGTGTCCGTATGATGTTCGGACGTACGATGAGTACTTGCAGTGGAACATACCCCGGTCGCGTGGCAAACTCACCGTATGATGCTTTTCTGAAGTTAGAAAAGTTCTATACTAGGTCTAGGGCTAGGTATGGTGAACTAGAGAAGGAGGTAAAGAGATTGTCACGAGAGCTTGCTTTACTTAGATCTATTCTCTCCTGTAACTATTGTGATGTTTGTTCTTCTTTGCGTGGAGATATAGAGAAAGTAAGGATCTCACGTGATAGTGTGATATCGGAGCTTGATTTTCTTAAGTGATTTGCGTAAGGTGAATAATGTTAGTATGTCAGCTGAATTAGAGATAGCTAGAATTACTCCGTGTCAGTCTGATTCTGCTGAGATTACAGTTTGTGCCTCATATGAGGATAAGGATAATACTTTTAAAGATCTGTATATCTTTCTCCTTGGTCTGCCTAAAACTTGTGATAGCTGTGTCAACTTGAATATTAATTTAAAGAAGGAAAATCATAAAATTGCTGAAATACATGCTGCTCTGATTGAGCTTATTGCTTTTTGTGCCAACTATCCTAATTTATATATCGAACTTGAATCCATATCTAAGCAATTTTAGAACATGTATGATCATAATAAGAAAATGGCTCAAAGGCACCTATTAGCTCACCATGCAAGAATTGTGAAAAATTAAAATCTAAATTGATTGCTTTGGATGAAAAATATGTGAAGCTAACTGAGGATCTACTAGAAAAGCCACAATCTGCTTGCTTGTTCTATACTAAAGTAGAGGAGAAGATGAAGGATATACAAGAGATCTTTAGAAAGGGATACGAGGCCCAGATGGCTAGGGTTAGAACTACCCCGTGTGTGTCTTGCGAAGCCCTCAAGCTTGAGACGGCTGTGCATAGGGAGAGATATGTACGTGCTATTTGATCTTCTCATTCTGGTTCTTCTTCTTCTTCTCCCCCATGTTTGTCCTGTGCTTCCCATTTTCAGGAGTGTGTGTACATCATGAACACTCTTGAAAGATTTGTTGGAGGCAAGCAAAACCTCAATCTTATCCTGGACAAATCCAAGATTTGCAAGTTCAATCAAGATTTAGGATATGATTTTCTAGAGGATGTGAGGAAGTATCCACCTGCAGTTGTTAGAGCTATAGTTGAAGGTGTGATCGAGGTTGCACCCGAGTCTAAGAAGACAGTATTTAAGTCTACAAGCTTTGTCCAGGGGATTTCTAATAGTATGGTTGTGTCACCTGCTGCTTCGACCACTTAGAAGGTGAAGTATCATTGCACCTTCTATCAGAAGGATGATCACTTAGTTGAGTTCTACTTTGGGCATACCAAGGTCGCACATCATGACCGTGTTCACACTCCTAGGGGTATTCAGGGTCAGCCCTAGACTCGAAGTGCTCCTAAGACCGACACAAGGTTTCGAGTTGTAGGTAGCTCCCCTGAGTTTCTTGGTGTTAGGTAGCATCGAGGACTTGGTTTTCAACCTTCTTCTGGTTTTGGTCCTCGAGTTGCTTCTGGTCAGGGTTTCAGCCGTCCGAAGGAGAGACCTCGTTTTCCCCATCGAGGTAACTATCCGCGGTGTGATTAGTGTAGATCAAGTAGATGATTGGGTTCTGTTTCTAGACCTTTTGATTTTGTAAGAGGTGAGTTGCGTAGTGTCGGTAGATGTCAGTCTTTTGTTTCTTTGACTGGATCTTCTGCTCATCGTTTGACTCAGTACGGAGTTCCTAGATCTGTTCTTGTTTACCATAGTACAGAGCCACCGATATCTACTTCTCACTGGTTCAGGTTAATTCATGTCCGAGTGACGCTTTGATCACTTTATGCATATGCAAGCTGCAGAGTGGTGTGGGTATTTCTGTCTATAGGTTCATCTTTACAAGTAGTATGTAGAGACAGGGCCAAATCATGTCTTGCAGCATGGAAACCGTTTCTACATGTTTAAGATCATATTTTATATTTTAAATTAGAGACTGCTGTAATTCAAATTAGAGACGGACTTTTATGTGTCGGGCAATTTGGTTTGGAATTCAAGTTCTCCATGTATCGACTGTTTTGGCCGTATCTATGAACCGTCACTATACGGAGACACGGTTATCAAAACCGTCTCTAATTTTTTTGAAACGGGGCAATAGCAATGCCTATGAGACGGGTGCTAAAACCGTCTCTAACG